>CM052797.1:58355043-58373166 GCA_028533885.1 Nasua narica | reverse complement strand
CAGCCAGCCGCTGTCTGGGAGCACCCCTTCCCCACAGTCGGGGAAAGTCACAGCGCTAAGGGACCACACCCTGAGTTTCAGCAGCCGCATGTGTCACTAGACTCTTGAGAAAAGGATTTTCTTATTTATTTATTTATTTGTCAGAGACAGAGACAGAGACAGAGCCCAAGCTTGGAGTGGGAGGGGGAGAAGCAGGCTCCCCATTGAGCAAGGAGCCCGATGCGGGACTCTATCCCGGCACCTTGGGATCATGACCTGAGCTTCAAAGGCAGACACTTAATGACTGAGCCACCCAGGTGCCCCCAAAGGGATTCCTTGAAAGGATTTCCTTTGGGGCACCTGGGTGGCTCAGAGGGTTAAAGCCTCTGACTTCGGCTCAGTTCATGATCTCAGGGTCCTCGGATCGAGCTCCACATCAGGCTCTCTGCTCGGCAGGGAGCCTGCTTCTCTCTCTCTCTTTGCCTCTCTGCCTACTTGTGATCTCTCTCTCTGTCAAATAAATAAATAAAATCTTAAAAAAAAAAAACAAGAAAGGGTTTCCTTAGACGCTCTGTTCATTCTTGGCACAGCTGTGGCATGGTTAGGTGTTGAATTTCATAGGCCTCTCTATACCAAATAATCCCATTCAAACCAAAGGACTCCTCTGCCCAAGTGCATATGTGGAAGGAATTGGGAGGTTTCCTGCTTGGGTGTTCAGATCATCAGTAAATACTTGTTTCATATTGACAAGGTTACAAACAATCTCTTAGATGCTGGTTGATGGCTCTAAGAAGGTTGTTGCTTTGCTAAGAAAATATATCATACCCATATAGTGCCTACTATGTGCAGGCATTGATGAGAGTACCAAATATATTAGCTCACTTAATGCTCCTAACAACCCAGGAAATAGGTGCTCTTCTTATTCCCAGGATCCTGGTGAGGAAGCTGAGGCATAGGTTGCTTGCTCAACGTCAGGGTTCTTGAAGGAGCACAGTAGGATGTGAGCCCAAGACCCAAGGCCAGGATCTTAACAGTGACATTCCCCGGGGCTTCCTGATCATTGAAAGACCACAGACACATTGCTCTCTTATTTGCTTCCATCCTCACATGTATGCCCCAGCTTCTCTTTTTTAACTTTCAGAATCTTCTAATTTGTTACCAACATTCAACCCATTGCCCCTGAAGGTTTATGCTGCTCAGTGGAACCAGTCTTTGGAACATTTTACACTAAGACTGCTCAGTGGGAAAAAAGCCTTAATCACTGACACCTGCCCTTGCAATAGGGGAGGTGCAGCCTGATTTTTGTTTTTTGGGTTTTTTTTTTTAAGAACAATTAGTAAGAACAGTTGCCGGCTTCTCATAGGCTGACCTGGGAGGGGGCGTGGGGGGTTGTTATAAGAGTCGTGTTAGTGGGTGGAGAGGAGCTCCGCCATGAAGGCAGAGAAGATGCCACAAACCCGAAACAGAAAGGGAAGTTTCAGGAGGTCTCTGGCTTTGTCTTTTATTTGGTCTCATGACTCCATTTTGACGTTGTGGAGGACAAACGTAAGGAGGGTGCTGTTCAGGAGGAAGGTAAGCTCGCAGGCCAGGGGCAGCAGGGAGATGGGAGGTGGACGGCAGTCAGGATACCTCGTTTCCCATCTTGTGGCTGCCCTTGAACAGTGTGAACTGGCCCCAGTCCTTTAGCTTCGCTTCACTTCAAGTGGCTTCGTCTTTAAAACAAGAATGTTGAAGTAGTTGATTTCTAATATTTCTGAAGTCCCGTTCAGCTTCCCAGCACTTTGATTCTACCCACATTCTTCCAGAATCCTAAACTCCTTTCGTAGGATGTCGTTCCTTTAACAAGTGGCTTTTCTGAGTGCTTGTGATGTCCTAATTTCCTCAGATCTCACCGTTTGTACCAGACTTCCCGTACTGAGGTAAAATGCCCTTCCGAAACCCCAAAACCCATTTCCACCCATAATCCCACTCACATCTTTATCCATGGTTTACTTACTATCCCCAGTCCACTGGTCTAAACGTGTCTTCCACAGAAATAGTTTCTACGCCTTTACGTACCCTTAGTAATTTTAACTCCTTTCTACTTCTCTCAAACAATCATCACATGAAGCTAGTTGAACCACTTTAGAAGCTGGAAGCAATTAGTCATCAAAAACAGGCCCAGAACTTGAAGCAAATTGGGTAAGAGAAACAGGAGGAGAATCAGGTTGCCTGACCCTGTGAAATTAACCTCACTTGCTTTACTTTACCCTTGCCTTTCTGGGGTTTTATGAGACTGGGGCAGAGGGCCCAGAATAGACGTTAGGAGGATCTTAGGAGGTTTTGCTTTTAGGCAATGCCCAATTTCTGCAAGTTCACTGAAACAATACATTTTAATGCTGATCCCTATAACTTTATGAGATCCAAGAAGCAAGGTTCTACCGATGGCTCTCAGGCAATGGGCCTTTTTTGTTGCAATCACTCTTGTAGGCTTATTTCACCAGGTATCAGTTTGTGGGACTGATATTATTATCGTGAACTACAGTTGTCTTCCGCCTCAGTCTGAGGGGATGGTAGCATGGAAGAAACATGGAGAATTCACTGCTAGTAAATTCTCCACACAAATATATGTCCAGTTTTCAAGTATCTGAGTATTAACTATTTTATTTTTTAAGGTTTTATTTTTTAAGATTTTATTTATTTATTTATTTATTTGAGAGAGAGCGAGAGAGTGAACATGAGCGAGGGGGAGCGGCAGGCAGAGGGAGAAGTAGGCCCCCCTCAACCAGGGAGCCCAACGTGGGGCTCGATCTCAGGACCCTGAGATCATGACCTGAGCCAAAGGCAGATGCTTAACTGACTGAGCCACCCAGGTGCCCCTGGGTATTGATTGTTTTTAACAAATAGTTACAAAGAACATCACATGGATCAAATGCTGCCTATTTTAACTTAGTTGTCTAAGGTGGGCCACTTTATCAGGCCTCTTGCACAGGTATAGCTATTAGAGGGCTTAAGGGTCTTGAGGTTAGAACTGTCAAGGAGCCTGAGTTTCCTGTCCCTTCTAGCTGGACTAAGAATCAGAAGGACAGGAGAGAGATTAATGGGACAAAATCAAATTTAATTTCATAATACAGGGAAGCAAAAAAGATATGGAAATTCCAAAGATAGGCAGAATGAGGTATATATGTTATCCTAAACTAAGGAGAAGGGGGTCGGGGTCTAGGACTTCAAAGGGAAGGAATGCAATTCACAGGGCAACAAGAGCAGATGTTTGATAACCAAATGTTTGTCCTGCCGTACAGATGGGTCATTCAGATCCAACTGATCTCGGGGAATAACCATTATTCTTGGGAAGACTTCCAATTTAGATTCTTCTGTGTAGTTAAGGGAGGAGCAAAAGTTTCTCTGGAGCCTGCAAGGTCTCAATTGCCTTCAACACAAAATAACCTTTATGCCACAGTGGCCCATCTTGGGGTGGCCTGGCGTCGACCCGTACAGAACAAAAGAGGTTCAGGGGAGGTTGTGAACGAAAAAGTCTTGGCTGGTACTGGTTTTGCGTAGTAGGTATTTAATAAGTATGCACCACAGAATAAGACACTGAGATAAATGATGTACAGAAGTGATTATTTTTCCCCCTGAAGATGTTAAAGCATTTTCATTTTCTAAGACCAATCAACGAAGATAAAGTTGTAGGCTTGTTAAAAATCCCAGAAGAATAAATAAAATCTTAAAAAAAAAAAAAAAAAAATCCCAGAAGCAGTCCTAGAGCACAGGCAGCAATGTCTTTGATGTTGGCTGTAACAATGTATTTCTAGGTAGGTCTCCTGAGGCAAAGGAAATAAAAGCAAAAATAAACTATGGGGACTACCTCAAAATAAAATGCATCTGCACAGTGAAAGAAACAATCAACAAAACTAAAAAACAACCTACTGAATGGGAGGGGATATTTGCAAATGACATATCCAATAAAGGGTTGATATCCAAAGCGTATAAAGAGCTGATGCAACTCACCCAAAAAACCAAATAATCTGATTAAAAATGGGCAGAACATATGAACAGACATTTCTCCAAAGAAAACATACAGATGGCCAACGGACACACAAAAAGATGCTCAACATCATTCATCAGCAGGGAAATGCAAATCAAAACTACAATGAGATATCACCTCCCACCTGTCAGAATGGCTATAATCAACAACACAAGAAACAAGAAGTATTAACCAGGATGTGGAGAAAAGAAGCCCTCGTGCACTGTTGGTGGGAATGCAAACTGGTGTAGCCATTGTAGAAAACAATAAGGAGGTTCCCCAAAAAGTTAAAAATAGAACTACCCTACAATCCAGGAATTGCATTCCTGAGTATTTTCCCCCAAGTACAAAAACACTAACTCAAAGGGATACACGCACCCCTATGTTTATCACAGCATTATTTACAATAGCCAAGATGTGAAAGCAGCCCTAGTGTCCATTGATAGGTTAATGGATAAAGAAGAGGTGCATATATATATATTTATACTTATTTATAAATATATTACTTTACCCATTAATTACATACTATATATAATTGCTACATATATATCTATACATAGATATATATATTATATGTAATCATATATATAACTAACCATATATATGTGGTATAGATATTTATAAAATATATATTTGTGATATATAAACCACGTGTATGTGGTGTAATATGTAAATATAAATACTCTGTTATATATAGCAGAGTATTTTTCAGCCATAGAAAAGCATAAAAACCTGCCATTTGCAACAACATGGATAGAGCTAGAGAGTATAATGCTAAGCAAAATGAGTCTGTTAGAGAAAGACAACTACCATATGATTTCGCTCATGTGGAATTTAAGAAACAAATGAACAAAGGAAAGGTAGAAACATAAACCAAGAAACAGCCTCTTACTATAGAGAATAAACTGTTGGGAGGTAGGTAAGAGGATAGGGGATACAGTGGATGGGGATTAAAGAGTACTCTTATCATGATGAAAAATAAAGTAAAATGATTTTAAAAATTTGCAAGCTTCTTACTTGTACATTATGGGCAAACACTTTTCAGTTCCTTAAATGACCACCAATGGTAACGTTTCTCATAGTGTGAGAGAGTCTGTATTCAAAGACGTATTTGAATTACCATGCTGCTCTTTCTTACTTATCTTCCTATTAAGACGGTCACTGCATGCTTTCATTCAGAATTGTTTTAGGTCCACCTGTTGTGATTCAGACCGAGTTTAGAGTGTGAAGTACTTGGAGTGTTAGAACAAAGTGTCACCTTTTTCTTGGCGGATTTCCCCTATTAGATTTCATGTTTCACTAACCTGGAGGGCTGGGTTTTCTTCATCTTTGTATCCCTAGAGCCTCGTACGTAGTTGGTGCTTAAAAGTGATGGTTGGATGAATACATCTTTGTAATAGAATTATGTTTCATAAATGAAGAAGAATTGTATGGGGAGAGCCTCTTACTGTGTTTGAGTGTAAAGGATTCTGTGTCTTTTCTGGGACTAGTGCACAAACTAGCGCAGAAACTTATTCTGGAAATCAGTAATTAGTGAGGTCTGAGAAAATGGAGCCTTTCAGTTAAAAAAGGACGACACAAAATAGGTGACATGTCTCTTCCCACATTCCTATGTTGGATGGTCTGTGCAGTTCTTAAGAAGACAGATCTTAGGCCCCTGGGTGGCTCAGTGGGTTAAAGCCTCTGCCTTCGGCTCAGGTCATGATCTCAGGGTCCTGGGATGGAGCCCCGCATCAGGCTCTCTTCTCAGCAGAGAGCCTGCTTCCCTCTCTCCCTCTGCCTGCCTCTCTGCCTACTTGTGATCTCTCTCTCTGTCAAATAAATAAATAAAATCTTAAAAAAAAAAAAAAAGAAAGAAAAGACAGATCTTGTGGTGTGGTGATTCCTTTTTTCCTCAGACTTGAAGCAGCAGAAGTCTGATTTTTATCGATGGGCATTTCCTCTGGCCAGGAAGCTGTTCTAAGACTTAAATGGTCCCGATAAAGTTTTCTGTGTGTCATGGTGGCCTTTTGATTAAGCATGCCCTAATTAGTCATCCCAAACCTACTGGCACCAGGAACAAGTGAGAAAGTCTCCTTTTGGACACAAGGTCAAATCAGGGACCAGGAAGTGACGTCTTAACTTTACAGAGGGGTTGGTGGGATATTATAATATGTACTCTTTTGTGTGTGAGGCTTCCTTTTGAAGGAAATGTGCTAGAAATGTGTTGTAATCAGAATTTCTCAGTATTAATACTTTTGGGGGAACATGATTCGAGACATCAGTGTGCTGTTTACCACTGTTCCCTGATGTAGATCAACTAAGACTGTTGTTTTGCTTGTGGCTACAGCTTCTATTTTGCAGAATAAATTGCTGTTTGTGTTTAACACTTGGGCTCAATCTTCTCGCAGCTTTGCTCAGAGAGCTGGTGATTACTTTTCAGCCAGTTTGTCCCTATCCAGCGCAGGAACTTGGCCATCACAGGTGCTTGCTAAATGCTTGCTGACTGGACCAGATTTGAAAAACACTGAGACCTTCAGGTAGGACAGGAAGCTGTCCCAAGAGGCAGCTAGCTCTGCAGCTAGGAAACAGAGCTGCAATTTTTCCACGTCCTTGGTTGCCGGGTTCCCAGCAAACAGTCAGAGTGTTGGAAACTACCTTGAGCTGATGTTTGGTGGTGATTTCGTCCATCCCGTTCTTGTTTTAAGCAAATTGGGTCTGTGATAGAAATCTGACCGACCTAGACCTTTCAGATGTTTTTCCCTCTAGGGGAATGTGGCTCCTTGGGGACCTTGGATGAATCGGTCTGCCTAATAAGGCAGGTCGTGTGTTACCTCGTAGCATGCCAGGTTTCTCTTGGTTGGATCGCTGAAGCAGAGAGGGGTGCCCTTCCGCCACCAGGACTCCTAAGGAAACCAGGAAGTTAGAGCGGCTGAGCAGAAGCCCGAGGTTGGCACAGAGCGCGTGGAGGGTAATCATTCCTGCCGGCCGGGGCTGTTTACTCTGCCGGCCCAAGGCTGGTGGACACTGGGCGTGGTGGGCGTGCTTGCCTAAGTACCTGTTTGTAGAACAATGAGACAGGAGGGCAGAGCTAAAACAGCAGTAATCTGAAACCAGTCGTGTAGGTCCTCCCCCCACCCCCCCACCCCCGCCCCCGCCGCTCTGGCCCCAGGCAGCTGAAATCTGCATTCCAGATGAAACCTGCAGGGAAGCGGAAGAAAGCATTTAAAAAAAAAAAAGAAAAAAGCTTCAAGATCGGTAGATTACTGCTTTCGAGAGAGTTCTGGGCATTTTGAGATCATCTGTTTCTTTACTTGCCTTTCTTTTCTTTGGGTTTTGTAAATGACTGTTGGTCGGGTGTGTGCTACTAGGGTTTTTTGGTCTGGATGGGGCACAGGCTTCCAACCAAAATTTCGACGGCAAGAGGGAGCTCCTCAAAAGCATTTCAGTCAATTTCTGCTGATTCACTTTTGAATTTCTTGGGCTGCTGGGCGAGGGGGTATGGGGGTGTGGTCGAGGGCTGTCAGGATCTGCTTGCCGGCTCTGCACTTTCTGGAGCCTCCCTTTGCTCACCAATGAGGAAGTTGAAAGCTACTGGGAGGCTCTGGGGCGGAGCTCACAGTGAAGTCCTGGGCCGGGATGACTGGGGGGAGGCTGACTCTCACTACGACAAAAACCCTTTTGTCCCCGGGAATAAATACGGAAGTCCCAGAGGAGCAACCTCCCCAGTTCGTGTGTAGTAAGGTGTGCAGCCTCTGCTGCGTCTGGACAGAAAGCCCCACGGACTTCCCACAGCCGGCCCCTGGTGTTCCATCCTCGCACACACCCCGGAAGGAGGGCCCAGCAAGTGACCCGAAAGAGACCAAGTGTGCTCGCTCCGCGGCAGAGAGGCTGCCGGGTCCTGTGGCTCTCTGCCCTGTAAGTTCAGAGCCGATGGTGTGGATAAATTGAGCGAGCGGGGGAAAAGTGACAAAGGTCAGAACGGGCACCGAGGGCATTGCCGAGACATGGAGGACGCTGGAGACACTCTGAATGGCAGTGATGATGTCTCGGAACCAGAAAAACCTGAAGCCAGACTTGAAGTGGCTCAGTCGATCCTGAGCAAGTTCTCTATGAAAACTTTGTTTGGGTTTACAAGTAAGTTGGACTCTGTGAAGCCCGACCAGGAAGACGCGGTACTGAAGGCATTCCACAGTTTAGCTGGGGCTCCAGGACCTCAGCTGGATGATCCCAGCAAGGGCTCGGAGCAGCGGGAGGCAGAGGCTCAGGTTCTGCCTGGCCTTGGAAATGATGGCAAGACTGCAGGGGTGGACACGGAGTCAGAGGACAATCAGGGAATAGCAGAGGCAGGGATTTCTCTCCCTGGTCAAGAGCTGCTCCCCCTCAGTGCTCAGAGTGTGAGCAGAGACGATGTCATTTTGGTTCACGGGACTCTTGTGAACACCACCAGCGATTCCGACTCTGATGACGGTGGCCAGCAGCCCGAAGAGGGAAGCAGTGCCAGCCGCCCACAGTCCCCCAGTGCTTTATCTGAGCCATCTCAGGATCCCAAAGAAAAGCCATGTGATTGTAGGGAAAATAGCCCCGCTGGGGAGAGGGATGATGCAGAGCTCTGTGCAGAAGGGTCTCAAAGGACTCCACCTGAGCTAAGTAGCAGACCGCAACCGGGCGATGGTGGCCTTCAGACAGAGCACAGGCCCACCCAAGGACAAGCTGCCGAAGAAAGTTCCCCAGACCTGCCCGCGGTAACGGACCGGGACTTGAGTGTCGGCGTCACCGAGAATGCGTCGTCTAAAACAGACGTCCCCGGAGAGAAGTCGTTCCAGCTTCCAGCCTTTTTCAGCGGGCTTCGTGTGCTAAAGAAGGGGGCCACGGGTGAGGGAGGGAAGGCCATCACTGAAATTAAACCCAAGGATGGCGACCTGGCTTTGCTGAAACTGACACAGCCTGTTCAGAAGTCCTTAGCGCAGGCAGGGCCTCTGACAGTGAACACCGGGGAGAAGACAGCGGACCCGAAGGCCACTCCCACGCTCCTGGAGCAGCTCTCTCAGCTGTTCATCCTTGACATGCCCAAAGCGGAAGTGAAGGCAGAAGACCCCGAGCAGCCCAGGAAGGAGGAGATGGGCTGCAGTGCTGCCCAGGAGAGCCAGGGTGGCCCCCGTGGAGCCCAGCCCCAGGGTGGAGAGGTCAAGCCAAAGCCTCCAGAGACAGCCCTCGAGGCCTTTAAAGCCATATTCGTCCGTCCGCCCAAAAAGGGGACCACAGCTGACACCTCTGAGCTGGAAGCTCTCAAGCGTAAGATGAAGCATGAGAAGGAGTCCCTAAGAGCTGTGTTTGAAAGATCCAGGTCAAGGCCGGGCGACGGCCCCTCCGAGTCCAAAAGCGTATGTAGAATTGGGTTTGGGGTTTTGTCTTAAGATGCAGTGCTGCTGTATTTCTTTTTCAGCTTTCCTGTCAAAGTGAATCCCAGCTACTTATTGTTAGTGAATCTCTTCTAGGTGAGAGGGGATTACGATCAAATCGTCTCTGCATGGAGTATGGAGTTCAACTAGGGATTTCTGTCATTCTTATATTTTTCCGGAGGGTCGTAAGAGGGATAGACCATAAAGATGTGTGGGCAGAAAGGGGAAACTGTCACTCTGAGTTTAAGCATTAATAGTAGATGTTCTTTTTTTTTTTTTTTTTAAGATTTTATTTATTTATTTGAGAGCGAGAGAGAGAGAACATGAGAGAACACAAGTAGTGGAGAGGGAGAAGCAGACTCCCCACTGAGCAAGGAGCCCAACGCAGGGTTTAATCCCAGGACCCTGAGATTATGACCTGAGCCGAAGGCAGATGCTTAACTGATTGAGCCACCCAGGCACCCCGATAGTAGATGTTCTTATAAAAAATAAAGCAGCACAAGGAAGTGATGCTGTAGGCAGATAGAACCCACATTTCCTCACCTCTTAATTAGACCTCTGCAAAAACTCTGTTTTAACTTTGAAAGTCTGCCATTTGGTGAAATACGTGTTGGTGATATGATTAAAATGTTCCATGCTCGTTACAAGGCATCCTGGTCACTGGGTTTAGAATGAGACTTGGTTTTAATTCTAACTCGCCATTTACTGGCTGGGTGACCTGGATCATCCCAGAGCCTCCATCCCCTCATCCGGCAAGATGAAGAAAATAACCCTTACATTACTCAGTAGTTGTGAAGAGTAAGTGAAGTTAGCCCATGGTAACCATCTAGTTAGTGAAGTAGTGTTACTATTAAGAAAATTAATTCAGGGGCACCTGGGTGGCTCAGTGGGTTAAAGCCTCTGCCTTCAGCTCAGGTCATGATCTCAGGGTCCTGGGCATCGGGCTCTCTGCTCAGCGGGGAGCCTGCTTTCCCCTCTCTCTGCCTGCCTCTCTGCCTACTTGTGATCTTTCTGTGTCAAATAAATAAATAAAACCTTGAAAAAATAAATAAATAAATAAAACCTATTAAGAAAATTAATTCAGGTAATCTATAAAGACCAGCAAACCCCTGTCCAATAGATCTTAAACGTTCATAAGAACAATAGAATTTTAGTATCTCCTCAGCCTGTAATTATCATTCCCTCTTCTATAGTTGATCAGTTAAAGTGATAAAAATTTAAAAATCTTTTAGAGACATTCTTATGATGTAGTCAAAAATTAAACACAATATGGCATTCTCCAAGTTGTGAAAATCAACCCCTATAAAATGGCTTGTATATGAAGGCCATGTCATTTATTTAAAGAAAAAGGAATTGAAATCAGCAATGTCAAAGGCTTAGAGAAAGCTTTCTTGACCCACATACAGCTGGTGTTAATGGAAAATGCAAAACTTGTCTTTATATTATAAAATACCCTGGAGTTGTTTGGGATGCATGTATAATCATTCCTATACATGTACCTGATTAGAGTGCATTTATAACTGTATCTTCAGCTCAAAGTTTGTGATTTAAAAAAAATAGTTATAAACATCATCTGTTAATGGTTGTATCATACTTGGCCTTGATTGTTTGTTTGTTTGTTTTTTGTCGTTGCTTTTTCCACCTTTACTGATCCCTTTACCTTTCTGGAAAAGGGTCACCCTGTGGTGAGATGTTTCAATTATTGTAAATGAGAGCAACGTGCAACTGACCGTTAAAATTAATTTTGGAGTTAGAGGTAGCATGTGTTCAGGGGTTAATTCGCTCTGGCCACATTTCATGTAACATGTTCTTTTCTTCACCTGCTTTTTCAACAGCCTGACCACAGCCCCTCCGAGCAGGACGATAGGACTCCGGGCAGACTCCAAGCTGTCTGGCCACCCCCGAAGACAAAAGACACAGAAGAAAAAGTGGGATTGAAGTACACCGAAGCAGGTAATGTGAAAAGAAGCCAGGTACCCGTGGAATGAATCCTTCGCTGCCGTGGCTTTTAGTGCTAGTTCAGTCCTCCCAGAATTTGAGTTTTTGTTTCCCTGCAAAATGTGAGGCCGAAGGCTTTTTTTTTTTGGTTGTGCTGTTCAAGGGAACATTTGCACAGTTATCATTACTGCATCTCTTTGAGATGAAAGGTGAAGGCCATGGAATGAATGAAGGGCGGCCGGTGTGGAAAGTAGGAGAACCTTTGGGGAATTAGAAGAGCAGGCAGATTACACATTCCTCAGGAAGCAGGTGTGGGGCTCTCTTACTGTTGGGAGGCGACAGGGTTGCTCCCAGAGAAGAGGCCTCGTATGCGTCTCCAGAACTGCAATCTGATTTGTCTTTGAAAATGCTTTCGAGCTACAGGAACCTTGTGTGGAGTGAATGTACAGAGACTGTATCAGTTACTCTTTCCCTTTTGTGAGACAAAGCTTTACTTAATGCATGGCCAATTTTAAAGCAATCTAACTTTCTGGAAACCTTCCCGGGAGCTTTGCTTGCATATATTAAAATGGAATGGGCATTTAGATATTTTTACTGTAACTGAAAGGTTCGCACGAAATAAACAAGAACTAGAGGATGGCGTATCTTAAATGAATAGATGTGTTTGTGCATTTCTGGTGAAGGCTCTTTGTCTTCTTCCTGAGATTGGAAGATTACCTACGCAGGCTTATGTTTTCTTCTGGTTGTCTTGGGGTGTGCGTGTATGAGGACCAGTCTATGCATTACAGAGAAAAACGCTTTCCATTCCTATTCGCTGATAGACGTAAATGGATCGAGTTAGGGGTGGGTTAGTAATTCGTGGTTTTTCTGCAGTATCGTAAGTTACTTCAGTGACTGAGAACACAGCTGCATTTTGATTTGAGTTGGCAAATGAATCTTCAGTTCTACAGCCTGATGGCTTTTAGCCTCCATTTACCCAATTGCAGACTTCTGACTATCCCCAGACATCAACTGCTTCATAGCTTTTTTTTTTTCTGCAGTGTTTGACTTCTAGAATGAAAAGTATCTTGGCCTTAGTGAAAAAACTATATATATAGCGTTCTAGTCTTCTTATCTGCAGTTGATTTTTCCAAAACTGGGGTGCTTGTGGTTACAGTCAATGAACCACCTACCGAATTCTTTCTCATGATCTGCCACAGTTTGCATACTTAAAAGTCCTGAAGTTTGCTTTAACGAAAAACCAGAATGCTGTGGGTTTCTTATTCCTAGTTTATATTGGTGCTCCAAGTCCTGTACCTACCAGTAGGTCATGGCAGTCTTCCTTGTAATGATGAACTTTTGCTGCGGAGAGAAGTTAACTCAATGCCGTAAATGGTTTTTCAATCCACTTCAAGTAGTATTGGGGGGGGGGGGCATTTATCTCTGCAGAGATTCCTTAGTCCATTTCCAGAAGCTCAGAGGAACACCATGGTTGACCTCATTGGTGGCTTTCCCAGTCTGTGTCTGTCATGATCTGTATTCTCAGAGCTTTCTAAGGTCTTGGGTGAGATGGGGCAGGGAGGGCAGGACAGATAATGATCATGCTGCTGGCTGAGCTGTGATAGCACAGTGACCAAGAGGACTGACTCTGGCCTGAAGAAGGTCTCCAAGTCCCCAGTCAGTTCCCACCCTGGCAAGGCTTCCTTACTATGCTCCCAGGCTGGTGCTCAGTTCCTGAGAGCCTTCTAGGAGTTACTTACCCTGCTGATACTCGTATCAGATATGAATAAGATACCCCCATGCCTGCAGTAAACTTATTTTTACCCCATTACTTGATACCAGGAGTAGGGTTGCCTTTATCATTTATTGCTAATTTTGAGGAAGTTAACACTTCCCTTGTGATTTTTCTTAAGCTTTTGTTGAAAAAACTGTTGGTTTATTATTTAAAAGATTTTGTGATATTTCCATTGGTTTCCCTGCCTCTAGGGAGACATACAAAATTTGCCACTGTGCACGGAAACAGTGAAATTAGATTCGACATATTTCAAGGTGTTTGAAGTCTTATGCTTTTACATCTTCGGTGCTCTTTATTTTTTCCTGGGGTATACAAGAATCTAGCATTCCTATTTCAAGGGTGCTGTTGGGGTTCTGTGCTATCAGCATTTAAGCCCAGTCTGTGGCAGAGCTGGGAACAAGATCGATTTTGTCATCACAACTCCCTTGTTGTGCTTGTGTCCTTGTGCACATCTCAGCCACTTCAGACTTGCCACTGTTTGGATTTTCCTTTGTACACACTTTGCCGTTCAATGATTTTTTTCCCCCGAGGGCTTAGGAGATCACCTCATACTATAAACTCACCTTTTGTTCATGGATAAAAAGAGAACCTGTCCCTTTAAACTATGGCTTCCGAGGTTCTCTTAGTCACATGAGGGTAGCTGACCACTGTTGCTGGTGCCCACTGCTAAGGAGGCTCTCTGCCACTTCCAAGGTCATCGGCATCATCTGTAGCTGCTGACACTGTAATGGCCTCCCTTGGCGGGTAAGTCCTTTGGCCCACCAGAGCTTCCAGTGCCATCCCGATCACACTGTGCTCACCATCAAGGGCACTTCCACTGCCAAGACAGGAGCTCTTGGGACTTCGGTGATGTGTCAGCTAGGTGAATCCCCAGCCCCCATCAGAGCCAACATGGAGGAGACTTGTCACTGGTGCTGAAGTTGACTACTTCTACCCAGTGAAGGGCCCCAGTGTTAATTCACTGAGCCTGAACTTCTCTCCTCAAATGAGAGTGCATTGCTTTCTCCCATCTCTTGTGCTGTGCTTTCTTACACTATTATCTATACAATTCTCCTTTGTGTTTGGGATGCCTCACAATAATTTGTAGCGAAAAGAGCACTATCCCCCCCCCCACCCCAGTCCTGGGAAATGAGATTGGGACAATCCAGTTGACAGACACCATATTCTTCACAGAATTGTCTTTCTTTCTCTGGGTGTAGGTGTTGGCTCTTGAAACAACCTTGTGGGATGATCTTGTTCTTTTAAAGAGGAATCTCTCTCAGTGAGCTCCTCTTATCCTTAAATGGTTAATCAACTTCTGTTGAGTCCGTGCCCCTTTACTGTGCTGCAGGACCAGAAACATCTGGATACAGTAAACCTGATTAGCTTTTGAAGCTTGGGGCAAAGTAAAATTCAGTCACAGCAGAGTGGAAAGGTGTGTCGTGAAACACACAAGCGGGTACCTGAGCAAAATGTCTACCTTTGTATTTGATGACAAAGCGAGTCGTCTCGTGAGAAATAGATAACCAGTGTTCTCCCTCTGCTATTTCTCTTCTACTATGCTGTTCTCTATGTGGTGAGGTGATATAAGGGTTAGTAACTTGCAAAACAAAACTGGAACGCACAAGGACCTTGGTGTCATAGCATTAACACAGGGTTGAACTTCTTTTTATCTCAAACATGAAAAAATTTATCTAAGCCATATTGTGTCACTTTTGTCTTCTTTTGGTTTGTGAAGAATAACTGTTCTTTGCCTTATTTTTTTTTTTTTGGATAATTACATTAATATACCAACCAGGGTGCTTTTAAGAATCAGGTAACAGACTTGAACTCGAATATGATTGAGAGTTTTTTAGAACTCTTTACGAAGGCGTGGGCGGGGTTTAGGGAAAGCGCTGAGAGCTGGAGCAGCATCTGGCTCTACTAACAGAAGCTTTGGAAGCCCTAGACTTGAAGGGACAAGGGTAGGAGAAGCCACTGGGGAAACCCAGGATTTCAGAGGGAGGCTGAGTTGTACGGTGAGGGCTGCCCAACAGGAATTGTGGCCCTCAGTGGAAGGATGCAGCCGATCCCCAGTGACTTGATGGGAAATAAATAGCCTGACTCTCTTCTTTGTCTTGTCTCCCGCCATCACTGCCATTGGCCAAATCCAAAGACAAGTCCAAGGACTGGGAGCCATACTGTGCCATTCCTTTAGGACAACAGAGCCCAGAATAGGGCCCCGAAAGGGAAAGGGTAGATCCGGAGTGGCAAATACGGGATTCCCAGCACGGATACACTCCCAGCAGACTCCACGTCAGAGAGGGGCCTAAATCTCTCAGTCTGCATGGAGGATTGATGCACATTTATCTCCATCGCACCTGACCACATGGGCTTCTAATACAATGGCATGAAGAAAAAGGCCTGTTGTTTATCCTGTGGGAGGTTTATGTCTTCTGCTTTAATAGGTTCATAGAAAATGTAATGGCCATCATTCAGAGCCTTGCTCTGTGAATACCTTTGTCACCTTAATGTAGAATTTATTTACTGATCTCGGAAAATTTTCTCTAAGTTTTAAATGTTTCCCTATATTTCAAAATAAAATAATGAATTTTGGAAATAACCAGAATATCACAAAGCAAAAGAAACTTCCTGTAATTCTGTTTTATAGGGAAACCGTTGCCAACATTTTGATTTATGAAAGGCCTATGTGAGTTGAATACTTAAAAACTTTTTGATCATCTTATATAAGATGCTTTTCACACTTGAAAATGTGATGTATTTTTTATTGACTACATTTTAACCATGATTATATGTATAGAGATTTAGTTTTTCAAGGTATTATAAGTAATATAAAAATGGAAATAACAATTCTGAAAATATTTTTGTTCATAAATGTTTAATTAGGATAAATTTCTTGTGATAGAATTGCCAAATGAAAGGGAATATTCCTTAATTTTTTTTTTTTAAGATTTTTTTTTTAATTTATTTGACAGAGAGAGACACAGTGAGAGCAGGAACACAAGCAAGGGGAATGAGAGAGGGAGAAGCAGGCCTCCTGCAGAGCAGGGAGCCTGATGCGGGACTTGATCCCAGGACCCCGGGACCATGATCTGAGCCGAAGGCAGAAGCTCAACAGCTGAGCCACCCAGATGCCCCTCCTTAATGTTTTCAATGTATATTAATTGCCAAACTGAATTTTTTTTTTAAGATTTTATTTATTTGATAGAGAGAGAGAGATCACAAGTAGGCAGAGAAGCAGGCAGAGAGAGAGAGAGAGAGAGAGAGAGAAGCAGGCTCCCTCCTGAGCAGATAGCCCGATGTGGGGCTCGATCCCAGGACCCTGAGATCGTGACCTGAGCCGAAGGCCTCAGGCCTTAACCCACTGAGCCACCCAGGTGCCCCAAAAAACGGTAATTTTTTTTTAAGATTTTTATTCATATATTTGAGCAAGAGGGAGAGTGAACAAGAGAGAGCATAAGCAGGAAGAGAAATAGACTTCCCACTGAGCAGGGAGCCTCACATGGGGCTCAATCCCTGGACCCTGAGCCAAAGGCAGGCACTTAACCAACTGAGCCACCCAGGCGCCCTGAAAACAGTACTTTTAAAACAATGAGAAAAGTTTCCATCTTTATCATTTGTTTTTAATTTTATTTGTTGTATTTAATTTTATTTATTATTTTTATTAATTTTATTTTTAATAAATATAATTATTTATTATAATTATATTTATATAATTATTAATTTTATTTAATTTTATTTTTAATTTAAATTTATTTGTCTTGTCCAGTGTGAAAACATTTTAAATATTTGCATGTAGTCAAATCTATTTTCATTTTAATGTATAACTCTTCTTTTTCCACTTAAGACCTCTCCTACTCAGATCACCTATATTTTCAAATTGCTTAAGTGATTTTTTCTTTTTTCTTTTTTTAAAGTGATTTTTTTTTAATTTTTCCTTCTTTCCTTTCATTTTATATCAAAAATTGATTTTCATACATAGCTTGAAGTAGAGATCTAAGACCACTTTTTTTCCTTCCAAAGTGCTAACTTAAAGCAGGCTTCTAGCATAGTTACTCTCTATGCTAAGCTTGGGACTGTTGAGAGCTTTCTGTGGTCTTTGTGTTTCTATTTTGTATAGATGTCTTAATTCCTTCAGCATTAAGATACATGTCAGGATCTGTTCAAGTTTTTATGCAATTAAAAAAAGATGTTTTGGGCTTGCTTATTCTTCCAGAAAAACCTTAGTTTACCTTGGCTTCCAAAGGATCCGTTTGGGACTTTTTTTTTTTTTACTGGAATTGCATTAATTTATGAATTAACGTGAAGGTAGAAATGAGAATTGAGATTTTGAAAATGCTTAATATCTTTTTTTTAAAGGTTTGTTTGTTTGTTTGTTTGACAGAGAGAGAGAGATCACAAGTAGGCAGAGAGGCAGGCAGAGGGAGAGGGGGAAGCAGGCTCCCTACCGAGCAGAGAGCCCGATGAGGGGCTCCATCCCAGGACCCCGAGACCATGACCCCAGCCAAAGGCAGACGCTTTAACCCACTGAGCTACCCAGGCACCCTGAAAATGCTTAATATCTTTATTCAAGAACACCTCTTCTAAAACTATTCCAATTTTCTTTTTTGTTTTTTCAATTAGTCATCTGGATTTATTGAATACTTGAGATCTTGTCTAAATTCCTACATTCTCATACTTAGAACACAAAGATCCATACTCTTAATTTGATTTCTTTTGGCCACTGAAGCCAGACTGATGTGTTTTTTTTTGTTTTTTTAATTTATCTTTTTAATTAACATATAATATATTATTTGCCCCAGGGTACATGTTTGTGAATCATCAGGCTTACACATTTCACAGCACTTACCATAGCACATACCCTCCCTGATGTCCATAACCCCGGCCACCCTATCCCTACTCCCCCTACCCCCCACCCACCCTCAGTTTGTTTCATGAGTTTAGGAGTCTCTTATGGTTTGTCTCCTTCCTGGTCCCATCTTGTTTCATTTCCCTCCCCCACCCCCCAACTATTCCAATTTTCTTTTTTGACTCAGCAAAAATATTGCCCGAATTTTTTCTAAATA
>CM052797.1:58242833-58354543 GCA_028533885.1 Nasua narica | reverse complement strand
CGAATGACATCTCCTATGTACCAGCTCCATGATTTAGAGCATATATTTATACATTCTCACTGTTTTAAAATCTTTAAACTTTTTTGGGTCGTGTGGGGTTTTTTGCGTGAATTAAAGTGACCTTATCTTCAAATGCGCTGGTTCTCAAACTTCAGAATGTGTCATAATCACTTGGGAGACTTATTAAAGCATCCTCCAAGTTTCTTCTTAATCTGGGGTGGGCCGGAGAATTAGCATTTCTAAGAAGTTCCAGGTGATCTTTAGTTTCAGGGACTACACTTTGACCAACCCTATCTTAGAACAGTAATATTCATGAGGTCATGGGTTTTATGTGCTAGTTTGATTTTTTTTCCTAATATACATTAAAATAAATATTCAACTGTTAAAATAAGTCCAGCGGTCTATTACCAAAAAAAAAAAAAAAGAAAAGAAAAGAAAAAAAAAATGACCTCACTGGTATGCCTGCAAAGCTGTGGAAATACTGACTGGGTATTCTCCAAGTTTAATTCTGAGGAAGGATCCTTTGCCTTTAAGATGGAAAGTCTGAGCTAAACCTGTGTGAAGCAATGTGAGGCAATAGGTAAAGCCAATGAACGGCAAAGGCAGTACAAATTAGAATCCATGAGTAGGAAGAGAGCCATGGTTTTCATCCGTGAGGGAAATCGGGAACTCTCTAATTCCCCAACTATGTGCATAATCCATTTCTGCCAGTGGGGTGTGCATGTGTATATATATGTGTGTGTGTAGGGGAAGGGCTTGGATACGTGTTTGAGAGAGTATAAATGAAAACCAGACACAACCACAAACTGGTGACTTTGTTTTGGAAGTCCCCATAGAGAAAATAGATGAATCATAGTCATAGTCATAGAACTTGATGGGACCGGCCATCATCGCTCACACTCTTCATGTTAACCCCGGGCTCATGGAACCGGGATTAATAATACTCCAGGCCCCTTTTAAAGAGTTACGGAAAAGATTTACCGAGTCTACTAGTGATTCTAGTGACTGGGTGAAGCCAGCAACCTTTAAGTGCCTAGGAACTTGGAGTTTGGGTTATACCTGAAACTTGCCCAACCATAAGGACAGCAGTAGCAAGCAAACAACAAAGTTTACAGGGTAAAAATCACGAGCTCTTTGGGGCCTGAATGAATTTGTCGGCACTTACTGGCTTGTGTTCCGGGGAAAGTTGTTCAACCTGTGTACCTCAGTTTCCTTACCTGTGAAGTGGACCTTGGGATGATACCGCATCCCGAGGTGTGATGTGAGGAGGGCACATGTTAATCTCTGTAGGGTGCGTAGAACAGTTCCTGAGACATAGCACTCAGTGTTCCCTGGATCCATATGTAATTCAGAGAAACCGAGTCAGTGTGAACTGTGGCTCTGGTTACTACATGCCTCCCCATGTTGGTGAGATCACCTTCAGTGCTGCTCTTGGAGAACTGGAAGACACAGGCTGGTCATGGTACCTGGCAGAAAGGCTGCTTTGTTGTTGTGAGCTGATAGAATAAAAAGGAAGATTTGTACTACAAAAGGGGTATGTACCAATTAGATTAAGTACTTGACTAGAAAGAGTTTTATTTTTAGGGAGGGAACTTCTTACATATTTTTTTTCCCAAAATGTTGAATCCTGCCAGTCAGGATTGTTTTCCTATTTCTGTATTTTCATAGAATATGTTCTTTTCTTTTTTTAAGATTTTATTTATTTATTTGAGAGAGAGAGAAAGAGAGAAAGAGCAGGCAGAGAGGGAGAAGCAGACTCCCCACTGAGCAGGGAGCTCAATGCAAGGACTCTGTCCCAGGACCCTGGGATCATGACCTGAACAAAAGACAGACACTTAACTGACTGAGCCACCCAGATTCCCCAATATGTAATTTTCTTTCTTTCTTTCTTTCTTTCTTTCTTTCTTTCTTTCTTTCTTAAAGATTTTATTTATTTATTTATTTATTTAATAAAGAGAAGGAGATCACAAGTAGGCAGAGAGGCAGGCAGAGAGAGAGGGGGAAGCAGACTCTCTGCTCAGCAGAGAGCTCGATGCGGGGCTCGATCCCAGGACCCTGAGATCACGACCTGAGCCGAAGGCAGAGGCTTTAACCCACTGAGCCACCCAGGCATCCCTCAATATGTAATTTTCTTAAAAGATATTCTTAAGTTTCTTTTCTGAGGGCTAGACTAACTGAATTTATTTGTTAATTTCTATTGGGGCTGATGTAGCTTCAAAGCAATCTGCCCTTTTCAAGCCTTGACATTGAAAATCTTGATTTCTCCTTTTTTTTTTTAATATTTATTTATTTGACAGAGAGCACAAGCAGGGGGAGTAGCAGAGGGAGAGGGAGAAGCAGGCTCCCTGATCAGCAGGGAGCCCAATGTGGGGCTTGATCCCAGGATTCTGGAATCATGACCTGAGCCGAAGGCAGCTGCTTAACCAACTGAGCCACCCAGGTGCCCCTTGATTTCTCCTTTTCACACATTATTCCCAGAGCTCCTGAATACCAGGGTGAAATTCTCTTTTTAACAAACAAAAGCATCCTTAGTCTTGAATCGAGACCTCTGTCTCACCATCCTCACCTCCATGAGACAGGGGCTCTCCTCTTGCATTTGCAAGTTTAGAAAATGTGGAAGGAGGGAACTGACACGAGCAAGACATATTTGGAAACTACCAACCTACCTTAGACTCATTATTCTGTAACCTTTATATTCTCTCAGTGTTCTCTAGGGAACCCATGACTTGAGCCTTCCACCAGTGAAGGCGTTAACTTCTCCCTTCTACAAGTAGCCTGCAGATTCCGTCTTGTCATCCTTCTCAGTAATGGGGATGTGTCCCTTGTTACACTGGGAACATGGGCAAAAATATTTGAAGAAGAGATGAATCATGATTTGCTGGGTGAAGCTTTCCTTCATCAGTCTGTAAATAGCCCTATCTGTCACACCCTTACAGGTGTAACTTACACAAAATGAATCATCTCAAAATATATTCTATGTGTAATTTCTATTTAGAATGTAGATGTTATTTCCATGGAGCATCCGTTCTGTAAGAAGGTTGGTTTAGCTACAATTTGCCTGCTTTGTAAAGGCCTGGAATTGATTTTTGATTATTCTTTTTTTTTTCTTACATTTTAATGTTAGGTATACATAAAGAAAATGACATAGGACATATAGAAGTTAAAGAATAATTCTTCATTAACCTTCATATGATGCCACCTTGCTCAATCATAACCCAACTCAATTTGTCTTCTCCTGGATCCCACCATTATCCCGACTTTTGTTACTGTTATTTGCTTTCCTTTTGTTGTGTTTTCCCATTTGTGCGTAGCCAGGGTAAGGATTGTTGGGTAGGGAGGTATGAGTAGCTTCAACTTTATTAGAAAAATGCCGGGGCACCTGGGTGGCTCAGTGGGTTAAAGCCTTTGCCTACAGCTCAGGTCATGATCTCAGGGGTCCTGGAATTGAGCCCTGCATTGGGCTCTCTGCTCAGTGGGGAGCCTGCTTCCCCCTCTCTTTCTTCCTACTTGTGATCTCTCTCTCTGTCAAATAAATAAAATTAAAAAGAAAAAGAAAGAAAAAAAGGAAACTTTTTTATATAAACACTTTTCACAGTGATTGTACCAATTTGCACTCCTGCCACAATTATGTGAGTACTCCATTGCTCTAAAGCTTCACCAACCCTCAGTTTGGTCAGACTTGCAATATTCCCAATTACTAATGAGAATGAGCACATTTGAATATAACTGTTACTTGTATATTTTCTTTTTAAAGTGCCTATGGACTTTTTTTTTTTACCCATTTTTCATTTTCTGTAATTTTGTAGGAAATACGTGCACGTGTGTGCGCACACACACGATCTTTGATTATTTAAGTGTATTTTCCCAATCTGTGGCCTTGTCTTTTCCCTCTTTTCATGGCATACTGTGATGGAAAAGAAATTCTTTATTTTAGTATAGTCAAATTTATCAGTTTTCTTTCCTTTATATGTAATGCTTTTTGAATCTTAAGGTTTTTTTTCCTAAGCTGAAATTATAAAAATATTATGCTGTATTGATGTATTAAACATTTGTAGTTTTGCTTTTTACAATTTAGCTTTTAATCAACTTAAAATAGGTTACTATCTGGTATAAAGTTGGGGTCCAGATTTTGTTTTTTCATATACATATCCACATATCCCAATCAATAATTATTAGAAAAACCGTTCTTAGTATAAACAAAGATCTTCCGTGATACTTCTGTCCTATAAAGTGACCATGAATTCACCGTGTCTTTCTGGGCCCTTTATTATCTGTTATCCCTATTTCAGCACTATGCTATTTTAATTATGTTGTGATAATTAAAAATAATTCTTATTAAATGGTAAGGCAAATTATCTTATCTTTATATTTTCATGTTTCTTGGCTCTTATTGGCTTTTTGCACATCTGTGCTTCAATATATATTTTAGAATGAACTTATTAAAAAAAAATCCCCAAACCCTTAGAAATGTTTAACAGGATTGCACTGATTCAGTAGATCAACTTGGGGAAATTAACATCTGTACAGTATTGAGTCTTATCAAAAACAGGGCTTACTCTCTCTTTCTTGGTAATACATTTCAACATAATGTTTCTATTTTCTCATGAGGTCTTAAAAATTTAAGAGGTTTTTCTAAGTGCTTTGTGTTTTTAGGGGTACTGTGAATGTTAAGTTTTCTTTTTGAAACTGTGGCTGGTATCAGGATTTTTGCGCACTGATTTTATTATATCCAGCAACTTTATTAAACTCATATGTTAATTTGAATATGTTATCTGCAGTCAGTCTTTTGGATTTTTCTAAATACATATCCATAATGTATAATAGTTTAATTTTTCCTTTATTCTTATATGTAAATGTGTGTATGCATGTGTGTGTACCCATGTTTTCTTTTTTCTTATCCTATTGCATCCACTAGTACCTTTAGGAAAACAATAGAAATAGTAGTAACAGGTGTTCTTAAGTTAGGCTAAGTCTCCTAGGAAAAAATTTAAAAGTAAAATATTTGATGTAGATTTTTAAAAAAATTAACATACTGTAAAACTAACCTTTTCTTTTTGCTGCACAGGTCCATGAGTTTTAACTAGTGTGCAAATTCACGAACCACCACAGTAATCAGGATAGAGAAAGGTTCCATCACCCCAAAATTCCTTTGTGTGCTGCCCCTTTGTAGTCAAAACCTAGCACCCCCCCAACCTCTGGCCACTGCTACTCTGATCTGTTTTTATCCCCATGGTTTTATCTTTTCCAAAATATCATATAAATGGAATTAAACAATAATTAGACTTTTGAGATGTTTTCACTGTGCATAATGTCTTTGAGATTGATTTATGTTGACATATATATATATATCAATGGTAATTCCTTAGTATTGCTGAGTAGTATTCCATTCTATAGATACACCATAATTTGTTTGTACTTTCACTCTTGAATTACGTATGTTTTCTAGCTCTGCAATTTATTCATCTTTCTTAAATAAGAGAGCTGCTTAACTTCTTTATGCATTGACTTCTTCATCATTAATGGGGATAATGTACCTACATGATAGGGTTATTCAGGGAGGAAAAGTGAGTCAATATATATGAAGTACTTAAAGAATGCCTGATATATAGTAAATGCTCAATAAATACAACCCATATCATTGTCTCCAATATTAGTAAAGATTTTGAGGTAGAAAAAAACTTGACAAGTTCAAAGAATAGCAGGAAAGCCAGACTGTCTGGTCTGTAATGAACAAGGCAAAGACAGAGAGAGGCATGTAGGATCCAGGTTGTGAAGGGCATGATGGGCTGTAGCAAGAGTTGGGATTTCACACTAAGTGCATTGGAAAGCCTGGGATGAGACACACTCTGGTTCCTGCCTTTACTAGATTATTCAGACTGCTGTTAGAAGAATGGGTATGGTGGTGATGTTAAGAGTCAAAGCAGGTGACCTTTCTAGGTTATTGTAGAGGTCAGGAGAAGACTATGGTGACTTGGACCATAGTAGTGTTTTCCGAGTGTGGGGATGGTGAGAAGTGGTTTGATTCAAGCTATGGTTTGGAGGTAAAATTCATGGAACTTGCTGACAGTTTCACAGCTCAGTGTAATACATTCCCCATGAGAGCAGCAGTGTGACCCTTTATAATAACAACACTCCGGTCCTGCTGTGGCTTTACCAAAGATTTCCTTCATCCAGTTTTGAATGGACACCTGAGTTTTCATGCCTGATTTCTGAAATCCACTTGAAGAAATAGTCTGTCCTTTCATGTATTTTTTTTAAGATTTTATTTATTTATTTGACAGAGAGGAGAGAGATCACAAGTAGGCAGAGAGGCAGGCAGAGAGAGAGGAGGAAGCAGGCTTCCCGCTGAGCAGAGAGCCCGATGCGGGGCGCGATCCCAGGACCCTGAGACCATGACCCAAGCTGAAGGCAGAGGCTTTCACCCACTGAGCCACCCAGGAGCCCCTTTTTCATGTATTTTTTAAATGACATCTAACTACTTCTTTAGTACTCATACTCACAACCCTAACGCATTGTTAAGAAAACAACTTGTCCCACAAAAATGTTTTTCCATAGCACTTTGCTTTGTGGTCCTCCAGTCTGTGTAGTTCTGTGACCCCACATTCTTAGTCGTCCTGCTGGAAATAAAGTTGTCCGAGCTGCTTCATGCTTAGCCAGCGGGCTGGTAGTTTTAGTTGTTGGCTGGAGTTCTTGTGTACAGTTGGGACTTTTTGTTGGAATAAACATTATTAGACTCGGGCTAAAATTGGATCCGAAATTTATTTTTGTCCTCCTTTCAACCTCAACTCACCCTAGATTATCTCATCCAAATGACAAATGGCTTTGACTTTCTGAAGTGATCGAAAGATTAAAATCAGCCCTGGGTGCTTGCTTAGCCTTGCATTCAAATGGAGATTTTTTTTTTTAAGCGGTTAAAAATAGAGTTCTCTGATCCCACATACAAAGTTTGATTTCCTGTGTGTCTGCCCTTAACACGTCTGTATTTGTTCTCAGAGCTGCCTGTGCTTCCAGCTCATCCTCAAGGAGGAACGCCTGACCCAGTCTTTATCTGGAACACTCATCGTGCCCCCCCCCTTTTTAACCCTCTCCTCTCTGCTGAATTTGGGGTCCCTCATAATTCAGGGTTTGTGGAACGGAAGGAAATGTCCCCTCTATCCTGAGCTACTTGTCCTATCTCGGTCCAACTTTCAACATCTCTTGTCAGTTTAAGGTCAAACTGTGGCGTTTGTTGACTTGGTTTACTTGTAGGAGGGACTCTGGCATCTTGGAGATCACTCGCTTGAATTTTGAGCGTAATTTTGTGCTTCTTTGTAATTGGCTTCTTTTGTGATCTTACAGAGTACCAAGCTGCTATTTTACACTTGAAGAGGGAGCACAAAGAAGAAATTGAAAACCTACAGGTACATCTCTTTGATTCTCCTGAACTGGTTATGTGACACTGCTACTTCGTTTTCCCATGTGCCGGAGTAAATATTCCCCTTTTGTTGCCGTGTTTACTTGGACAGCATCTGGTACCTCTCAGCGGCACTGCATTTATCCTGGGGAGGGAAGACTTGAACTCCGTTTTTCATATAATTCAATTTCTGCTTTTAAGAAATGCAAGTGCATTTGCCTGGGAAAATGTAGGCTTGGAGAAAATATTGGTTTTACTTGAAAGCAGGAAACAAGATAGAGTGTTCAGACTTTGACTCTTTGTAAGAAGTCCTTTAAAACCTATTTTTCCTGTGCACACTGTAAACTCTTTTGTTTGGCTTACTCCCATTCATGTATTTGTATCCATCCATCTCTGGACATCCCTGCAATATGATGTCCAGCAGATCAATGCACTTAGGGAAGTGGCCTTAGTGGGAGCCAGAGTTGTGCTGAAATATCCATTCTCTATCCTCAAGTGCTTGGAAATTGCTGACTTGATCCCAGAAAGACTGAGGGATTATTTACTTCCTCTCTCTAATTGTTATTCCCTTAATGTTTGGTCTTTGCTTACAGGGCCTGTGACAGGAAGTTATAGAGTTTGTTTTTGTTTTAAGATTTTATGTATTTATTTGTCAGAGAGAGAGAAAGAGCAAGTGAGCACAAGCAGGGAAAGCAGCAGGCAGAGGGAGAAGCAGGCTCCCTGCTGAGCTGGGAGCCCGATGTGGGACTCGATCCCAGGGCTCTGGGATCATGACCTGAGCTGAAGGCAGCCACTTAACCAACTGAGCCACCTGGGAGTCCCAGGAAGTTATAGAGTTTTAATTTCAAATAACTAAATATTGAGTCGGGCACTGATTCTAGTACTGATGGCTGGGTTGAACCATACCTTAGAGGACAAGAGCAAAATTTAAGTAAAACTTGGTGTTTGTTCAATGCTAACTCATTACTTGCTAATTTAATGAATTCGTGGATCAAATATTCTTCTTTCCAATAAGTGATAATGTGCTTTGTAAAATAACTCTATTTATTTTATAGAGACACTCTATTGGGGTACATAGGTCAAGCCATTGCAAATAGCAAAAAAGATTATTAAATAGGTCAGGTGGTGTATAAATTCAGCTTGTTTTAAGCAGTTTGGAAGGGGGAATGAGTCCATTTCACAAAGAAACAAACAAACGAAAAATGGAAAAGTACCCCTGTCTCCTAGGGGGAAAAGAGAGGGGAGGACCTTAGCTCTTTTGTTGCAAGATGCTCTATGGAGACCTCTCTTTGTTCTGGTGTGCAGAAGATTCTCAGCTGTCTCAGAGGAGGTGAAATGGGTATTAATTTAAGAAACAGATTGCTAAAGAGGGTAGGCACAGAAATGATTCTGTGAGCAGAAGTTTTGTGTAAGAGCTCAGTGCTAAGTTAACATTGGCTTCCCCAGGTTTTAGACCAGCCCCGTGAGGGCTTTGAATCCTAAATACTGTGTACAGTAACAGCAGGGTCTTACTGTTTTTGAGTTCTTACTTTCTGCTGGGCATTGTTCTAAGTATATATTACATACATATATGTGTCATCTCCACAAAAGATCCTATGATCTTCCATCTCAAACTAAGGAAAGGTTGGAGAAGGAAAAGAGAAGGGTGAATGGAAGGGGGAAAGTATATTGTGATCATGATCTCCAGTTAAAATAAAACTTAAATCAAGATTTGATTGACAATAATAAAGACAAAAAAGTGTTCCTAATTATACCTTTAGTTTTCTTTGTCTGTGAAAGAATTATCTGTTCTTTGGATGCTCTTAGTGAACTTAAATTCTTTTTGTACCGTATTTATGAGTCATATAAAATCGCTGAAACCCTGTGGCCATGACACACTGCTGCCATCAGGATAGGGACGGTGTACACCATCTATTCACTGACCTGTACTTTGGAACTATTTCCAGCAATCACAGACTCACAGCCTTCAATAGGAAATGGGCAACTCTTACCCCTGATCTGACCTAGAGAAGTGTTTTTGGGGAAACGCAGCATTTTGAAAATTGAATTAGGAATACACATTTTAAAAATATGGAGGAGTTTCTAGCTGTTTCTAAAAAAAAATAATAATAATAGAAAATCTGGCAACAGTGGCCTTATTTTCCTGTCTGACTTCAACCATCTGGGGTTAAGTAAGCAGGTGTCTGCTTCAACTGGGCTGTCTGTTCTCCAGTTTGCCACTGTCCCCGCTCTGGGCCACTTCCTCTGCCTGGCCCTTTTCTGCTGTAATTAACCTCCATTCTCTGGGAGTTGAAAATAACTAGATTGGCAGCAACACCAACCAATCAGAACAGAGACAGTCCGTAAAACAGCCGATGACCCAGCCCCGCTGCGCTTGTGTGTGCTCACTGAACACCATCTCCACTTGCTTCAGTCCACCAAGAAACAGCCACATCTGTTGTCACAGGACCAGTAGAAGACAATGGGTGACAGGGCTGTTACTTTGATGTTCCTTTCCTTATATGCGATTTCCACTAGCAGCCCTCATTGTCCGTTAGGTTTCCTTTCTACGCTTACATGTCATGGAGAAGTCCGATGTGTTTCAGGACTTCTTCAACATTGCTTTTCCAGAATTAAAAGGACTTGATACTTTTTTCTTAAAGATTTTATTTATTTATTTGACAGAGAGAGAGAGAGAGAGTGCACAGGTAGGGAGAGTACGGGGAGAGGGAGAGGGAGAAGCAGGCTCTCCACTGAGCAGGGAGCCCAATGCAGGGCTCCATCCCAGGACCCTGGGATCATGACCTGAGCTGAAGGCAGATGCTTAACTGACTGAGCCACCCAGGCACCCCAAGGATTTCATTCTTTTTTTTTTTTTAATATTTATTTATTTATTTTAGAGAGCATGAGAGGGGAGAAGTCAGAGGGAGAAGGAGACTACCCATTGAGCAGGGAGCCCAATGCAGGACTTGATCCTGGGACTCTGGGATATGACCTGAGCCGAAGGCTGAGGTGAGCCGCCCAGGCACCCAAGGATTTCATTCTTAACATACACAGGAAAAGTGATTCCTTCCATCACTCTATACAAGAATTGATGTGTATCACTGTTAGTTTTTTGGGTTTGTTTTCGCAGAATTTAAAGAAATGGCATGATTTAATAAACAGAGAACCTAAAATCAGCTGTCCGTTGTTTACGGTTTGTTTATTTGAGAGAGAGTGAGAGTGAGCCTGAGCAGGAGAGGCGGAGGAAGAGGGAGAGGGAGTCTCAAGCAGACTCCATGCTCAGCAGGGAGCCCGACATGGGGCTCAATCCCCTGACACTGAGATCAGGACTTGAGCCAAACGAAGAGTTGGTTGCTCAACTGACTGCACCACCCAGGCACCCCGGTTGTCCATTCTTTTGGGGTATAGATTTGTAGAGAAGTCATGTAATTATTCAGTTTTCCCACCAGCAAAATGGAAACCATACCACCTAAAATGATTTGAAGTTGACTGTCTAGCCCAGAGCCCCAAGGCTAGTAAGTGGGGGGGGGGGGGAGTCTGGAGTTTGTAATCTCATTTATGCCCTATGATCAGTATGTATGGAGTGCTGCACTATAGAAAGGCCTTAGGGCTTAGTCCTAGAATGCGCCTTCAAACTGGGTAGCAATTCACATGCATATTCCCCTTACATTCAACAGCAAAGATTTATTGATGCTTTGAATGCAATCCATTCCCAGCGTACATGTTTAGATACCTCCTACAGAAACAGAGCATTTGGCTGGCTCAGATCTCTAGTAGGAGAGTAGTGGCAGAGCAAACATTTTTTATGACTTCACTGTTTCATGTCATTTATAATGTAACCACAGCAAATTCTTCAGTTTTGTCCAAGGGTCCCCCTTCATTTAACAAACTCTACTTCAAGGGTTTATGATCACTTTCATGAAACTCAGCATCATCTGGTTCATTTTTCATTTTTGGATAGTTCTGTGTTAGTGACTTCATTTTTGAAAAGACAGCACCCTACCTTTACAGGTTCTCACTTATCTCAGAAATTTTTGCATGGGGTTGCCATTGCCCAAGTTTATGACTATTGGGTAGAAATGTATTTCAGACCTATCCTTTTAAGGCACATGATGAAACTAATTCTCCCATGATACAAAGAAAGAGTTACTCCTTTGAGATTCCTAGGATTGAGATTTTTTTTGAAGACCGTTTTATGTTGATTCATATAATCTTATCTCAATGTATAATCCAATTCATTGAGTTCAAGTTAAATTCTTCAAATGGTTTCATTACTCTTTTCATACTGTAAAAGTCCTGTTTATGAGTCTGTTGATTGTAGGCACCTTGGAGAGGGCAATGATTTTTTTTTCCCTCTCTTTGAAAGTACCCAGCAAAGTGCTCGGCCACATAGATGATGCACAAACATTTTTTATATAACAACCTGTGATTGAAAAATAATAGTACCTAAATTTAGTCAAATCCCTATTATGTGCCAACCTTTGTTCTAGGTATTTAGCATTAGTGTTATAAAGCATAAATGTAGAAATATAAGCTAAGTAATAGATTTGTCACCGTTTTACAGATGATAAAACAGGAGTTTCCCAGAGACTGTCACTGGTCAGAAATTTTGGATTAGTCAGTGGGAGAACCTGAATTTGAATCCACCTAGACCTGTCTGACCCTTGACGTTAATCAGCACAGCATTACTGGAAAGAACATTGGATCCAGAATCAGAAGGTCTGGATTGTGGTCTTAAGTTTGGGGCGATGAACAACGTGAATGCTTTCAGCTCAGTTTCCTAATATCTAAAATGAGGGACCAGGCCATATAATCTCTCAGAGTGCCTTTGAATTTTATTATTGGCCCACCATACTTGAAAAAAAAGAAAAAGTTCAATTTATCCATCATGTTGTCCTTTCAGACTTGGGGTTATCCAATGCCGAGTGTCTAAATCCCCATTATTTACACATGCCCTTTTGTCCTTTTAGTTTCTTTTGGAGGTTCCCCTCTCTAACATAGGCCCTCTTCTCTGCCCTGCTTGTCTCCGTGGAGCAGTGTGTTCACGTTTCAGTAATATTCTGCATGCTGGCTTCCCGGTGCTTTTTCAGATGTCTGACTCAGTGAAGGCCGCAGCTCCCAGAATGAGAAACGAAACTTCTGCAGGAGGGCCAGTTTTCTTCCTGACAGGAGGGAAGCCCGAGCTTGGGATGGCTAGGACTTCTTTGACTCTCTGCTTCTTCAATTTTGAAATTCAGGGTGGGGGAGGGGAATGCATATCCTCCATCTGGCTTTTGAGGAGCTCAGGATAATTTAAGAATGTTGTTTTTGACCAGCACTTGAAGCACTTTGGAAGTAGGTGCATGGAAATGACAGATTGTTTTATCTCTTTTTAACTCATGTTCTTCGCATTGTAGGACAGAAGAAAGAACTAGCCAACAGTGACATTTCCTTTACGGGAACCTTTCTCATTTACCCCATTTATCACGTGCATAGCCCATAACTGAGGGGAATCTTGACTGAGCGATGGCCTCTGGCAGCCCCCTGCACATTGTGCAATTCAGTCACATTTCTAATATGGTAACTCCCACGGTGAAATGATCCAGGGACAGATGCCAAACTAGAAATTGACTTACATTGTCCTTGTTGTCCCCAAGAGAACCAAATGGTATGTTGGCCTCTGTTAAACGAAACTTACAGACTTCCTTTTCTCTCTCCAGCCCACCCCACAGGTCCATTTCTAATAGTTCACACATGCTGTTGATGCAAAACCGATTACAAACTACACTTCAGCTGATACAGCTAAACTTATAAAGATACATAAATTCTGAGCTGTTTCCATTTGTTATGTTCTTTGTTATCAACACAATACATTTAAATCTATTAGTTCCTTGAGAATACTGTGAGGGAAAGGGAGTCATTTGTAGTGGGATAAACAAAACCTTCACAATTAGGAAATATGATGATTTCATTAAGCACTTATGGTATTCCCCTAAGTGCTGCTATTAGTACAATTCCTTACTGAGATGTCAAAAAAGAATAGAAAATTTAAAATGTTGAGAAATATTTTAATTCATTGTTTCACTGTGGGTATAGAATACAATGTTATGTGTTTAGTAGATTTGCTGGTTTACTGGAGTTGAGACGCCTCTTAGGCTCTAGGCTCCCTGGAAGCCCACAGATACCCCGATTGTGTTCATCAGGGATATTAGCCAATAGTTCTCTTTTTTAGTTGTGTCTCTATCTGGTTTGGTATCAGGGTACTCCTGGCATCATAAGATAAATTTGGAAGTTTTCCTTCCTTTTGTACTTTTTGGAATAATTTGAGAAGAATAGGTATTAACTCTTCTTTAAATGTTTTGTAGATTTCTCCTGCAAAGCCACATCTGGTCCTGGGCTTTGGTTTGTTGGGAGTTTTTTGATCACTGATTCCATTTATTTGCTAGTTATCAGCCTGTTCAAATTTTCTGTTTCTTCCTGTTTCAGTTTTGGGAGGTTATGTGTTTCCAGGAATTTATCCATTTCTTCTAAGTTGTCCAATTTGTTAGGGATATAGTTTTTTGTAATATTCTCTTATAATTGTATTTCTGTGGTGTTGGTTGCTATGTCTTCTCTCTCATTTGTGATTTTATTTATTTGAGTCCTTTCCCCTTTTTTTTTCTTGGTAAGTCTACAAGTTTATCAATTTTATTTTATTTTTTTTTTTTCCCCAAAGAACCAGCCTCTTGTTTCATTGATCTGTTCTATTGTTTTCTCAGTTACTATATCATTTATTTCCATGCTAATCTTTATTATTTTCTTCCTTCCACTGGCTTTAGCTTTTGTTTGTTGTTCTTTTTTCAGCTCCTTTAGCTATAAGGTTAGATTGAGATTTTTCTTGCTTCTTGAGGTAGGCCTGTATTACTGTAAACTTCCCCTTTTGAACTGCTTTTGCTACATCCCAGAGGTTTTAGACTATTATGTTTTCATTTTCATTTGTTTCCATGTACTTTCTGATTTCTTCTTTTATTTCCTGACCCATTCATCATTTAGTAGCATGTTATTTAACCTCTATAATCCTCTTTGCACATTTTTTCTTGTGGTTGACTTCTAGTTTCACAGCATTTTGGTCAGAAAAGATGCATGATATGACTTTGATCTTCTTAAATTTGTTGAGGCTTGTTCTGTGGCCTGATATGTGATCTATCTTGGAGAGTGTTCCATGTGTGCTTGAAAAGAATGTATATTCTGATGTTTTAGAATGGAATGTTCTGAATATATCTGTTAAATCCATCCGGTCATTCAAAGCCATTGTTTTCTTGTTGATTTTCTGTTTAGATTATCTGTCCATTGATGTAAGTGGGGTGTTAAAGTCCCCTATTATTATTATTGATTATTTCCTTTATGTTTATTATTAACTGTTTTATATATTTGGGGTCTCCTGTGTTCGGTGCATAAATATTAACAATTGTTAGTATTGGATTGTCCCCTGTATGATTACATAGTGCCCATCTTTGTCTCTTCTTAGAGTCTTTGTTTTAAAGTCAGTTTTGTTCAGGGGCACCTGGGTGGCCCAGTCAGTTAAGTGTCTGCCTTCAGTCCAGGTCCTGATCCCAGGGTCCTGGGATTGAGCCCGTGTCAGGCTCCCTGCTCAGTGGGAAGCCTGCTTCTCCCTCTCCTTCTGTCCCCTGCTCCTGCTCTCTCACATACCCTCTCTCTCTCAAATGAATGAATAAAGTCTTTTAAAAAATCAAAATAAAGCTTATTTTGTCCAATATAAGTATTTCTACTCTGACTTTCTTTTGATATCCATTTGCACAATGGAAGTTTCTCCGTCTCCTCACTTTTAGTCTTCAGGCATCTTAAGTCTAAAATGAGTCACTCTTCTAGGCAGTAAATAGATGGATCTTGTTTTTTTTTATCCTTTCTGTCGCTCTATGTCTTGACTGGAGCATTTAGTCCATTTACATTCAAAGTAATAGTTGGTATATATTTATTGTCATATTATATGTTTTGTGGTTGTTTCTGATTATTTTCTCTGATCTTTTATTGTTTTTATTTCATGGTTTAACTGATTTTCTTTGGTGGCATACTTGGATTTCTTTCTTTATTTTTTGCATATTTACTAGTGGCTTTTGATATATGATTATCTTTGTATTTGTATATAACCTTTTTTTTTATAAAGAAGTCTATAATTAAAAAAAAAAGTCTATATTAAGTTGATGGTTGTTTAAATTTGAACCCATTCTTTAGTCCTCTCCTCCAATGTTTTAGGTATATATTGTCATATTTTACATCACTTTATTTTGTGAGTTCTTGACTGATATTTTACAGAAATATCCATTGTAGGGACACCTGGGTGGCTCAGTGGGTTAAGCTTCTGCTTTTGGTTCAGGTCATGATACCAGGGTCCTGGGATTAAGGGCCACACTTAGGCTCCATGATCAGCGGGGAGCCTGCTTCTCCCTCTCCCTCTGCCACTCTCCCTGCTTGTGCTTGCATGTGTGCTCTCTCTCAAATACATAAATAAATAATCTTAAAAAAGAAAAAGAAATATTCATTGTTACTGCTTTTGTGTTTCCTACCTCCATACTGTCATTTTTGGTCTCTTCTTTTCCACTCAAACATCCCCTTTAATATTTCTCACAGGGCTGGTTTAGTGGTCATGAACTCCTTTAGTTCTTATTTATTTTGGAAACACTTTAACTTTCCTTCTATTCTGTAGATAAAGTATTCTTGGCTACAGATTTTTCACAATTAGCACTTTGAATATATCATTCCACTCCCTTCTGATTTGTAACGTTTCTGTTGAAAACATCTCTTGCTTGCCTAATGGAGCTTCCCTTGCATGTTACTGTTTTCTTTTATCTTGATGTTTTTAAAATTTTTTTCTTTATCATTATATTTTGCCAACTTAATTACAATATGTCTTGGTCTGGATCTGCTTTTGTTGATATTTTGGGGGGTCTGTGCCTTCTTGATCTGGATATTTGTTTCCTTCCCCGGGATAGGGAAGTTTTCAGCTATTATTTCTTCAAATAAGTTTTCTTCCCCCTTTTCTCTTCTTTTTCTGGGATTCCTTAAATATGAATGTTATTATGTTTGATGGAACCACTTAGTTCACTAAGTCTGTTCTCATTATGCACATTTCTTTTTCTCTCTTTTGTTCAGCTTGATTACCTTTCCATTACTCATTCTTCTGGGTCGTTAATTCATTCTTCTGCCTCTTCCAGCCTGCTCTTCATTCCATCAAACATGTTTTTCATTTCATTTATTGAGCCCTTTATCTCTGCTATATTATTCCTTATCTCTGTGTTAAGGATCTCACACAAGTCTTCCACTCTTTCCTCAAGTCCAGTGAGTATCCTTATGATCATTACTTTATTTTTTTTAAGATTTTATTTTATTTGACAGAGAGAGAGAGACAGAGAGAGGGAAAAGCAGGCTTCCTGCCAAGCAGGGAGCCCAATGTGGGCCTCGATCCCAAAACCCTGGGATCATGACCTGAGCCAAAGGCAGATGCTTAACAACTGAGCCATCCAGGCACCCATGATGATTACTTTAAATGCTCCATCAGGCATATTACTTATGTCTGTTTTGCTTTAGATCCCTGACCCTGGCCTTGTCCTATTCTTTTGTTTTGGATAAACTTCTCTGTCTTCTCATTTTGTCTAAGTCTCTGTGCCTGTTTCTCTGTGTTAGGAAAGTCAGATATGTCTCCTGTTCTGGAGGGTCATGGCCTTATGAAGAAAAGGTCCTGCACCCTGCCATGTAGTGGCCCCCGTTCATCTGCAGAGGCTCTCTTTGCCTGTTGTGGGTCCTGTTTGGTCCCAGACTTGAATGTGACGTATTTTAACTACATGTGCTCTGGTCTATTTGTGAAACGAGACCTGTCACCACTGCCGCCGGAATAAAGGGTCTGTAAAACTCCCACATTGGGAGACACTGTAAAAGCAGGGATTGGGCCTGCCTCTTGCTGGGATGGAGGCAGGCATGATGAGGAGGGGCAGTTTCACCAGAGTGTGGAGAATGGGGCTTGGTGTAAGCAAGTTAGGTAGCAAATGTTGGGGCTGCACTCGTTCCCAGAGGTGGCCCTGTGCTTATGCTAAGGGATGGAGGAGGGAAATGACATCTTCAGTTCTCTCTGTGAATCCTGCCTGTCCGGGACATGCTCTGAGATAGCAGTTAACCTCCCCACTGTGTGCCTAGGCACTCTACAGATCACTCTTCCATGCTGTATGTCTGCGGGTTATTTGCCTGCCTTTTCTCCAAGAGCAGCCCCAATGCCTCTGGTTCTCCCAGAGTCAAGCATGCTGACCTTTAAAATTACAGTCTTTAAGTCCTCTTGGTTGCAAGAACTCATGAAATTTGGCGGCTTTCCCTTTCCAAGCCAGTTGATATGGGGAATTGTCTCCTTTGTGTGCTCCCCTCAATGCTAGTCTGTCTTTAGCCCTTCTCTGTGACCGTGGCTCCCTCCCCACTGCAGTGACCATGGTCTTTTTCTCTCTCAAGCCACCTCTCTGCGCTTCGTACTTTCTTTGATGTGGCCTCTTCTCTGCCTTTAGTTGGGGTGTTTGATCTGCCAGTCTTCAGGTTAATTTCTTGGGTAGTTAGGATGCTTTGTTAGTTATCTAGTTGCAATCCTGGGAGGAAGGGAGCCTGGGGTCTTCCTGCTTTGCTGCCATCTTCCCTTCCTCCTAAAATCTGGACTCCTTTATTTGTTTATGTTGATTGCCTGGCCCTGCAGACATCAGTTGATGACCATGGTGTGGAGTATAGAAAAGCTGGGTAAAGGGGCGCCTGGGCGGCTCAGTCATGGTCTCAGGGTCTTGGGATCGAGCCCCGCGTAGGGCTCCCTGCTCCTAGGGAAGCCTGCTTCTCCCTCTCCCACTCCCCCTGCTTGTGTTCCCTCTCTCGCTGTGTCTCTCTCTGTCGAATAAATAAAAAATCTTAAAAAAAGAAAAAAGAAAAGCTGGGTAAAAATGTCTTCAATATCGTTCTCCATGGTCTCTTGAACAGTGAGCAGAAGTCCCTTGAGCTCTTAGAGCTTTGTGGACTTTTCTATTTCTTTTCCTTTCCTTTTTCCTTCCTTCCTCATCCCCTTTCTTCCTGCCTCCTGTCTTTTCCTGAAAGGACTATTGATGGAATAGAGAGGGCAGTGGTGTTCGAAGGCATGTGAAAAATAAGCTCTTAGTGCAAAATATTGGCTATGTTCTAGGATATTTTAGGAAGGGAGGGGAAGAAATTTTGTTTGACTGTAGAGTTTAAATGCTAAGTACACTTTGCTTTCTGACTTGATTGGAGATGGTTACCATTGGTTACTGGAAACAAAGTACTAACCCTATGCCAGACTCACTGCTCACTGCTTCATGTACATAATGTCTAATCAATTGAGACTCAGGAGAAGTAAGGTCCTGTCCTGAGTTTTCACAGCTGGTTACTGTGATGGCAAGATTTACTGACTAGGTGTGTCTGTTTTCCAAATCTGCTCCTTTCCACCGTCAACTTATCAATTGATTTTATTCATTTTCTCGAGTATAATGGTTTTCTTAATTTTCATTTTCCTTCCCCTCATCCTGTGGCAGATGCTTCTACAGATCACCCCTTATTCTTACCTTATTCAAGCTCTTCATATGGTTCAAAAAAAACAAAAACAAAAACCAACAATGGGGACATTTTTGTGGTATTGGGAAAGAGACAGAGGAAGAGTCCTCGTATCGCACTGGTTTCAGAAGTCACAAGCTGTTTTTCTATTCTTCCCACCAAAGTATGGAAGAGAGGAGCAGGTAGAAGATTGCCCTCTTCAACTTCATTGCTCATAGCCGGTTCAGAGCCCAGCTGGAAGCAGAGACTCTGCTATTTCTCACCATACTCCTGATAATTGTCTATATGCTTCATAGAGATTTGAAACCTGAGTCTCATATCAATTTGTCAAGACCACAAAGTCAGACAATACTGGGGCAAAACTTCTAGGTAGTCTGCCAGCTAGATACTTCATTGATTTCTGCATCAGGGTTTCCTTAATTATTCTCAAACCTTATCTCCCCCAACCCAGCTTCTGAAACCCAGAATTACTGATCTCTTAAGTGCATGGAATGATGCGTCTATTCCCTGTGCTGTCAACTATTTGTAGGATGTCCTCATGGATGACATAAGGTAACTGTTGCCTCTTCTAACAAGTCCAGTCTCATGTGGGCTTTGGAATCCATAGTGTGAATTTATTGCATGTTTGTGTGTGCACATATATGCATGTGTATATTCTTACCATTTCACTCCAAGTTATTCTAGATTGCTCTGTGTCCTAGTAGAGGAAGACAATAAGAGTAGCTGGTGTTTATTGAGCATTTACTATGTGCCAGTCTTTATGTATGAGGATTAGATGGGTTACCACACCAATTCTATGAGGTAGCACACTCCTAACCTCCACCTGAACTACCTCTGAAAATTCTTACACCTTGGAAGTCCTTGCCAGAGAGCATTCATGACAGGACTTTGTTTCTGGTCTGACCGTTGCCTTTGATCCATCCGTGGATAGAATCTCAGTCCTTAAGAGTGGTGGGCTTCAGGAGCAGAATCTGCTGGAAAAGAACCTGTATGGTGAAGTCAACTAATCATTTTGTTGGATGAAATGCAACTCCATTCCAGGCAGGACAGCTGGATAAAAAACCCAGATGTGGAGTCTTCCTTGAGTTTGAATATTAGCTTCACTATATACTATATGTGTTGTCTTGAACAAATTACTTAAAGCCTTCTAAGGTTCAGTTTCTCACTAGAAAGAGGTTGTGATGATATTGTAACTTGGTTGATGGATAAACTGAATGCAAGTACTGTGACAGTCAGGTATGGGATTGGAAGTACAATGGCATGCAGTAGACAGCCAACGAATGATCACTACTGTATTTCTCCTAATGACCAGCATGCTTAGTTTAAGTCAGTGGCTGTTGGAGTTTAGTTTCTGGTGGTAAAGCTCTCACAATATAAACCCTGTACCTACATCAAATAAAAACATTCTGTAATTAACGTTACACCTAAGTTCGAAAGAGCATTGCTTTTAATATTTTTGTCATAAAAGTGTCATACTCTCATTTCCATGACCTCCCATTAATGGAAGTATCAGTGCTGCTGTGATTTTGTGAAAGAAATAACTGAATATGTAAAATCACCCCAAGAGTTAACAGTACAGATATGGGCGGGAGTGGGGGGACCTAAGTAAGATGTTGCATTTCGAAATTGTTTTTGCTATAAAGATAAGCGCTTGCTAAAATATAATTTCATATATGTAATTCTTCTTTTTATAATCAAATACCAATTGAGTGCCTGTCAAACATAAGAGATGTGCTAGAGTTAAAACATCATTTAATAATTATAACAATAGCAGCTAACATTTACTATATTACTGTATTAGTATATGCCAGACAGTCTACTTGGCGCATCCTTTGGATTATTTTATTTAACCCTCACATACTATCTAGTTAGAAAAATAGAATGTATGCCATAAAGGTCAAATAACAACAGACACCTTAAAATAAGTACTAGTATTCCCCAGAAACTAATGAAGGGAAAGACTATGTGAATGTTAGCATCTACTTCTTAAAAAAAAAATATTATCTACTTTTAATGGAATTTGAGAATTTCAGATCTTAGATGTCAACTAGGAGAATTATCAAGTCTCAGATTTTCTGATTGCCATAAATGAGTGGCAGTTTTTATTGTCTCTAGAAGCCGCTGTGTCTCTGTAATATACCTCTGCATATTTTGTTCTGGTATTCTGTGTGGTATGACCCCTCTTTGTTGCAAATACATTTAATAAACATAAAGACAGGTGTGTCGCATAGATATGTGGGTTTGTGACGGATAACCTGGGTAGTTTACAATTATTTTAGAAGCCATTCCCTAATCTTACCACTGGAGGTCAGCTTGACCCTTTTTCTCTTAACAAAGCTCCAAGTAGATTTTCTTTGTATCGGAACAGCTTTCCAGTCCAGAACTTTGCTTGCAACAACATGAGCAATGAAAGTGCTCTTAGTTTAGTTCTGAGGACAGCATGGACAGATATGTGCATACAGGTCTATACACATAGGCATAAGGCTCAATGTATTTACAGAAGCAATATGTGGAGTATTGATGGACATACATATGCGTGAGCATTCTATACGAGAGAACGAGAAAAGCCACGAAAGCAGTGCCTCGTGAAATTGATCATCTGTGTTTCATCCCATCGAACCGTTAAGAGGAAATTAAACTTCTCTCTGTCATTTGCTAAACAGTAAGAGCCTATTGGGTGTCAGGGGCTGTGCCGGGTGCTGGAAGGAACGAGACAGACATGGTTCCTACTCTCTGGGAGCTTGTAGTCAGCCAGAGAGACAGATATTGATAAAATAATCACGCAAGAAGTATAATATTGCTGTGAAGAGAAAAACAGTATAGGGTGCTATGCTAGGATATAATTTAGATTTGAGGTCAGGGAAGGATTATTTTTTAGCAAGTGCCATTTAAGCAGAGGGTGAAGAGGAGCTTGGCCGGTTTGAAGGACTCTGGGGAGGCCGGTGTGACTGGACGGAGGAGAAAGGTTGGGGATGAAGGTCTGGATTAGTGGTTTTCAAGTGTTTTAAATTGCATGTTGGAATACGCAATGAATTTTACATCAAAACCCAGATTACGTGTTTGTGCATATGTGAGAAAGAAGAGTTCTATTAAACAGAACTGATTTCATGGGAACTTATTCTGATCAATTTAACTCTCTTATATTTAAAAAAAAAATGCTGGTGGTAAAGCATAAATTGATTTCTGTCCCATTAATGGATCATGGACCAGGGTTTGAAAAGCACTGCCACGAAGGAGGGCAAGAGGCCATAATCAGGAAGGGCCTTGTTCGTGGTCCTTAAGGTTTTCAGATTTCTTCTTCAGAAGTTGAGAATCTATTGGTTCGGAGCAGGGAAGGGTGAGACAGGAAAAGATTTGCATTTTCTAAAGGCACCCCCCCCCCCCGCCCCCCGGGATACTGTTGTAGAGGGTAGATAGGAGGGGAGCTAAAGTGGAAGTCGAGAGGACAGTTGGCAAGTGTTGCCGGCCTGCAGGTAGGAGGGGATACTACCTTGGCCTAAGTTAGGGGTAGGAGAGAGAGAATTCACGCTCTCTGACAGGAAGCGTGGACCTTCCTCAGGGCTGATGAGTGCTTCTGCTAAAGCCAGAGCTAGCAAAACCGCCATTGTTGCTTCCCTGGAAATGTTTGCACAGCTCAATTCTCCTTTATGTTCATAGGCCACTACTGGAACGTTGTAAGTACCCAAACAATACTTTTTGAATAAGTAAATAATAGGGAGGCAGAGGGTGCTGACAATAATGCTATGATTTCAAGCATGACGTGAGAACGTTCTTTCTTGGTATCTGCATACCCTTTCCTCATCATGACTGAATATATGCACCACATTAAGACAATTACTCTTTTCTGCAAATAGATGACAATTTCTTTTACTTTGGAAGCTGTTGTGGGTATCTGTATGATACAGTTCTGTTTATTAATAATCATAGTAGTCATATGGCATGAGTCATCCACTGCAAAAATTGATAAAACCGGATAATTTTTTTTAATTTTTTATTTTTTTTAAAGATTTTATTTATTTATTTGACAGACAGAGAGAGATATCACAAGGTAGCAGAGAGGCAGGCAGAGAGAGAGAGGGAATCAGGCTCCCCGCTGAACAGAAGAGCCCAATATGGGGCTCGATCCCAGAACCTTGAGATCATGACCTGAGCGAAGGCAGAGGCTTTAATCCACTGAGCCACCCAGGCACTCCAAAACAGAATAATTTTTTTTTCAAGTTTGGATGAGGTTTCTAAGTTGAACCAGAGGAAATTACTGATATTTGACCTATTTTGACTTATAAAATGGCAAATTCATTTATGCTTAATCTAATCACACGTGCAAGTAGGTGAATGCTTGTCGGAATTCTATTCCCCTGGCTGGACTGTACTCTGAAATGGTCACTGGAGCCTCAGGCAGGGATTGAGAAACTGCACCTGAAAATGCACTGAGGCACTGCCCATTGGGATAGTGACACGTGTATTCTATGGTCACTCTTTTCAAATTGGAATTTCTGAGACCTGTAGTGACCCGTGTGCCCCATGTCACATACGGAATTATCCTGGTGAACAATTTCCCAGCTGTCGGGCAAGCTATGAAAAATTACAGAAAACGGTTTACCCAACTTAAATTAGTATTCTTTGGTCTAGTGAACAGGCTAAGTGTATTATTGGTCTTTGTAAGTGAGCCCAAACAGATGTTTTACTCCATAAAAAATGAACAGTTGTGCCCCACTATTGATCATTCAGTCTGTGTAATACAGGTGTCTGTAAAAGAATTTGTGCTTTTCTTCCCTCATAGACCTTTTACAGTGAAACTTTCGTTTCTGGAATCAGAAGTCATAGGAATAGGGTACAGATGCGTAGGAAAATGATTAGAAGATGGGGAAAGGAAGTGAATTAAACATTTAAGTTACATTTGTGGGTGTAACAATGAGAGATTTTGTTAAATATCTCATGGAATATTTACTTCTTCCACAGATTGCAGTTTATTTTATTTATTTTTTTCAGGTAAATAAAGTTTGGAAGCTAAGATAGGGTCTGCCACTCATTAATAAATAACTTGAGGGTCTTTTGATTTTTTTAAAATTAATTTTCAGTTAGTCTTGCTGGAAACTTATGAACAATAAATCTGATATTTTTCCTGCTTCAGACTTGTAGTATATAGTTCTCACCCACATTATCTTAGAACTCTTTTAAGTAGTGAAAATCCGGAAGTATTTTCATCCAGAAAAGGGATTTTCTTTTTGTTATTTTATTTTCAGCACATAAAATAACAGTGATTCATCCCATGTTGATGAATATAATACAGTATCATTATTTGTCTCTGGGATTCTAGCATTCTAGAGTAGTGGCTCAATCTTGACGCTTGATTGCCAAAAACAAATGGCAACTCCTTTCCTTTGGCTCTAAAATAATGGTGGATGGGCCCAAAAGTGAGGAGGGGAGACAACAAGATTGCATTACAACCCTGGCACCATCAGCCACACTAGTAAAATCAAATCCAGTGTTGTTTTATGACTCTGAATTTATGTGAGTGCCCAGGATCAAAGGGCTCCAATCCCACTGGACTACAGGGTCCAAGGTTCATGGCAAAAACTCATCAAAAAGAACATTTTAGTCGTTTAAGCTTTTCATTTTAATCAGCCTCAGTAATAAAAGAGCCTTTAGGTGTCCAAAAACATTTTGCAAGATCAAGAGGTTGTTCTCTCCCTCGTCGAAGCGGCTTTCTGATTGGATCCATATAATGCCTGTGGCCTTCGAGTGTCAAAGGGGCCACCGCCTCCACATTGTTTGCCCTTGTGGGATGGTTTCTTTTGATTCTTCTGTGTATTATGTGATAGTAAATCACAGTGTCTGACGGAAGGACCATAACATTTTCACACAATCTATCAAGCTATTTCAGCCATTTAAAGTTTGGTCTCTGACAGCAAGCCGGGTACTTTGTAATGTTTGGACAGAAATGGAGTCTGCTGCCGGCATCCTGACACATCTAGAGACGGCTCTGCACAGGAGAAAGAACACGAGCCTTGACAGTCAGAAGATCCATTCTTGAGTCCTAGCAGACGCCTCCCATGACTAAGGTTTGGGACAGTCCATAAAATGGGGATCCCACTTTCACCACAGGGCTGTTCGGATTACATAGGCTAATGCTTGTGAAGTCGCTGTGTAGCAAGAAGAATGAGTAGTTCTGCATTTTCCACAGGAGACCCGAGGAGGTGTAGGGAAGAGCCAGCCAGAGAGAAGCAAATTAAAAAAAAAAAAAAAAAAAGTGTTGCTGGAGAAGACAGAAAAGGGTAAAAGCAGAGACCCAGGTGGTTGAATTAACTCTGGAGAAAAGGGGAGGGGGCATTTCTTTTAAGATAAGAAGAAAAAATAGAATGAGTGCCTCTGTCTCTAGACTATTAACACTTTATTTCTTTGCTTTGTTTTTAACTTTGGCCCCCATGCATATGAAAAGAACCTAACTAACAGCACCCAATATTTTGCCACCTGATCTCTTTGATGTCCTCTTCAACCACTTCTGTACCTCTCCCTGTTCCTGATCCTCTTTCTGGCCCTGGCCTTTCCCCATTTCTCATAATAAATTCAGCTATCCTTTACTTTAAAATCCCTTCTCTTGATGGTACTGCTTCTTTGAGCTTCCATCCATCCTCTCACTGGCAAAGTTCTCAAACATTAGTCACAGGTAGCCAATCCTCCTACCACTGGCTTTTGGTTACCTCTGTATGGAGACAACTGAGATCACAGAGGAAGCAATTATCCCATGTTGTTGGTCCTCTCTTCGTCTTCATTGGCTTGGATCGTAGATCGAGCTTCGGTGTCGAAATCCTTCTCGAATCTCCAACCATGACGTCTAGGACACTGAATTCTCTTTTGAGTGTGCTTCTCCATCTTTGCTTTCCCCTCACCCCTGCCTCCATAGCACGCCCCAGATGGGACCCTGGGAAAGGTAGCCTTTAATTTCCTGACTTGCCATGTGTTGTCTCTTGAAGATTTCATTGATTTCCATCTCTGTCTAAAGGCTTTTCAGAGCTGTTTGTTTGGATTCAAATGTTTCCCTGAATTCTAGCTCCAGGAAAAGTTCTCGTTTTTGCTGGAAAATCTACCGTGGAAACTGTTTTCAGTATCTTAAGATTTAAAATTTCTGAAGCCACAGCATCAAAAATTCTTATAATCCCAGGGTTGGAAAGACTTGTCTCCTTGTCTCCTCTGACTTTTCTCCCACCCATTATAAACACAGCACACAACAGCGTTTTGGGGGGCTGCCCTGTATATTTCAGGTTCCACTGTTCTCTTAAGAGTGAAAGTCCAGGCCAAAAATCTCAGCAATCTTTGGAAACCTCACCCTTAGCTTCTGTATCTTGTGGATTGCTGAGTTACGGTCATTTTAGCTCTATGGTCCCCCACATACACTTGTTTTTTGGCCCTCCGATGCTGTCATTCTAAGTTAGGCCCTTACGTCTTGCCCATATTCAAGTCATGTTATAAATTACTTAAAGATTGCTGTTTCTCTCTCTTACCTACCTTTAGTGGCTCACTATTGCTTATCCCATGAAGTTCCAAGTCCTTAGTGTGGTATTTAAGACCTTCTAAAATCAGATTCAAACTTCTAACTAGTTCTTTCTCCCACTATTTTCCTATGCTTTCGCATCACTCTCCCTTCTTATACTTGGATTATTCACAATCTGCCACTCCACCTTTGCCAATCCTTTGTGGCCCAGCAAGGGATCCTCATTATATATGAAACCATCTCTTGATGTCCCAAGGCTCCCTGCCCTGACACCGTGGCTCTTTATACCCAACTCCGGCACTGAGCAAGACTTATCATCATATTATAATCATGAAAGCAGGCATTGTCCCTCTCCTTCACCCCCAGTGCTGAGCACAAGATAGATGTGAGCCTTTAGTATATATCAGACCGATGAAGCTTCTATCACAGTAATACATGCATTAGTGCATAAATTAACCACTGATTGGTTTTCCCTTTTTCTTCTTTTATAATGGAAACTAGATTTCAACCAGTGTGATTTTACAGGCAGTATTTTTCACACTTAGAGACATGGGAGAATTATAGTAGGAAAACTGTTCTTGGAAGGTTTTTAGAAGATAATTTTTTTTAAAAGATTTTATTTATTTATTTGATACAGAGAAAGAGATCACAAATAGGCAGAGAGGCAGGCAGAGAGAGAGAGGAGGAAGCAGGCTCCCTGCTGAGCAGAGAGCCCGATGCGGGGCTCGATCCCAGGACCCTGAGATCATGACCCCAGCGAAGGCAGCAGCTTAACCAACTGAGCCACCCAGGCGCCCCTAGAAGATAATTTTGATGGCTTATGGTTTTCTACTGGGAGGATATTCTTTGTTTCTCATTGTTTTAGGTGGACATTTATCAGACATTGCATATTAAGACAACTTATGGTGGGTGAGGGATCAGGTATATTAGTTGAAGTGAAATCGTCTTGGACTCATTTGAATGTGTGATAATCTGTAAAATTTTTCATTTTATAAATGAGCAACTGCAGACTGAAAGAGCTGATCTTGGTTCTCACTTTTCCTTTCTCAGTGTGCCAAAAGGAGGCGCCATGCTCCCAGTAGGACAGGGCTCCTTAGAACTGGTGAAGTCCACCGCCCTTGGAGATTCACCTTCTGGTTGCTACTCCTTAGCAGTTAAAGAGCCAAGCAGGCAGCTCGTAGAAGTACCTTGACTAGAAGTGAGATCTTCTCCCAGGCCAGTGGTCTGTCACTTAAGCCCTGTGGAAATCGCTCTGCCGAAGGGGGAGAAAGTGCTAACCATGATTTAGGTGGTGGGCAGGAAAACCATCATGCAGCATATGCATGGTGGGTGGTACTGAGCCTATGCAGAGATTTAACAGAACATGTTTAAAACCAAAATCTTTGAATCCACCAATTTCGTTCAATTTCAACTTTTTTTGCCAACCCATCACCTTTTCAAGGTCAGAAGGTTGTCTAATACTTTTCTACCCCTTTCTGTTCTCATCTCTGCAAGATTTCCAATTGCATCCAGGATTTATAAATAGAGCTTGAGAGATTCATTTGTAATTTTCAGATGAGATTTTTCTAGACTTGTGAGATATGGATCAGTGTCCAAACTGACTCTGCTGTAACCTAGACTCAAATATTGGACCCTGACAGCATCACTCACTTCTTGCTCATTAGCAACCTAATTGCCTTAAAAAAAAATAAAGTGGAGAGACAGAGGCTGCCAGCTATCAGGAGTATCTCGTGGAGTGATTTTACATTTTTTTTCCTCCAACCTGCAACCAAATACCACCCATAACAAAAGATTATTTTAGAATACCATTACTGGGCGCCTGAGCGGCTCAGTGGGTTAAAGCCTCTGCCTTCAGCTCAGGTCATGATCTCAGGGTCCTGGGTTCGAGCCCCGCATTGGGCTCTCTGCTCAGGGGGGAGCCTGCTTCCCCGCCTCCCCGCCTGCCTCTCTGCCTACTTGTTATCTTTCTCTGTCAAATAAATAAATAAAATTTAAAAAAAATCTTAATAAAAAATAAAATAAAATACCATTACTGAGAAGCTGTAAATGTTGCTGAGGGATTTTGCATAGCAGACCCCTTAAAAATTAGCTTTTAAAACCAATTATATCCAGAAACAAAGACAAATGTTTCCTCTTTATAAGCTCCAACTTTTGGTACTGGACTGTTGGGTGCTTTCCTCATGGGTGCATCAGGTTTGGATTTAATTCGACACTTTTACGTGCGTTATGTTCATATGAAAATATGAAAAGCACGTGAAAGAAAAGTAAAAGTCATTGAGAAGGAAACGGGCATTTGCTTTTATATTTGACAACTGTAGTTGAGACTGCGGGATGTTTTAACAGAGTAAATTTGGACCGAGAGATATGATCTTCACGTCCCTCTTTATAAAAATCAAAATTCCTTTCTTTCAAGCGCCTCCACAGTACTAACCTGTTTCATTGGTGTATTAACATGATATTCAAGGGCTCACAATCAGAAAGCCTTCCACTGCTCCAATGTACGGTGAGGGAAAGGTCATGGTCCAACACTGAGATTCCTCGTGAGCTAAGTATTTAAGTGTAAGTAGCGTGGAGTTATTTAGAATCGATGATTGCTGTGGCTACCGGAGCCAGTTCATTTTTTCATGGAGGATGCATGGACCAAAGCTGGCAGGTTTGAGCTCTTGTAGTTGACGGTCACATTCCATGAGACAGTAGCACGTTGTTGGTGTAAAACACTCTAGCAGGCATGGAGTTTGACATTATATAGCTTCTCCTGTATCATCATTAACCTGTGTATCTAGTTATTAAGTTTTGAATGACTTGTGAAGAAACCATGCAGGAGTTTTCAGGTAATAGTGCCCCTGTCTTTTCACATTATTAATATGCGCAGCCGTAACATTTAAAGTAGAAAAATTGGTGGAGAGAAAATTATAGCCATCTCAACCTCTCTGTCAAAATAAATTTGAAGCGACACTTAAACTTGGAACAGAATAGTTAAACATTTATTTTGCAAGCATTTCATGAATGATGCTCGATGTTTGATCACTTAGGAAATAAGAATTCTGACTTAAATTCGTATCTTGCAATTACTGGAAAGCTGAAAAATGTGATTCTTGTAACAATGATCCTTTCAAACAGCCCAAATTATGAAGATGAATATCAATCAAACATAATATAGTTTAACCTAAGGTTTGGGGGGGGTAGTGCAGGAGGAAAGCAAGAATGTGGCTTGTCTATATTCCAGGAGAAAAGAATCAAGTCAAAATGAGATCTGATCTTTTCCAAGTTACTATATGCATCATACTCAAGTGTAATTTCACACATTTCCTGATGTTCCCAGCATCATGAAACATCTAGTAATCAGAATAAATGTTCTACCAAATCCCATTTATTGTCTTAACTGTTAAAGACAGCACCCTCGATTTATAAATATATAATTAATATCCCTATTAAAAAATAAGCCCACATAGGGGATTTACATTTTTCTTAATCCATGTTTACACAAGGAAGAGATTGGTTTTTAAATATTACATCAGACCTTTGTGAGCGCAAATTAATCAGTGTGATACTTGGCCAAAACTGTTTCTAAAAGTGACATGTATTGATGCCCTATGGTCAGGGGGACTTCTTTGTGGAGTTTTAGAATTCCCCGACCACTCTTCTAGGCCCCTCTGCTTTTAAGAATAGATACTACAGATGTACTTTGTCACCTGTTTCCTGTCAACCTATATATATCCTCAATTGCAAGGACTCCAAATGAAGCACGCACAGCTCTAGAAACATTTCTGCCGGTTCCTAGATAGGTCCGTCACTGGAGATGTTTATTAATTTGAATGCTAATATACAGAAAGTCAGAAAGAGCCTAGCCACCTTGAAGAAGAAAGCAGTCACCAACCTTGTCACAGGTGCTGTTTCAAGGCTTTCTGTCAATCAAGGCATTTCTAGGACCCTTTTTCCAGTCACATTGGCGTCTGTCCCCATGAAGGAACATTGGCATCTGTCCCCGTGAAGGAAGATTGGAAACTAAATCCTAACACTTGAATCCACATGGAATAACTCCTATTTGTGACTTCCTCAATGATTTTACAGTGTAAATATGATTAGGAACTATAAAAATTCATACCAATAAAAGTGTGTGTATTCAAAATAATGGCATTATTAGTGTCTTTGGGATAGAAGGTTTATTTTTGACTAATTTGGGGTCAGTTTGTCAACTCTCATCTAGGACCTGTGGATATTGTAAAGTAACTCAGTCTGGATGTCCACGGAATGAGACAAAGTTAACCAGGTCTGGTTAGAGATGGACCTGAAACTTTGGACTTAGGAATTTCATGAGGCTTGTTGGAAAGAACACAGTCTCACATCGGATAGGCACTTATCAGCTAGGACCTATTTAAGGGGTGATAGCAGCAATCATACAAATCAGGAGGCTTTCATCACATTTGTAACAGGCCTTGCATGGGCACCGCTCAGTAGTTCCTCCCTCTTGCTCTTCCCTTTGCTAACTGAATACGATAGGTTTATAGGCACAATAGCCTTAGGGACTTCTTGGCTAGGGACATCGGAAAATTTCTTTATTCAACAACTACTGAATGCCTTTACAGACCAGGTACTACTCATGCTTCTAGGACTACATCAGTGCACGAGGGAGACCAAACGTGAGTTCTCTTAGCTTGTTGTAATTGAGGTATTTGGAAGATGGAAGCAGAAAGGGAAGGTGGCAGCAGGCAGAGTAATTGCAAGGTAGGGAGAGGACCGGAGAGTTATACTCTCAGAGGAAACAAGAGAGGCTCTTCTCAAGTTCAGCTGCAGAGTCCCAAAGGAGAATGAGGAAAAATCCACCAAACTGGGTAACCCAGGAAGCCATTAAACATGGTTTTCATGAACGTTTTCAGTAAAATGGCAGTGCTCTAGACTGGCTCTTTGAAAAATTACACAGAGGGTATGGTAAAAATGCAAAGACAGCAGATAACCGTGAATCTTTTAGAGTAACACTTGTCAACGAACATAATGGGAGATTTTTTTCTTGAGGATGGGGCAGAGTTGGGGCCGGTGTCCTTGTTTTGTGTGCGTGTATGTCTTTTGTGAGGAGAGGGCAGATATGAGGAGAAGGACTTGAACCTTTTTAGGTAGGGGTAAAAAGGCAAGAGAGATACCTGTCAGTGAATATGGAACTATTGCTTGAGAAGAATTTTGACACGTAAACATTGTGTCTTGTACAGAAGCAAGATGCTAGCTTTTTATCGTATGATACAAGTCTAGTGTATTTGAATGTGCATTCTCAGGGCATTTGGATCCTACTTAATGCATTGTATTTAGAAAGAAAGGCTGACTTTTATTTAGACGCATTAAGTTCACCTTTTTTTCTAAGGCCACCGTCTAAGCATACATATCAACCTATGTACAGGAAACATAAGGGTTGTGCTAGTAGCTTCCAACTGACAATGCACTCTAGAGCCAGCTAGTTGCTATTAATTAATTGTATCTAATATTAAATAAACTCTGCAGTATTTTTTTCAGTCAGAGTTTGTCTTGATTTCTTCTGGGTATATTATTCTGAGATTCTTTCACCTTTCATGAAAAGTATATTAGAAAGCAAGATAGATAATGTCATTCTCATCTTACAGAATAGAATTGCAGCCTACAACACTGGGGATAATAGGCCTCCTACACCTTGGAGACCCTGTAAGTATAGGAGGAAACTGCTCTAACTGCCCTATGGAATAAACTGTTTTGATAGTTTTGTGGGGGTTCCCCCCCCCCCAGTCACAGAGACACCACCTATCAATCTATCACAAACCCAAGGCACACTTTTAACCTAATACCCTGGTCCTTGCTTTGGAGGCCTGTTAAGAAAAACATTAATAGAGAAAACTCTTCAAGTTGACCTGGGAATAGAAGACATCAGGTCCTTTTTACTTACAGAAGCAGAGAAATAGGACCTTTTATCCTTGAAAACACTTGGTGAACAACTAAAGTGAGAAAATCAGACTCATCATAAATATTGTGAGAGGAAAGAAACTGACAGAGGGGAAGTAATGAGACATCACACTGTTAAAGGCAATAGAACATCCTGCCTAGCACTCTGAACTCTCAGTAGGCATTGTTCACTCCCCAGCCACATTGTCACATAGAGGGGATGGGAGAGTGATGCTGAATGTGATGGTACTGTCTTAGATGCTCACTGGTAACCCCATCCCAGCCCTGACCTACACAGAGAAATCTCCACAACCTGGGCCACAGGGGTGACACTACTATTACGTTAATGAGAAAGCTTAAACTTTTATGTTAGGGAAGCTGGACCTTTGTTCTAGATATTTCTTTAGATGCTTTTGGGACTCATCTTACTCTGTGTCTGTTGTAATGTGTTTTCTCAAGAAGAGAAAGATTTTGTTTGCAACAAAATCTTGCTGGGAAATCCAACTGATAAGTGGCATTTTACTAGTATGTATTTATTTTACAGTCTTAAATTTATACAGATGTATACATATTACTGTAACGTCAATCTGTAAATGCTTTTTTATTTTTATTTATTTTTAAAGATTTTATTTATTTATTTATTTGACAGAGAGTGAGAGAGAGATCACAAGTAGGCAGAGAGGCAGGCAGAGAGAGAGGAGGAAGCAGGCTCCCTGCTGAGCAGAGAGCCCGATGCGGGGCTCGAACCCAGGACCCTGAGATCATGACCTGAGCTGAAGGCAGAGGCTTTAACCCACTGAGTCACCCAGGCACCTCTGTAAATGTTTTTTTTAATTGAGATTATTTTATGCACAATAAAAGTCTCCCTTTATAGTGCGCAAGTTTTGACAAACCCATGCAGTCATGTAACCATAACCACAGTCAAGACATAGAACATTCCATCACCATAAGAAATTCCTCTGTGTCGCTTGGAAGACATCCTCTCTCCTGACCTCAAGCCCCTGGCAACCATTCCTGCTTTTTCTGTCCCTATAGCTTTGACTTTCCCAGAATGTGATATGAATGGAATCATATTGTATGTGGCCTTTTGACTCCAGCTTCTTAACACATTTGGGATTCAGCCATAGTGTTGCACCTAATAGTAGTTCATTCCTTTTTATTTCTAATTAGATTTTACTTTGTGCATGCACCACCATTTGTTTATCCTTTCCCAGTTAAAGAACATTTGGGTTGCTTCCAATTTTGGCAATGTACTAGGGTCCTCCACCAAAAAAAAAAAAAAACCAAAAAACCCTAAACTAATAAGGTGTGTGTGTGTGGAGAGAGAGAGATTTTAAGGAATTGCTCGTGCACTTATGGAGCCTGACAAGCCCCAAGATCTCCAAGATGAGTTGACACACTGGAGACCCAGGAGAGTGGGTGCATAGTTTCAGCCTGAAGGCCCAAAATCTTGAGACCTAGGAGGAGACAGTGTTGATGATTCCATTCCAAGTCAGGAAGAAACTAATGTCTCAGTTCAAAGGAAGTTAGGCAGGAGGAGTTTTTTCTTAGCAGGAGGGTGAACCTTTTTGTTCCATCCAGGTCTTCAACTGATTGGATGCTACCCACCCCCATTAGGGAGAGCAATCTGCTTTACTCAGTCTACTGATTGATGCAAATGTTAATCTCATCTCAAAACACACTCAAAGAACACCTTGAATAATGTGTGGCCAAATGACTAGGCACCCAGTGGCCTGGCCAAGTTGACACACAAAATTAACCATCACGGGTGATTATTAATAAAACTGCTAAAAACGTATGCGTATGGATTTTCATGTTAACATGTTTCATTTCACTTGGGCAAATACTTAGAAGTGGGATTGTTGGGTCACAGGGCAAGTGTGTATTTAGCTTTTTAAGAAATAGCCAAATTGTTTTCTCAAGTAGTGGTGCCATTTTGCATTCCCATTGGTCACCTAGGAGAATTCCAGTCGCTCCACATCCTTCCCAACTCTTGGTATTGTCAGATGGGTCAGTTTTCTTCTCTCCTCTGCCTTCCTTTCAATAAATATGTAATGGTATCTCATTGTGGTGTAAGGGATGTCGAGCATCTTTTTTATGTGCTTAAATGTTATCCATCTATCTTCTTTCAGGAGCTGTCTGTTTGAATCATTTACCCATATGAAGGGGGAGGTTATTTTTTTAATTTCTGTTTTAACAGAGTTCTTTTTATGTTCTGGATATAAGTTCTTTGTCAGATACATATTTTGCAGATAGTTTTCTCCCAGTCTGAGGCCTTTGTTTTATTTAAACAGTGCTGTGCCGAAATTGAACTTTTGGAAAAAATCCAGTTTATCAATTTTTGTGATGGATTGCGCTTTTGATGGCATATTTAAGAACTCATTAAGAATACACTTACTGTGTTGAGCACTGAGTAATGTACAGAATTGTTGAATCACTATATTGTACACCTGAAATTTGCACTGTGTGTTGATTATACTTCAATTTTTTTAAAAAAGAGAAAAGAAACTCTGCCCACACCAAAGTCATAAAGGTCCTCTCATATGTTTTCATGAAGATGCTGTTTTGATAAACACGAATTTGAATTTAGGTGTTTTAAATTTAGAGTCTTAAATAAGCCACAACATCCAATTACTTTATTTTACTAGAAGAAAATCACAAAAATCTCATTTTATAAAATATATAGTTAAAAATGGAAAGAGTTAAAAAATTTTTTCCCTTAAAATCCTAAGGTTGTATTCAGTTAAAACAATCCCTAAGATTAAAACATGTATTACAGGGAATTTTTACAGTTGAATTAGTAACAATTAAGAATGGCTGCAGTTGGGGCTCCTGGGTGGCTCAGTGGGTTAAAGCCTCTGCCTTCGGCTCAGGTCATGATCTCAGGGTCCTGGGATCGAGCCCCACATCAGGCTCTCTGCTCAGCGGGGAGCCTGCTTCCCCCTCTCCCTCTGCCTGCCTCTCTGCCTGCTTGTGATCTCTCTCTCTGTCAAACAAATAATTAAAATCTTAAAAAAAAGAAAAAAAAAAGAATGGCTGCAGTTATCTTTTTTTAAAGATTTTATTTATTTATTTGTCAGAGAGAGAGCACACACAAGCAGGCAGCGTGACGGACAGAGGTGGAGGGAGAAGCAGGCTCCCTGCCGAGCAAGGAGCCCAATGTGGGACTCGATCCCAGGACCCTGGGATCATGACCTGAGCCGAAGGCAGCCACTTAACCAACTGAGCCACCCAGGCGCCCCTGCAGTTATTTTTGATCATACATATCGCTCTGCCAAAAAGCACCAAGTATAAGATTAAATGCCCACATCACCTGTTTTCGTGCTCATCCCTTTGCTTGTTATCAAACAACAGACTGTCTTGCCAGAGTGGGGGCCTGCACAGAGCAGATGAACCTGAGCCTTGGCTGTGCCTAATTGAATACAGTGTCTGTGCTGTAGCAATATACTTACATGTACCAGTGCAAGCCTGAATTTTAAAAAAAGAAAGAGACCAGTGTAGAGTTACAACTTTCCTGATCAATGAAATTTGTCCTCAGAACATCCAAGCAGATCCCAAAACATGTCAGGGAAAACTTTGTATTCCTGACTGCCAGAAAAACCAAAAAGAAAAGTATAAACAAAGCCAAATACCTTAGTACTGCATGTGCTGTTAGTATTGAAATGTGTGTTTTTTGGTACAACTTTCTTTATTTCTTGAAGTCCTCATTGTTTGTAGGTTAAATATCCTTTTAAAATTACGTTTCAACCACGTGTTTGCAGAACTGCTCAGGTACTCCATGGATCCCAAGACACCTGGTGTGTAAGCCTTCTGATCTTTTTATATCTATGTATTTTACAGTGGAAGACAATAGCCAGAGATAAGAATGACATTTGAGGTTGTACAGCAGTCTTATGCTGAACTAAATCCAGGCACTCTGACCACTATTTTAGTGTTTTTTCCATTACCTGACCCAGTCTCTCCAATTATAGTAGAAAATATTCCTCCTTGGGTCCTTTACTTAGAGAATGAAGACGATCCTTAATTTTGTGAGCCCTTTTCTGGCATCTCAACTTATATCTTGTATTATGAGTGTGCCTTTTGGCTGGGGTGAGCAATTTTTGGAAATTTAAGACATTTCCCTTCCTAGCTTCCTTAGAGGACATGGCCTAGGCCAGAGCCCAGTCTTAATGAAAAACATGTAAACCCTTTTGTTTGTTTTCCTTGTCGATTAGCCTATAATTTTAAATCCATTCAATGGCAGATTTATCAAGTGACTAATCCCTAGGAAGACTCAAAGCGGCAAGGAGAAAGTGGTTGTGGCCTAGGCACACATCATTGGTCATTTATTCAAAAATATTAAGGTAGGAAGCCAAATACCTCCTTGCTTACTCATTGGGATTATATTCAGGGAGGTTAGTTATAAGTGTTTGGGCCTGGGGTGGCCTATTCCCTGTGTAGTAGAAGCAACATGAATAACCTGGGATAGCTTTGCTGGACATATCAACTGGTGTGGTCCTTGGTTTTCTTCAGTTCTCAAGGAAAATGTTATGTGTCAATAATAATAATGTAAAATCCATATAGTTCAGCTGTCTTGAAAATTGAAACTGACAAATATTTCTTCTCAGCTAGAATGTCTCAAAGTATGGCTTGTTTCTTAAGTATTATCATTTCTCTGACACTTTTCACAAGATCTGATGCATTATGTATGCTCATTAAAGCTTATTTGAACATTAGATGGTAGAGACTTTGGTATAAGTGAGATAAGAGTCGTTTCCAGTCTCTCTGGTTCATATAACACAACTATGAAGAGTAAGTCCATAAGTAGGAATTTGTCACAATCTCTCCCCTGATCCTCTTCTTGTTACCAGAGAGCTATGACTTTGGGAAAGAGGTGGAAAATTTTTTCTGATCCGTAATCCCAGAGTTTATGCATGTCACTTTTACATTCAGTACCAGACAGAACTCAACAACTGGCCCCTCCTCACGTGCTCCTATTTGATAATGCTATTTAAGTGACCTAATGTTTTTCACTTCCAGAAAAAAAATACACAGTTTGGGAGTATGTGAGGCAAATATAATTGAGGAATCCACTTGGCAGTTTCCAAAAGGATACTATGGGACATAGGATGGCCATAGCAGTGGCCATAAGATGGTGTCCCTTCATAGACAGTGCGTGAGCTGAGAAGGAAATATTCAAGTAATTGCTGTACTTACTTGAGAAACCTCAGTTTGTCACCACATTGAGGACCAGGATTTACCATCTATTGCTTCTAAGGTCACAGGTACTCTGCAGTGGGTCATACATACGTTGTTGGACTAGCTGTAACTCTAGTGGTGATAATAATACAACATAAAATTCCAAGTCTTCTCTCTTAAGAGAGGAGTTATCCTGTTGGCTCATTACCTAACCATGTGAAGTCTTGGGTTTGCTCATTAGGTTTAGAATTACTTTTTGCAAAAATGAAGTCTGAAAATCATTGTCATGGATATCCCAAGGTACTTCCATTGTGTGACTTACACTACATTTAGTGATATTAATAACTTAGAAATAAAACGATACCAGAATCCCCTGTGAATAAGGATTTTTTTTTCTTTTATTCTGCCAAAGAACTCTGGCTACAGTTAAGGTTTTGTTTTGTATCCCAGGTAGGAACCTCAGTCCAGATTTCAAAACATTTTCTGTTTTACTTCCCCATTACTTCCTTGGATGATGATCCATGGTTACATTTGTTTATTTTTGAAGTATATTCCTGAAGCCTCATAATAACTATCAGATTGAAAAAATAACACATGACTTTATCTAAACAGCAAACCGAGCCACTGGTGTGTTTTCAGAGCACCTTGATGAGTCTGTTTGACCTTGTGTGTACATTTGCGTTAATAATGAGTAGGGACTCTATTTTTACATGGCTTAGACAATATCGTGCTTTAAATCTTTATCAAGCTTTAAAGAGAAGAGCTATATTCTAGGAAATTTTGAGAGGAACAGATACGATGAAGTCTTGGGTGTGAGAATTATTAGCATTTTAGAACTAAAGGAAAAGTTACTAAATATTTTAGATCTCTCAATTTAGGTATTAATAAATTGAGGATTACAGGAAGTAAAATATTTGGGAAGTACAAGTAGCTAGTGACTATAATAACCAGAAGTAGAATCCGGATCTTTTGACCCTCAGCCAGTGCTTTCCACTTACCTAGTAACCAAAAACTTCAAATCCATTACCTAGTGACTCCAGTTCTTTTCTGGAAGGATGGAGGGCAAAAATTTAAGCAAATAATTTTTAAATATTATTTAAATATTCAATATTAAATATTTATTGATATTTAATTTTTAAGGAAAGCATTTGTCAGAAGGTATTTTTGTGTTGGCATTCTGATTTCAGAGTATTGAATGGGCAGGATTATTAATAACTGAGGATCTGGGATAGGATGAAAAAGGCTCTAAAGTGAAAAGGTCCGAATTTGAATCTATCTCCTTGGCAATTTACTTACTGTCTCTCTGCCCCTCTTCATCTGGAAAACCGTTACGATACCAGCCTCGTTAGAGGTTGTTGCCATAATTATAAACATTAATGTAAAGCAGATGCATTGTAAGCCATAGATAGTATGTAATGTTGTTAGTCAATAATTATTATGGACTGCTTTCTTACGCCAAAATAAAAAATAAACTCAAAAGGGGTTGAAGACCTAAATGTGAGACATGAAACCATAAAAGTTCTTTTTTTTTTTTTTAAGATTTTATTTATTTATTTGATGCAGAGAGACAGCCAGAGAGGGAACACAAATAGGAGGAGTGGGCGAGGGAGAAGCAGGCTTCCCATTGATCAGGGAGCCCAATGTGGGGCTGGATCCCAGGACCCTGGAATCATGACCTGAGCCGAAGGCAAATGCTTAATGACTGAGCCACCAAGGCGCCTGAAACCATAAAACTTCTTAAAGAAAACATAGACAGTAATCACTTGGACATTGGCCTTAGCAACACTTTTCTAGATATGACTCCTCTGACAAGGGGAACAAAAGCAAAAATACACCATTGGGACTACACCAGAATAAAAAGCTTCTGCACAGTGAAGGAAGCCATCAATAAAAAGAAAAGGCAACCTACTGAATGAAAGAAGATATTTGCAAACGATATATACAGTAAGCATTAATATAAAATATAGATATAAAGACCTTCAGAACTCAACACCAAAAAACCCCAAAAAACCCAAATAATCTGACTTAAAAATGAGCAGAGAACCCGAATAGACATTTTCCCAGAGAAGACCTACAGCTAAGCCAACAGACACGTGAAAAGTTGCTCAGCATCAGGGAAATCCAAACCAAAGCCACAATGAGCTATCACCTCACACCAGTCAGAATGACTAGAATCAAAAAGACAAGAAACAACAGTGTTGGTGAGGAAAAAGGAACCCTTGTGCACTGTTGGCAAGGATGTAAATTGGTGTAACCATTATAGGAAAACAGTATGGAGTTTCCTCAGAAAATTAAAAATAGAAATACCAGAAAAAAAAAACACAACTAATAGCAGAGATATGGAAACATCCCAGGTGTCCATCAATAGATGACTGGATAAAGAAGATGTGATATATATATACTACACACACACACACACACACACACACACACACACACACACTGGAATATTACTCAGCCATAAAAATTAACTAGACCTTGGCATTTGTGGCAACATGGGTAGACCTAGAGAGTATTTTGCTAAGTGAAGTAAGTCAGAAAAAGATAAATACCTTATGATTTTATTTATATGTCAAATCTAAAAAGCAAAAAGGAAACCAAACAGTCTCATAAATACAGAGAACAAACCTGCGGTTATCAGAGGGAAGGGTAGGGGGGATGGGTAAAATGGGGGAAGGGGGTGGGAGGTGCAGGCTTCCAGTAATGGCATGAACAAATCCGAGGGGTGAAAGGTATGACATAGGAAATATAGTCAGTGGTATTGTAATAGGCATCGTATGGTGACAGATGGCATCTACGCACTTGTGGTGAGCACAGCATAACACACAATGTTGTTGAATCACTACGTTGTACACCTGAAACTAATGTCACATTGTGTGTCAGCTGTTCTTCAATTTTTAAACATTATTATGAAATACTATTATTTTAGCTACCATCAGTTCAAAAATGGTAAAGTGGAAGGAGTGTGAATTTAATGTCAACTAGATCGAAGTTTCTTTGTCATCATTTTTCAGGCATTGGGTCTTATGGAAGTTAACTCATTCCACAGAAGGTCTGCCTTACAGAGTCGCAAGGATTAAATGAAGGCAACTTGCAGGGGTCTAGCACACTTACTTTACGTTGGTTTCTTTTCTCTCATTATCTTGACTGAATATCAGCATGGCAGGTGATTCTTGGAGATAGCGCCATTTTTACCCATGTGTAATTTAACTTTGTGCTCGACATGCCTTGTGCCTGTGTTGGGTTTTACTCCCAAGTCAACTTAAGTGCCATTTTATCTTTTGATTGCTCTTTACTCCTTTTCCTGCCCAGTTTCTTTCTTTATTCCCCTCCTAGCAAGTTCTAATTATGTCGATGGATCAGATGTGCCTCATGTTTCTGAGTGTCCTTGAGATGGCCTCTTAGTTGTAACATGATGTGATTTATTTCTGCTAAGAACCAAAAAAAAGTATTGATAGTAGTTGATTAAAACCAGCTATTGTTAACCTCTGGGAATTTTATCAAGCCCAGTGCCGTTCTTTTTATTAATAGAGACTTGTTTTTATAGTAACAAGTGTAAGTCAATGACACAGGGAATTACTGGAGCCTTTGTGCAGCCTTCCAAAACGAAACAGGGAACCAGGAGGCCCACATCCAAAGCCATAGAACCACTGTCTTCTCGCCTCAGCCTGAGCACTCTGAGGCCCCAATTCCAACCCTTTGAGGCGCTTGATGCCCTTGCGCCCCTCTTTCTTTCCTTCCATCTGCTTAGATGGCACTTCCCTGAAGTGGTGAACCTCATTGTGCTTCTCTGCCGTCCCTGGGAATATTCTAGCTTGCCCCCGCCTCGGATGGAGAATTTGGAAGAGTCCCTGGAAAAAGGTTGACTGACTCAAGTTGTACAGCAGATAACCTGAATTTTTACTGGCCCTGGCAGCACCCCTGGGAGAGATTGTTCGTAACAGCAAAATGCTAACAGATGATTTTTCCACATTGCTTGGCCCCGTCACGATGTCTTTCATCAGCAGGCACTTTTCCACGTTCTTTTTGACAGACGTGTTTGTGGGGACCAGACAAGCAAAAGTCTCCCTCTGTTGCTTGGGTTTCAGTACAGTGTGTACCTTCGATGATATCGCTGAGCAGTGGTAATGTGAAGGATATTAAAAAATAACGAGGATTTGGTAAGGGGAAGGAAGGACCAGCCCCTGAGGAGGCTGGGGGAGTTGCCTAGAGTCCAGTCCCTAATCAGATTAAAATCAGAAATGTGGTTCAATCCTACTGGGTAGTTTATGGGAACAGCCGTTAAGTTTGTTGTGGAAAGCACACTGATCTACAATATTTTGAATGGTTAAAATTAAATGAATATCAACTTTTAGAAATACTCACACATAAAAAAAGAACCTCAAAACTCCTGCATGTTTTATTTGAATGTTGTAGGTGATAAGAACTATGAAATCTCATGGTTGATGTTGTGTGTGGGATTGTCAAAAAGAAAGTGACCACGTGTTCCCCCTCTTTAAAAATTTTTTTGAAGCTTCAAGTCTGATTGGGTGGGTAATACAGGGGCATAAGGAAGTCTTGATATTTAAAACCAAGGAAATAATTCAATTCCATAAGCATTTATGGATCACTAACAAGCCAAGCAACGTGCAATGTTCTGGAAGTTCAAACATGAATAAGGCACGGTCCCCAACTACCTGGAGCTTTTAGATTTACATAGAAGATAAGCATAAATGACTGTAATGGGACGTGAACCTAGCAAGTTCTTTGACATTGTTGTTCTTTGACATTGTTCTTCGACAAAAACAAAAGTTTTTGTCAGGAAGAGTCAAGAAAAGTGTAAGCCAGAAGGTTCAGCTGAAACTTGACTGAATTTTCCTTTAGGGCTTTCATTAGGTGGAAATGGAGAGCAAAGGTGTTTTAAGTAGTACAAACAGCATGTGTAAAAGCATAAAAACGTGGGGGTTGAATGTATGCCGATTCTGTAGTGGGGCAGCACAGGGAAGGTATAGAAAAGTATCTGGAAAAGTTAGCAGAGAGAGGCCAGGTTTTAAGGAACCATGAGGCATCGTGGAAAGAATTTAGACTTATCTGCCGTGTAGAATAACTATTTTCAATATAGGTAATGGGGTATTCCCCTTATGGGGACACATCAGAATCAGGAGGGGGCTTTTCCAAATAACACATGTTCCTTTGGCAATTCTGAAATGACCCAAATGTAAGTCTTTGCCAAAAAGAATCCAATGATACTGTGGTGTCCTACAGTCTCAGCTGTGCTTGGAGCAAAGTAAAAATTAAGGGCAGTGGCTGTTGATTTCAACTCTGGGTGCCCTTTGGAATCCCTTGGCAAGCTTGAAGGCTATCGGTGCAAGGACACCATCTCAGATCTCTGAGATGGTCCTGCTTGCTCACCGGTATTTTTTACAGAGCTCTCTAGGTGTTTCTAATGGGGAGCAGGCTGAGAAGCACGACATGAGACAGATAAAAGCAGTGCCGGTAAGGAAAAGGAAGATTAAAGTAGAATGGTTTAATTGGGATCGTTCTCTGAAGGACTGTGAATTTGAATCCTTCTTAGAAGGAGATGGATATAGATCACTAGGCTATTGCAAATGGGAAGAGGATGCACTTAAAAATGAAAGCAGGAGAAGCAATAAAGTTATGAGTAAAGGAAGGTGGATAAAACGTGGATGGCATCTGGTAGATAAAGCTTGAGGGAGACTGGAAAGATGTCAAACCTCAGGACCCATCTCTTTTCAAATGAGATATTGGGATGAATGCAGAAAAACAGGTTTTCAGCAGGGAGGGGCAGGAAGAGGGAAATTCCTAGTGCTTCATATGACTTAAAGATTATTTACCTGGGAATAAATGGAAGGTTTAATAACTATTTTGTCTCCCATGTATGAGCATCATGTTCAATGTGAATGTAAAGAAGCCTGAAAAGAGAGTCACCAGCATTCAAAAGCATTATGTCCCCTTGGCCCATCCTCCTCTATAGTTTTGGCTGGAAGAAACTGGGCCTGACAATTCATAAAGATTTCCAGAATCTTAGGCAAACTTTGTCCAGGAAGGAGTACATGATTATCTGACTGAAAGTGCTACTCTGGGTTTAATCCACCAAATCATAAACAGTCCTAGCCATGGCTCTAGGTAAAGGAGAGTAAACAGCACATAGTTTCCACGTGCAAAGTGGAAGGGGCGCTTAACAGAAAGCAGAGAGGAAAACAGGGTTAAAAACTAGCTTTGCCAGAGGTTCGATTATTAGGGTGTCGTATTACAATCCCAGCATATTGGTATGGAGTACATGGAAAGTCAGTATTTCTTTCTTATTTGGGAATTCTTCATATCGGTGTATATAGATTGTGAGGAAGCCATCCATGGAATCTATGCTTAGTGATCTGTCCCCCTTACTTTGAGCGTCTGCAGCAGAGAAGGAGTGTTGTGAGAAGAGAGGATTTGCAAAGGCCCAGATACATGAATGAGCGTGATCCCGGGAGAGGCAAGATGCTACACAAGAGTGGAAGCCAGCGCCTATCTGGGGAAGAGGCAGGAGCCAAAAGAGGAGAAAACTGACAGAAAATAGATCAAAGGAGACTTCAATGTGTCCATCCTAAAAAGGTTCAGTGTCAGTCTGCAAGTAATGACCAATTATTGAAGAGTTATTAAAGAATAAAAATCTGCAATTATTAAAATATCCTGGAACCAGTGCGGCCAAACTGTGGTCAGGAAAATTGGGTGGTTGTTGCCATTGTCTAGATAAAGAGGACCCACTGAAAGGTTGAGGCAGTGCGAATGGAAGGAAGGGAATGAATCAGAGACATTAGTGAGGCTTGTTGATAAATAATATGTTGGGAATGAGAGAGAGAAAGCAAGAAACCCAGTACGACATCCAGGTTTCTGAACGTGATGCCTAGGAAGATGGCGATGCCATTAACTACAGGAAGGACTTTCAGAGGAGGAACAAATTGAGGTTTGACAATGACGAGTTCATGATGAGTTCAGACATGCTGAGTTTGAGGTGACTGATTAAACATGCAGGTAGATCAGGCAGGAGGATGCTTGGAATGGTGGCTCTAAGGTGCCACTTGGGAAATAACAGTGGATAGTAAGTGAGTGCTGCTGTGCCCTATGAGTACACAAGACGGTCCAGAGAGATTGTGTAGTGGGAGAAGGGTAAAATGGCAAGCAGGATGCCCTGGGGAACAACATTTAAGGATGCGTGGAGGGAGAGGAGTCCACAGATTGACTGGAGAGAGCTAAAAAGTGGGAGGAAATTGGGGGTGGGTAGAGAAACTGTATCTGGAATTCAGGGAAGCGGGGAAAATTTCAAGGCATCTCAAATTCCAACAGTCAACTCTTAACAATGCAGCCTAGAGGGCAAGATCACTGCGAAGTGCTGACCAAATGCAGCACTCAGATCACAGGATTTCAATGAGCTGAGGGTGGGGACCAGGGGTTGAAGTCATATGACTGGTTGAAAGGGGAATGAATGAGAAAATAGATCAAGTGAGAGTTGTGTGTTTTTTCCCAAAAAATTCTGCTGGGAAGAAGAGAGAGTGAGAACGGGCAACTGCTAGAACAGATTAAAGAACTTACCTTTAGGGGCACCTGGGTGGCTCAGTCGGTTAAGCATCAGACTCTTGATTTCAGCTCAGGTCATGGTCTCAGGACCCTGAGATCGAGCTTCACGTCGGGCTCCCTGCTCAGTGGGGAGTCAACTTGAGATTCTCCCTCTCCCTCTGCCCTTCCTCCAACTCACAGGTGCACTCGCTCTAAAAAACCAAACTAACGAAAAAACAAAGTATCTTTATTTTTGCTTTAGAGGGATAGAGCATGGTGCAGGGAGCCTGCTGAGAGCTGAAAGCAAGGTGGTGTGGTAACTAGCATCTGGGACGACAGCAAAGAGACAGTAATAATGGTAGCAAACTTATGAGGCACCTACTGTGTTCCAAACACTCTTCTATTTGTCGTTTTATGTATATTAACTCATCTACTTTTCACCTGCCTTATAAGGTGGAATCTGTTAGTATCTGCATTTTACTTATGAGAATGCTGAAGTCCGGAGAGGTTAAATAACCTGGCCGATTTGAGCTCTACCTACTGCACTAAGCAAAAGAATCACCGAAACAATGTATAGGTACATACATCAGCTTCAGCGGCTTCAGCAGATCATTGGTTCAGAGGTGGATGGGAAGGGGGTGGGGTGGGACCAAGGTGTTTGCTGTAGATACGGGTCAGTCGTGTGATAAAGGGAAAGTCTCTCTGTGGAACATGTCTTTGCAACTTTTTCCTATTATTAAGAGGTTGGAAATTGAAGCAAATTATTGGCTCATCAATGTTATTTGACTCTTACCCTTCTTGGAAGAAGGTGAGTTGGGAACAACAAGCCATAGTTTGTTGTGGCAGAACTCATCCAGTCATTGTCATGACATTGACATGTTGGCAAGAGATTCTGTGGACATCAGGACTGGGCTGTAGGTAGAGGTGGGCAGGGGAGGGAGGGGGAAGTGGTGACGGGCAGGACGTTGAAACACAGATTATCTTGATCACATAGTTGAATGAAGCTTGAAATTATTTCAGGCATTTGGTAGTAGAACTATTGAAAGATTGGGTAAACTTTTGTATTTGTCCTACCTTGTTTATCCAGACTTGTTAAAGCTTTTCTTGGTTTTGTGCCCATCATTCCACAAAGGTGGCATTATTTGGAAATGTGAAAGAATGATTGCAAATCTGTCAGTCTTTTCTTCTAATATTATCGTTAGCAACAGTACCTAATGGTAACATTTATTCGGATGTCATGTACCTTTCTAAAAACCCTAGGGCTGGCTCACAATCATTCTCACTTTACACTTGGGGAAACTCAGACGTGAAGACACAAAGTTCCTTGCCCCAGGATGTAGGGCTAGCAAGTGGCTAAGCTGGGATACAAATCAGGTAGTATAAATCCAGAGCTCAGGTGCCTAACCCTCTATGCTGTACATGAAATAGATGGTGTCCAGCTTTCACCTGTTTTTTTGGAGTTGCATGAGGCTGCCATGTTCACATGTGAGAAAATGAACCCTCATTTTCTGTACATTTATATTGCTTATTTATTACTCTCTAATGAAAAATTGTGAAACCCGATATTGATGAATGAATATGAAGTCCCAAATATTGATCATGGACAGCTTTAATATGGAAACTTCTAGAAAATACACGTGCGATAGCTTCTTCTCACACCTTTTATTTCTGGGGCCCAGAAGCCCCATAGAAGAGGTATTCAAAGGGAGACTGTGAGGATAGCCAGAAGGACTTCCTTTTTTTTTTTCCTTACGGTTTTCTTTTTCCAAACCCAAACCAAAAGTAATAAGTGATATATTCAGGCATGTTCAAATTTTTATGAACACTTTGTTTGCATTTGATAGCAAAAGAGGGTGAAAGTTCTTAAGGAACAGTTTTATTGAAAGCCTTAATCCATGGTAATTTTTCCCCATGAGGGCAGATCGGATGAGATTAGGCTTCTACTCCAATGGTTTAAGTCTTTGGAAAATTCACAAAGTGAAATTTATACTCTGTCAGATCCTCAACATCTCTGTGTTTCCCTGGGTCAATGTGGGCTGGGCTATGGTGGCACGGGGATGGTATTGAAGTTTTATTTCAGATATTTGTTTTCTTATAAATTCTTTACTTTCTTTCCCACTGCTATCTCTACAGGCTCAGTTTGAACTCCAGGCATTTCATATCCGGGGGGAGCACGCAGTGGTTACGGCAAGACTAGAAGAAACCATTGAAACTCTCAAACGGGAGACAGAACACCGATGGCGAGGAGGACGTGAAGAGATGAAAGATGCGTGTATCTCCACGGGCGATGACTATCCTCCAAAGACCTACAGAAATGTGTGCATCCAGACAGACAGGGAGACTTTTCTCAAACCTTGTGAAGGTGAAGGCAAGACAGTCAGAAGTAACCAGATAATACCCAAAAAGCTGACTATCTCCTCTTTGAGTCAGCTCTCTCCCCCAAATGACAACAAAGACACCCATGTACCACTTCAGTCTGTGGAAAGCCTCTCACCAAGTCAGCAAAAGGCATCGTTTCCCCCTCCCGCACCCCCTCTACCGGCAGTCGTCCCTCCCCCTCCGCCTCCTCCCCTCCCACCTGGACTTGGACCTTTGCCACCAGTACCTCCTCCGCCACCGCCTGCAAATGCGGGACCGCCGCCTCCTCCACCCCCTCCTCTGCCTCCAAGTGCCGGGCCTCCTCCCCCACCTCCTCCGCCACCACTTCCCAGTTCCCCTGCTCTGCCCAGCAGTGGGGGGCCTCCTCCTCCTCCAACACCTCCAGGACTTGCACCCCCACCTCCTCCTGGACTCTTCTTCGGAGTTGGCCCCTCTTCTAGCCAATGCCCTCGGAAGCCAGCCATTGAGCCGAGTTGCCCCATGAAGCCTTTGTACTGGACTAGAATACAAATAAGTGATAAAAGGTAAGCCCAACTCCCCCGGCCCATTCTCAGGTTGTGAATTCCCAGGATTTTGCCCAAGTGACATTTTATTCTTACCAATTGGGTATCTGTGTATTGTGACATTCATTTCTCAGATGCAGGGTAGTGAGTACCTTGGATAAACAAGGTTGGAGTGTCGAGAGGGAGAATGTCTGTCTCTACCAGGTCTTGTCTGTATTTGCTATAGACTGATGCTGGGAGAAACAGGGTGTGCAATGTCAGATCCTTCTCTAAGTTAAAGGTTCCATTTTACAGGCTCTTATTAGGGAAGAGCCCTGGTTCGAGCCTTCTCGAACATCCCTACAGGTAGCAAGTAATCATACAGACATAGAGCCTGAACCTATACCTGGGTTCACTGAAGATTTTTAGAATATCTGTCTTGTCTTTCGATGGGATCATCAACCTTATGATCTGGATACTTACCAGGTATGTGTAATTTTTCAGGTTTTATTAGAAGAGCCAGACGTAGGTGAGTCATTAGCTCTTTAGGTTAAAAGGGAGCCCAAAAAATAGAAAATCTCTGCTTGAACTCTCATTCCCCTGCTAAGTACCCTCACACCTTATCCCTTGTTGCTCAGAGAGAGAGCCAGTAGGGCACATCTAACATTTGTATAGCTTCTTAAGCTGCTTGAGTCTGTACGGCAGGAAGATAGGTTGGTTGGAAACTTCCATTCAGACATATTTGAATTTAATTTCTTCTGCCTCATTTCAGAGTCTGTCAAGAGGACATTGAGAAAGGTCTTGAGTTGCTTCTTGACAATTTCTAGATTTGAAGTTCATTTGTTTGTGAAGGACAGCAAATAGAGAACACATTTTTAAACATAAATTTTTGAACTTACTCCTCGAATCAGTGTGTAGTGGTGGTATATATTCCATTTATATAACATTTTGTATGTGGAAGCAGGATATTAAACAAAATAACATGAAATTCACAATTATAAAGCAACTGAAAACCACTAGAGGAGGAAATCACTATAAACTGCACATATGGTGAACTAAGTCGATTATGTGCTTCCTATGGGCCCCTTTCCTCTGACCAAAAAAATAAGGACCAAGAGTTTATGTGTGGAAAATCCTGATGCTTTTTTAAAATGCAGATACTTTATGATTTCCCAAATGAATGGTTAAAAAATGAGAGAGAGAAAGAGAAGATCCCGAAATAGCTCCTAACGTTTAGCTGCAGTCTTAGTATTCCTTTTTGTCTCATTCAAGACTGAGATGACATTTCCTAAGAAGTAGTTTCCCAGAATATTTATATGGAGCTGTGTTCGCTTATTAGTGTTCTCAAATTAATGTACGGACATTCCAGAGTGATGAATCCCACCTGTCAGCCCTGGGGTAGTGCGTTCTGCCAGCACATGGAACTGTTCCACACCTGCGTCTCACTAGCCTGCCTCCACTCCATCCCCCTCAAGACTCCATAAACAACCAATATCCTAGACCACAGCAGTGGTCTGACAGTACCGCTGGGAGATATGGGCCCTTGGCCCACTGTTCAAGGTGGGACTGAGTCAAGCTGGAGATAATCACTATGTTTTTCCCTCCTTACGTAGTTGGCCATTTTGAGAAGGAAAACGATTACATCCTCCAGTTCTTATTAGTTTCATTATAAGGTTAGGACTTTAGTTTTGAGCGAAACGAGAAATAAATGAATGTAAGGCGTCTCCTCCACGAAGACTGCAAGATGGCTGCTTCCCGCTATACCATACATTTAGTCTTTCTTTTTTATTTATATATTTATTTGTTGTTGTTTTTTTTTAATTTTTTTTATTTATTTGACAGAGAGAGAGAGATCACAAGCAGGCAGAGAGGCAGGCAGGGGTGGGAGGAAGCAGGCTCCCTGCTGAGCAGAGAGCCCAATGTGGGGCTCGATCCCAGGACCCTGAGATCATAACCTGAGCCGAAGGCAGAGGCTTTAACCCACTGGGCCACCCAGGAGCTCCACATTTAGCCTTTCTTATCATGGGTCCCTCAGAAGGGTTTTGTACCTTCAGAGCATGAGTATTTCTCTTAAACTAAAAGGCTGTAGAGATTCTGTGTAGCATTTATTTATGTGTAAAACTAAAATTATTTGGGGTGTGTTTTTTAAAAAGAGAAGAAATGGCATTTTAGTTTTTTGTCCAAGCAGAAGGGTAAGCCCTGTGTCTAATGTATGCAATGTGAATTTTGGTCTAGGTCTTGCAGGGACCCAGGAGTAAAATATGAATTTTCTCCATTGTATATGTACTGCTTCTCATCCACCTGATTGCTTTTTGCTACTAACATGAACTGATTTTTAACTTTTGCCATTTTGCATTCTTTGGTCTCTCTTTTCTGGCTTCTAGAATAGGGAAGAGACATTTAGTTAAAATAAAAGAAATCCTAATCTATCTACTTTTTTGGCTTCCTAATAAATATCTGTTTTCCTATTGAGTATCTTCTCCTCATTCCTTCCCTTCTCCCTCCTCCCTCTACCATTTCTCCCTCTCCAGTCTCTCCTTCCTCCTCCTTCTTCTGCCTTCCTCTTCTTGTGAGCTAGATTTGTATGTTCATTTGTCAGAGAGGAAGTGACCATTATAACAGATGAGATGGTCTATTGTGAGTGAGTCCTTGTTACTGCCCCACCAAATGCCTGCTGTCCCCTACTCACTGGGAGGTAGTATTCCAAAATTCTTTTATTCATTATTGGAAATACCTTTCCCATAGAAACAATATAGTAAATGGTGATGAACTGTTCAACCTATCAAAGCCAATTTACTCTAGAATACGAGTCAGTCGCTGCCTACCCATACTAGCCTGAGCTCAGAGTCTCTGGAGCTGGGTCCAAGCAGTAAAGGTGCAGGGATGGGGTTGCGAGGTGGATGGGTCTGAACAACGCCCCCTATGGATCATACCACCTCCCTCTACACCCTCTCCTCAGCTTCCCAGAACCTTCATGAAGCCCAGACCAGCAGCCCTTAACAAGCTGCATGCTCCGAAATTCCCTGGCTCTCTTCCATCCTCAAGATCCCCCCTTCCTAAGTGCAGCTGAGATAAGCACTTTAACAGTGTTCGTGTTTCCAATGGAAGTTAGGTGAGTGGCAGAGGTGGGTGGCTGAGACAGGAGCCCATGCATGGATGTATTCATTCCAAGTGTTCTAGATCTTGGGTGATGATTTCACAGGTGTTCATTATACTCTTAGACAACATACACGTCACACATATACTCTTAAATGCCTCAAATATTATAAAAAAGTTAGAAGTGAATCCTAACAGATCCAAATGTTCATATTTCATGGGATATGTAGCAAAATGTGAACACATGGATCTGAGAAGTCAGTCTTCCCAACTGTTTTGAATATGAAAATCGCCTTTTAGCACCAAAAAAATCTGTGGACCACCCCATATAATAATGGTTCTTTTAGTTTTCAATAATGGAGAAAATACATATTAAAACAAGGGTAGGTACTTATAAATATTATGGATCATAATATATATATTTGAAAAACAATAAATGTGTAGATGAAATATGATATTTTTTCTATCTATGCATATTGAGAGTCTTCAAAAATAAGAAAGTAGACACTTGGGGGAAAATGTGTTCTGACTGAAGGAAGCCTGGATGGTAATCCTTCCAAGTTTGGTCTCAGACGCAGCTCTTTTATACCTGATTTCCCATATCTTCTTCTCTTTGTTTCTAAACTAGTGCCCCTGTTTTTTGAAGACCAAAAAAAGCTCTGAAACAAAAAGAACAGCCTCTCTATGGCTGCTTTAGTTGAAATCCCTGTGGGGACTGTACGATGAAGTTTTTTGGTTTGTTTTCATTGTTAAATACTGTTGTTGGGGCGGAGTGTTATAAATCAAGTATTTCTAAATGAGTTCAGTCTGTTCACAAATTATGGGTCTTGCCCTAAGTTGACCTGAGCTAATCCTAAAAAGCATTTTTTAAAGTATAGGAAAGAGTCCAAAGAGAGGGTTAATTTACCTCAGTAGAAGATAAAGAATTTTATTCTTTTTAAGAATTTGTATTAAGGATTATCCCATCAATACCTCAGAATTGGTTATCTTTTCAGCATTTATATGATGCCCATTTTTACCTATGATGGAAATGCCATAGACTGAGGGAGGAAGAGCTTATATGGCCTCAATCGTGTGAATCCCTGAATTTCTGGTCTGACATGGTTTCTCTTGATCTCTCTTTCTCTCTTTGATTGTATCTAGTGGTCATTTGGTTTTGGAAATGGGCTTGGCTTTGATGTTCTACAGTATATTTTGACTTAAAAAGAAAAAGATGTAACATGAAAAGCTGTTCTTCAAGCTTTTTTAGGAAATATATATAAATACATATATACATATATATCTTAAATGAGTTATAAAGTGAACTAGACATTTCATTATATTCTATTCTCTTCTGTTTTGATTTTAATGGCTAACTTGTCATTTTCTCTTTTAAGCCAAAATGCTACCCCAACCTTATGGGATTCCTTAGAAGAACCTGATATTCGGGATCCTAGTGAATTTGAGTATTTATTCTCCAAAGACACAACTCAGCAGAAGAAAAAACCTCTGTCAGAGACCTATGAGAAAAAGAACAAGGTCAAAAAGGTACTGAATGACGATAGTAATCATTGTATTTTTGGTCATATGGGGAATTCATTATGTGCTGCTGGTTTGCTGTCTGTTTTCCAAAAATGTTTTGGAAGGTTTTAGGCCACTTATGACAAAAGGGAGTCAGTGGTTTGAGAAATCTGTGCTTGTGCTTTCAATCCTATCTGAATTTCAAACGATTTTCTTAATTTGATCTGGACTTTTTTCAGCTTATAATTCTATTGAAAAAATATCAAATTTAACTTGCAATTTGTGAAAGGAGGCTGTATGTTATATGGAAAATATGTCTTATTCATTAACCTATTTATAGATTCATTCATCCAAAAAATCATTTATTGGGAGTATATTTATGCTAGGTTTTGTTTGGGGCCCATGGGGTCCACTGTGGTAACCATTAGCTACGTGTGGCTGTTTTAAGTAATATAATTAGATAAATTAGATAAAGTAAAAATTCAGTCCTTCAGTGGCATTCGCCACTTTTCAGTTTTGTTTTTATGGCTAGTGGCTACCATATAGCACAAATTCTTAAAAAATGTCAAGATAAAAGTTTTATTGGGTAGCATAGTCCAAACATCTGGGATATGTTGGCGAGAAAACCCCAAAGACCTTTCCCCTGTGGTACTTATGTTAAAAACCAGCATTAGAAACAAAACATTAAAACTCAGGCTAGAGCGGGGTAAGGAAGATGGATTTTTGGCAGAGTGGGGACGGGGGCTGCTGTTTTCAGTGGAGTGTTCAGAGTAGTCCTCATGGAGAAGTTGACTTCTGAGCAAAGACTTGAGGACCTGGAAGTCAGAGGCCGCCAGCCATACATTAGAGAGCAAGTTCAAGGTTCCTCCAAGCCTACGTGAAGTTGAATGGATGGCCCCTGAGCTGGGTGCAGGCTGCCTGACCTCCGTCAAAGTTCTTCCTCTCTTTGCCTCCATCCCCTCAGGGCAATCTGAAATAATGACTCGTCATATTATTATTCCAGGTAGTTATTAAATGAGGTGATTGATATGTCCAGCTCAGCACAGTGTCCAATGCAGTCAGCCCTCCACAGGGGACGGCTACCCTCATTTTGTTGCAGCTGATGTTACTGCGGCGAATTCTCAGCTTTAGTGTTTTGATAATAGCGTAGATAATGCCGAGGCAAAGGTGTAGTACCAGGGTTCAGCTCTTGATTTGCCGTGTAAGCTTGGGCTGTTCATCTCTATTCTCTAGGCCGTATCTTCTCTTTTCTATAAATATCTGAGTCTATCTGACCCACTAGGGTGTTGCGAAATTGAATCTAAGAAGGTGTGAAGGGAGCGTTTTGAACAAATCAGTCCTACTGAATGATATTAGCATTGCCTCCTATTCTTAAATTATATAGCGGGCTTCATCCATCGATTCTTATCTCAAGTAACATTATGATTATGAAATCAGCTGTGCCTTAGAGGGGCAAAAATGACAAAAGCCTGAATGCAGTTTTCTGTTGATTGGATCAAGTTCTCCCACTGATTTGAATTATGAATGATAATCATCATCGAAGTTTTTTTTACCTCTCAAGCGCATAGGAATTATGTTTTCTTTTCTTTCTTTCTTTTTAAAGATCTTATTTATTTATTTGACAGAGAGAGAGAGAGAGCACAAGCAGGCAGAGCAGCAGGCAGAGGGAGGGGGAAAGCACGTTCTGCTGAGCAGAGAGCCCAATGCAGGGCTCGATCCCAGGACCTTGGGATCATGACCTGAGCCAAAGACAGACACTTAACTGACTGAGCCACCCAGGCACCTTGAAATTATGTTTTCATGAGAAAGAGGTGACACCAAAAATAACCAAATAGCAGACCAAATCTTTTAAGAGGACATAGTCCATGAAACAATTTGAAATTTTCAGTTGCTGTATATTCCCATGCGGAGAGATTCATACAAGACAGAAGTAAGTGTGCTCTATGGGCCAGCTGGCTTATTAAAAGCCATCTGTAGACACAAAAGACTCCTCTGCTGTTTCAAAAGCAAAAGAAGAATCTCTGTATTCCAAAGCTAGCCTCAATTTGCCTCTTCCAGGAAGCCTCTTCTGGCTAACCAGGAACTCCACTGAATGTTTTCTTACGCAATATCATATTAAACTTACTTTTGTCCTCTCTTTCTTCTCAGATCGGTGTTACCCCTTTCTTTTGTTTTCCCCTCTGTATGCTTGATACCTTGCTATTTACTCATAAAATGAATTACTTCTCTTTGGCAAATGAGCATTTTTAAAACCTCAAAGAATTTGTTTTTAAAACATCAAAGCATTTGGTTGTTTATTCTTATTTCTTATCTCATAATTGTTTGCCTGTTCAACAGAGGATTTCCACTAAGGCAGTTAGTGCTTGATATGTTTATTTTGTTTCCCTGTCTGAGGGGAAAAAAATACCCTTCATTTGAACTCTTTAATCTTTCTGAGCAGCGAGGTTGCCGAGGTTGCCGTCGGCCCATAGAAGCCTCAAGTATGTATAGTCTCCACATCTCTCTTCAAGTGGAGGCAAACCTGTAGCTCGATTGGGCTTAACGGTGCTGAGACTGGTTGGGAGTTTTCAATGGGCTTGTGGCCTATGTTGGAGCTGAGATTTTAAGTTTTAAAGAAAAAAAGTAGCTGAGTCAATGCCAGAAAACTCTAAGCCTGTCCCTTATGAGCCTTCCCTCCGGGTCCGTGGTCAGATTTCACACATGGAGATGGATGTCTCTTCCGAGAGCCAGGTTTCTGTCGTTTCTCTTAAAATGAAAATGAAAGTAAATTGCAGGGGTTTTGAGCAGCTGGGGAGTTTATAGCATCAGAGGCCAACTTCATCAGCTTAACCACAGAACGTCCCACACAAGGTGTCCAGGAAGAACATTGGCCAAATGGGTCTCGTTTCTAATGACTGCAGTGGAGGGTATGTTAGAGATTTAAAAATCGAGCATTCTGAGTCTTGGCTGTAGGGGCTGAGCCAGCGTTGAGACCTCAATGTGAATACCTCTTAGGTGGAGCTAGTTTTCCTTCCTCTGCGCCATCTACTCCTCGTTCAGAAGGAACTGTCAGAATCGTCCAGATTCTGCTGAACTTGGACACTAGTTTCTAATTCACCTTCTGCAGTATCATTTAAAGTTCCCATCACTGGCAGTTGCTGTCAATAAGCAGATACATATATTCATAGCTTGAGCAGGGATCCTGTTCCATGATATCTTACCATCTGAGAGTTGGAAGGGACCTTATCAGTCATCGAATTCAGTACGTGGATTTCCAGTACAGCGAATTTTGGTACATGAGAAACTGAGGCCTAGAAAGAGGGTGTGATGTCTCGGGTTTGCACACCAGTAACTGGGAAGATGTCAGTAGCTACAGACACTTGAGAGAATGTACAAGAGCCTCAAATGTGTCTTCATTTCTCCTTCATTTAAACATGGATTTGCCACCTGGATGACGGTCACAAATTTTATTGGGACGACTGAGCCGATGTCTATCGATGAGAGTGTTCATTTTTAAAGTCATCAACAAAATACAGTTTCACTTGTGCAAATCCAAAATATTTCCTTTTTGGAAAAATATCCCAAGATTTTTGTTTGTTTGTTTGTTTGTTTTTGAGTCAGTCTTCTAGTAGGAAGCTAAATCTTTGTAAAAAAAGGATGGTTTGTGTGTAACTCCAAAAACAATATATGGAGATTGAGAGCTGTTTTCCTTTGACTCTATCAATCATTTTAAATATTAGCTGTAATACTAACAGAGAGTTGTGTTCCATACTCGGACATGTACCATCCTCTTTTGTGACCCCAAACCATTCTGCCACTACAAACAGCAATTGCCGAATTAAGAACCAGAGCTAAAACCATCAGCTCCTGTCGGTACCACCAACACTCAGTACTGTCTCCTTTTTTTCTTTTTTTTGGTTCCTGATAACCTCAGAGCACATCGTTTCATTTTCCCACACAGATTCCTTTTCAATAAAATGGGGAATAGCGACCCTTGAGAGGCTTGTTACGAGGATAAAATGAAGTCACGGTGACGAAAGTCCTCAGTATTTCCTAGAACTATGTATTAATAGTAGTCTATGAACTAATGAGAAAGTTTTATAAAGAAATTCTTGAACGTCATTCATCCCTAAGGTGATTGAGGAGTCTTAAAAGATAAGTATGTCCATCGGCTGAAACTATTTGCAAATGGTCATCTCTAGAGCATTCCTGTTTTTCAGGATTTATAGAATTCCACAACTTCCTTAATGCCACATGCAGACATCTGGTAGTTCATCTTACACTGGTTTATATATAGTCTTTTGCATTGTAAACCAGAGTTTCCACTGTCAATATGCCCATACTTATATGGCCTCGAAGTTACATTTGTTCCTGTGAAAGGGAGGGCGGCACCTTGACACAGAGCCAGGAACCTGCCTTCATCGTCTGAGAGTCTTCCTCCTGGTACCTGTCAAGGAAGTGGCAGCTCTGATCAACTTTTCAGTGGCTTCCCAAGCTCACCCTACAACTTTCAGAAAAGCAGCATGACCTGTCCCTCTTCTTCCTCTCTTGAAATGCCAAGATCTCACTTTGATTTATAAATCATCTCTGGGCTTTTTCCCTCCTCTGTAAGATACATAAAATCATTCCTCTCCCTCTGCCTTTTTAATAGCTATTTCTTAAGAATTAATGAGATAAAAATGATTCCCTGTGGACTTGGGGTGGGGGTGGTGAGCTGGGGACGGGTTGGGATGCTTCAAGAGACACTGGTCTGTTGAAACTTCCTGGGGCCAAGAGCCATCAGTTGTAATTTGGTCACTTTGGCGAGGATCATAGCTGTAATTCTTAAATCCCAGACTTGGTGTCTCAGTTTAGTGGGGAGAGGAGAAGGGTAGAAGGAGAACGCTGTTTGGAAGACTGAACATAAATTTATAGGGTTTTCATAAGTTTGCCTTCCAAGTTTATATAATTTCAGCTTTTGTATACAGAGATAATTTCTCTGGGCTGCCTTGGTAAGGTACATGCATTATTTTATCTCCCAAGAGCGGGGATAATTTGCCAAACCCTTTGTATTTCTCATGTGTTTGAAAAATGAGTGGTGAGGTAGAGGTTATCATCCATAGGAATGAGTGAAATAACTTGCCCATGTGTTGATTGCACCAATATCTATGACCTTGAGGTCTTTAGTGCCATGTCCAGACTCCTTGAGTGATATCTGGATTGTTAAGGGCTTTCCTATTCTTTAGCTTCAAGGCCCCTGACCGGCCAGATCTCGCAAAAGCAAACGGGAGCTCTACCCCATGACAGGCATCAATTTACAAAAGTTGGGCCTTGCAAAGTTTATTTGGATATAAGGTGGTCCCAAAAGTTAAGTTGTACTTTTACTTTATTTGCTTATTTAAAAAAAGGGTGGCCAGAGCGTGTCAAGTACGGATATCAATGATTCTTTCAGAATGTTAAATCTGAATATTATTCTTGGAGTTCAGCTGTATTTCTCTGTTGGCCGTTAAAACAGTGATAATCTGGACTCTTGCCTCAGGCCCGCTGCAGTCATTACCATGCTCATTACCTCCCCCAACCACAAGAGGGCACCTAAGAATGCCGAGACATGAAGCTACAGAAGAGTGAGTGCCCCTCAGCACCCTCCTTAGTTTCCTTAAGTCTCTTCATTGGGAACCACGAGAGCACATTATCCACACAAAGTACTGGGACCCACGTGCATATGAGAAAGGCTTGTAGGTATCAGTAGAATAGAAATTACTATTTGACGTATTTCCAGTGCTTAGAATGAATGATTATAGTATAAAAACGCATGAAGTGTCAGGATTAGCTCCTATGTAACTGATCCCGGAATCACCTCCGTGACCCGTACATGCATGTTTGTGCACATGTATGCACAGTTTTTTAAATCTTCCATATCTAAATGGAGGGAAGTTTTTTTTTATAAAGGTGTGAAGAGTTGTTTGAATATAGACTTTGTTTTGAAAAACAAAGAAAATATGATTAGATATTACAAGATAGGCTATGAGAAAATCATTCTACATATTGATGTTTTTAAAAAGTATCCTTCTGTCTGGTTGAAGAAAGTTTTGAATTCTTGCCTCTATTTTTCTGGACCTCTTTCATTTATGCTGCATTCAGGCCCTTTTCTAAGACTATGACGTGGGCCGGACTGGGATTCGGGGACGGGTGCCAATGCAGTGAGTCTTCTAGCCTCCACTTCTGAGCTGGAAGCAATGTGAGGATATAACAAGACTAGGCGAAGATCATATATGTGCATTTAAGTCACAAAACCAGGTCACTGGAGGCTTTCACAACTGAACACAAATACTTTGCAAAGTGCGCATATCTGCAACACAGAGATCATGTGTTCGCACAGGTACATGCTTAATGTGGACAGGAGTAAGTCTTACTAACTCTGCATTTATGTAATGTGTGTCGAGTGACGATGAGAAGGATTTCAGCAGCGATGATAATAATAATAGCACGAGGTTTTCAGTTGAGTGCTCGGCGTGTATTAACTTATCTAATGGACACGAGAACCCAGTAAGTTCGTTACTGCTGGGATTCCCATTTCACAGGTGAGGAAGCTTCAGCCTAGAGAGGTTACATAACTTGCCCAGCATTGCACAGCTCATAAGTGGTGAGGAAATGGATCTAACGACAACCCCAGAGCTTGTACTCTTGATGTCTTGACAAACGGTCCGTTGGACTCAGTTTAACTACAAGTCCCAGCTTGAAATACACTTCAAGGCTAAATTGTATTCCTTGGTCATTGGTTAGTGAAAGAAGCACTGGCCTTGGTGTCGGTAGACCTGGTTTCTACTACTGGCTTTGACCTTAGCCAACTACTGAATCTCGGGCCAGTTCTTTAAGTTCTCTGGCTCTCAGGTCTCCTCTGTCCAAAGCCACAAACTTTAATTCGATGAATTACAACAATCCGGTCGTTACTTCCACCTTGTAATTAGGGGCACCCAAGATCCACCAAGTGCCTTTTGCTTACTAGAGACAAGATAGACAAGGGAACTACATGTGAACCAACATCTCCGCACTCAGCCCCAGGCACCAGCTGATAGATCAAGCCACTGGACCCATCCCGCTATGTTGTAGGAGTCCTAGATATGTGGGAGCCCAAGGAATAATTGTCAGTAACCCCCAATCTTAAGAGACATAATTGGACCAGAGAATGCCCTTAAAATAAACCAAGTTTCTTTCTGTATGGGGGGGTATTGACAGACTGGGAATATGATGGGGGAAGACTGCAGTGAAGAGGCGCCAGAGGTCTTGTCTTCAAGGTAAGCAGTTAGCCGTTGCTCTGTGTCCAGTCACGTAACCTCTCTGGCCTTCGTTTCTGTAACTGTCACAGCCTCCAAAGTGGGTGTTTTTTATAAAGACGCTTTCCAGATGCAGAATATCAGATCATATCTGCGTGGACACCTCCACACACACACTTCACAACTGAGTGTAGAAAAGCATGTGAGTAGAAAGAAATTGCGAATCCAGACCTCGTTTCGTCAGTGAGGCACACAGGATGGCACGCAAACCAGCCTCACGCCACAGTTTTCTTCCTTCACAGAGGCCACGCTTCCCTCCTCACGCTTGTCCCTACTTAACAAAAAAAAAAATGCATTTGGCAGCATCAGCCTTTGGTCACACTGGCCAGCCCCCTTTGGCTGCTGTGGCCCTTCACCATCCTCTCTTCTCCATCTTTCAGTGTTTCCAGGATCCAGAGGCCAGCCAAGAGTTCTGATTACACCAGACAAAGCTGTTCATACCTTTCTTTCTTTCTTTCTTTCTTTCTTTCTTTCTTTCTTTCTTTCTTTCTTTCTTTCTTTCTTTCTTTCTTTCTTTCTTTCTTTCTTTCTTTCTTTCTCTTTCTCTCTTTCTTTCTTTCTTTCTTTCTTTCTTTCTTTCATTTAATTTATTTATTTGACAGAGAGAGAGATCACAAGCAGGCAGAGAAGCAGGCAGAGAGAGAGGGGAAAGCAGGCTCCCCACTGAGCAGAGAGCCCGATGCGGGGCTCAATCCCAGGACCCCGAGATCATGACCTGAGCGAAAGGCAGAGGCTTTAACCCACTGAGCCACCCAGGTGCCCCTGTCCACGCGTTTCTTAAGACAGTCTGGCTGGACCCCACTGCTGTGGCCACACTTCCAATTTTTGATAAAACACCTTTTGTCCCAGAGCTTGATTTCAGTTAGGCCTGACCTGATTTCTCTCCAGCTGAGGCTAATTTGCATGGCTGTAAACACGGGCCTTACACAGCTCACCAACTGTGATAAAAGCGAAGGAAACCCGAGACCACTGGAAACTCCAAAACGCGCCTTCAGTCTCTGGGCCCGACTCTGAGTCACGCCTCAGCCGGGGAGGCTGAAGCTAAAGAAATGTTATTCTGATTGATCTGATTAGGGCAGCAAGGTTAGCCACGGTCAATTTACACAGACAGTATGAGAAGAAATCATGTGTGGAGCCATGCTATGGGTCAGCGAGGCCCCTGCCAGAAGTTCTGAGAAGCCACAACTCCGCCAGGGCCGTGATCAGATCTCCTGGGTGGAGTACAAATGAGATTGAAGGTTAGGAGCCCCTCCAGTGGGATGAATGACAAAAGGGATTGGGCCGAGAAGAGCTAGTGAGTCATGCTGGCTTCGAGCTGGGTTCCTGAGTGCCGAGCCCCTCCATGTGAGTGGGAGAGGCTGGGTGTTCCCCAGTGTGGCATGAAGAGGGCTGTCCTAGCTCCTCATTGCAATGTAAAGGGGAGGGTGGAAAGGCTCACTTGAGAAGAACACGAGGCTCTAGATTTACCCACCGAAGCAGCCAGATGGAACCCATTGGGCATTCTGATCCCTTCCTCCTCCCAAGAGTGGTTTAATTGGGATCTGACTCCAGGCTCTGGTTACTAAATAACCTGAGTTTTAGTGTTTTCATTTTCATTAATTAGCTTTTATGCTAGGTGCCTTATTAGTCAATTAGGCATTTTGCATGTTCAAAATATCCTAGGAGGTGAGAAGGGGGTCTTTAACAATAATTTAGAGCTGCAAGTACCAGGGGGTTAATTCATGACCTAATTATCACATCCACTTTTTACTCTCTTGTAGACTCTTGTACAACCTCCTTCATTTACAGCAAGCACAGAAACTAACTTAAACTTTGCTTTCAAATGGTTATTGCATTCATATTGGTTTTGAGGATTTGGGATCTTCCACTCTGGGTGTGGTTACCTTCTTCCCTGTCCAATTTAGGAACATCAGTGTTACTTACAACACTGGGATAAGGTGCACTAATTAACAAAGAAAGGTTGATTTAAAATGTAGCCAACTGAAAGCCACATTACTTGAGCTGGGGCTCATTATAGATAGTTCACTCTGTACTATAATCATCTTACAAATGGAAAAAATGAGACATTGAGATGGTTGCTTAGGGAAGAACGTGATTCAGAATGTAGCAGCAAAATGTCTAAAGCATATGATATTTAGACTGATTTAGCAAAAACTTGGAGAAACTGGACCGTGCAGTGTCTTTGTTGTGAATTACGTACCCTCCTTGGGGTGTGGCAATATCCAGACAACTCAGCCCTGGGGGACACAGCCATTCATTTGCCTTTGGTGAAAGGAAGGGGTAAGCCTCTGAGACTCCAGGTACATGGGAAAGGAGGTACGTATGAACTTACTGCACCGGTCTGCGAGTCCTGTCAGCTGAGATCTTGGGGTTCTCCCCGGAGCCACCAAGAAGCCAGTGGCAAGGCTGTTGTAGAGGCCTTTTCTCCAACACACGCAGGGCGCCAAGGGTCACAAGTAGTCTGAGGCTGGAAGGGGGTAGTGTAGTGGCTCAACTCAGGTTTCTTTCTGACTCATCACTGTTCATGGGACAAGGCTCTTCATCCTTCCATACAGTTTCCTCACTTTCCTCATCTGGAAAGTGAGAATAATAATAGTACCTACTTCAAAGGGTGACTATGAGAATTAAAATAATCTCTGCGTTTAGCTTGGTCCCTGGTGCACAAGTGTTTGCTGTAGCCGCCTCCTCTTGGCACCATCATCGTTAGCATGAAAGTGGGAACAAGAACAATGAGAATCCTCTAGTGTCACCCCTCAAGGAGATCAGAAGATTGGACTCAACCAGAGTCCCCATTTCTCATCAGTCATGGCTTCTGAGTTCCCAGAGCGCTACATGAAGTCCCTTTTACTCTGTCCTTTCTTTGTGTGTCCCATGGGAACACAACTATGTAATTAAAAAAAAAAAATGAATTTAAGCTGGATGCTCAGAAATGAAGTCTTCAAGGTGTGCCAAGAGAAAACAATGCAATAGAACAAAAAGTGACAAAATTTGTCTCTATTTTCTAGTACTATTTTTTTATTTGGCTCTCACGGGAATCTATATTTCTGTGACAATTTTAAGCATGCCAGACATAGGTGCTGGCAGGGACATAGAATGATTCAGGTGATGATGGAATTCAAAATATGGTATTTTAGGTTGGTTTCTGTATTAAGGAAATAGAGTGAATGTAGCTACTATATTTCATTTAAATTTTCATCAACCTCATACATGGATATAATTTTAAGACTGAAGCAATATTATGGGGGCGCCTGGGTGGCTCAGTCAGTTAAGCATCCAGCTCATGATTTCCGCTACGTTGTGATCTCAGGGTTGTGTGATCAAGCCCAGCATCGGGCTCCATGCTGGTCATAGAGCCTGCTTAAGATTCTCTCTCTCCCCCTTACCCTCCCCCCCTTTTCTCTTTTCTCCTCTCAAAGAAAAAAAAATTAAAAAAAGAGTTAAGCAGTATTAAAAGACTTAAGAAAATGAAAATGTCCAGTAAATATCAACAAATTTCAAGCAATTTTTCATACACACCACATCTTCTAATCAAACTGAAATTATATATAAAAAACAGAAAGATAACTTAAATATGTCAGTAATGAAAACTTCCTTGCCTTTTAAAATTTATATTCGTACTGTAAGTAACTCATGGATTAAGGAAGAAGTTATAATGGGACTCAGAAAAACTTTTTTATTTAAATTAGTTAATTAACATATAATGCATTATTGGTTTCAGACGTAGGGGTTAGTGATTCATCAGTCTTTTATAATAACCAATGCTCATTTCTGTTTACTGGGTGATGGACAGTAGGCAGAAAACACTTTTAATTCAAAAAATAAAAATATTGTCTATCAAGTCTCCTAGGATGTAACTAAAATGTATGGTTATGAGTGTTTAGATTAGGAAAGAAAAAGGTCAAAAAAAAGTTAGCTTCCAAAATTAATAGGGGAAAAAGAAGAAACTAGAAAAAATATCTTTTTAGGTCAAATGTGATCAAATACTTATAATTTCATATGCTTCAATCAAATACAAATACAACCAAATATTAAAAGATGAGAATGGGAATTTAAAAGAAATTTTAAAGCACAGTACAAAAAAATCAATAAAGTTAAGTTTGTTCTTTGGAAATAATAAAATTCACGTACTTTAGTAGGATTGAGCAAACCAAACATATATAAAAATTTTATAAATACATATATACAATATTAGGAAAGTAAAGGTGAATGTAACTACAAGATGCAATAGAACTGTGTAAGATATATGAGAATACCATGAGTAAGCTTTTGCCAATTAAAGAACATGAAATAAACAGCTTCCTAGAAAAATGTGAATTACCAAATCAGAGCCCAGAAGAAACAGAACACCTGAATGCCTATAAATATTAAGGAAACTGGATCAGTAGTTTAAAACCTTCCCACGAAGTACCAGAAGGTTTGATTACACCAAACATTTCCTTCTTACACAAAAACCTTTAGAGACTGAAAAATGATGTTACACTCATCGCTGATAAATAGTCTTGATGGCACTCTCAGACAAGGACAGGAAGTAAAGAAACATTACAGGCTAGTTTCTTGAATATAGATGTGAAGATCTTAAACAGAAGATTAGCTAATTGAATCCAGCAATGGATAAAAATTACTGTATTGAAAGCATTAAAGTAGACCTAAATAAAAGGCGAGCTATTCTGTTTGTGAATAGGAAAACCATTATTATAAAGATGCAGTTAACCCCAAGTTGATTTCTAGTTTCAAAGTAATTTTAATCAAAATCTAAATAGGATTATTTGAAATTGGACAAACTTATTCTAAAAATTTGTATGGAAGAGCAGAGGTTCAAAAATAACTGTATAGAAACAACCTTAAATGTGATGGTTAGTAAAAAAAAAAAAAGTCACACACACATAAAGTTTCCATTGGCCCAAAGTTAAACATGAAAATCCAAGGAATTTTAGAAAATCACATATCTGTAGCAAAACTATTTTTTTTAAGCAAAGGAATAAGAAACATAAAATTCAGGGGAAAAATCTGAAAAAGAAAAATCAGGAGGATACTTATTCTACCTCATGTCAAGAAAAATAATATAAGGCATGTATGATATGGTAATAATTGGCACCGAAAATAACAAAACAAAGATTAATGGAAAGGGTTGAAAGTTCCAAAGTAAGGTCATTATATTATATGCAAAATAATATATGATAAATGTGGTAGATCAGTAGGTAAAACCGTTTCTTAAAAAGTATTTTAAAAATTGAATATATATATATATATATATATATATATGTAGCCCAAAGGAAAGAAAATAGATCCCTCCCTCATATCATGAATAAAAATCCATTCCAGATGTATCAAGTACATGAAAGGAAAAACCTAATCGTTCTTAACAAAGAATATAGGAGCTTATGTTTTGACCTCACATGGAAAAGACACAAAAAGTATAAATCAAATAAGAAACAATGTACATTAAAATAAAAAACTATCGTCCATCAGAAAATAGCACAAAGAATATGAAAAGCTAAGCCACAAGCTTGGGGAAGACATTCATAACATATATAACTGAAAAAGAATTACTCTCCAAAATACATATAGAATTTTTACTGATCAATAATAAGTCGGTCACCTTCTATTAGAAAGATAGACAAAAGACGTGAAGAGGCTTGTCAAGGAATCCATGGTCAATAAACATGTGAAGAGATAATAAGTCAGAACTAGGATATGCAGAGATCTCATTTTAGACCCACCAGCTTGGCAAAAATTAATAAATATAATTGAAACATCGGGAGAGTATGGAATGGTAGGAGTTCTCATTGTGTTAACTGGAAGGTCAGTTGCTCCATATACTTGAAAACAATTTGGCTTTACCTAGTTCCTGTGAATATGTGTATACCTTTTGTTCCAACTTCTGCACATTTGTAGCAGAAGATTCATTTGAGAATGTTCATGAAAGCTTTGTTTATAATAGCAAAAATCTGAAAATGACACTATCGTTAGAATAGACAAATGGACTGTGGTCAGGTCACAGAATAAAATACTGTACAGCTTTGAAAAAGAGTTAGCTATAGCTCCATGTATTCATTAGATGATTTTGAAACGAGATGTCAAGTGAAAAAAAGTCGTGAATGATTCCATTTGTCTGAAGGTCAAAAATGTGAAAGCCTACCAAGTTGATGGAATCATCTATTTGCGACAAAATTGATTTTTATAAAAAAATAAAAGCAAGGGAATAGTAAACATAAAATCAGAAAAGTGGGTCCTTTGGAGGAAGATTTGGGGTAGCTAGAGGGCTTCCAAAGGTATTAGTAGTTCTCACTTAGGCACTATGGACTTTCTATTTTGATCGAAAAAGACTTTTGTATTTCACAATTTAATTTTAATTTATAGAAGTTCATTTTACTTTTTTAAAAAGAATACAGTTAACTTCTTGAGTTTATTTGCATATTTCTTTTGCTTACTACTTTCCGTCTATTCCATCTTCCAAGTTCCTTTTTAATATTTTTTGGTTCTGACATCTGTATTTCATGTTCGAGATACTTCAGATAGTTGGTGGTCCTTGGCTGCTATATCATATGCAAGATTGAGGTGTGATAAACATGGATGGAAGCTCAGTAGAAATGAACAAAGTTTGCCCAGTGGCGGGTCTCACAGTGGGGTAAACAGTTGCAGCCCAGCCATTTCAGTTGGGAGTTTGTCTTTGCTTTTATTTTATATTTTATTGTATTTTATTTTGTTTTGTTTAAGATTTTATTTTTTTTATTTGAGGGGAAGAGGGACAGAGGAAGAGGAAGAAGTAGGGTCCCCACAGAGTGGGAAGCCCAACCTGGGACTCGATCCCAGGACCGACCCTGGGATCATGACCTGAGCTGAAGGCAGACACTTAACTGACTGAGCCACCCAGGGGCCCCAAAAATCTTTGCTTTTAGACTGATCTATTTTTCCAGATGGAATTTCTCCAGCTACCTGATTGGGGCTGGGGAGAGGTACATCAGCCTGACTACTAGCATTCTGACAGAGAGGTTAAGAAAGGATGTGGAATTTTAATAATTACTCCATTCCACTACAAGACCTCCACCCTACCGTCTACTCGGCCTAGTGTCCACGAACCCCAAATCTGTCTGGTTGAATTTCTCTAGAAACTGTATTTCCTGAACATGTAGGTGAGATTATACACATGGCACCTAATTGCACTGTAATACCAACTTCTAAATCATCCCCTAATTTTTGGCTCCCTACCTCACCTTCCCGAGCACATGATCCCTCTAATTTGTATGTGTCCAAGGTTCTCCCTTGCCCAGCAGACAATGACATTTGTCCTTCCATAGTGCCATGGAATTTACCACTCTTTCAACTCCTTCTGCCTTCACGTTTTCTGCTTTGAAATTGCACGGAGTCTACTAATTTCACTGAAGATAGATTTTGGTTTTGATATTCAGTCCCATCATTTGGGGTTGGTTTTATAGGAGAAAAGGAAGTGAAAGGCCTTTCCTCTGCTATCCTACAACTCAAATACATCTTGACTTTCACATTTTAGAGGCTGTTGGCTTGTTGCAACACGGGTGATGGGACATGTACGTCCTTGCATGAATGAGACGTGTTTCAAGAGAAAGCACACAGGACTAGTAGTCAGACATCTGATAACTCTGGGCAAAGCACCTACTGGGTGCCTCTCACACTTGTGCTCTCAGGGGGTGATTTGTCCATCGGAGAACCCCCAGGTACACTCACTGATGACTCTAGTCAGGACGGAGGTAAGGGCTCACTCTTCATGGATGGTAGTAAATATTTTGGATCACTGTGGTATTCCATTCACACAGACACCTGAAGGATAGCATATAGTATATGTTCACTTTGCATGATGGATGCGTTATGAGTGCGAGGAGAATGGTAAAGACTAATTAGCAACCGGGGGAAATGTGCTGGGTTATATACCATAAGCCTTGGCAGTATCTTCTAGCAGTTTTAAAGTACAAATACACCGTGCTTTTTCTTCTTTCTCCCCTAGAGAATCTCCCTGCTAGAATTTCCTGGAATCCTCGTGTCATGTTTCTAGAAGGAATCAGTGAACCTACTAGAAGCAGTGTGGTAGTTACGTCTCCCATTGTTGCCCAGAAGGTGAACAGAGAAGGACTTAGGTCATAAATAGCCATACATTACAGCAATGGCTGCACGTAAAGACTATGTGTAGGGTTGTCCTAGGTGAAGCGTGTCCATAAAAGAGAAAACTAAAGTGACCTCAGGTGTCCTTAAAGAAGGACGCGTTCCTCTTTGAGTTTTGCCCCGGATTTTGCCTCCTGGTGGCTCGAGGCCCTGAAGCCAGGAGAGCCCACTGTCACTAGCTCTTTGCCCTCCGAGCAGGAGTGGGAAAGAGCCAAGTAATTTGCATTGTGGTACCCTCTGAATCAAAGGCCATCCATCATTTCTGATATCTTGAATGCAGTGATTTTCATATCAAAGACACACGATGACGTTGAAGATAATAAGATTTCTGTTGCCCATCATCACTACCCAGCTTGGAGTAATTATTAGCATGTGTTCTTCTCAAAAGCCTAACACTCTAAACTTTGGAGAGAAAAAGCCCTATCGGAGTCACCAAGAATATACAAGAGACTGGGGTTCGGTGTTTTAATATTAAATGAGAAATATTGCTAAGCCAGGGAGTCCCAAGGTCTTACAAACTTTGTTATTTAGAATCCTTAGGAGGCCAGCGTGGCTCGTCTGCGTTGCTGGCGTTGGCCCTTATGAAAGAAAGCAGTCATTCATGACTGAGCGCCTAGCTTCAGGAGACGGAGAGGGATGGGGCACATTTCAAGCTGGTTAGTCAAAAAAAAAACACTCTGGGAATCAGGGATTGTATAAACGTACATGCATATATGTCAGACATTTCGCCAAGTGCCAATGAGAGTGAACAGAATAATACGTTCATTTGCGGTCACCTGGGTCTAGAGTGTCTGCCCCAGAGCGGCAGCGTAAGCATCCTGTGGTAGCTGACTAGAAACAGAAGGCCCTCGGGCGCTGTGTTAGTTTCCCGGGCCTTCCTCGACACACTGGGTGACCAAAAACTACACAAACGTATTGTCTCATGTTTCTGGAGACTAGCAGTCTGAAATCAAGGTATCGGGAGGAGCCATCCTCCCTGTGAAACTGGTAGGGGAACCCTTCTTCACCTCTCCCCATCTGCTGGTGGCTTGCTGACAGTCTTCAGCGTTCCTTGGCATCAAGCGGCGAAATTCCATTCTCTGCCTTTGTCATCACTTGGCATTCTCCCTCCCTGTCTCTGTGTCTTCCCATGGCTGTCTTCTTATGAGGATACCAGCCACATTGGAGTAGGGCCCCATCCGACTCCAGGGCGACCTCATCTGTATTAATTACACCTGCAGTGATCCCCATTTCCAAATGAGGTCACGTTCTGAGGTACTGGGGATTAGGACTTCAACCTATCTTTTGTAGGAGGAATACAGTTCAATCTAAAACGGAATCTCATTCCTAGCGAAGGAGAGTCTATATTTTTAACAAGGTCCCTGGTAATTCACGTTCACACTAAACTTCTAGAGGATATCCCACAAATTCTTAATTGCCTTATACTGCAGACAGCTTTCTATAGGCAACTGCAGCCTTTGCCTATGATTTGTAGAGGTGTATAGGATCCCCATCCCATGCAATCCCATGCAATTTAGGAATGACCAAAAGAAAGCTTTCACTTTTCCCCTCAGTGCTAGGTCCACTGGTGAGAGAGGGGAAAGAGAAGGAACATCTCCTCTACTCATTTTGATAGCCATGCAGATTGCTCATTGGGTTGAAATTTTAAAGTAGGATTCTAATACAGAAATCTAAAACAATACAATAAGACCTGACTTAAATCTCCATGCCACTGGTATATCTTGAGCAGTGAGCCATTGTACTCCCATCCCTCCTAAAACAGAATAAATAAATTCTCCATCCAGCTGTTAAAGGCTACAATATGGAATATGTTCCTGGCCTTGGGAGAACTTGAACCCTGATGGTTGGAAACCACCTGCAGGCCCGGAATTGAATTTTCCTGGGTTATCCTGATGTTATTAACATCTGTCTCAAAGAGAGTCCCTCTTTCCTCCCACTTCTGGACCACTGTAGCTTAGCAGGCACAGCATCAGTTTAAAAGGCAGAGTCTTGGACAGTTGGGCCTGTGTTTTGGTTTGGTTTGGTTTTATGTTTTACTAGAGGTTGGATCTTTTCATAGTCTTCTGTTTTCTTTTTCATTTTCCTTCTGCCACGTAGCCCCCTGTCCAAGTTGCTTCTCACCAGGTTAGCTATCAGTACTTTAGAATTGCTTCATGTTCATTATAGCCAAGCACCCTTGAAGTGGTCTTGAGCTCTCAGAAACAGAAGGATGGCATTTCTCACCTGTACCTTTTTGTGACGGTACTTTGGCCCGGCCTGAAGACAGGGCAATGAATGCCCTGATGTCTCTTGGTCGTTTTCTCTCCTGAATCTGTGATTAGTGGGAAAATGCATATGATTTTTGTTTTTTGTTTTTTAAGATTTTATTTATTTATTTGACAGAGAGAGAGAGAGATCACAAGTAGGCAAGGAAGGACGCAGAGAGAAAGAGGGAAGGAGGCTCCCTGCCCTGCCCAATGCGGGGCTCAATCTCAGGATCCTGAGATCATGACCTGAGCTGAAGGCAGAGGCCCCAACCCACTGAGCCACCCAGGAGCCCCTGATTTTTGTTTTGACACCCAAAACTCCCAAACCATCAGAATTCTCTCCTGCCCATATTCCCATCCCCCCTCATCCCTTGGTGCCTTCCTCTCCTGTCCCAGCCCCAGCCTTCACCTGCTGTGGTCTTCTCTCCATTTGCTTTCTGAACAGAATTCACTGGCCTGAAAACCAATAAAAGAGCTTTTCTGTCTCATCCGTGAAGGTATGGGATGCCAAATATGTTCCCAGATGCAAGACAGGATGACAATTCGTCTTTTCACATTTCTTGGTGAAGAGCCTAAATCCTTAAAGTAAACTTCATCTGAGCAATTTTATGTGTCCCCAAAAATAAGGCCGTGGAAGAGATTCAGACCTAGCAGTCTGACAGAACAGTGAAGCTTAGTTTTCCTTGAAACATTTAGTGGCACAGATAATCAGGCTGTGTGTGGAAAGCTTATTTTAACGGCATCATCAGGCCAGTTGACAGAGGCCACTACCCAGAAGACTACCTGGCCGTGCTGGCCCATCAGCTTGTTTGTACCAAGTCAGGTGACACTTCATAATATGGCCCCACAGAACCAGCCAACCAACTCCTCAGGCTCTGATGCCAAAGAGTGGCAGGGGGTGGAACCCAGGAGACGGGACAAGGAACCTGAGTCAGCATTTATTTTCCTGGGCGCCTGCCAAGAAACAATTGCATGTTTCCAAGGAAGCACTCACTCTCCCTGAGGAGAGAGAGAGCAAGATGGCTGCCAACTCTGGTCTTGCAGGTCTCCTCTAGCTGGCCTTTGCTCCTGGCATCAGCCCGGAGGAGGAGGAGTCGCTTACCTGTCTCATCTCCGCTCAATGCCACACTAGAAATCACAGGGAGGGCACAAGAATATGAAGTGGGATTTTGTCAGTTATTTTGTCCTGTGATTTTTTTTTTTTTAATTTTGTGTATAAGGTTTGCATCCAGGGGCTGTTATGCTTCATGGCATTATATAATCTCGTATCACTTCTTAGAATTCTCTTGGGAAATTCTCACTCTTCCTTCCAAATTAGATTTCTATTAACTATAAAATAAGAATTTGTAATTTGGTGCTGGGAGGGGATTACAAGTGGGTGATAGTTCAGTAAGAAAGAACTAAAGCTAAGGGTTTCCTGTTATACCATATCTCATCCCCAGAAGTTGCTGCTCTCCAATCCAGCCAGTCAAGACTCCACACTAATTTATATTTATGATCTGGCCATATCCAGAGCAAGTTATCGGCTTGACTATCCCAGAGCTTGTAGCCTGGAGGATAGGTTCATCATTATCTAGGTCTCTAACATAGGGTTCTATCTGCCTACCAGCTTGGTCCGTAAGAATGTCTTTGAGCTAAAGGCAAGAGTCCTTATGAAAGCACCTGGATCCCTTTGGCATCCAGTGGCTTACAAATGCAAGGGATTCCTGTCAATGAGACAAGCTCCTTTCTCATTAGTAGTGCATGGGCTTTATACCAGCCTCTTAAATGTCTGTGGTTTTGCCAAGTAATGGCGTTCAGGGAGTATTGATCTAAAGCATAAGCTGAAGGCACTGGTCTGAAGGCACAAAAATAGAAATAATGTTTTTTTAGAATTTCGCTTTGGAGAGGCAGATTGTCCCCTTTCTGTGTACTCTCCGCTGTCTTCAATTTCCTTGAGAGAGGCAAGCCACATGCTCATTTTTTCTATAGAGTCGAACATGACCGCACGTGGATATTTGAAAGATACCCCTGTCCCGGAAGGAAATGTCTGCCCGTGTCTGTGGAACCTTCATTTGTTTGTTTGGTTTTGGTGGAAGGAGGGGGAATCAGACAGGCAAGGGAGCGACTTGCCCGTGCGTTTATTTGCCTGAAGTGCCCAGGAGATGTTTGCAGCTGTATTTGACTAGACATGGCGCCTGTTCTATGATAAAACCAACTTCGCTGGAGATGGGACTCCTATGACTGAAACTGGGAAATTTCAAGTGTGAGGCCTGAGCCAAAGAGCAGAATACCTACCCGACCTGGTACAGCTTGAACGCATTTGACGTCCAACGAAGACGTAGGTAGAGAAATTCCTCATCCTCAGTTTCAGACAGGGAAGGCTCCCTGGAAGAAGGAGGCTTCCATAATTCTCTTAATTTTGTGGCTCTGCCGAACTCACTTGGCCAAGTGTGCTTCCAGCACTCATGGGCTATTCAGACCATTTATTATTAATTTTACTTCTGGCCTTGTCTGCCAAGTTCGGGCAGAAAGCTGAAGATAGATGTGGATTTTATGTCGATGTGAAAAATCCCACTGGGCCTGGCAGGAGAGCTTTCTCAGTCTGTCTGGCAAGACTTTTCTAGCTGAGTAGTCAGGGTGTGGTTTTTTTTCCAGTGTAGCAAATCTGTCTTCCCATTTCTGTCTTAATTCTTATTCAAAGAGGCAGGTTCTTCTAAAAAAAAAAAAAAATCCACATATGTAAGAAAGAATAATCATTTGGATACACCGGCCCAAGGTGCAGGATTAGGCAGTGTGGGATGTCGGCCTGCCTCTCCCGCTTCTGGAAGGCACTGCTCGAGCTCCTCAGGCAGTGTAATAGTGCGCATATGTGACTGCCTGATCCAGCATGCGGCGGGGGTCTGGAAAGGCTTTGCCTTAAACTAGGCATGTCTAATAGGGTTTAACACAACCTGTGAATTTGCCCCTGCACAAGGTCGGCTTGTAGGTCAGTGGAATGCTGCACAAATTGCATTCTCCTCCAGACTGTAATTATACCTAGGAGAAAGCTATGTGCTGCCAAGTTCAGCTGACTCCAGATAGGACCAAGATAAACTGAGGGCTTGCTACCATTTCTCAAAAACTGATTTCTAAAGATTTGATAGAAAGCCTCTCTTGTTTAAAAAAAAAATAACAAATGACGGTCTTAAGGTTCGTGAAGGAGCTTTGTGTAGAGATGGTGAGACCAGCTATTGTCTGCCTTTCCAGGGAGCAGAGAGAGATTATTTGAAATGGAAGCAGAGAGAGATTATTTGAAATGGAAGCATGAGGAATTCGAGTCAAACATTAAGTGAAACTCTCCAGTGCCAAAAGCTACTTAATACTAGAAAATGATTTTGAGGATTAGGACAAATCAAGTAATTTGCACATGAGGGCGAAGAATGAAAAATGGGCCTCCAGAGCAGTCCTAGAATAGGGATAGGATGAAAAATTTAGGCCGTGTTTACAATTAGCTTAGGTTCCACTGTATTTGATGAGAGAAAATGGCTCTAAATATGTGTGCATCATATGAAGATAACCTTAATAATTTCTGAAGGTATCACCTCCTTGTAAAGTAAGGTCTGCCTTTGATTTCTGGGCCTCCCCAAAGGCAGAAGGTCAAGTTAGACGACATTTGCAGGTCTCTTGAATGCTAAGGGTAAATGATCCTCAAGCCCACTTCAACTAGTGTGTGCACTGCATGAGCAAACTTTTACAGGTACTCGCACTGTATCGTAAATATTCTCCGAAGTCTCTTTCGTGAACAGCGTGGGATGGGCACTTGTCTCCCGAGAACCTGCCTGGGGAGGAAGTCACATCGGGAGCTTTAAGGCATCATTCTGCCTACCGGCTGCACGGTCACATGGAAAACCGTTTGTTTGACATTGGCATTATGAAGCAATGGACTAATAAAATCGGGAAGACTCCCAGTGTCCACAGTCAAATGCGGTGCCCTGGCTCCAAGGTCGTCGGCCGTCTAAAAGCCCCTGCTGCTGGTTGATCCTAATGCCTGGGAGAAGCCGTGGTCGAGCAGGATGGAAAGAGCCTGTCTCTATATGGCTAAGCAGAACAGGACTTACGGGGGTGTTTGGCGACTCGTGGTCTGCCAAGCTCATCATCTCTCAAATATCCTTCACCGAATAGTTTTCTGAACGTGGGACTTGGGGTTTTGTTTCAGGAGAAGGGCACTGAATGTGACTTTGGGGAGCTCTCAGGTTACCCAGAGGAAGATTGGGCCCCAAATAGCCATCTCCTTCAAAACCCCCATTTTCTGTCCACAATAGCCAAACTACGGAAAGAACCTAGATGCCCATCAACAGATGAATGTATGAAGAAGATGTGGTATATATATACAATGGAATACTATGCAGCCATCAAGAGAAACGAAATCTTGCCATTTGCAACGACGTGGGTGGAACTAGAGGGTATTATGCTAAGCGAAATAAGTTAGAGAAAGACAATTATCACATGATCTCTCTGATATGAAGAATTTGAGAGGCAGGGCGGGAGGTCATGGGGGGTGGGGGAGGGAAATGAAACAAGATGGGATCAGGAGGGAGACAAACCTTAAGAGACTCCTAAATTCATGAAACAAACTGAGAGTGGGTGGGGGTTGGGGAGTAGGATAGGGTGGTTGGGTGATGGACATCGGGGAGGGTATGTGCTATGGTGAGTGCTGTGAAATGTGTAAGCCTGATGATTCACAGACATGTACCCTTGGGCAAATAATATATGTTAATAAAAAAAATTTTTCAGTGAGTCCTGCCTCATCTATGAAGGGCATCTACAGAGGACCATGTAAGAGGAACAATTAGAATCTCTTTCTCTTCACTGATCCCTGTTAGTAACTCCCTTGTATCAGACTTATTTATAGGAGCTTCCCCCTTAAACTAGTCTTTGAACTCCCACTGAGCTTGCATGTTGTAAGTTTTGCTGAATTGAACTGACTGCATTTTAGCATCGACATAAGGATGAATCAGGGAAGTTCTAGAAATAGAAGGCTGGTTCCCTGACTTTTCTCTTAACCACTAGTTGCCAGACTATGATGCTGATGACTTTTCATAGATGGCCAAGGGGCTGTGGCAGGTCAGCATGCTAAAGCTAAAAGGGGGAAAGGACCATTGTATTTATGGCTATGGTCCTTAGTTGTATTTGTATTTCTACTTGGATTGTTACATTGCTGGGAATCTTTGACTTGGGCCGGATAACGTTTAAAAACTGTTAAAATGGCACAGAATAATAACAACTAGTAGGCTTAAAGAATGAATTGGTGCATATTAATTAAATTGTTTAATACATGTTTTTTAAATGATAAATCTTTTGCATTTAAAATCTTGTGGCTATTTTTAAAAACGTATCAGTTAAATTTCCTACTATAAAAAGGGCAGGGGTGCCTGGGTCGCTTAGCAGGTTAAGCCTCTGCCATTGGCCCAGGTCATGATCTCAATGCCCTGGGATCTAGCCTCGCATTGGGCTCTCTGCTCAGCAGGGAGCCTGCTTCTCTCTCTCCCTCTGTCTGCCTCTCTGCCTATTTGTGATCTCTTTCTCTCTGTAAAATAAATAAATAAAATCTTTAAAAAATAATAAATAAAATAAAAATAAAAAGGGAAGACAATGAAATATCTGACAATCTCAGGAACATCAGGGTTCTAAAAATTTTCCAGATAATCATTATCATCACCGGTCCACACTGTTCAGTAATGCAAATATTTGCTTTCTTCCAAACCTAGGATATATTAGAGAAGCTAGTGGATGGGGAAGAATAAACACTCAGTAGTAGTTTATCTTCTTGTCATGTGTTTTTTCTCTTTATTGAAGAATTTCTGAAGTTTGCCATATCAATCTAGGAGTTACCTTATCCAAAATGCATATAATATAATAAAAGGAAATCAAGGAGAATTTTTAGGTAATGGAGGGTTCTACACAAATTGGATCTGGTTATTTGAAACTTGAGCATGATTCTAAAAAATTATTTTTAAGATTTTATTTATTTGACAGAGAGATCACAAGTAGGCAGAGAGAGAGGGAAGCAGTCTCGCCACTGAGCAGAGAGCCCAATGTGGGGCTCGATCCCAGGACCCTGAGACCATGGCAGAGGCTTTAACCCACTGAGCCACTCAGGCACCCCTAAAAAATTATTTTAAAAAGAGTGTAATAATTATTGGTTGATAACTAGGTGATCATCTTTTTTTTTTCAAGTCTTTTGTCATGTTCTAAATCCATATTCTCCTTTCTTCCCTTTGTTTATTTTCTCCATCAGTTTTCTTTAGTCTTATCTTCTTTCTTTGAGCTTTTCTTCCTAGCTATTCTGCTATGAAGGCAAATGCCTCTGATAACAGGTGTGTATCTGAATAAGGAACTGTGAGATTTGATCACAAATATCAAAAGGAGAAAAGAGTGTTGGGTTAGCAGAATAAATGTTCTACTTTTGTGTCTCTTTAATGCCCTAGCAATCAGGTCACTACACTTACTTTATAGGCCTCTTGAACATGAAAGTATCGTTCTCTCTGGAAATCCGCAGGGGGCCACTAAAGGAATAAAAGTTTACAGTAGCCTGGTGCTCACTGCCCTCAATTCACAACTGTCCATTTGGACTGACTAGTGAGCAGAGCTAACACAATGCCTGCTGTATAGTGGGGGTACGTCGAAAGGTAGTTCTCATCCCTCCTCTTCCCTTGGAAAATGCCCCCTCTCCACAGTAATCTCTGTGTAAATCTCTTCTTGCTATTCGGCTCTGTCCTTATTTAAATGTCTTTGCTCTGTACCAGCCTAATAGATCTAGTAATTGGAGAATATAGTAAAAAGGATACAAAGACTATCTACCAGACCATTGACCAATAACCAAACATTTAACCTTACTATTAAATCATTAGCAACACAGAGTAGTGAAAAATCATTTTACCTATCATATTGGCCAAAATCTTTTTTTTTTAAAGATTTTATTTATTTGTTTGAGAGACAGAGAAAGTGAGAGAGCGCACGAGTGGAGAGAAGGTTAGAGGAAGAAGCAGACTCCCCGTGGAGCTGGGAGCCCCATGTGGGACTCGATCCCAAACTCAAGGATCATGACCTGAGTCAAAGGCAGTTGCTCAACCAACTGAGCCACCCAGGCGCCCCTTGGCCAAAATCTTTTAAACTGATAATACCTGGAGGGTGAGGGACTAGGAAAACAGTCACTCTCCAATACTTGTCAGGAGTGTAAATTGCTAGCATCTATTAGAAGCGATTTGGCAGGATTTACGAAAATTAAAAATGAACATAATGTTTGAACAACTTCTATAGAAATCTAAGCTCGAGTGACTAGGAATACATCCACTTGGCTGCTCATTCCAGCGTGGTTAATAATTGACAAATGTTGGAGAATTCCTAAATGTCCATCAATAGAAGAATACTTAAATTATGTTTCATACTTAACGTGGCCCTGCCTATACTGACAGGGAAGGTATCAGTAATATATTTACAAAAGAAAAAGAATTATTCTGAACAAGGGGGGAAAGTTGCAGAGCAAAATGTATTCCTTATCATTGTTATAAAGCTAAAACCCTACACATGTGTGGGCGCGCACACGTGTTTAGATCTGGAAGGAGACAAACCCCCGTGACTGGTGCTGGTAACAGGGGGTGGAATTGTGAGATGAGAAAATATTTCACCTCTTACTCTTTTGCATACTTTATAGTTTATATTTTTTATTGCAGTAAGCATTTGTTGCTTTTGTAATTAAAAATAACAAACTCACAAAAAAAGAATAGACGAAAATAACAGAACAGATATTTCTATAAACACGACAGCTCTCCAAAGACCAGACTTTATACTAATCTTCAGTCCCCGGCTCAATACCTGGCATACGGGAGTCACTTGACGGGTGTGTTAAACAAAGGAATCCTTGCGTATTCCAGTCTGTGTTCCCATGACCACATTGGCCAAGGATTGGGCAGAAGCTTCTAAAATATGACCAGGGAGCCTACGGAGCACCTGTCTTCCTTTTTTCCTCCTCCTCCCTCTGGCCAACACCATCTCCTTATATCCTGCTCAGCCCAATCATTAACCGGTTTCAAAAAGATCTGAATGTAACCTGAAGTCTTGGGCCAGCCTTGTTAGTCACCTGAACTCCCACTTGGTCTATTAGTGTAATATGTTCCTGCATGTGTTTCCTTTTAGTCATTTTACATATTAGACTTAAGGGTACTTTAAAATATATATTCTGCTCTTTTTCTTAACCCTCCTTTTGCTTCTAATTTTCTCCCTCTAATTTATTTGGTGTTATCCCGCACTTCCTAACTTCAAAATGTATTACAAACTACAGTAATCAAAACAGTATGGTATTGGAGTCAAAACAAACCCATAGACTAATGGAAAAAAGTAGAGAACCCAAAAAAGAAACCCATGCATATATAGTCAAATGATCTTCAACAAGGGTGGGCCAAGACTATAAAACAGATAAAGGATGGGCTCCTCAAAAAAACTGGATACCCACATGCAAAAAATGAAACTGTGGGGCGCCTGGGTGGCTCAGTGGGTTAAAGCCTCTGCCTTTGGCTCAAGTCATGATCCCAGAGTCCTGGGATCGAGCCCCGCATCGGGCTCTCTGCTCAGCGGGGAGCCTGCTTCCCCCTCTCTACCTGCCTCTCTGCCTACTTGTGATCTCTCTCCTCTCTGTGAAATAAATAAATAAAATCTTAAAAAAAAGGATGAAACTGGACCCTTATCTTACAGCATAAACAGAAATCAACTCAAAATGGATTAAAGACAAATGTAAGATCTGAAACTGTAAAATTTCTGGAAGAAAACATTGGGGGAAAGCTTCATAACATCGGTCTTGGAATTATTTCCTGGATAGGACACCAAAGCACAGGCAACAAAAGCAAAAATAGACAAGTGGGACTACATCAAACTGAAAAGCTTCTACAGAACAGAGGAAACAGTAGAGTGAAAGGCAACCTATGGAATGGAAGAAATTACTTGCAAACTATATATCTGATGAGGTATTAATGTCCCAAAATATATAAGGAATGCCTACAACTCAATAAAAGAGAAACCCAATTGAAAAATGGGCAAAGGACTCGAATAGACGCTTCTCCAAAGAAGACCTACAAATGGCCAAAGGTCTATGAAAGATGTTCAACATGACTAGTCAACAGGGAAATACAAATCAACACCACAATGAGGTATCACCTCACATCTGTTAAAATAACTACAATTTTTTAAAAGGAAAAGAAAAAGCAAGAAAAGAACAAGCATGGCCAAAGATGTGGAAAAATTGGAACTCCTATGCTTTGTTCCTCAAAAATTTAAAAATAGAACTACCACATGATCCAGCAGACTCATTTCTGGGTATTTATCCAGAAGAATTGAAAACAGGAGATAATTGCCCACCCATGTTCACTGAAGCAGTATTCACAATAGCCAAGAAGTGGAAATAACCTAAATGTCCATCGATGGATGAATGGGTAATGACAATGTGGGATGTGTGTGCGCGCGTGCGTGTATAGGCATATTATTCAGCCTTAAGGAAATTTTGTCACATGCTACAATTTGGGTAAACTTTGAGGAAATTATGCTAAGTGAAATCAGCCCAGTCACAGAAGGACAACTATTGCGTGATTCCACTTAGATGAGGCGTCTAAAGTAGTCAAGCTCTTAGAAGTAGAAAGTAGAAGCAGAAAACTGCCAGGGGTTGGGGGGAGAAGGAAATATGGGGAGTAGTTGTTCAATGGATATAGAGTTTCCATCATGTAGTATGAAAAAATTCTAGAGATCTGCTGTACAACAATGTGGTATAGTAAATGACATTGTACTAAGCATTTAAATATTTGTTAATAGAGTAGATTTCATGTTATATTCTTTTATTATTATTATTAAGCATTCCAATCTAGAAGGGAGGAAGGAAGAGGAGGGGAGGGTGAAGTAGGAAAATAAGGGAAGGAAGGAAAAGAAAGGAAGGCAGGAAAGAAAGAAAGAAACAAGCAGACAAACTAAGAGAGCCAAAGACTGTTTTTGGCTGCTTTTTGAGAAACCTCGTATTATTCCACAATCGAAGAGAAGCTACAAGAAAAGTTAGAGGTCTGATTTTAAAGATCTAGTCTGAGGTAGACAGGGAATTTGACACAAACAGGGAAGAGAATACAAATGCTCTGACTTTACCACTGCATACCTCCCTTTTGGGAGCTAGCACTACATTTCATGCAACTCTTAAGGTTTTAGTTCAGCTTAAGGTAATAAACACTTTGTTTTCAAACACTTGCCATGTCAAGTCATTAGACAAAACTTCAAGGATGGCTGACTGTGGTGACATTCCATATTTCAGCCTGGATGAACACCGAAGGGATAGATATGCTCATTTTTCCCAGTGACAGGCAATCTTAATCTCAATCTTTTCCCCTCTCTCTTAGTTCCCTTCTGAATGCTCTCTTGACTTCTTCTAATTAGCTATTGGAAGAACTTGCGTTTAAACTTTGTCCTTCCTGTAGGTAGAATGTGTTACTCATGGTTTTCAGAACCCTACCTGGATTCTAGCTTGGTGAATGTTTGTTTGAAGAAATTGTTGCTTCTCATTTGTGATCTTGTCATAAATTTGATTTCCATGCCTGTCTCCTTGCCATCCATATGTATGCCATGACCAAGGTTTTATCAGTAACTATTCTGGACATTTAAGAATAAGTCTAGTCAATTTCCAAAGCCTTTGTTCTTTTGAATTTTCTTTGCAGTTAGTTCAGGTGATGTTTTAGCAACTTACTGGTTGCTAAAACATCACCTGAACTTTTTGGTTCTTTTTGGTTCTTTTCAGCAACTTACCAAAATGATTTTTATGGAGGTATAATTGATAGATGACACTTGTTTTAGGTGTACAACATAATTATTCACTATTTGTATACACTGCAAAATGATCAATACAATAAGCGTTGTTACCATCACCATACAAACTTACAAAATATTTTTTTCTCGTGATGAGAACTTAGAGGATTTGGTCTCTTCAAAACTTTCAAATATGTACTATAGCATTATTGACTATAGTCACTATGTTGTATATTACATTACCATGGCTTATTTATTTTATAATTGGAAGTTCATGTCTCTTGACACTCTTCATCCATTTTTGTCTGCCCCAACCTTCCTCCACTCTAGCAAATACCATCCTGTTCTCTGTATCAATGAGTTTTGTTTTGTAGATTCTACATATAAGTAAATTCATAGGATATTTGTCTTTCTCCGTCTGGCTTATTTCACTTAGTGTAATACCCCCAAAGTCCATCCATGTTGTCACGTGTGGCAAGATTTCGTTCTTTTTTATGGATGAGTTGTGTTCCATTGTATATTCAGACCACATCTTCTTTATCTGTACATCCAGCAATGGGCACTTAGGTTGTTTCCATATTTTGGCTATTATAAATAATGCTGCAATGAAAATGGGATGTATATATCTTTTCAAATTAGTGTTTTTGTTTTCTTCAGATAAATACCTAGTAGTAGAATTGCTGCGAAAAGGTAACGTTGGCTTCAAATGACACATTAGACCAGATGGACTTAACAGATATACATAGAGCATTCCATCCAGAAACAATAGAATATGTAGTTTTTTTCGAATGCACATAGAACATTCTCCAAAGTACACCACATGTTAGGCCATAAAACAAATCTCAGTAAATTTAAGAAGATTGAAACCCTATCAAGCATCTTTTGTGACTATAGCAGTATAAAACTAGAAATCAATTACAAGAAGAAAAGTGGAAAAATCACGAATAAGTGGAGATTAAACAGCATGCTACTGAATAACCAGTGGGTCAACAAAGAAATCAAAGGAGAAATAAAAGAATACCTTCAGGGGCACTTGGGTGGTTCAGTTGGTTAAGCATCTGCCTTCAGCTCAGGTCAGGATCCCATGATCCTAGTATCGAGCCCCATGTTGGGCTCCCTGCCCAGCGAGGAGTCTACTTCTCCCTCTCTCTCTTCCTCTCTCCCCTGTTCACACTCTGCATGCGTGTGTGTGTGTGTGTGTGTGTGTATGTGTCTGTCTGTCTCAAATGAATAAATAAAAGAATCTTTAAAAAAATAATATCTTGAGACAAATGAAAATAGGAATATAACATACCAAAATCAATGGGATGCTGCAAACATAGTTCTAAGGGGAAATGTCATAAAGATACAGATCAAAATTCATACCTGAAGGGACTAGAAAAAGAACAAAGCCCCAAGTTAGTAGAAAGAACAAAACAAAGACTAGAGTAGAAATAAATGAAATAGAGACTAAAAAGACAATAGAAAAGATCAATGAAATTAAGAAAGCTGGTTCTTTGAAAAGATACATAAAATTGACAAACCTTTAACTAGATTAACCAAGAAAAAAAGAGAGAAGGCTCAAGTAAGTAAAATTAGAAAGGACTTGAGCTGTCTGGGTCACCTCTATATCCTCAGAGTCCAAAGCTGTGCCAGACACATAAGAGTCACAGCAGGTTTTTGCTGAATGAATGAATGAATGAATGAATAAATGCATAGCTGAATATATACATGAAACTTTTGTGGTTTTTCTTAATTTTGTACTGGACTTATAGAAATCATTTCATTTTCAATTTGTGTTCTCAATCTAAGAATAAGCCAAAAATTGCATCTTTAAAGAAAATATTGTTTAAAAAAGAAAGAAAAAAATTTAAATATATATATATAATATCTTTCTCTTTTGCTTTCATATAAAAATTTTTTTATTTTTAAATATTTTATTTATTAATTTGAGAGAGATCACAAGTAGAGAGGCAGGCAGAGAGAAAGGGAGAAGCAGGCTCCCTGCTGAGCAGAGAGCCCCATGTGGGGCTCGATCCCAGGACTCTGAGATCACGACCCGAGCCAAAGGCAGAGACTTTAACTCACTGAGCCACCCAGGTGCCCCACTTTCATATAAAAAAATTAAAAGACCTGAGTAGCTACCTTCTTATTTCTTTTAAAACTCTTGAAATTCTGTATCCCTCAAGACTCTTTTTTTAAAATTAATGTTGAAATTATTAAACACGCTGGACTAAAACGTCAGATTTCCTTTTATCTTGACGAAAGCCTGGTATTTACTATATTTTAAGTCTAATAGTTATATAAAAGTAGCCATTCTGGGAAAGAAAAGATAGGGAAAGAAAAGATAAAGGACTGGCAATAAATGAATCAGGATTGACTGATAGCTCGGTAATTAGACAATCTTGGAACAAGCTCGGTTATTCCTTATTGTCAACCAGCAAGCACTTCAGCTAGCCTAGTACCAATATAAATGCAGATGTTTCTTACCATCTAACTGTGTCTTCCCTATATTTATAAGTAAGTTTATAAGTTTGTAAGTACCTAGGTGCAAGGGGAAGCATAGCTGTTTAATTTGTATTTTACCCAGCAAAGTGTGTTAAAAAAACTCAAGATTTGGCAATATTTTGTGTACATTGCCTATTGATTTTTGTAGCTGTGTCACGTGAGAGAAAAGATCTTTTTTTTTTTTTTTTTTCCCTTCGTGGCCACTGCGTGATGTGTTAGAAAGAACTAATTTGGCTTACTAGATTTAGAGAAGCCAAAACTATGAAAAGCTCTCTCTCCATAACTGGCAATGAGGTATTTAGAGTTTATAAGAAGACTCTAAAATTTTGACATATCTGTATTATTATAAAAGAACAATTTTAAGCCATTAAAATTAAGGCGTAATGTACAAAGTATTATATCGTTTGTATTAAAAATAACACAAATATGAAGCAACTCAATTGTCCAAGACAGGGCAATTTTATTTAAATAATCTGTGTTAAGAATGTATGATATGAGTGCTTTACATATATTATGCCCTGTAATTTTTAGAATAAATGCAAAATTTAAATATAGTCAGCCCTAATTTCATGATGAAGAAATTGGCCTTTTCCAAGGCCGTATCATTGGTAGACAGCTGATTTGAGATAATGCTGATCTTTCACCTAAACCCCTGGGCAGATGACACAGCCAAAAAGATTGGAGGCTCTGAAGTGACCTAAGAAGTAGCAATGTGGAAATGTGCCAGTGATAAGTGGAAAAGTTGAATATAAAATTGTACATACATTTGGTGTGGTGTTTTTCCTTTATTTTCTAAAATACCTATAGTTGTAGATAAGTCACTTTCAAATTAAAGTATCATTAAAATAGAGCGACTGTGGCATCAGTTTAGTTCATCGGAGTATATAAAAATCTTAATGTTTTTGATATATTTCTGAAAGATTACATGGTCATTTGAGCTTGTATCAATTTTATTCTTCAATTCCAGATCATCAAGTTATTGGATGGAAAACGATCTCAAACTGTGGGAATCTTGATATCTAGTTTGCACTTAGAAATGAAGGATATCCAGCAGGGTAAGTCTTCTCCATCACTTTTTTCTTTTTACAACTTTAATATTTTTGAACATTTTTATCATGAAAAGTTTCGAGTCTAGAAATGATTAGAATGCCATAGTAAACCCCATGTACCAAATATCCAGCTACAAAACACCAACTCACTCTTGTTTCATCTGAAATACCCTCCCTCACCAGCTAGACTATTGTAAAGCAAAACCTAGACATTTTATAATTTTTCTGTTAAAAATGTCAGAACGCTGATAAAAAGTTAAGGATGCTTTTTCAAGCGTAATTCCAGTGCAATTGTCATCCCTTTAACAACATTTACAGTAATTTCTCAGTATCGTCATATATGTAGTTCTAATTTCCCCGATTGTATACTCACCGATTCATCCACTTGTTTATAATTAGTTTGAATGAGGATCCAAACGATTTTCATGCATTGCTTTTGTTGCGTGTCTCTTGGTTTTCTTTTAATCTACGAGTTTCTACAGTCCATCTTATTTCTTTTTTTCCTTTGTAATTAATTTTTTTCCTTTGTGATTAATTTTTTTAAGAAACCAGGTCATTTGTCCTGTGGAGTCCCACATTTTAGATTTTCTGATTGCCTTGCCATGTTTTCATTTATTATGTTTTTCTGTCCCCCGTGGTTCCTTTTTACAAAATATATATAATGTTTATTCTTTTTTATTTTTTTAATTTTTTTTCAGTATTCCAAAATTCATCGCTTATGTACCCTGTGATTCCTTACGTAAACTGTTAGTTTGATATACGTACTTGATCCGAGTAGGGGAAGAAGATGTCATAAATGATACTGCATATTGTATCAAGAAATATATAATATCTCTTTGTTTCTTTATGTCATTAGTGGACACGAAAGATCTTTGCCTAGATTCATTATTTTATTAGAAGTTTGCAAAATAATGATACACTAATTCCATCATTTCTTGTTCATTAGCTGGAATACTTCTGTGGTGAGACACTTTGCTTCTCCATCTACTTGGTTATGTCATTGTTTCTTAATCCCTTCTTTTTTTCAAATGATGCTATTCCAACTTGGTTATCTTTGGCTCAGTTTGAAATACAACATTTAAAAGAAAAAGGAAATGTTACTTACCTGTGTTTTTCTTAGTCTCTAGAAAACTAGATCAAAAACCATCTTACCTTTTTGAAATCTATATCCTGCATGAAAACGGTACTACTCTTTCTTAGTAATCAATTAAATGTAAATCTTTATTTTGACATGTCACTGATAATATTTTCTGAGTAGTAATGCAATCTCCTGTAGATGGTTTCAGTCAAATTCAACATGGGTTTAAAGTGGAGACACTCTCATACCACATTGCCCTTTGGGTTTTTACTCCATGTTGCCTCAAGTTTGTTTTACTCAGGTATACAGCAAAAGACTCGCAGAGGTCCTGAACCAAAAGACACTTAAGCACACACTAAGGGTTTAAAATTTTGCTTTATTGCAAACATAAAAAACTCCCCATAAAACTAAAAATACTCTGAATTAGTTGATGGTCACACATAGGGCTCTCTGCTCAGCGAGGAGCCTGCTTCCCCCTCTCTGTCTGCCTGCCGCTCTGCCTACTTGTGATCTCTCTCCCTCTGTCAAATAAATAAATAAAATCTTGAAAGAAAGAAAGAAAGAAAGGAAGGAAGGAAGGAAGAAAAGAAGGAAGGAAGGAAAGAAGGAAGGAAACAGGGAAGCTGACCGTCTTTTGTCAGAGAGACAAGCTTTTTGGATGTAGTCTGAGTTTGGAAAGGAATTCTCCAGATCTAGTGACAGGGTTGTATCCTAAACAACAGCCCTCTTCTGAGGTTTTGTGAAAACCAGGTATGCCTGGTTTCATGACCATGACGTGCGGCACCGTGGCTATGAGTCTTCCTACTGGCAGCAGCGCCCGAGACTTGATTGAGTTCTTTTTAGGCACGTCGTGCTGTAGTGTATCAGGTTGCCGTGTGGCTAGAGTTGTTCCAGCCGGGTGGTATTCCATTTACCACCTCCGACTATAAACCTCCTTCCTGTGGCACCCCAGCCTCGTTGGAGCGAATGTTCATTGTGAGTGAGATGAGAGACTAGCTCACCCCTGCTTTTTCCAGTACTCTCCTCTTGACAAGAGTATGCTCACGTGAAGCCGTAGCGAATTGACATGTCAGCGTTGGAAATGTTAGTGGTAGCGTCAGAGTTTTCTAGGGCTCGTGTCTAGTTCTTTCTCCTGTTCCAGGCACAGAGTTGGCTCCTAAGTTCTAAAAAAAAAAAATCACTTCTATTCCATGTCTTCATTTAGTAATGCATTCCAGATGAATAAAACCCGAGCTTAATTTTTCTTTAGAATCATTTGACTGACACTGGCATCCGAAGGTCACTTAGGAGCCCAAGCTGTGTCAGTTACATTTCGTGCTGAGTCTGTGTCTGGTCGTGAATGGAATGCACTTGGCCTTGTGTTGTCATCCTGATGAAAGGAGTCCCGGTGTTGGCCTAGAACGCGTGTTTTAACGTGAGAGGGGCTGCAGTGAGATCTGACTGGGGCTCCCCAGCTGGCAGCCAGGCAAGGTCGCACAGCACATCAGCCCTGGTGAGATGACCACAGTGCTGGGGCTGTTCTTCAGCCTGTGGTCATACGGTCATCTTTGTCAGTGCACAAAGACAGACGCACTAACTTGCATTTCCCAAACTCACAAGGAGCTGCCGTAGACCCCAAAAAGCAAGCATATTCACTTAGGGAAAAGAATTTTCCTTCGCCATGATGGAACTATTTATCACATCTGTTCATCATTGCATCTGTATCACTTGCCTCTCCTCTCTCTGTGTATTTGTTTCTGCTCTTTTCCCTCTTGCTGGGATGACAGTGTAGTCACCTTGATAATAGTTTTGGGTATATCCGTTCACGTATGTTACCTCCCATAGCTGGATAATCCACTTTTTTCCTGGTTCAACTCTTTTTTTTTTTTTTTTTGAAGATTTTGTTTGTTTATTTGACAGAGAGAGAGAGATCACAAGGCGGAGAGGCAGGCAGAGAGAGAGGCGGAAGCAGCTCCCTGCTGAGCAGAGAACCCGATGCGGGGCTCGATCCCAGGACCCTGAGATCATGACCTGAGCCAAAAGCAGAGGCTTTAACCCACTGAGCCACCAGGTGCCCCACCCTGGTTCAACTCTTAAAAAGCAACCTTTTCTTCGTCATTTATAAAGGCGGTAGCTTTTCTCTTGTCCACGAGACACTGCCTACGGTGTATATTGAGGAAGTGGAATTCTGAAGCTCTGTACCTCCAGGTCTTAGAGAGAGCAAGTTTGCTCCTTGATGTCATGTTGCATTTTTTGCTAAGAATTTCTCCGATCATCAAGCCTTGTTTACAGCTAATCGGGCTAACGTATCACGTATAAAAGCCACTCATTTTTTAATATTTTTATTTTTTTAAAGATTTTATTTATTTATTTGACAGAGAGATCACAAGTAGGCAGAGAGGCAGGCGGAGAGAGAGGGAGAAGCACGTTCCCCGCCGAGCAGAGAGCCCGATGCAGGGCTCACTCCAAGGAACCTGAGATCATGACCTGAGCTGAAGGCAGAGGTTTTAACCCACTGAGCCACCCAGGCTCCCCTGCTCATTTTTTTAAATTAATTTGATTTTTTAAAAAAATAGCCCAAACCTTAGAACAGCTGGAGTCAGACTGTCATTTGTCCCACTCCAGTACATTTGGACAAAACTCTCTTCCTTTCTTCCTGCCTTCCCTCCCTTAGGAAACATGGATTGAATGCCAGTTCTGTGTCAGGCTCCATAACCACCACAGCATGAAAGATCCAGACTCTTAGCATTCTTAAGAGTGTGTAGGATGGTGGGAGAGACGTACAAAGCAGCCTAAGGGGATGATGAGTCTTAAGATGAGTCTTAAAGATGAAGCAGTGGTCATCACACACAGAAGGACGGAAGGCAGGTGAACAGGAGGTCTGCTAGAATATACAGATGACACGTGGATGGGAGTTGTTTCGGGGCATGGGGCTAGAAAGGCAAGTGGCCACCAGACCAGGCAGGGCCCTGAATATCATACAAACTTGGGATATTATCTCACGAGTAACAGGGAGACACAATTTAAGAGTGTCAGTGCTGTGATCTAATTCCGAGTACGGAATACCTCTCAGGCTGTGGAAGACGGGCCTCTAAGGCCTCGCGCACTCTGGCCCGAGCTGGTACGTCTAACTTGGCCTTGGTTGTGCTTGCTTCCCCTCTCACCACACACTAACCACAGCAGTCCTCTTTGATTCCTTAAAAAGGCCAAGTTCTTTTCTTCTTCTGTGTCTTTGAAGGCGTAGCACTTTTTGAATGAGCAGCATTGCATGTTCCCTCTGTTCGAAATGCTTTTCCACTCCACTGGATCGAGCTCCTTTTCTTTGATAGGTTTCGGCACATAGGATGTCTCAGAGACCCTACCCTAAGTTAATTCTCTTATAGTCTACCCAGCACTTAATACCTCATTTAGTCCTTTACTTATGTTTCCATTTACAACCATCAGCAGAGTCTAAGTTACAAGAGGGAGACTGCTCAGTGATGTGTCCCTAGCACCTTGCACTGTGCCTGGAACCTGGGTGATGGTCCTTGAGTTTCTGTTGAATGGAGAAACAAAAATCATACCAAAGATAGATCAATCTGTTAGCAAGGGATTGTGATGATTGAGATAATAAATGAAGGCCAGAACTAAGGCTGTGTCTGTAGAAAGATGGGGAAGACCACAGAGAAGGGCTGTTTGGAGAGAGAATTTTCCATTTAACCACATCAGAGGCAAGCAGTGATGGAGAAGTCTCATATGTACCCTGGATTTCTGGCTTGAACAAGAATGTATATAATGAATCGTACCAAAGTGTAAACTGGAAAGATAGGAGAAAAATCATGGGTAGATGATTTGAGCCTGAGACATTGAAGTTAACGTGTTCAATGAGCCTCTGAAAACTCTAGCCTGATGCAAAGTAGATAGGGCTATGTTGGAGGTAGAACATCCCAATAAGGTAACATAACATACCAGTCAGGTAACCACCTGTATCTGTTTCTCTCTACCCACGATGGTGTTGGATATCTTGGAGAAGAAAGCCAAGTCCCTAAACAGACCAAGGTTTAAAGCACTGCATGGCTCAAAGCAGGACCTTAGTTGTGGGGGAAGAATAGTTTCAGGAGACCAACCATAATCCCCACAGCACTTGTATTTGGTCCAGGAGAGACTCTGAATAAGTGATTTACTTCTTGCTGGCTTTCCATCTGCTAAACTGGATGACTTGTATTTAAAAGCATTTCGGCATCCTTGGACACAGTGACTGCCTACATGATTGCAAATTAGTGTTTTCATTCCACGTTAGTGATTTCCTCTCATTCTTTTCCCAGGGGAGATGGAAAATTGCTGTCGACTGTTCTTGACATAAACCTCTGTATGCCTTGCAGCAGACGAGGTGCCAGAAACCTCCTGGCATTCATTTGGAATTTCCCGTACACTCAGAATTTATATTTATAATATTTAATCTAACATCAAAATAAAACATTTTTCAGCTTAGTTCCTACCAGCCCAGAATCTCAGTTTGGGAGTTCGGTTGCATCAAAGACTATCTTTCTGTTTAGGAATCTCAAATCAAAATGTGAAAGGATGCCAGCTAGTTATGTGCCGGGAGTCTAAAACCCAGATCCGAGAATCCTCACTTGACTTTGCTCCCTTTTACCTAATAATTTCTAGAAATTGCTGTCAAGGTTAATGCCAGGTGTCTAAAACAGAATGGATTTTACCAGGCATCTGAAACCATGAATTGTCTAGGATTTTCCTGAGGAACATTCTAAGTCTAGCCCGGAAGACCCTATTCTGAAGGCAGGTGGTCTCCAAAATTTTTATGGGGCATCCCTACCAGTAAGAAATTTCAGAACCTGCTTCTCCAAGCTGTGTTCTCGGAAACATGCGTATCGTGAAAACGTATGACAGAACTAATATTCACATTATAAAACACATGCCAAAATATGACCTAAAGTGGGATTAATATTATTTTTAAACGTCTTGCTAATTTAAATTTTGATGGCTTTGGGTTTTCATTGGCTCATATCGCAAGACTCAATATATAAATAGGGTGCAACTCACTATTAACAATAGTGTATCTAGATCTGCATTTCAAGTCGTCCCTTGATAAATTCTCTTATAATTTATGGAGGTCACTGTCTTGGCAAATCCAATTCAACTGTCCTTGCTCTTTAACTCCTTCCAAGGCTGATGGAGAACTTGAACTGGCCATCAATGTGTCTGCTCTGCCATTTTCTTATTGTTGATGGATTGACTGTCTTCCGGGGTTTCTCTGCAGGAATCTTCTGAAGACAACTTGTTTATTTTGTCCAGTTTAGTTTAGTTAAAACCAGATTTTAGAATCAGAAAACTTCATTTCATTGGGCTCCCCCAAATCAGAGGATGTTGAAAGCAAAAGAACGAGTGAGGACGCCGTGTAAGGAATTTATCCACCAAAGGTGACATGGGCTCCTTACCTGCGGACCTACTAAATGAAGGTGCCAGGGTCAGTCAACTTACTAAGTTTTGAAAAAGCTCATTTTTTTTAAAAAAGATCACTCAGTGAATGGAAACAATAGCCCAATCCTTCCTTTCCCTTCCCACCTTATTCTTCCTCCTACTGAGTCTAAAACACCTGAGTGGCGGGGGTCCCACCCACCCACCCCTTTCTAAACCACTGTACATTCCTTCAGTCACCGAGCTGAGTCCAAAAAGCAGAGGGTGGCAATTCTTTGTACTTTACCTTCAGGCAACTGGCTGAGACCATCCAATCTGCCTGGAATGTAATTTTGGCTTAAAAGAACCAGAACTAATGGAAGAACAGAAGCAGCTTAACCCAAACTCTTTTCTCATTCCACTGCCCTACAGAGAATAGAGGGGCTAATGGAGGGGAGGTTTTGTGAATTCTCTGCCTGTGCCCTTCTTTGAGGTTTGAACCATGGACAATTTTAATTGCACCTATAAAATGGCACCGTGGGCACCTTGGGGCATAGTACATGCCCAAACTTGGGTGAGAATTGGGAGTTTTGCTTTATACCATTGAGCGATTAGGAGTGTTTGGAACAGATTAGACAAGTGTCCCTTTTGGTACTGTCGTTTCTGCCACCTCCCAGCAAGCTCCTGTTCACTGTGTCATTTACACTTGCCTCCTGTTTCCATCAAAGCCCGAATCAAGGTCTGTACCAACTAACATGCCACGCTAGCAGGCATTTGGCAATATAGGGAAGCCTGTACATATAGTCCCCTGATAGTTCTTGTTCTTTATGTGTCTGGAGGCAACTTTCGTTTGTGTTTCTTCATGCCGTGTGCCTTTGCTTCCCTTTTTAGTCCATTCTGGCATGCAGTATAAAATTGCACTAACTCCTATCTTTCCAAGAAAATTTGACTTTATATTACTTTTAGTTTATTTTCTTTTATATTTTACGTTTTCTTTTTTTTTTTTTACGTTTTCTTTTTTTAAGATTTTATTTATGTGATAAAGAGAGAGCACTAGTGGGGGGAGCAGCAGGCAGAGGGGGAGGGAGAAGCAGACTCCCCCCTGAGCAGGGAGCCCAATGCGGGGGCTCGATCCCAGGACCCCGGGATTATAACCTGAGCCGAAGGCAGACGCTTAGCCAGCTGCCATCCAGACACCCCATATTTACATTGGGCCATCCAGACACCCCATATTTAAATTTTCTTTTAAGATGCTGCCTTTTCAGGTTCCACGTTTCTATTTTCTAGAAATTCTTTTTGCTATGATTTTAACTGAAATACTGTTTATTCTGAATAACTGCGAATAGCTGGCAACGATTAAAGCTAGGATTGTTTTATTATGTATACTGAGATAGCATATGAGAATTGAATTAAGTATTAGTGATAAATAATGGTGAGGTTATGGGTGTGTATAATATACAAATGAAATTTTCGTAGCCGGGGCTTTATATGGTTCCCACAAGGAGGCTGCTGATTGACGTAAAAAGCATGCAATGCCATTTAGAGACAAGTGTCAGTATAGGCTCTTGTGGGTAGCTGGTTCACTGATTTTTTTTGTTTGTTTTTTTAAGAGGGTGAGGATTTTAGGTGGAGTGATTATTTATAGCCTACCACTTACAAAGGGTAAAAGAAGTGCAATCAGGGCAGGGGCGCCTGGGTGGCTCAGTCAATTGAACGCCCAACTCTTGGCTTTGGCTCAGGTCATGATCTCCTGGGTCCTGGGATCGAGCCCTGTGCCTCCTGCTCCACATTCAGCGGGGAGTCTACTTGAAATTCTCTCCCTCTGCCCCTACCCCCACTCACATGCATGTGCCCATTCTCTCTCTCTCTCTCTCTCATAAATAAATCTCGAAAAAAAATAGAAGTGCAATCATAATGCAGTAAATTTGATTATGGAGCTGAGCTTGGAAATCCAGTTGTGTGACTTTATGCCTTGCTTTCGTCATCTGTAAAACTAGGGACAGCAATAGCACCCACCTCCTACAAGTAAATGTAGAACACTTAGAACAACACAAAACGTGCCCAGTAAATGTGGCAATTAATTAATTATTCATCCCCAGTAAGGTCTGCCTACTATACCCACCCTCTGGTGTAGTAGACAGGGATTATTCTAAGCTGCTTTAATAATTGGTGTCCTTAGCATCTCATCTGGAGAGAGCTAGGCTTTGTGCTTACCTCTATCCGCACAAGTGTGCCCAGCGCTAGAGGCGGGGCGTAGTGGTCTATAGGGAAAAGGAAGGCATATTGACAATGGCGAAGGGACATAGTTCCAGAGCTCTCAGTGGAGGTGGGAGCTCTCAGTGGAGGCAGGAGCTCCCCCTCCCCACCCCTCTCCCTGCCAGGCCCCCTTCTTTCCACCTCATGCCCAGTTTTATCGTGAATTTGGTTGTCCCTCTCCATGATGGCCCTGTTATGAGGTGAGCCTCTGGGGAGATATTCCTGGTGTGCCTTTCCTCAGCTCTCAGATTCTACTGCTGCCTTGTCCCATGACCTCAGATCCTTGCCTTTTCCTTGGTAGAGGTCAGGGTAGTTGCTCTGTGGGAGTGTTGAGGGGAAGGTTACCTGAGAGTTGTATTTATTTATTTATTTTAAAGATTTTATTTATTTTTGAGAGAGAGAACATGAGCAGGGAGCAGAGGGAGAGGGAGAAGCAGACTCCACACTGAGCCGGGAGACTGATGCGGCACTCGATCTCAGGACCCTGAGATCATGACCCGAGCTAAAGGCAGATGCTTAACCAACTGAGCCACCCAGGCGCCCTACCTGAGAGTTTTAAAAACTCAAAGCCTTCTTTGATAAGGTCCCCATTTCATTCTCTTTCCCTTACAATTTGACTATTTAGAAAGCCCTGAGAATATCAGTAATTTGGGCAGAACAGCCAAGTTTTACCTTGGCCGTTTGGAAGTTAACATTGTTAAAAAAATAATCTCTACTAATAGAGTCAAATAATCCTATTAATCTTTGCTTTCATGGGCTGAGAATAAATCTGGTCCATTTGCAAACAATTATTAAACACCCACTTTGTGCAAGATGTTCACGCCAACTACGTATTGAAGGAAACGCAAGGAGGCATAGAGTGGGCTGCAGAGAGGTGATTTTTAAAACCAATAATAGCCCAAGCCTAGCAAGCCACCCCAGCCCAATATGTCTGTGGCATCTTCCACACCTGGGCCAGCCAGATTGACTTTGGATAATCCAACAGGCTGAGGAGTGTGCCTTTCCTCCCTCGGTCTTCCACATATTTCTTGTCCAAAGGTGCTCCTTGGGTTGAAAAAAAGGCTCCTTTAAGTAACTGCTTGTTTCTTACTCATTAGAAGCCCTTCAGAGAGCATGCACAGTCATTTTTTTGTTTATTTGCAAATTGTGCATTTGGGGATAGAAAAGTGTTGAGGGTTAAAAATGGCTGGAGGGCTGAGAGAATTCCTGCATGTTCTCTCTCCTTGCCCTGGTCTTGTGAAAAGCCGCCTCCGCCCCGGAGAGGGAATTTCCCTATCGTGTGAGACCCTGACCCCGTGCCTGTGCCTGAAGCAGGCACGTAATTTTTATGTGCGCCTGTTAGTTTCAATCGGGGATACTGATCTGCTTTTTGTCCCTGCTGACGGTTATTATATCTTAATGGGCGAAACACTACTCTAATGATCCTTGCGTATGTAATTCTTGGAGTACAGAACAGGCACCAGAGGACCACATAAAAATGTTTGCCTCAATTTCCCTGCAAAAAAAGGGGCCCAGAAACCAGACTTGACCAAGTAACAGATTTTTAAAGGTAAAGGAACCCAATAAAATTACCAGCTTTTCACAGCGTGTGTCTATTTCCTTTCGACATATTGTGAGGTGTAGGTGAAATATTCTAACTGAACTGACAGTGTGAGTGGGGAGAACTAAGGAGAAGGGCGAGATAAAAGTAAAAACCACCAGCAATGATTGATAGTGCAGTAGCACCGAGTTGTTGGGGTCTCCCCTTTGTGGATTTGACACTTCACCTTTCTGACACCATCTGCAGGCGTGTTGGTATAATGAGCCCTAGACAGAGGGGAACAAAAGCTAGCAGGGCTTGGAACTACTGTATCAGGACTTTGAGGTGTGCTGTAGAGTTGTGTAGGCTAGGATTTGCTTCTCCAACTTATAAGATAAAAGGTGTGTGTGAGAGAGAAAGACAGAGTGTGGTTTTTTTTGGTTTTGTTTTTTTTTTTAAGATTTTATTTATTTATTTGAGAGTGAGAGAGAGAAATGAGAGAGCATGAGAGGAGAGAAGATCAGTGGAAGAAGCAGACTCCCCGTGGAGCCGGGATCCTGATGCGGGACTCAATCCCGGAACTCCAGGACCATGACCTGAGCCAAAGTCAGTTGCCCAACCAACTGAGCCACCCAGGTGCCCCCAGAGTGTGTTTTTTTAAAGCATAAAATGGAGGGAGCTACCCGATCCCAGGCATCTCCAAGAATAATTTAATCAATGACTGATTTCTTTCTATATCGTAATCCTCACTTAAGTAATTAAATGGGTTCATGTAAGGCTTGTAAGTTTGATGATCAGAGCCTTCAAGAATCGATTCTCTAAGACACTGTGCCTGTATTTAGGGAAGGGAATTATCAGGTATCGACTCCAACCCTACGTAGGAACTTAAACTCTTCTCGGTGGATAGGAAGCGGAATTATGTACATGCAAAACAGCTCTCCGAGGAGTCCTAGTACCTCCACCTTTTCACTTTGTAGACCTTTGGCCAGTAATCTAACCTTCCTTGGCTACTCCAGAGAAGAGAAATAATAGAATTCTAATGATTTCCTTAAGCTCCTGGACTCAACCAGGATATCTCTTCATAATGCTTCAGCCACCTTTGAATTTTATTTTCCTTTTTTACTTGTGTTTTTAAGGTCCTTACCTCGAAGAGGTCTTTGGTCTTTCTCAGTGGAATACTTAGCGTTGATTCTAAATTAGTCTATCTAGTTCTTCGCTCAGCAGTAGTTTTCCTCTGTCCTGTTGTTCCCCCAGGTCCTTCAAGTAAGATCGACAGGGCTACCCAAAGAGTTCTTAAGGCTCTTTGCCTATTTCTGTGGGTGGCCCAAAGCCCTTCCTCCAAATCTAGATGCAAAGCCTCAGGTGGTTTTACCTCCGGTTTCCTCAGCCCCACAGCTGGTTAGTGATACCACTCTGAAGCGCTCAGTTCTGTCCCGTGCCCTCTATCCACAGGACTTGCTACATTGTGTTCACCGGCACAGGTTCTGAAACCAGTTTTTCCAAATTTCAACATGTCCCATAGAATATAACTGTTCGGTTCCCTCCGCTACTGGTAGCTGCGCAATGCCTCCCTGCTGGATATGGAGCGCGGCACACGCTCCTCCTCAGGGCATTCAGAATTCACCGGTCTTGCTCCAAAGGAGAATGAATGCTCTCTTAAGCCAAAAGTGAGCTACCCGCCATTGTCTGCACCTACCATGAGCCTGTCCGCATCTGCTTCTTCCATCTGAAACGTTTCACATCCTTACAATTGGTGTTCACTGGCACTTGGTATAAATTTACAGATTGTCCTTGCTCGGGATGAATTTGACTAATTAATGATAATAAGTGGGTGTTTCCTGTGTCTGCCTATAGAAATATAACCAGTAAATTTTTACTTGTAACCTTTCTACCTAAGGTGATACTGCTATTTAAAACATTACTAGAGGGACACTTGTGGGGGCTCAGTCGTTGGGCTTCTGCCTTCAGCTCAGGTCATGATCCCAGGGTCCTGGAATTGAGCCGTGCATCAGGCCACCCTGCTCCGCAGGAAGCCTGCTTCTCCCTCTCATTCCCTCTCTCTGTCTCTCTCACTGTCAAATAAAATAAATAAATTTTTAAAAAATAAAAACATAAAATAATAAAACATTTCTGGAGGTTAAGAAGGAAGGGAAAGCTATTTTCCTTATTCTTTCCTTGAAAATGAGAAAATTTACTTGTGAAACTTAATCAGTTTTTGGTACGGACTATTCAGGGCAAGCTGTGTATCTATACCAAGGGTGTAGATGAGGGCGTGATAACGCAACTCGACCGACTAAACTTTGATTTTTTTCTTTTTTAACCAGGGACTGATGAGGGTGAATAAATGACCCTAATTCAGATACACCCCTCCTAAGATAACATTTTCATCTGCCAAAATCCTATCTCTTTTTAAAGTGTGTGTGTGTGTGTGTGTATGTGTGTGTGTGTGTGTTTTCCCAAGACCCCATGCTCTATCAAGAAACTTTTCCTGATACCCAAAAGAAGGACTCCATTTGTGGGGGATTCCTGTAGCCTCTATCACATCCACACACTTTTTTCCCTGTCACACCCAGGTGCTATCCGGGTGCTGGGGTTATCAAGATGCATAGAACGATCTGTGGTTATAGGGCTTTTGCAGTCTGACAGAGGAGGGAATATTCTGCTACACACCGTCATACGGGTTCTTTATTAGACTCTCTTCCCTTGCGTAAAATACACGTGCAGGGCCACGAAAGAGGAAAAGAGCGAGGATTTGAGAATCTGAAGGTCGAGGCGTTCCTTCCAGGGCAGGAAAGCTTTCCCCTGGGCCCTGGGGGAGGAGCGTAGGAAGGGAGGGAGCTATGGTTATGTCGCCCCAAGAAGCTGGAGCACAAGGTATCTGGGAGAAATACAAGTGGTAGGGGATGAGATTGGAAGTGTAGCTTGGGGCCAGAAAGGAATGGGCTTAAACATCAGGCCAAGGCATTTGGACTTTACCTGCTGTTTAAAGGAAAGACATAGGAGGTGTTGTAAATATCAAAGTAAAATGTTGAGACCTGTGGATTAAAAAAAATATTGTTGTTGGTACAACAAACGGTAGATTGGTGGGAAAGATGGTAATTGGAGATGGAGATGAGGTTGGCTTTCTGAATGGACCGAAAGTACCTTGGATTTCTCTTAAGACATTTGGGACATTGTTTTCTGTAATTACAACTCTTTGTGCATATACCTTGACTATTAATAATGCTTCCCGAAGTTGGGCTTCAAGCAGGGTTTTGGGAAGGACCAAATGGGTTTAATAGCAACGACTTCTATCTGAAACACTCATGAATTCTGGAAAGTTTCATTTATAACACAGACTACTCCGTAGTCTGCTTTCTCTAATTCTTTCCAGATGTTAAAGTAGATAAGGCATTAACAACCATTAAAACACATTAACCATGTGTATATTTAAAATCATAATAGTCATCGTTCATTGGTACCATTTTGAGTTCATACCATGCTCCAGTATATGCCAACAATATGCATACATATTGCCTCATTTAATATTTCAGCACCTGATGTTAGACCCATTTTATGGATATGCTAAGGCTCAGACCCTTGAACCTGCCAGGATCACATAGTGAGTGACAGTCACCTTGGTCTTTTACTATACCTTAAGCTTGTCCCTTCATCAGAAAAAGAAACTTCCTTTTGCAGCTACCTCTCCCTGGAAAGTTCTTCTCCCAGACATTTACAGAACTGACCTCTTCAGCTCTTAGCTTAAATGTCGCCTCCTCAAAGAAGCCTTCATCAACCATCCTATCTAATGCTGCTCATTTCTCTACTTTCTTGATAGCATTTTGTTACCTGAAATCATTTACTCGTGTATTTCCTGTCCCCTCGGCTAGAGTGTAAATTTCGTGAGATCAAGTGTTTTGAACCTCTCACACACTTGTGATTTATATAATCACAGCATTTTAGAACAGTTTCTAGAATTTAATAGACATTCGACAAATATTTAGTCAAGAGCTGGGTGAATTAATGAATAAATAAATGTCTCCAGAGCCTATGCTTGTTTTCCAGTCCCATCCTCTAGATGTTTTTGTTTTTGTTTTTGTTTTTTGTGGCTGCCCAGCACACTGGAGAAGAATTGGCTGACCATACAACCTGTCAAACTACATATCTGGGACCCAGACTGACTAACTTTTAAAAACCAAATATTTACTCACCAAAAACACAACCCACAGGTCGTTCCTTCTCATTAGTTAAGATCGCTCAGTTATATCTAAGCTTGCAATTCACAGAGAGTACCTACAGTGTAGGGTTATTTTAGAAGAGAACTTGTCTGATTAACTGTTTGTAGAACTTTACCTTTTCTTATTGCATTCCTGTTGGCCAATTTTTGTAGGAAAATATTGGAATTGACATAAATGAGGCATTGTTCCTGGCTTTTTTTTTTTTTTTAAAGCACCAGCCATGTAGAAATTCTTGGTCTTTCTAATAAATTCGTGGATTCATATGAGCTTCACACACAGAATAACCAACCCTGGAGAGTAAATTCTTTCATTCTTTCCTCAAACTGCATTTTTCTTTTGTGGTTTCAGACTGGGCTTTTTAGCAGTGTGATTTTCCTTTGTCTTAGTGGCATCTGAGCTGACTTTGTCACTAGCATGTTAACCTCTTCTTTCCCCATTCTCCCATATCTAAGAATAGTTTGCTGATTAACCCTAAGTTAGAGAAGGTGGCCTGCAAAGGAATTTTAAGTACATTTCTCGGTGTTCTGTGAAGTTACGTGATCTTAGCTCAGTTAATTAACTTTGTTAAAATGGTATGGGGGGTTTCATATGATTCAGCTACAGAAGGCGCAAAACAGTTTGAAAGGAACCTGCCCTTTACCTTGATCCCTACCTTCTCCAAATACCATGGTGTAATGCCAATGAAGAGAGTAATGGTTGACGAGCAAAATTTTAAGGCATTCTAAATATCACTGGTTGGTTTAATAAAATTAATTAGCCTGCCACGGAGAAAATTTACTAGCGTGCTGGTTAATTTCACAATATAAAGTCAGAGAAGGGAGGTAGGGTTGAGAGAACAAACCTTATTAGTTTTGAATAATTATTTAAAGATGTGGCGCTGCCTATTTCAAACACTTTGATTGCCAAATCCATTAAGGCTTTACAATCTCAATGTTTGTATCCCAGTATATATGGGAAGAAATCCCCCTGGGTGAATCATAATCATATTAGTGAACAGCTAAATGACTTAAAGATACACAACAACAAGTAGAATCCTAATAAAACCATGGGAATGAGAACTTGCCTTAAGACTAACTCATGGGAGGTTTCCATAATCTTAATTTGCCATTGATGCAATTATTGCTTTTTCTTGTCTTTTTAATCCAAACAAGATGTTTGCAGTGGCCATGGAAAGGTGCCTAAAATCACATGCCTGAATTCATTTAATTTGCGAATGTTGTCTTTTTTTCTCTCTTCCTGGTAATGGGCAAGAGTCAGTTCTGGTGCATTAGGTACTAAATCTCTTCAATTACCAGCCGGGAAGAAAGATTTAAAATTGTGCTTGTTTCAAACCTACAAACTGATTTAGTTTTAAAGCACAAACACTTCTCCTGGGGAGCCTAAATTAAACTGCAGAGAGGACCCAGAACTCAAGGAATTAAACCAGGCACGGCCAAGGCTCAGGCCAGTGATAGGAACCATTTTGGTTTCTTTCATCAGAGCCCCCCTGGCGCAAAAGGAAAGAAAGAAATAAGGGGAGAAAGGAAAGAAAGACACAACTTGTGCAAGGAAATGCAGTGTCATATTGCCGGAAAGCTAGATGTGGATTGTGGCTAGCTCATTAGTGGGGGGGAGTTTAATTAAACCTCTTTTCTTTTTTTTCCTCTCTTTTTTGGGTGCTTGGCAGCCATTTTCAATGTGGATGACTCTGTGGTTGATCTGGAGACCTTGGCAGCCTTATATGAAAATGTGAGTATCAAAGACGTACAGAGGCAGAGTTTTCAGATTTTCATATCTTCACTAATTAAAAAAATGTTAAGGTCTAAAAAAATGGTTATATGTGACTCCTTCTGCCCTCCTACCCCCCAAATCGCTAAGCCATCCATGTTTTTTGGCCATGAGGATTTTGACATAGCATGGGAGAAATTAAGGCATAGTTTCTATAAACGTACGCTCAAACAAGAGCAGATGTGAGCAAAGCACTGGGTCCCGCCCCCACTGGGTATCTGGGTTAGCAGATCTCTTTGCACACGTGCATGGGAGGATGTTTCAAGGTGGAGACCCCTTCTAGGCCATTGAACCCAGCCCTTTGGCTTACTGTCAGAGTGAGCGGAGCTAAGCTACCAGCTTACTGTTGGGGCACACCAGTGTCTTCCTCTGAGGAGTGGAAATACTAATATCACCTTGGATGAGTCCTTTCAGATAAGATGAGCTAATGACATAATATGTGGGCAGTACTATAAGATGGTGGGTGTATGCTTTGGATTTAGAGTCAGACAATTTTAGATTTGAGGTCCCACTCTACTGTTGACTCTGAGTGACTTTGGACCAGTTAAGTTCCTTAAGCCTGTTTGATCATCAGTCCAATGGGGATTATAAAGGGCTCTATCTGATTTTTGTATTAAAACAGAATTTGATATAGGTAGCAGTAACTATCTATTTGAAAATACCCAGCACTGGACACGTATGTGGTCTTTAACTTTAGGTCCTATGTGGAATAACGGGCAGAACTGTTAGGCTCTCTTGAGAGGATCACACAAGAGAGTTAGAATTCCCATGGTTGTTAACATTTCTGATTCATTGACTCTGTTAGGATTTGAAAACAGAGTGAACCAGATTCTCTTTATTGAAGGAGCTGTATTTCCCCGGGAGCTGCCTGGAGCTCTATAGGATTCTCCAGTCACTAGGTTAAAAAAAAAAAAATCATTTCAATGTTATGTCTCCTGGGACCTTTAATCCCTTATAGAAAATTTCCAGAGTGCCGTAATCCAACCTCATGTGATTGCCAGTTCTCTACACATTTTCACATCCTTTATCTATCAGGAGCTATTTAGTACAACTGCGTGGGAGCTTCTCACGTTCCATCAGTAGGGCTTTTGTGAATAGACAGGAAGGTGCGCAAATACCCGGGCTCTGGGAGCTAGCAGTGCATTTGTGGAGTAGCTGGGGGGCAGCATGGTGTTATGGGGAAAGAGAGTCTGAACCAGGCCCTTTATCCAGTACACAGTATGAGCCTTGGTAGAATCATCTAAAAAAACAAGATACGATCATTGACATTGAAGGACTCTGTAAAAGGCACAGTGCCTTCGAGATGCTTATTGTTGTTACCATGAGCACAGGACTGCGCACGTGGGTAGTATGCATTAGCTCACAGCAGAGGGGAGCTGCCTGCAACAGCCGTCGCTGGATAAATTGAGAAAATAACGTAATTAAATGCCAAAAGAAGTGGTGCAGATGAGTGTTTTCAAAATTCAGAAAAAGAGAAAGTGGAGACTAGAAATGAAAAAGTTAGGAACATACGTAAGTTAGGAGGGCTGTTCTAAGGGTCCAGAAAAAAAGGCTAAGGATAACTGACTGATGACGGGCTTACATGGGAAGATAGAGGGGACTCAAAGGTGGCAGTCCAGAGTCCTGGCTTCTCGATCCCCTTGGAGTTTCTTGTTATGACCGTTGGCTTTGGCCATCGATTCTCCAGTGTTAGTGTGCGTCAGAATCACCTGGGAGGCTTGCTGCCCCTCTCCCCCACCCCCAGCTTCTTATGACCAGGAGAGGGCCAATCACTTGGATTTCTAACTAGAAACACATGGGTGATGCCAATGCTGCTGGCCCAGAGACCACCCTTGGAGACACATTGCTTTAGACCGATTCTCATTGTTTGTTTTTTGTGTTTGCTTTGTTTGATTCCTGTTTCAACCCAGAGAGCCCAAGAGGATGAACTGGTTAAAATAAGGAAGTATTACGAGACATCCAAAGAAGAAGAATTGAAGTTGCTGGATAAACCTGAGCAGTAAGGATGCTTGAACTCTTTTCCATTAGGCCCAAAGGACAAGCACGATCTCTGTTCCCCTGCCTCCCCGCTCTGAGTAATTGCACCTAAACCGTGCAGTGAGCAAAGTCCTAGGGCCATCATTCCCATGACCCACTGCACGCAGCAGAATGACCTGACTGCCGGGAAAAACAGCCGGGGGATTTGTGCTGCCGGATCTAATATGTCTCAACCCTCTCTCCACCCCTCATGATTCCCCTTTCTCGTTCTAGCAGCTTGTTAATTCCTCCTAGACTAAACATTCTGGCCAAAAGGGTAACTGAGGAAGGAAGAAGGCATTGCTCTGTTTAAGGTTCTGCTGATGCAGTTAAAAAGATGATGGCAGACTCACAGAATTCAAATTGATTTTCCTAAATGTTGTATCCAGAAAACACAGCCTGAACGTGCCAGCTTTCCCCCCAAATCCCTCCCCCTGCTCCGCCTAGTTGACAGGTGACCTTTTCATCGTCTTCACTTCTGCTCGTTTTTCTCTCTATTCACCGTCTAGAGTTATTTGCTCTCTGGTTTGGGCTGTCGAGCCAAGGATTCGACTTTGAAAGCCTAGACCTCTGATGAGGAACAGAGTGGCTCTTGCCCTGGGTGGGCTCTTAAGGTCTGCACACCAGAGATACGCCTGCGGGACTCTGCAGGCCCTGGACCCCACCTACGTTTTCATGGCCCAGGACTAAGGATGTGGAATGGGTCCAGAGGGAGTGGACAGAGGGATCCGTCGCCCCCTTGAAGGCTTCATTCATGTCCAATTCAGGCCACTCCCCTCAGCCTGTAGATGAGGCAGGGGATAGAAAACACAGCAGAAACTAAGCCATCAGGTTTAGGGCAACAAGTGAGCCCTAGAGACATCTAAGTTTCCGGGCTATTATTGAAATTTTCATGGCTTGCCCTTGGGCCCACTGGAATAGAATGCCCCACTCCCCTTGGATTGCCTGGACAAAATGACTAGGTGGGGGATTTCTAGGTTTACTCAGTTACTGGCAAGCCTCCGTGATCATTTTGGGAACCTTCGATGAATTGTTCTCACGCGGAACAGAGGCCAGGAACCACTCTCTACCCCACCCCCACCCTGCCTCAAGTTAGTTCATCTTATGAGTCAGCGCAAAGGGGATTCTGCTGCCCTTCCAGTCCATCAGTTTGAGCTACCCTCCCTACCAGTTCCTGCCCCTGACCAAGCCTGTGGTCCACTCCCAACTCATGTTTCCTAATAATAAATTAATTCCCATGAAGGTGCTAACGACTGAACGTGAAGTGACTCGTAATGGGATGCTTAGACACCAACAAGGCCATGGGGAGTATTTAAAGACTGTCTTAGTCAGCTTGGGCTGCTGTAACAAAGTTCCCTGAGCTGGGTGACTTAGAAACAACAGAGATTTATTTCTCATAGCTCTGGAGCTCGGAAGTCTGAGATTGGGGTGCCATTACGGTTGGGAAATGCTCTGGGAGTAGTTGGCCGAGTGAAATGAAGAGTGGGTGTCTGCTCTGAGAAGTGCCCCCCTTTTCCTTTTGGGTTAATGTCTTTCTAGCATCGTTTTTGGAGATTAATTGCCAGGACGCAGAATAGCGGTGGCAGGTAATTAACAGATAAACTTACGATTCCTGCTTTCTCTAGTGATGATCTGGAGAAGAGAGCATTTTCCAAGTTTGTAAATAGTCATGGCAATGGCTCCCCAAAGATGCTAAGCCATCACTGACAGCTGAGAGGACTGTCATGTTGTCCCGGTGAAGTGACGTGCTCAGGCTCAGTTGCGCAGAGGTCGGGGCTTTCAAGTCCCAGTGAAATTTCACCTTCGCTCTTGACCTCCTGTGTAGCGCAGCATTTGTTTGATTTTAGCCAGAGCCCGATTTCCTGGCAACTTACTTGCCATCGGCTCCAAGTGAGTGGACTATAAGCATATTTTACATACTGGAAAATATGAATCATTTATAGTTTCAACATTGTGATTTCCTAAGATCCCTGTGATGCCCAGTCCTATAAATCATAGCATGGAGAGGGTGGTCTCATCACTCACCGCATCGGCTTTCTTGCAGCCCGGAGCCAGACTGAGAATGCCATTTCCCACAGAGGTGTCGTCTGCTCGGGCCCGGGCTGTCTGAGAGCCACTCCCTCCAAGGATGGCCCTCAACTCTTTGCATTCTGCCTTGGGATGGTGGAGGGGGGGCGGGGGGGGGGCGGCAGGGGCTCTATCGGGTTTGATTAGGTCAAACACCCACTTTTTGTGGCCTAGATGGAGGACACCAGGTACAGCCTATTGGGATGCTCCCCTAGGGTCCCCAGAAGAAAACACAGTGACTTGGTGAAACAAGACTTTGTTAGTGTACTCCATGTGGAAGAATAGAATACGTTACGCTGGGTACATGGCCCTTGTTCACACACACCTGAGATGGTACCATGTGGGGGTTTAGGGGATGATAACCTAAATTTAGTCCCTTAAAACAGTGGGTCATGTTGCCTCATTCTACCTGTCAGCTGAGTCGTCACTGCAGTTGGGGAACCCACACAATGTCGTGGGCCGAGCTTCTCTCCTAAAGACAGACTGGAGTGGCAGCCTTTCCTGGGAAAATAAGCCTAAACTGGGGAAGAATGGGAAGATCATCAGTTTGTGACTTCTTTGCACTTGTTTAGTCCTCTTTGCAACTGGCCCTAGGGTGTAAAGTTAGACCAGTCCAAAAGGAAATCAATCTCTCTGTACTCATAAGTACCAAGGCCCCATGTCCAAGACCCATACTTGGGGCTTTGTAATAGAGTTCGTATTCGCTGCCCTTATGGGGAGCATAGAAAGCGCAGCTGGGGGAATCGGGTACTTATCAGACACTTGCCTCCCCGCCTTTGAGGTTGCTTGTTCCCCAGATACTCTTCCGGATAAACGGGAAAGGAGCTATGGTGCTCGCCCTCAAGCCTTTGCCTGGCTATTTTGGGACAGAAAGTAACATAAAATCATAGTTGTCCTAAATGTATGTCTCCAGTCAACCTTACCTTCACATTCTATCAGAGGTCCAAGCCCCAAACCCGCAAGTCACCCCGGACGCTTCTCAGCATTCCTTGGGGTTGGTCAGTTACTCCGGTTCTTGCTGCTGGAGCAGCTCTCTCGTGCACTGACCCCTCTCCACTCGCCCCTGGCCTGCCCCCTTAGAACACTGCAGCTGAGGTCCAAAAGATCTGCCAGCCTCAACTCTGCTGCCCCCCGCCCCCCACTAATCAGCCAAGCCACTGCCATGGTGCTTTTTAAAACAAAAGGCCCAAAGAATCACTTACTTCTCTGTTTAAAACCCTGCGTTCATTCGGGAAAAGTTGAAACTCTTGATTTTAGAGCACAAAGCCCCATTTTAGCATCTGAGTTCTAGTTATCTTCCCCCACAAACACCATTCTTCCTGTCTGGGCTCCCCCCAACAGTCGCTCCCGCGTGCCCTGCACCAGCACCATAGGGCTCCGGGGGACCTTGGCTGACCTGGTCCGCCCAGGGCTCTGACTTGGAAGCCCTACAGGTGGCTTTCATAGGCCCCATCAGTGATGATACTTACCACACTCTGTGGTAGTCTGTGGTTTATTTTTCAGGCTATCAAGAAGGAATTGTGTGTAAGTTAAATTCTGTTCTCGGGTTTTAGAATGGTGCCTGACACACCATAAATGCTTTCTACATGTCTGAAGGACTGACTAACATTCTTGGGGACTGACTCTCTGGTATGAATTTCCGGTGATGCATTCCCTACAGTTCTGTCCAAAAGTTTTGTAAAATTCTAGAACTTTCCTTCCTCCTCTAACTCTGGATATGCGTTTCAGACCCTTCTTCACGCACAGAATGATGGATCTTTAAGGGTTTCTGAGAAACCTCCTAGTCTAATTCCTAATCCCAGGAAAGCTTGATTCTGGAGAACCATGTGGCTCTTTTTTACTCTTTCCTGGATAACATTAAGTCGGTGAGCCTCTCCTCATATTGGCCCTAAACCTCCCTTCTCTTGAGACTAGTCGTAAGTAATCGTTCATCCAGCATTTCATCTTTTTCACCCATGTCCTTGCTGGTGAGCTGAGGTGGAAATCTGTATGTTCTCTCACGAGTTCTCCATAAACGCTTCACTCTGTTTATTTAAACTAAGAAGTGCACATATTCTGCGGATTTGGTCCTACTTGGGGAAGAGTGTCTGGCGGTCACTGCTGGAAGAGGAAAAACACAGGACATGACCCCTGAGGTAGCTCTTAGCATTATCTGAATTAAGAATAACTTCCCCTCACGCCCCTTAGGACCTTATGCCACCAGTCCCACAAGCTTTTCACTACTTACATTTGTGAAACCCAGGGATACCTTTATTTGGTCACAAATGAATCAGTGGTTTAATACTAATCGGCAAGAGGCAATTTACATATAAAGTATAATTTTTCATCTTATCCTAACTCAGAATTCCTATGGGTTTCCACATTTACAGCCCATCACATGGTTTTCATAATAATCAGAGTTACAGAACTTTAAAACAAAGATATGTTTACTTTTATGGGCATTCCTTGCTTCATCTCAGTGTCATGAAAAAAAAGAAGAAGAAGAAGAAGGGGGTGCCTGGCTGGCTTAGTCAGTAGAGCAGGCAATTTTTGATCTCAGGTTCTTGAGTTCAAGTCCCACACTGGGCAGAGTGCTTACTTTAAAAAAAAAGGGGGGGGGGGAGGAAAGAAAAGAAAAAAGATTATGACCTGGATCCTGGATGTAGGATACATTTTTTTTTAAAAAGGTGGTAATTAGAATCTTATTAAAACCCAAGCCTCCCTTTAAAAGGCAAAGTAAGGGCGCCCGGGTAGTTCAGTTGGTTGAGCGACTGCCTTCGGCTCAGGTCATGATCCTTGAGTTCCGGGATCGAGTTCCGCATCGGGCTCCCGGCTCCACGGGGAGTCTGCTTCTCCCTTTGACCTTCTCTCCTCTCATGCTCTCTCTCACTTTCTCTGTCTCTGAAATAAATAAATAAATTTAAAAAAAAATAATAAAAGGCAAAGTAAGAGAGGCACAGAGTACAAGCTAAGGAAACTTCTTTGGGTATGGAAAGAAGAAGGGTTCAGCTTTGCTCCTATGGAAAACATTCTTCGTGAGAGATTGTAAAATGTCAAAGTAATGATGTTATGCATTAACCAAGACTTTCAGAAATATCAGGTAATCATCATTTCAGCCCCAGAATGAATTTAGTAGCTGTTAGTGGATTCTCTCCTTCCCTGAATTCATGCCCAACTCTTTCCGCCCGTTTTAGTTTATGCCCCCTCTTCTGGTGCTTGGCCTGGAGAGTATGTAACTCTTCCAACTTAATTTTGCAAAGGGCACCAGTGCCCAGCTGCTCAGACAGTGAGCTTCTGTGTGTAGGTTAGTACTCACCTTTAGCTTTAAAAATCTGTCTTACCATAGTTTGTAAGATTGATGTCCACTTAATGAGTACCTGCTTTGTTCCACGCACTGAGCTGTGAACTCTGTCTTCCTAGGTAAGCTGATGTGGGAAAGTAAACAAATACCTGTAGAATAGGACCTCTATAGACTATTATCTAATCCAGTGAGCGAGAAATAGTAGTTACCTCACTTCAGGTAGAGACATTTTGTCATTTTTCTGCAGACATTTGCCTCCAGCCTTCACTTGACTTTGCCTGTGCGAAATAGACCCTTAGAGAATGCTGCATGATTAAGGGAGTTCATTATGTATGTATTTTCAAACACTGAAAGTCATGCTTTTTATTCGGGTTTATCCATTTGCATAGCAGGGGATAACTCCTTCTGGTTTCAGTATAACTGCACCTTCTGCTCCTAAAGTAATTTATACACCATACATTTATATACCGTCATCGAAACCAATTTGTAAAATGGCTTTGTTGTCAATAATAGAACACAGACCCTTGGAGTTCCTCAAGTGTGCCTCCTGGATACATTTATAATTGTTAAATTGATATTATTAAGTGAAGAATGCTCTCATGATGGATCTTTCCCAGCAATCTTTTTTCTTTGTGATTATATATGAAGCTGCATAATTCATTATTCATTTCTGCAGATTTTTACATGAGTTAGCCCAGATTCCAAATTTTGCTGAACGGGCCCAGTGTATCATCTTTAGATCTGTCTTTTCGGAGAGTATCACCTCCTTGCACCGAAAGGTAGAGATCGTCACAAGAGCTTCTAAGGTATGTTTGCTGCCTAATTTAGGAGGCTAGTTTTGCCCTTATTGAGGGTAAAGGAGGAAGTAGGGAGTGGGAGGATCAACTAGAGGCCCTTTGTAGAAAACCTTTGGACTTAAGATTGTGTGTGGTTTCTTTTTAAGTATAGCTGTGACGATTATCATAAGTGTGTGTGTGAGTGCAGGTGAATGAGTGAGGAAGAGAGAGAGAGTCAGTTGCAGACCAATGGGAGAAGGTGGAAAAAATGACAATTCTAAGATGTCTTCTTAGAATTGTCCAGATACCTTCTACGGTACATACTGACCACTTCAAACCAACCTAGCTAGTGTAGTTCATCTGCTCCTTGACTGAATGGGTTGCAAGAGATGTTGCATTAGATCCATGCACTTGACCATCTGAAAGGTGTCTACATAGTGAAATAAAGATTCTAGAGACTTGATAAGTGAAATAAATGGTTACGATAATGGGTGGCAGGCAAATACATTTTTGTTAGCTTTACCACACTGGTATTCCTTGTGAATTCTAATATTTGTTTTTTCTCACAATGACCCACATCCTTAAGAACATGATGATCCTCTCCACATACTGTAGTATTTAATTCTTACCTGAAAGCATGATTCTTTTCCTTCCAAAATATAAAAGATTTCAATAAAGAAAGTTTAAATACTTCCCAGGTATAATATACACCCTCTAATGACACCTGAAAAGGCAAGAAGAGAGGTTGGCCTAGAGTTGCATTAGCCTTTCCTTCTTTATCCTAAAGCAAAAGAAAATAAAGTCAACTAAGACCCTAGAGAAGGGGGGGAGGGGGAGTATCAATTTTAAAAATTTGCACTTTGAGAGAAAGAAAGGGAAAATAAATGAGACAAGGAGGTGAAGAGAACCCTAGGCAGACTGAAATTGTCAAAAGTAGTAGACATATCAGCAAATACTTAATAAACATAGCCTGTGGCCTTGAATACATAATCGTATTCACTCTGAGGAGTATGCCCAGGGATAAAGAAGAACAGACTTGTTCTTAAACCTATCCTACATCTAACTGTACTGTTTATATAAACATTGTCCAAAAACATGTCCTCAAATGATATTAAACTAACCCTTTCTGCTTAGAAGTCGCCAGACGTAAAGTCTGACTATAGCAACTCTTTTTGCAATTCGCAAATATTTTTAAATAAATATTTAAAAATGAAACTGGCTGAAGTAAAAATATAAATACTACTATTTAATCCGCAATATTAAGACAGGCACAGTTCATAATTCATTGAAAGGCTAGAAAACGATGACTGATTAATGTATTTTTTTCAGACTCTTAAATGTCTTAACAAAGTGTATTTTCCATTTCACCAGCTGCCAAGCCAGTTGGCACCATGCCACCATATAGCCTGATGGGTGCTCAGTAAATATTTGTTGTTGAATGAACATAGGCGCCTTTGAAGTTCAGCTCCCTAATAATTGGTGTTTGCCATCACAGGGCTTGCTGCACATGAAGAGTGTGAAGGATATTTTAGCTCTCATTCTGGCTTTTGGAAATTATATGAATGGAGGAAATAGAACTCGGGGACAAGCAGATGGATATAGCTTAGAAATTCTACCCAAACTCAAGGACGTCAAAAGTCGGGTATTTATTTTTCATAACTAGATTCCATGATTTGCCATTATGTTCCTTCTATACCTATAATTAAAAAAAAAAATTCTCGGTTGCTCCATTCATCTCCTTTCTCCCTCTAACAATACATTTTTTCTTTGCTTTCTTTTGACTTTTGAATAAAGATAGGTTTTTCATGTTTGATCTTACTGAGATGACAAAATCCCCAATATCGGTTTGGTCTAAAAGAACACAATTGCATGTTGAACTGTAATGAGGGAAGAAAACAGATAGCCCAGAGTATCAGTCAGAGCCCAAGGCTTGAATCTGAATTTAGGGTTGGCTACTTGTAATTTACTCATTCTTGGGTGGGGAGCAGTGTTGAATCACCAGTTGAGCTGAGCATTTGAATTATGCTTTTGCCCACAACAATTGGGCTGGGGGTCTACTGTCAAACTCTCTGAGCCTGATTATCATTTGGCTCCACACCCCTGCAGAGCTCCCTCTTTAGAAACAACCAGCCCATGTCTAGGCGTCCCAGGGGGAGCAGGGGGAGTGAAGGGAGGGGAAACACACAGGCAAATTAGAATTAGACCCATGTGAACAAGACACAAAGGCTGCCTTGTGGGAGGGCCTGCTTGCCCCTGGCCTCCTAGGGTCATAAAGTGGCATGGCGTTCCTTTTAAGCTGTCCTGATTGTTTTTCACGCCATTAAGAACACACATTTTTTTTTGAAAAGTGGGAAGGGAGGGATAGTTTTCTGTTCTAGTCCCTGGTTCCCTTTGACACTTCCCCACTCCCTCCTGTCTTGGCTTTCTGCCAGAAAATAATGAGACAGTGTGTGTATTTGTTTGTTTGTTTTAGCCATTACTTCAGAGGTCTTGTGGATTATCTGGGTTTTTTCCCCCACAAAGAATAGCAGAGTGTCATTTCTTTGTATAGATGTCATTAAAAAATATGATGGGACAAGGAGGAGAGAGGAAAACCTTGCCAGTCACAAACAGAAGCAGGACCAGGTATCGCAGATTAAAAGTTTTAGGGTCACAAACTGAGATTTCAGTACTCAACTATATAATATGGCAGTCTCATGTGAATGATTTTCATTTAAGCTTCTCTTTTAAACCTAGGATAATGGGATTAATCTGGTGGACTATGTCGTGAAATATTACCTGCGTTACTATGATCAGGTAAGAAACGGCATTATGTGGAAAACTACACTAATGGGATTTCAACTCTTACACATTGTTGGCATT
>CM052797.1:58203179-58242733 GCA_028533885.1 Nasua narica | reverse complement strand
CCCCCCCCCCCCCCCCCCCCGGTTATCTGGGCCTTCTGACCAGATCGTGAGGGTCTCCGTGAAATCTATATCCATTCAGTAATTGGTTGTACCTGAAACTAGTTCTGGGCCCCAGATCAAAATTTAGAAAATTAAGAGGCAGTAATACCCAGTACCTTATCAGTAGTATTCATCTGTGAACAAGTTGAAGAAGTGGAATTTGAAATCCATCCTCTGCTTCAATTCCATGTGCAATGAGAAATAAAAATTTTGGTGGTACTCCACCTGAGCACAATTTTCTGTGTTACATTCCTTCTCATTAAATTGAGAACAAGGAGTCCTAACTTTGCGAAGAAAGAGGTACTGTTGTAAGGTGTTGGGAAATCCAACCATCAATATGAAGGGGAAAAGTCTCAGGGAACTGTAGTCAAGACTCCTGCTTAGCTGTCCTCAGGAGCAGGGTTTTTAAAGGCACCAAGGGAAGAAAAGTAAAGGTTCCAGGGCCTTGTTTTCCAAAGGCCTATAACTCCCTCCGGAAGACAAGCGAAACGCTGATGAAATCTACCATCTTGTCTCCTCCCCTCCTCATCTAACCCTTCTCAGTGTATCTACGATGAATCATCTCCCACCCCCCTCCTCGAACTTCTCCTGTTTCTGCCGAGGACATTATCATTTTGGTCATTCAGGCATGAAGCTCATGCTTCTCTCTTGCTCCTCTCCATCCTTCAACTAAATTGTTTCTCGTGTTTCTTCCCTGTGTTTCATTCCTGTACCCCCACCTATCCAGGCTTTAAGGTAACTCACCTGGAGTATTCCTGTTGCTTCCCAGCTGGTCTCCCCACCTCTCATCCATCACTCCCCCTCCAGTCCATCCCACACCCAAGGCCCCATCAGTTTTTATAGTTCTGGTCATATTGTATCACTTTTTTGTGCAGAAACAGAAAGGGCTCCCCGTTTTCAAAAAGTGAGTTAAAACTACCCAATTTAATTCCATTCTTTTACAACCATGCTTTTATGACCTTCCCCCTACACATACTCTGTGATCCAACTCAAGACCCTATGTTTTTCAAACACACCCTGTGGTTTTCTCACTGATGTGTTTTTACATCTGATATTCTCTCTAACTGGACCTATCCTTGTCACTAGCCTTTATACAGATCTTTCGTTTTGTGTTATTAATACTCTCTTAAAATAATAGATTAAAAGGCCTTTTGGGAAATAGCTCCCAGTAGCAACGTATCTATTTGCAACATAATAGGCAACATGCTTTTCACATCAACATGGAAAGTACGACTGGTCTCTTTCCATTAAAAAAAAAAAAAAAAGTGGCACAAGAGACTACAGGTAGTTTACCAGAACAACAGCAATGACAGCAGCAACAACAACAACAAAAACAAATAAAAGGCATAAATTGCCAACTAGGTATATAGAGGTGGCAATATAAATGGGTCAAACCTTTTTAAGGACTATTGTGAATGGCTGAGTTATTCTCTGTTTAAGATCTCTAGGTATAGGGGCGCCTGGGTGGCTCAGTTGGTTGACAACTGCCTTTTGGCTCAGGTCATGATCCTTGAGTTCCAGGATCGAGTCCCACATCAGGCTCCCAGCTCCATGGGGAGTCTGCTTCTTCCTCTAACCTTCTCTCCTCTCATGCTCTCTCTCACTTTCTCTGTCTCTCAAATAAATGAATAAAATCTTTAAAAAAAATATCTTCAGGTATAGGGGCACCTGGGTGGCTCAGTTGGTTAAGCGACTGCCCTCAGCTCAGGTCATGATCCTGGAGTCCCAGGATCGAGTCCTGCATTGGGCTCCCTGCTCAGCAGGGAGTCTGCTTCTCCCTCTGACTCCCCTTTTTGTGCACTCTCTCTCATTCTGTCTCTCAAATAAACAAATAAAATTTAAAAAAAAAGATCTCTAGCTATAATGGGACCCATATCGTGACTGCCCTTGACTCATCAAATTGTGTCCTATAAAGGACACCTTCAAAAAAATTCACATGGAGGTGTCACGTGCTTGTTAAGCTGTCTCCCCAGGGTGCTGTGCCTATTTATAGGGGAAACTCTTTCCTCATTCATGAAAATATGCAGTTTGGGTTAGTAAGACTTTGACCTTTCTAGATCAGAAGCCCTAGATATAGGTATAATCTTTCTAGGAACTTTTATCCTAAGGAAATAAGTATGGACATGTATCACTATTTTCCTTAAAATCATTTGTAATAACAGTAGAGCAAAATATTTGGTAGTTGTCCAAAGGTAGAGACTCGGGTCAAATGAATTATGCTAAGAGTTCTGAAGTGGAATAATACACTGTCATGGAAAGTATATAGGAGAAAATTTAGTGACATTGAAAAACACTTTTGAGCTCCTTTTACATTACAAACATGTGTTTAAAATAATATATAATATAATTTCAAATATATAAATATAAATACACATAAACACGCAGACAATCCTGGGATATCAGATATATGTAAAAATGTTTGATTATCGCTGGTGGTAGGAATGGAAGAGATTTTTACTTTCTTCTGTCTTTCAATTAGACATAATGAGCCTGAGTCACTTTTGTAAAAGGGAGAAAAAGATAAAACAAAAAGTAGTGTAATTAATTGTACATGGCCCTTCTTCCATGAAGTCTTTGTTTACTTCCTCATCTTGTGCTCCTTTGAAGCCTGGGAATACTTGGGTTGAACCTCTGTCATGACCCGTCTTATTCTGCCTTGCTTGTAGATATCAGTGAGCAATTACCTGTTAGCTTGGCATTGCTCCTTGAGGTCCAGAACTCATCGTTGTCTGTTCTTTGGCATCTGTAATTTAGGTGTCTGACAAAGACTTACTAGGTTGAATCTACTGTAAATATCTACAAGAGTGCAATGAGTGACATCTGTAGATAACTAGGAGCAAAGAGGTGAGAGCTTTTTTCTAGTAGAGCGGGGTAGGCATGTTGAAGCTTCAGGTGATATGTAGATACCCGAAGTTCTGACAGCAGGTTCCAGTAGGCCAGAAGAATTATGCTAAAGAATCTTGAGAGGTTACATTTCTAGTCTAGGGTTAGCCTATAAGCAGATGTACCTTGTAGTGCCTGCCTCCACCAAGCCCGATGCATTGTGTCAGAGGTCTGAAATTTATCAAAGAAATGTGACTCCCGAAGAGAGCTGAACGCAGTAGAATCAACTTCATCAAGGAAAATCTCATAGTAGGAATAGTTTCAAACCAGGGATGGCCCAATTGGGGAAAAATCAGAAGTCGACATTTATGTGGTGCTCTCCCAGTTTTCACAGTGCAAAAATTCATTTCACTCGGCAAGAGTATAGAATTATGTGATTTATTAAGCTCTCCCCTCCCCATAGGAGCATAAGTGATGATTTTTGTGGTTAGTGGTGATGAGCAATTAGTTGAAGAAAGGTGACTCCTGCTCCAAGCCTCCTTCCACGCATGCTGGATTTTGGTCTAAGTCTGCGAAGTTTACAGAAATCCATCCAGAGCCATGTCTTTTGAACTCTAATTGGGCAACTCTTTCAAGAGCTGCTACCAGGCTCATTTGCTCAGCAGCACTTTCTCTTTTTCTAGCTTAAAAAGAAAAAAATGAAAATCAAAGGCAGGGCTGAATCTGATAAAGTTTTGGAAAGGAGTAGAAGATAATATACATGAGTTCTTCCAAGGTAGATTGTCGTGGAATTCTGTGGCAAGCAGCTTAGATGGTGTTCCATCTTGGCCCTCAGACTATAGTATAGCTTCTACTGTTTTGAAAGTAGTAAAAATAATTATAGGGACATAGGAGGAAAGTACACTGATGATGTAAAAGGTTTCAATGAAACGAGGGGATCCACCTTTCCTTAGCATCTCGAGTGAAGCTAAAGATCTTAAAGGAGGGGGGACGGGTCAAGAGCATTCCTGAAACCACAAGAAAGTAGGACAGTAAGGTAGACGTCTCTTGCTAAAGGTGCACACTTCCCAGAATGGCCTTTTACGGGCTCTATGCAAGGATGCTGAGGAAAGTTTGATATGCCAGATGTCACATGCTGTCCCAAGAATAAGACACACTTCCTGCCTTCACAGTGTTTACAGTCTAGTGGAAGAAACACATAAGCTAATGCAGCAATTTTAAAACGAGTGTTGGTAAGTGCTGTGATAACGGTACACACCAGGGGCTCTTGGAAAGACCCATGTGCTGGGGGGTAGGGACAATCTTGGAGGAAGTGAGATCTGTCCTGAGACCTGAAGAATGCTATGAACAAATGAGGCATGCAGAGCTCATGTAGAAGAGTTAGAAAGGGACTTCTAAAAGTTGGATAGACTTTTGGCTATGGATAGACAAAAGTTGGATAGACAAAAGTCTAGATGCAAGAGGTTATGGCCTATACTGTTACTTTATGAACATTTAGGGGAGGGAGGTGGGGATAGGGGAAGATGGACGAAGGTTGAGGGTGTAGACAGAGGCCAGATCACAAAGTGCCTTATAAAGCAGTTTCAGAGTTTGGAATGAGTCCTCATGGCAGCAGGAGAGATGGAATGTGAAGGAGAGCTGGCAAAGTAGCCTGTGTGGAGAGAGGAAGAACTGAAGACTGCCTGAGATACGTAAGATGCAGAGCTTATGGTAAATAATTCGGGGAGAAAGCAGGCTGGACTGGAAAAGTTATTTGAGGCCCGGCTTATCTTTCAATGTGCCCGAAGCTTGTGTCCCTCAAGTGATTTCCCGGCTTAGATCCTCTAGTGGGCATAGTCGGGGAGCTTGCCCAAAACTATGGCCAACCATGCCCTCAGCAAGTGTCTACTTAGGGAAGTCAAACAACATCTGGAGAATCTTTACAAACATGGGAAGGATGTGCTATCACACAGACACTCCTTGGAGCACTCAGCTGCAACGGCAGGTAGGTTCCAGCAGAAGGGAGGGTGATTCTTCTGTTACGATGCTGTCTTGCCCAGAACCTTCCAAGTCACACCCGTTGGCACACCCCAAAGATGAGTTGGCTAATTGCTACCATGTGAAACTCAAACAGGGACTTGAAATTTAAGTACTTTCATGTGTTCCACCCTGTGCCTTTTTCCATGGGAGTAGGGTGTCCAAGACCGGGACATACCTGACAATTTTCTCTTTGACTCATGAGGCAAAATAAAACAAAAGCCCTGTTGGAGCCAGAGCCAACCTTAGTGGCCATAAGACCAAAGTGCTATTGTAGAAGACACAAGAGCATTTCAGAGTAGCCAGTCCAAATTTAGGAATAGCAGAGGAGCGTTTCTCTGATTCTTATTTGCACATCCAATGAAAGATGCTTTGGAATTTCAATTGAAAGTGACAATCGAGAAGTATAATGTACTTTTGTTAACTGTGTCTTTTAGGAAGCAGGAACCGAAAAGAGTATTTTCCCTCTGCCTGAACCACAGGATTTCTTTCTGGCTTCCCAAGTCAAGTTTGAAGACCTCATAAAAGATTTGAGAAAACTGAAGAGACAGCTAGAAGGTAACAGGAACTGTTCTGTTATTATGACAATAGCTAAGCCTTTTTTTTTTTTTTTTAATGACCGAAGAGGATTATTTATGTCTGGTTCATGGAATGGAATTGGCGTGGAGCTCAGCTATGGTACGCTGCAGCCCTTGTGAAACTTTCCATCTCTCCTGCTCTATGCGGAGGCACTGTATTTGCATATCCCTTTCTTTTATTAGTGTTAATCTGTGCTTTTTGTAGCTCCATCTTTTACGTCTACATTTTCCAACATTTAAGATGTCATCTTAATAGTGATAGCAGCAGCCCTTTTTTGAATGCTTACCATTGTCTCACATAATTACGCCAACAAGTAGGAACTATACCAACTCCATTTTGCAGATGAGAAAAATGAGATGTAGAGAAGTTAGGTTCGCACAGCTGATGAGAGGCCCTTTTACTGGGCTCTCCTCAGGCCTATCTGGATGAGAACTCACGTGGTTTCTAAGCTAGTTGACTGTGCTGCCTCATACGTATCCCCCACGTGTGCACACACACTCACACACGCCTCCCTATATACTTGGGTTTATGTAGACGAGTCTAACAAAGATGGCAGGACCCATCATATGCATTCAATTTTAGTTGAATTTACATTTTTAATTATTCGCAACAAAAATGCGGACAGCCCTTTTGGCTTTTTTTAAAAGGTGAAACTATGTCTTTCTTGAGTAGGAATTTTCCTTTGGCATTGCTCGCGTCTTGTGTTTTCACTGTGGAGACATCTCCTTATCCAAGTATATAAATACTTGCGTCGGACCTTGTGTAACTCCAACTGCAGAGTTCCATGGAGGATTTAGGGAGCGTGTTAATGTGGAAATGGGGCACAGAGTGCCAAAAGGAGAGCTTGAGGAAATGAAGAGCTTGAACTAGGAATCTTTTTACACTAAGACATAAAATAAACATTTTAAAAATGTTTATTGTGAAAGAGTGCTCAGAAACCCAAGTCTTAGATGCAGAACAGCCTGGAAAGGGAAGCGAAGTGGGACCGATCTCCTGGTGGCAGAGAGAGCCATTTAGTTTTACTCTGGGCATAAAACTTGCTTAAATAAGGAGAGCGGTTACAAGTGAATATTTCTACCTTGTAAATTATTTTTAAAGGAACATGTGGTGGTTTTTATTTTCCCTCTCCCGTTGATGTGGTAAAGAGCGTGCCTTCAACCAAGTGGACACTTCATTTAGGAATGTGATAAATGAACCTGTCTGTGGTTATTCTTTTCCCTCTCCTAAAACACAGTTTTATCCTTGTCTAAGACAAGGGGCCTGATTCTTAATGTAATAACACCATGTGAGCCATCCCGTGGCAGTTTTTCCTGTGGCTCTCCAATGGCAGAATAAGCACCCAGGCCAGTCTTCAGTCTGGCTACAAAGTTCCCCATGGCCAGAAAGAGCCAGGCTGGTACACTCTGCAGCCTTTGCCGAATACACATTCCCCTCTGGTCTCCTGGCCCTCTGCCCTTCTATGGCATTTTCTGAGCAGAAACCTGATGTACGTGTGATCTTTCTTCTTCTCCTGCCATCCTTCCGGGGGCTGCCTCTCTCAGGCATCCTGGCTGAGCCACCTCCCTCTGATGTCTGCAAGTGTTTGATGATCCATAACCAAAGGATGACAAGAGTGACTCGGGATGCCAGTGGAGAGTCAGGTGTTCCCACAAAGTGTTCCCCCTTAGATGCACCTTGTCCTCTGCAAGGGATGGCGGGTGCCATTCCGCATCACTCAGGACTCTACTGACCCTCATCCTCAGTCAGTTGTCAGGAATTGCGAGAACTTCTGAAGCTGGAGGACCTACCTTAAAATAAGGGAAAGCCAAATATTGCTCCAATTGTTTTTGTTCTTTGGCTTGGACGATACCAAAAGACATGAGGTACCACAAGGCAAGAGGGAGAAGTGGGACCCTGCACCCCCTCCCACATTGGATGTTTAAACAAAAATACCCTGCTAATCTTTAGAGATGCCAGTGTTTCTAACACATGAAAGGTACCTAGTAAATATTTAAAGAAAATACAGACCGTTGGTTCTCTAATGAATTTCTTTTTCTCCTAAATGCCGTCTGGCAAGATGGCCAGAGTCGTGGCGGTCCGTTTCATCTCGCTTCCCACTCAGCTTCCATGTCCTTTTCCATAAGGCCTTGGTGTGAGCCTAGATTGAATGTTTAATTGAAGAGGACATAATTTTCACACATACAGCAAAGATTTGATGAGGCTTTGAGGTTTATTATGGCCATTAAAGTGTCATGGCTGCTGGCAAAACCCCAGAAAATGTCTAAAGCTAAACCAGATGTGATTAGCAAATTTAAAGACGTCTCAGGCCCCGTCTTTCTCCAGGCAGGCACAGCCCTGGCGAAGAAAACTGGTCTGAGCCACACCTTCGCAATAGGAGTTGATTTAAACTAGGGTTTGTTGGTTGTGCGAATGTCACTGATACAGGTAGACGTGGCCGGTAGGCATCTCTCGCAGAAATAAGAACTTTGCAGAGCACTTTTATGTAGGCAAACAGAATAGGTGGTTGATGGCAATAGTATCAGCTACAGTTTATCCAATGCAACTATCATCTGTCAGATGCTTTACATAATCATCTTTTTTAATCTTTGCAATGACGCCCTGAAGCCGATATTATCAATCTCACAGGAGGAGGAAACTGAAGTTCCTAGGGTTCGCATAATTTGCAAAGTTCCAGGTGATGACCTAGCCACATTTTGAAGTTAGATAGGACTCTACGGTATGCACTTGGGATGCATCCTGCCTGTGGCCCCCAGGTCTCCATATCTGATCACAGATCAGAACAGAAAGTTAGGTATTCAAGGCATAAATCTTCATGAAGGTACCAGGGACAGAAAGGGAGTTCTTGAGTGCACTCGTAGGCACGCACGTGCGTGCCTACACGCGTGCGTGCACACACACACACACACACACACCCTTAGAGCCACACGTGTAGACCCTCAGATCAGAGGGAGATAGGAAAAGAATTTACTTTGGGCTGGGGATGGGGAAGGGAAGACATATGGGAGAGATGGGCCATAAAAGTGAATAGTCACAGACGTACAAAAGTGAACAAAGTTATTGTGTAGGGTTAAGATGATATCAGATGATGGACTTTGGTATCAGATGATGTGCTTTTTACCGGTTTGGTGGAAGCAAGGTCTTGTCAGGTAATAAAACCATAAAGAGGGTTAAATGGAACAATTACAGTGCCTATGTCAGAGGAGGTAATGAGTGCATGGACCATTAGTAAAGAAAACTTGAGCAAAGCTGATTAGGGGTACGTACCTTTTCCTGGAAAACGCACACCTTGTCGAATCAGGCCCATGTCACTAAGAGGCCTGCTGGTTGAGTTTGCGGAGAATCTGATTCCAGAGCACTTGTGCTTTCTTCTCTACCTCGTGCAGACAGCACCAAATCCATGGTGCTTGGGAACATGTTCCATATTGTGTTTACTGTTCTATATCCCTTAATGAGATAATAATTTTAACTCCCCTGATACCATGATAAGTAATAATTAGGAAAAAACAGATGACAGGAAGAGTTGCTCTCTTTCTTATTCATTGACCTTGTTCGCTGGCCAGAACCCTCAGGGTATTTTTACCAACCCATATGTGGTGGGCAAAAATAATGGCTCCCAAAAATGTCCAGACCCTAATCCCTGAAATCTATTACCTTACATGGCAAAAGGGAACTTTGCCAATGTAGAGATGGGGAGATTATCTTGGACTATCCAAGTGGGTCTAATCTAATCACATGGATCTTTAAAACGAATCTTTAAAAACAGAATTTTCCTAGTCCGTGGCCAGTGGGAGATAGTACAGTAGAATGATCAGAGAGCCGCAGTGCTGAGGGCTTTGCAGAAGGAGGAAGTGGGCAGTGGACCAGGGACTGTGGGAAACCTCTAAAACTGGAAAAGGCAAGGAGCAGATTCTCCCCTGGAGCCCCCAGCAGGGAACGTAGCCCTGTCAACGCGCCTCGATTTCAGCCCAGCAGACCCACGTTAGACTCCTAATCCCTAGAACTATGAGGTAATTCCTTTGTGGTGTTCGAAGCCACTTAAGTTTGCGATGATTTGTTAGAGTGGCACTAAGAACACATGTACTGTGTGTGTTGTATCCTTCCTGATTGTGCTAGTTACACCAGGGACACACACACACACCATTGCTGAGGTCATAAGATGTACGATTTCTCAAGTGGGGGCGCTCGCCAGTATGGCGTGAAATGTGAATCGGTGCTCTCTGACAAGGAGTCTATCACCAGATAAACCTAGAGCTGCTCTCGACCAAAATCGTGTCCTACAGATTCACGGTGCACGTGAGCTTATTTAAAGGCTCTGGGAAGTCCCGGGGTGGAAAAAAACAAAAACCAAAAATGGTTCAACCCTGTTCAAAGCATGTGTCAACTTAAAACCTAAAACATTGGTTTTCCTTTAGGATTCTTTCACTGATTACGTAGTAATGAGTCTGAGATGAGTTTAAGAAGGGGTGTTGATATGAATATCATATTTTTAATATAAAGAACACCGTTGTTGGTGCAGTGGTCACTATAGGGTAACATTAGGAGGAACTGGAATGCAGAGTTATGACCTATGCCCTTTGGTATTGCTCTTTGTTATCCTGGCTACGCTGTACCCCCTGAATTTGTTCTCCATGGAAACAAATAGAACGGGCCAAATCCTCTCTGATGTCTCGATGCCTGGAAGCCAAAATGGATAACCTTAGTGTCATCCAAAATTACCCTGGCGTCCTCAACCCCAAATCCATATTGATTTGATATGATCCTCTGGTAGTATTTTATTATAAAAACTTCACTGTGGCTATGAAAGTAGGAAAGCTGAATTAATTTTTGGTTGCTGGAAAATGAGACAGGAAGTCTTCAGATAGCCGTTGGGAAGTCAGCATGTTCGGAAGAGTTGGAGAACAAAATTAAATCGCTCTTATTAGCTAACAGTAGTTACTCAGTAGCTGCTGTTATTTAAAAGTAGGCTATTCCATCAACTAGCTATACACTTAGTCTTGCTTTGAAAATGATGCTTTATTAGCCCTGCTATCCCATAAATAAATTGGGAAATGTAACTGGTAGTTAGCCCCCGATGTAAGATATTCAAACTTGTTTGAGAATGTTGGCTGAGATGCAAGTGTGTGTGTGTTTTAAGATAATTCTCATGAAGTCCTTTTCTCTAAATATTTAAGAATATGTATTTGAACATGTCCTTTCTTTTGAACCACTTAGAAATATTTGGCAATGCAGCAGTTTAGAAAAGGCAAGAACCTCTGTTGACTTTTTGATGTCTGTTATCACTCTATAAATGTTTACCCTATAAATATTTATCCTAAAATGTTAACTTTTTTTAAGCTTTCTCTAAATGAGATGCTGTGTAAAATGCACAGTCCAGGCATTCAGTAACTGTTAAAAATCTTCATTCTAAGTTTGAATCGTAGTCCTATCTCCAGACTAACTTTACATTAAAGTACATCATCACATCTTTAGGCATATTATTTATAAATAGTTTTTTTTTTAATTTTTAAAAGTTTTTATTTATTTCTTTATTTGACAGAGAGAGATCACAAGCAGGCAGAGAGAGGGAGGGAAGCAGCCTCCCTGCTGAGCACAGAGCCCGATGCGGGGCTCCATCCCAGGACCCTGAGATCATGACCTGAGCCAAAGGCAGAGGTTTAACCCACTGAGCCACCCAGGTGCCCCTCTTTAGGCATTTTCATTCCCGGTGTCCTTATTCTGATGGAGTGACCAAATTAGCTCAGAGCTATCTTGATGAACCTCTGTTTTGTACAATACTAGAACCTGAACATTCTCCCTCAAAATATAAAGTACAGGAGAAAATTAATTCATACATACATGGAAGTAACAGTTCAAGAAATATAGGAGCTTTTTGTTGAAGGCTTTTATTGTTGTTGTTGTTGTTGTTGTTCTTTGTAGATTTCCCAAACTAGAGTCAGTATGTCTTCCAGACATAGAAAGTAGATCGAATTCATTCATTTAGCTCTAATCCCTGTTAAAGGCCCACCCCAAAATTAAAACTCATATATTTAAGAGTCATACTGTCAACACCAGTACAATCACCGATTATAATAGTATAATAACCGATTCCGCTAAAAGAGGAATCGGGGAGAAAACCACACACCTCTGCACATAAAAGCAGGCAATGAGAACGTTTTTACCTGGCCATTTCTCATGGCCCTGGGCAGAGCCTGATGTAGAGACAATCATCTAGCTATTTGGATAGGTACATGACATTTTTACAATTAAAACGAGTTTAAAAACTTGATGTATAGTCAACTCTCAGTTATAGGTAGGTAGATTAGTAAAGTTAAGGATTAGCTATAGTTTTTCCTTTTAAAATTAATATATTATTTCTAGCATGAGTCAGCTGTACTATTTACATGCTGGAAAACCTTTCCTGTTTGAAACTACATGGTAAGCAGTAGAGTACCTATTGCTTCTCCTGCAAGGTGGAAACAATCCTCTTCTTTGCTGTTTAGCTCATTTAACATAATGAACAAATTGCTTTTGGGGCAAATATGTTGATGAGCTAGGTATTTGTGCGGTGCCGGAGGGTGAGGTGTGGGAGGCAGGGTTTGAGCCTTTGAGCACTGATGGCGTCAGGAAGGGAAGCTGCCTGCAGGAGAGCTGGCCTCCCCAGTGATGGAGTGAGAGATGGCAGGAGAGAAGAAGGCAGGAGGGCTGATCAGCAGAACTGCCCTTTCTCTTACCCATGACCGAGGGCATTTGGATTTCACATTTCATATTTGGATTTGGGGTGGCGTGGAGTGTCCTTTCCTCTTCTTAATACTGTAGTTAATCAAGATTTGGCTGTGAAAAGTAAGGGGAGATGCTAATAACTGGTGTTTGCATTATTGGGGGCATTGGGAAGGATCCTGTCCCGACTCTACTGTCCAGTTCTTTAGTGCGAGTTTCAGTCACCACCATCGTCTCTGACTTCCATCTTTCTCAGAAGCATGTTGGTTTCTCCTGGGTCAGGAGTCTGCGTTATCTGTCCACTGCTTGAATGAAAGTAGGGCCTTTGGCACACTAAGTCAGTTAGTCCTACTGAGTCCAAAACAGAATTTTAGAAAAGCAATTGCCTACTGAGCTTATCTCGGGAAGCAAAGAAGATGATTTAAAGAAGCTCTATAATGACTATTCCTTTATATTTGCAATAGACACAGTCAGAAGGTAGGGGGCTATAATGGCTACCGTTCTGCCCCCAGTGCAGGTGATATGGGGGTATCCTTAGAGTTGCCAGATTGATTAAATAAAATGCAGGAGGCCCACTTAAATCCAAATTTCAGATAAGCAAGATTTTTTTTTTTTTAAGTAGGACTGTATCTCAAATATTGCACAGGATACACAGATTAAAAAAAAAAAGACTTCTTGTTTACCTCAAATTTAACTTGGTGTCTTGTCATTTATCCTGTATGTCTGTAGAACGTTTAAAAACAATAAGAAAGGCAACTAAAAGTTGGTTCCCTTTTTATTACTGTTACGTACTTGCAATTCTAAACAATCTCAGGAATAAAATTTTCCCTTTAAGGACGAACAGCAGACCCAGGCACGGTATGTTCCAAGGTATGGGGCATATCCATTTCCACCATGACTAATGACTACGGTTGCTGTTTAATGAGCACTTATTCATACCTGCAAATTTGCTCACATGATTTCTGTTTCTTAAAACTCCTTCCAAGTAAGTACTACCTGCATTTTAACCATAAGGAAGTCGAAGCAACTTTGCTACTAATGATCAGAAGCAGGTTTATCTGATTGAAAAGCTCATATTCTTTGTACTACACCATGCTTTATCCTTCGACTGTTTGTAGGCCCACCCCTCAGGCACGAACAGTATGATCTAGAATGAGAAGGCTTGAAGAGTAAGCCCCACTTATTTTTCTAGTTCATCTTCTAAAGGTTACATGTAATAATAATTGGATTGGCTTTAGGCTTTTTTGGTCTCTATCCATAACTACTCCACTAATCTACCTGTTGCAACCTCTGTCCTCCTGTCACCTCTCTGTCGGTTTCTTTTGGTCTCTCTGACACACTCTCTCTGTCTCAGTCTCTCTCTGAGAATTGCCTAGACCATGCCCTATTCCTTTATGAGTCAGAAAGTAAGCACACTGGTCTGATGCGGGTAGCCAGATCAATAGCAACGGCCCCTCAAGGCACCCCGCACGGTTCTGATGCCTTTGTTATCTCTTCATTTGTGGAAATTACATGTAATGTGGTTCTGGCATAGATGCAAAATTAAGGGAACCTTCTAGGACCTGTCAAGTCACACAGCAGAGCCGACCGTTGCTTCTGTGCTCTGGACCAGCCCTGACTGTGCGGGATAAATGACTTGTATCAAGTAGCTCTCTCTTCACGAGAGTCTAAGTATTCTTTAAGACAGAAAGAAAAGAAAAGGAAAGGAAAGAAAAGAAAAACTAGATCTCACCGTGAGAATGAATGTCCTTTTTTTTGTTTGTTTTTGCTTTCTTTGTTTGGTTTTTTTATTTTTTACTTTATTTTTTTATTTTAGAGAGGGGAGGGGGGAAGGGGGGGAGAGGCAGAGAGAGAATCTTAAGCAGGCTCCACACCCAGTACAGAGATTGACATGGGGGTCCATCTCACAACCCTGAAGTCATGCATGACCTGAGCCGATAATAAGAATCAGATGCCCAACTGACTGAGCCACCCAGACACCCATAACTGTTTTCTTTAATTACTCCTCGAGCATGGTCCATGAGCAGTATGGCTCTGGCGAGGGGAGAAAAAAAGACTTCTGAAGACTTTGGGAGGACTTCTGAGAAAGATGGTCAGTTGAATGCTTGTTTGGATTGAACACTCACGTAGGATTTCAGTTCCTCCTGAAAATTATTTTAAAGATAGTAAAGAGAATTCTTTGAAAGCATAAAGTCAAGAGCACAGAATGAAAGAGAAAACCATAACTATGAAACTTCAGAAGCTTAAGAAATAGATGGACAAGTAGTAAATGAATCCACCAAACAACAAGGTGGAATTCTAATCCAGGAGTGGAGAAAGGTGAGAAGCAGTCCGATTTTTACCACATAATTCATATGTAAATTCGTATGTAAATTCATACATATATATACATAAACATTGATTTATAGTCATACATCAGTGATCAACATACATTGATCAGTGAATCAATGAAATCATTCAAGAAAATTTCTCAAAATGATGGACACAGGTATCTAATTTTAAAAGGACCAAAGAGGGGCACCTGCGTGGCTCAGTCAGTTAAGTGCGTGCCTTTGGCTCAGGTCATGATCTTGGGGTCCTGGGATCTATCCCCACATTGGGCTCCCTGCTTAGCAGGGAATCTGCTTCTCTCTGCCTCTCCTTCCCCACCCTGCCATGTCCAAGCTGCTCTTCCCAAATAAATAAATAATATTTGGAAAAAAATAATAAAAGGCCCAAAGAGATTCCAGCACAATGGAATAAAATAGATCCATGCCATTGTTAGAGCATTTCAGAATACTCAGGGCAAAAAAGAAAAGTTTATATGCTTCTAGAAGGAGATGGGGTAGAGGGGCGAGATATGGAAACAAATTACCCAGAATCAGGAAACAGATTTGTGGATGGAAGTAGGGAACTGCTTTTCCTGGAGCCCAGAGGATACACGGGTTCTTTGAACTCGGCGCAGGTGTAACTTTATTAAATATACCACACCACCAGCCACAACACACCAAAGCATTTGTAAGTTCTCAGGAGCAGAAGCTGGCATGTGGAAAGCAGTCCGAGCTCGGGATTCGGGAGATGCAGTTTAAATGTTTAGTTCTGCGTCTTAGGAACCATGGGAGAAGCCATTGCAACCCTGACGGGTCCTGTGAGCTCTGTGAGCCTCAGCTGAAACACTGCAACTGATCATACTGGCCTGCCCCACTCCGGGATCCTGGAAGGGTCAGAGGAGCAGATGTCTGAGGAAGTCCTTCGGGAAGTGTGGGAGGTTTTCTTTAAACTCATTCAGAAGCTGTGCAGTTCGCAGTTTGCTCAACTCATCTTGGTGTGCCCAAGAAGCGGGGCCGGGGGGGGGGGGGTCAGCCATTAGGGCTGTGTGGCTAATTTATCACCTTTAAGGAAGCTCCAGAAGACATGACTTGAATGATTATTGACCATGCCTAATTTATTAGCTCTTTCCTCCTTCGTGGCCCATTTGTCCGAGGCAGGAGATTTGCTAAGCCTAGACTCTGGAAGGGGGACGGATACATGAGCCAGAGTCCCGACCGTGTTGCCATGGTGTTAAAAATATTTAGTTTTACAAGCAAAGTTTTAGAAATAATAAGAGAAAAAACTTTGAAATGATTTATTTTTGTAAAGCGATTTCAACAAAACAGACTCGAGGGACTGGGGTAAGTACTTCAGGAAGGCAGTGGGTGTAAAATGTTGATCGGCGTGGTGACTTTTGATGCAAAGCATTCAATTAAGCGCGGCTTGGTGGGTAAAGGTCACCCATTTCCCAAACGGAGTGCCTTCAAAGACAAGTCGGACAGACAGGGGAGAGGAGACGGAAACTGAAACCTGATTCATTCGTTTAATTAATGGAAAAGAAGTTTGTGTTTTCCTTTGAAGCCACGGTTGTGACATCTCTAGGTGGGAAGGATGACTTACGTCCCGCCGGGGTCCTCTTCTCAGTTCTCCCTCTGCTTCTAACCCCCTTTATTTATAAATCAGCACAGTTAATAGAATTTATTTTGTTTTTCTTTTCTCTGACAAGAAACATAAAACACTGAAATAAAAGCTACTGTCATGGAACAGTCTGAGTCACAAGCCCTGAGTTCAGATCCTTGCTCCACAAGCCACGTGACTCTTGGCTTGTCCTGTCTTCCCTCCACACCTTTCTACTCCGTGTCCTCATGTAGAAAGGCAGGTGTCGCTGTCTGCCTTGCTGATAGTTTGAGAGGAGGGGCCAGGGTCATATGAACGGGATTCCTTCACAGAATATCAGCAAAATGTGGGGCGCCTGGGGGGGCTCAGCTGGTTAAGCGTCTGCCTTCGGCTCAGGTCATGATCCCAGGGTCCTGGGATAGAGCCCCGCATCGGGCTCCCTGCTCAGCCAGAAGCCCCCAGTTGAGCCCCTGGTCAGGTTTCATGCTTGGTGGAGAGTCTGCTTGTCCTTCTTCCTCTCCCCCCTTCCGGCCCCTCCCGCTCCCCTCCACCCTCTCCTCCCACCCCCCTCCAAACCTCGCCACCCCCGTGGTCTCTCTCTCTCTCTCTCTCTCATAAATAAATAAAATCTTTAACAAAACAATCAGGGCAATGTATAATACTTTTCCCTGATTCCCTTTATGCCCTCATTTCTGTTATCGTGTCCAAGACCAAATCCTGTTGATTCTCTCTCCAAGGCAGGCTCAGCGCTCTCCATATCCACGGCACATTTCTAGTCCAAACCAGTACCTTCTCTCCCTGGGGCCCCTGCTTCCACACTTGCCCTCCCTTTACTCCAGTCTCTGCCCATCAGACAAGTCAGGCCACCTTGTTTCATATTCATACACCCGTCACCCGTCATACACCCACACCTGTCTCATGCCTCCTGAGTTTCTCCACGGTGTGGCCACTTCTACCTTTGCTATCTTATATCATGCCACCCCATCCCATCCTGGCCACTAAACCCCAGCCTCACAGGCCTGTGTGGTCCAACCCAACACACTTGTTTCTGCTTTGGGACCTTTGCAACGGCTTTTCCCTCGGCCCAGAATGTCCTTACTTTAGATATTCTCATGCTGGCCTTCCCTGTTCACCCAGACTACAGTGAATAGTGACTCTGCCTTTAGGACTACCCATTTTGATAGTGCTATTGTTTCTTATTTAATTGTAAATGTTTCTCCCCGCCCTCCCTTGGCCCCTGCTCCGTGTAGGTAGAGATCTAATGACCTTTTTAGTGTTTACACCCACTGGGTCCATCAGTACCTGCCGCAGAGTTGAGTGGATGAATGGGCAAATTAATAGATGGTAGAAAAGACTCAACTTCTTGCTACTGGTGAGAAATTAGATTATTTCCTTATGGGCAAAGATGTCAAAACGAGCATAAACAGGTAGCAACTTTAGGGAGATATAGTTTAAAACTGTACGAAGGGAGAACTCATGGCCGTGAGAGGTAGTAGGTGCCTTCCCCTCTTCTGATTGGAAGATTGTGTTACAATAAGTGGGAAGGGTAAGAGCCATTAGGAAGGGGGTTTGTGCTAGATGATTTTTTTTAAGATTTTAATTATTTATTTGACAGAGAAAGAGAGTACAAGCAGGGGGGAGCAGCAGGGAGAGGGAGGGAGAGGGACAAGGAGACTGAGAGCCTGACACTCTGTGGGTGACATGGGGCTCGATCCCAGGATCCCAGGATCATTACCTAGGATGAAGGCAGACACTTAGCCAACTGAGCCACCCAGACACCCCTGTGCTAAATAATTTTGAAAATGAATTTCAACTCTGAGTTTCTAAGGCGATTATTACTATATTTCAATGTCTTCTACAGTTCTCCTTATTCAGTAAGGGTTACGGGTTTCTCCCCTAGACTTTGTTACTTGAACAGCTAAGAATCTCTGGAATTCTGGCCATTGACGGGATTTAGGATATAAAGTCAACTATAAAATTATATCAGGTTTGGATCCCGGGTATTTTCTTTCTAAATGGCTCTCAAGGATCTGCTCTTGAATTAACCCATGCCTCAAAAATCCTGGCACTGATGCCCGCTAGAAGTAATCATTATAGACTAGAACTCTTATCCAATGTGGTTGGTTCATGAAAAAATTTGGCCCAATTCAAGAACCATAGAAAATGATACTTGGATTCTTTAATCTTTAATTTAAAACAAGTTAAATATAGCATCATTCACATACTTTTTTAAGACTGAACTTTTTATTTTTAATTTGGATCCAAGTTAGGCTTACAGAAAAGTTGCAGGAATAGTATAGAATGCTCATAGAGCCCTTATCCAGTTTCCCCAGTGTTAATTGTTATGTTAACATCTTACATTGTTCTGATATATTCATCAGAACTAAGAAACTGGCCCTGATACATTTCAATTAACTAAATTCTAGTATCTCTTGGGCTTTCACCAGTTTTTCCCACTAATGTCCTCTTTCTGTTCCAGGACTCAAACCCAAGTACCATATGGAACTGAGTTGCCCTGTCTCCCTCATCTCCCTGTTCTCTTGCAGCTACAGTTAACAGCAATATTTTAGCTGCTTCTACTTAAATTTGCATAAATAGGGGCGCCTGGGTGGTTCAGTCCTTAAGCCTCTGCCTTCATTCGGCTCAGGTCATGATCTCAGGGTCTGGGGATAGAGCCCCGCATTGGGCTCCCTGCTCAGTGGGGAGTCTATTTCTCCCTCTTCCCCTGTTTGTGTTCCCTCTCTCGATGTCTCTATGTCGAATAAATAAATAAAATCTCTTTTTAAGATTTTTTATTTATTTATGTGATAGAGAGATCACAGGTAGGCAGAGAGGCAAGCAGAGAGAGGGGAGGAAGCAGGCTCCCCACTGAGCAGAGAGCCCAATGCGGGGCTCGATCCCCGGACCCTGAGATCATGACCTGAGCCGAAGGCGGAGGCTTTAACCCACTGAGCCACCCAGGTGCCCCTAAATAAATAAAATCCTTTTTAAAAAATTTGCATAAATAATGCTTTTCCACGCTCATATTGCTACAGTGTACCATCAGATAATTAAACTACATAATTACAGGAGCACCTGACTGGCTCAGTCAGGAGAGCAATGCGACTCTTGATCTGGAGGTTGCGAGTTCAAGCCCCACATTGGATATAGAGATTACTTAAAAATGAAATCTTAAAAAAAAATTTTTTTTTTCAACTGTGTAATTACAACAAAAAGAACAACTTGCATAAACAGGTTTGGGAAAAAACACAACTGTTCTTCATCAGGATTCTACTCAACGGTGGGGGGAATTGCTCAGGGAAGCCAGAGAGTGACCTTTTGGCGGCAAGCTTTCAGTGTGCTGTGGGAATCGGGCTGGAGGAATAGAAAGTAGCATTGATTTGGCAAGTCCGTTAATGAAATGCCTTTTACATTCCCATTTGAAAAAAAAGAAATATCTTTGTAGTTGTAATGGTGATACCCCACCTGTGTGTGTAGCTTCATCCTTTGAAGCCTCTGGGAGAAGATGGGCATCCAAGAGAGGAAGCAGAATGGCCCGCGTGGAACTCGTGTCGTTTGATTACCAAGCCAGAGCTGATGCTACGCTAACCATAAACTTGTGTCAGGTCAAAACATTTCTTCACAGAAAGAGATTTGTGGGTGGTTTTGTGAATATCAAAATATTTTTCTGCCCAAGTAAATTGTGTATCTTGGACCCTGCGGAAGATTCACAATCCACAAATGGATTCTCTTCATGTCAGACAGCGAAACGAGTGAGGTTGGAGGGAGACCTCTTTAGCCCCAGCGAAGGGGATTGGAGTTTTTGCCAAGGTCCTTATCTCTTCCAGATTTCTTCCCAGATTTCTTGGCCTCAGCACAGGTCCGAGAACAGATAGAGGTCATGGACTGTGACTCTACTCTTTAGGTGCACATGGAGAAGTCAGTGACCTACCTGAGAGTCCGCAGCCCAGCCCTGGGTCTCCTCTGTGCCACTTAATAACCTAACCTCCAGCTAATCTCCCACGGCCGTCTGTTTCTCCGTTTAAACTGTAGGGGTTCCCCACTGGTGGCACTGGGTAGTTTTCAGCGTTTCTTGCCTTGTTCCTTAACTTTCATGGGTACTTCATGTTGTTTCTAGAACTTCCCTGTAGGTTGTTGGGGTCGGAGGCTGGATAGCATAAGGCCAGCGGATCTGCCATCCCTGGGTTCAGATGCTGACGCAGCCACAGTATCTATGAAATTTCCCTCATCCTTAGCTAACAAAAGGGACAGTAGCAGGACTGAGCTCATAGAATTCTTGTAAGGAATAAAATGAGACACAGAAGGCAGACTAAGATCCAAGACACCTTAAGCCATTAAGGGCCATTTGTTGTCAATCATTACGTATCGAGAACTTGATCTCGTTTTCAAGGAATTATTGGGTACAGAGATAAAAAGCAATATATCCCACTCCGTGTAGACAACGAGGCACCATAAACCAGTAACTTCCCCTGCGCCACCAAAACTTACAGAAGGAAGAAAACTCAGGGAAAATTATAATGCCTAATACTCTAAAACTGCTAATTCGACTTGGTGTTTTTTTTTTTTACAACATTTTTCTTGACTATTTTGATGAACTTTAAAAACACTGTCAAATTTCCAGGTATTAAAAAAAAAAAAACCCAAACTCTCCAAAATATGAGGAGGGCCTTGTTTGACCTTTTCAATCAGTTCATTTGTTTAGCAAATATTTATTCAAAGCCTGAGTTAGCTGCTAATTTTAAATAAACTAACTGAAATATCAAGTCGTTTATAAACCCATTTTTTTAAAAGATTTTATTTATTTATTTGACAGACAGAGAGATCACAAGTAGACAGAGAGGCAGGCAGAGAGAGGAAAGCAGGCTCCCCGCTGAGCAGAGAGCCCTGTGCAGGGCTCAACCCCAGGACCCTGAGATCATGACTTGAGCCTAAGGCAGAAGCTTAACCCACTGAGCCACCCAGGCGCCCCTATAAACGCATTTTAAGAGCAAGTGTTACCCTCATTTTCTGGAGGAGAAATGTATTTCTACTTAGTCTTCTGATTTCTCTTCTCTCAAGCACAGCAATCTGTCCCTGGAACAGTGATTAGAACTTGGGGCGGGTGGAGAAGGTGAGCAGAACTTGCCCTCCAGCTGTCCTGCCGATTCACAGAAACATTTGCAAAGCCCTTCCTGGTTGGGATATCATAAAGAGAACCAACAGATCTTTGCCACCTCCTGTTCAAGTCCTGAGACCTGGGAGCTACAAATACCTCATTTGTTTTCTCATTCCAGGACTCGTCTTCCCCCCTACCCCAACCCCCGCCCCAAACTGAGTGATTTAAGCTGGGACTGCATACTGGTATATACCTTTAATGTATTCTTTTTCTTCCTTAGAGCTGTCATAAAGTTGATTGTGAATCACAGTCAACAGCGTGTTGAAGTCAGTGACATGGAGTAAAACTAAAAAGGCGGTTCATAGGAATAATTAATCCATTGAACACCGTCCTGTCACAAGCCCCTGACTCATCTGGAAGACCCGGACAAGTTCCTGGGGCTCCCCAGGCCAGCAGGAGGGGGCTTCACGTAGGCCTCCCTTGCCTTTCCATGATGTCAGGGCTGAAATCATAGGCTCCTTGACACCGGGGCTGAAGACTTTAGGGAGGTTTAATAGGCATTTCGGAATCTGTCATGCCTTGCCTCTCCCAGGGGATGCTGCTTCTTCCTTGGGCTTTCTGCTGTCTCCTTTCCCCCCGATTCCAGCCCTGCCCAGGATTTCCCCTTTTCCTCTGAGGGTCCCCGTCCTTCCTGATGCACTCCTGCGTACCGCACAACCAGTAACGGCCTCCCGGGCGCAGACCTCACGGGCTCACCTTCCCTAACCCGCCGGGCCCTGGGACGCAGACTACCGGGGCTGCGGGACCAGTCACTTTCCCTGGGCCGTAACTCAACAGAGAGGTAGGATCAATGACAGGTTTACAGGAGAGCAGGACTTTAAATAGCTGAGGTCAGTGTCTGGTGGCTTCCCCTTAATACCACTGTCAGCATCCCACCGGCCAGTCTATTAGCCACTCCAAACTATTTCTGATTTTCAACTTTATTTTCAGACACATCCGAAGAAGTCCTGACTCCCAGCAAACTGACAGTGCAGTCCTCTTTATATGAAGCCTTGTTTATAGGCCACAATTCTCCCGACAGATTTACAAGTGTCTGTGGAGTTTTAAAAGACGATTGCTTAACAGGCATTAAGTGAGACACATAGGACTGTGTAAATATTTTAGCTGGAATAGGAGATTTTTTTTTTAAACGTCCGAGCCAAATATTGCATTAAATCTGAAAACAGTGGCAAACTGATTAGCGGTTGTTGCCAGCTTCATGCTTTGCCAGTGATTCCTGTAGCCAAGAATAGATACCAGAATCCAACCGCCGGTTTAAGCTGTGTGGTTTAACTTTCCATCCTTTTCCTTCTTCTCCTGATGCCTTTCCATCTTTCTTTCTTTTTTTTTTTTTTTAATTTCTTCATGGTTTATCTCGATGAGCAGAAAATTATGGTTAATGTGACTAACCCGTAGAGGCCGAGAAGGGAACATGGGCCCGGTGGGGTCGGAGACATTGGGGAAGGCTTGCAGCTGGCCTGGTAGAGGCCTGTGGAAACAGGTTGCTTTCGGCTAATGGGGCTTATGTATCTTAATCACTGGTCTCTTTGTAGCCTGAGATTGCCTTGCTGGGAGGAAACATTCCTAAGATCAGAATTATTCCCTCTTCCCCTTACTGATTTCCTTGAACCGAAAAAGGCAGCCCTCTTGCCTTCAAGACTTATATGTAGGAGAGAATCTGTCACTTAATTTTAGTAAAAACTACCATGTAATAAGCATCTGGCTCCAGAGGAGGATTTTATTTTATTTTATTTTATTTTATTTTATTTTATTTTATTTTATTTATTTATTTATTTATTTATTTTATTTTATTTATTTTTAACTTAAGCATTTCTATGGGGATCCTGGTTTCCTAATTTGAACAACGAGCAGGATGTATTACTTGACCACAAATATAATTTCTGTGAGAATGAGGCAAACTACCCAATGGGCTTTGCTCTGATTCCACCAGCAACTTTTTAATTTTCACGAAAGACACTCCTTACTGCAATACTTGGTTGATTGTACAAAAATGTAGGTTCTCTCTCCTCCGCACATGACTTGGTTTTTAATTGTGTATCCAGATTATTTGATATTTTTGCTTCACAGGTCTGAGCCTCTTAAAACAATGTGTTTACAATTATATAAATGTATATCTCAGAAATCTGAGTGTTTAGTATAAAAGGGCCTGGAGACTCTCCCCCACCGCCATTCAGACAATTCCACTAGTGTTGGCAACAGTGTAATTTACATTCAAATTAAATGGCGCATGGAAGGCTTGTCAAAAAGGCTGCTTTCGTGCACAGTTCCCAAATGTCACCTCATGTTGTGGTTAATCCCAGATTATTTTGTATCAACATTTGTATGTCACCAGTTACTGTCACCTTTGAGTCAACTCCCTCAAAGCATGAATGGTCATGTCACTGTTTCCCGTTCTAAAGTGTAATCGCCTCAAATGCGGGGACCAAAGCCACTGTATAATGGTGACGGGCACAATTCTGGCTTATGCGTAGGTAGCCACCTCTGCAAAGTGGTACCGAAGGCACAATTTTATTTTCAAAAATCTCTCTCCTTCATCTTTCCCATTTTGGTATAATCCGTGTTGTACCGAAAGCAGTTTGGTGCCAGTTCGTATTAAGAACCCTCACAATATTTTTCCTGTTTTACCTGTAATTCCACTTCTCAAATCCGCCCTAAAGAAGCAATCTTAAACGGAGTTAAGGGCACAGATGGGCACAGATGTGACTTAAAGCCTGAGTGACTATAAGAACCAGGTAGAAGGGACTTTACTGTTCCACTGCGGGGGCACTAATAGATAAGGTAGGGTCCATCCACTCCATGAAATTTGATATGACTGTTAAACACAATGCTTGTGAATTCTGTGAAATAAGATGAGATAATATGTGCGATATCTTTAATAGAAAGAATGGTACGTAAAATTCTGTATCAAATGAAAGTGCATAAAAATAATATCTAAAGCAGTCCTTGTAAAATTACAAACAGGAGTGTGTGATACAGAGACCAGAAACTTAGAAAAAGGTGACTGTTCTTGTTTATGGTATCCGGAATGACTCTTTCCCTACCTTTTTTTGGTGGGATAAATATTTTTCACATTTATTTATGTGTGGGTTAGCTTCATAATACATTTTAGAAGAGACTCACTGCTCTCCGCCTCAAGATGAGTTCCCTTGTCCTTCAGATGCTCGAGAAGTTTGTGTTTGCAGCTGCCTGCCTAGGGCTTCCCAACAATACAATCTACCTGAGATCAGAACCTTACTGTATGTGCCTTTTTCTTCCATATAAGACAACTTTCCCCATCTATTGCTTGAAATCCCTCGGCTTTTCAATAGAGTCTGAGAAATAAATTTATGCTAAGGTGTTAATGAATTCTTCTTTGATACCGTTTTCTTTTTTTAACTACTATATATTCATGTCTGAGGAGATCCTCTGGGGTTAGCGTCTTCAGTTCAAGGGAAGGCTTCTGGTGGCGATGATTTTCATGCGAACCATGGGAAGGGATATCTTTAAATAAACGGATGGATCGCTTAACACCCTATAAATCAAGTCTTTCCCAATCCATCTATATTTAGGCCTAGTCATGGGTAGGTGATTAATGAATATTTTTCATACTAATGTCTCACAGACCAAGGCAGCATCTATAATCATCACAGTGCAAATTCTGACTCAGCCATGATGTTTGACAGGAGGGACTTTTGAATAGTGCTTTAGACAATTCCGTGCAAAAGCTGTGGTCGGTGGCCCCGCTTCGCAAAGGCTTTCCAAAAGTCCTAAAGCATGTTGGCATGTCCTCACTTGGCCCTGTCACTTCTGCTTAAATTTTTTCATGGACAATACTCATGATCATGGGACATTAAGGTGAATTTGATCTTGGGCAGCCTCCCTCTGTGAAGTGAATCAACATCATGGGATTCCCCTGGGCTCAAGCTTCCTGGTGGGTTTATTTTTACACAACATTCCTCTGGGGAAAGGGGCACCCACTCTTGATCAGTGTAGCTTAAGACAATGTCTTCTTGGATGGAAGGATTTTCTTCATTGTGCTGTTCTTTCTCTAGCTTCACTTCTTAAACAAGTGGCTGTAGAATCTGTCTCTACACGCCTCACCCCTCCCCAACTTTGCTTCCTCCTTCTATCCTCCAGGTGCTGAAACTTCTTTGGAGAAGACCGGAGACCTTCTGAAAGGGACCCAAACTCTTCTTCTTCTCTTATGAAAGACAGCATCCCATTTCTCTGAATCCAGATTCTTAGATAACACCCACCCAAGCCCTTAGCTGGGGATGGTGAGGTGCTTGACCCCAAGAATGAATCAAAGATTCTTGTTTCCAATAATGACTATTTTCTGTCTAAGAATTCTGAATTTAGCTTTTGAGATTTAAAAAAAGCTGCATCTCATATCCGAATGAATGAATGTGAATGAAAATGGCATGATATCTAGTCTACTTGTGTTTTCTCCAGCCCCTACATCTATCTACCTGGATTATACATATACACATAAAGATATATATTTTTCATGTATCTGTGTATATATACATGTCTGTGTATATGTGTGTGATACTAGAGCCAAAAGCTATCAAGGCACTAAGATCTGTACTGCATGTATAGTGTATAAGACCTTCCTCTACTCATCTGGCAATGTATTCATTTATTTAGCAAATGGTCACTGAGTATGTTCTATGGGCAAGACAGTATAGTAGATGCTAGGGATAGAATAGTATGCAAAATACCCTCTTTCTGCCTAACAAGAGAGATGGTCAATCATGAAAGTTGTAATTACGAAGGAGAAACATACAGTGCTATGAGACTGAGACCATAACAGAGGAGACCTCCTTAGTATGGAGTGGAGGGTTGAAAAGAAATACCGATGAGGTGACCTTTGAGCCGAGATCAAAACAATGACTAACCACTACCTAGGCCTGGTCACTAGGGGTCTAGGAGAATGTCACTGGCGAAGGAACACACTGATGGTGGGAGGGAACTGATCACGTTTGAGGAACTGGGAGAGGACCGTGTGCCTAGAGTGTGTCCAGAACAGTGGAGAGGGCCAGGCCATCATGCAGGGCCTTGGAAGGGCCAATCTGCAGGAGTAATGGAAGCCACTGGCAGGTTTAAGCAGGGGATTGTTATGATCACATGTATACTTTATAAAGATCACTGACTTCACGGTGAGGAGCGAATCAGAAAGAGGCAAGGGTAGATGTGGGAAGACCAGATACTAAGGCAGCCTAGTGGGGAGTGACAGATTCAAGAGCTCTTTTGGAGGTGAAACGACAAACTAGACTTGTCACCTTGGGAGTCACAGTCTTAGTGATGGTTACTGCGGTGTTCAGCTGCGTGAGATTTTCCTGAAGTAGAGAGCATAGCATGGGAAGAAAAGAAATGGTAAAGACCTTTTGCATTTAATGGTTCAATACAGAAAGAAGAGGCTGCAAAAAAGAGGTAGGGGGAAAGCCAGGGGTGGGGGCACAGAGCTAGGGCACAAATTATTTCAGGAGGAGCAAGTGTTCATCAGAGTGGAATCCTACTGGACAGTGAGCCAAGATGAGGTTAGAAAGGAAAAAAAAAGGGGGCCCTGTAGGTAGGATGGGTTCCTTGGTGACTTGAGAGCATTTTCTCAGTGTCTCCATAGCGGGGAGGTGAATTTTACTGGGTCTGGAAGTACACAGTGAGAAATTCTTAAAAGATGGTTTGGCTGTGAAAGGGATTAAGGTATTTATAACATAATGATTTGTTTACTAAACACATAAATATTAGGAATGTCAACATAATTCAAAGAGTCTGTGGGCTGGTTGGTATGATTCCCTTGTTACTGGAAATGAAAAGCAGAAAGCCGCATACAGTATGCTATCTAGCTGGGCTTAACAGTGTTTGAATATTTCAAACAGGTAAAGAATATTGCAGATAACATTTTACTGCGTATACAAAGGGCTTTTGATGTAACTTCCGTTTAGTCCTCATGAAATTTTATATATCAAGAAACTAGGGTTCAGATATTTAATAACTTTCCCAGTAAATGAAGGGTATGGAAAATGAAGAAATAAATGTATCTTTAGAGCAAGGGTACTTCAAGGAAGACGATTTCCTGAAGTGTTGTTTGTTGATATGTATGTAGATACTGTAGATATATACATAAGCATTATACCATTAAGAAAATACCAAAGCTTTTGTTTGAAAAAAATTTTTTAGACATTTTTAAATTAACATATAATGCATTATTTGCCCCAGGGGTACATCTCTGTATGAAATCTTTTTGAAAGCTAACAAATTCTTTAAGTGTCTTGCTAGTGTTTGTCTGAAGTTTGATTATTTATTTAGTGGGTCTTTTACTTTGATAATATTTATTGGTACTTTTTGAAGATGAATGTGTTTGATTTCTCAAGTACAGGGTTATTTCAAATTCATTTTCCACTTCAGATTCATGGCTAATAAAGATAACTGTTGTTGTTATTTTTTATTAAGATTTTATTTATTTATTTGACAGAGAGAGATCACAAGTAGGCAGAGAGGCAGGCAGAGAGAGAGAGGGAAGCAGGCTCCTTGCCGAGCAGAGAGCCTGATGTGGGGCTCGATCCCAGGACCCTGAGATCATGACCTGAGCCGAAGGCAGAGGCTTTAACCCACTGAGCCACCCAGGCGCCCCAATAAAGATGACTGTTAAAGACATAGTCACATCTTAGAGTTGAAAAATCAGTCTACCCTGCAAAAAAAAAGCACAAGTAGGACATTCTTCACTTACCTGCTCATTACACTTCCAGTTTAAGACTCAAGAGTTTCTAATTAGTTTTTTTTTAATGGCTTTATTTTCAAGAGAAACGAAAACCTGCCATTTGCAATGACGTGGATGGAACTAGAGGGTATTATGCTAAGCGAAATAAGTCAATCAGAGAAAAACAATTATATGATCTTCTGATATGAAGAATTTGAGAGGCAGGGCAGGGGGTCATGGGAGGGGTGGAGGAGGGAAATGAAACAAGATGGGATCCAGAAGGAGACAAACTATAAGAGACTCCTAAACTCATGGAACAAACTGAGGGTGGGTGGGGGGTGGGGAGGGGAGGGATAGGGTGGTTGGGTGATGGACATTGGGGAGGGTATGTGCTATGGTAAGTGCTGTGAAATGTGTAAGCCTGATGATTCAGACATGTACTAAGGTACATTTTTTCATGGAGAATACTCATGATATTCTGAGTCATGTTTTTGTTTTACTGTTTTAATGCATCGGATTTAATATAATTCCCTAGCCATTCAGTTCAAGGCCAATACCATGAAAAAGAACTGTGTAGGTTTATTGTGCTAACATTGTGCTTTTGATTTCTGAACTTTGTCTTTAGTTTCTTTTGATAAAAGTGTGTTTTGGGGTAGAAAACTAAAAGCTCTGTGCATGTGCGCATGTGTGTGTATGTGTGTGCACGCACGTGTGTATTTTACATGGAAAGCACTAGGAAGGACACTATATTGTTGTAGTATGACTAAGAAGAGACCCCTGGAGTATAGTGTGTTAATATGGAAGGTAATGATTCGTATCATTTGCACGCAGTTCAAATTACTAGAAACAGAAATTGCCGTGTGCCCAACCCGTTAACTGTCGTTGCTGACCTATTCACTATGATGTCCGAGGGCAGAGATTTTAGTCTGTGTTTTTGTCACTGATGTATCCTCTCTACCAAGTACAAATTGTGGCACATAGTTGGCACCCACGGGGATATTTGGCGAATTGATGTATTTGTTGAGTGAATTCCTTGAGGATAAACTCCTCAACCCAGCATTCTATGCTCTTCATAGCTGACTCTGGTATCTCTCACGTAAACCCCACTGATAAACTTAAAAATCTGCTTTAGTCACAGTTCTGTATGTTGCTACAAAAATCCTCTGTCATGATCCTTGACTTTTGGGGCTTTTGGAAAGGAGGGATATCTCATAAAACAGGGAGAGAGAGAACTTGCACGGAACCACAGAGGGAATGAGGTAGGAATTAGGTAAACAGCAGAGAAGAGAGAATTCTAGACTAAAAAAGCAGAGTCCAGAAGAATCTTTCCTGTCCTCTAAAAATGTATTATGACTCCATGAAGCCCGTAGGTCCTTCAATTCAGAGAGAGAAACATGCCCCATGTTCGAAAAACTACCCATATACATTTGAGCAATTCAACATGTTTTAGGTTTTGATCAGTTAATCTGGACCTTGCTTCTTTATCCTTGTAACCTACCCATGCTTATTAAGTGGCTCCAACAAACTTTATTCCTTGTTCTTAGGGGTCAAAAACAAAAAAGCAGACAACCACTTATGGCCTTAACGGTCTAATACCTGAAACCATAAAACACTCAAGGCCCTATTTTTCACTAAAATGCTTCACAAGCACTTAACTTTTCAATGAGTTAAAATACCTCTCTCAAATGTGGTGTCTATTATTCCATTATGTTCTGGTTTTCCATATTTAATGTATCTCTCCCGATGACCATTTAGTAGCTAACTTCAGGAATCAATATATTTTTAATTCTGCCAAAAATGTAGTAGATAACGAGAAAGCAAATGTAGGGAGACTTGGGCTTTAAACATTGGAACTCCTGGCACAGCCTGCGTCCAAGGCAACCTTGGTGGTCTAGCGAAATTGAATACGCGCCCTCCAGTTGGACAATAAACGACGTTTGTGGATTTGTCAGTGACCTCTCTCCTTTGCGCACCGCTGGTCTCTAGTGTCAGCATTAATTAGTCTTCAGGTCTTCCATTTGTCTGCCAGAAAGCATCTCGGATGCGCCACGTGAATGAGTGGGAGCCGGCAAGCTGCCTGTCCCCTGGAACTTTCAACTGTGCTGAGACCCTCCGGTGGGTCGGTCAGAGGGCAGCCCTGTGCTCTGACCACAGAGAGAAGTTTCATTCTGACAGGCCACATGGGAGGCTGGGCTTGTCAGGGTGCAGAGAGGACCTCCGAGCCCAGCGGGGGAGATGCTCTTGTGCACACTGGCTTCAGGTTCTGATTTCAGAACGGCAAGGCTCAGCCGCCCAGGGCTCTTGCTTCATACTTGCTTCATGTTTCTTAGAGTTTCTTCAGTGAGTCTTTTTTTTTTTTTTTAGGATTTTATTTATTTAAGATTTTAATTATTTATTCACACTTGCTTCATGTTTCTTAGAGTTTCTTCAGTGAGTCTTTTTTTTTTTTAAGATTTTATTTTATTTATTTATTTATTTGAGAGAGAGATCACAAGTAGGCAGAGAGGCAGACAGAGAGAGGGGAGGAAGCAGGCTCCCCGCTGAGCAGAGAGCCAGAGGTGGGGTTCAATCCCAAGACCCCAAGAGCATGACCTGAGCCGAAGGCAGAGGCTTCAACCCACTGAGCCACCCAGGCGCCCCTCTTCAGTGAATCCTAATGGCGGGCGGTACAGAAATCATTACTCCTGTGTTCTAAATAGGAGATTTGCGTGGGGGCACTTTTCCATAAATACGGTGCACGGCCTTTGTAGTCAGTGGTTCTCAGCCATGACTCCCTTGCCATTCTGGTTGGGGCATGTTTCCTGACCAATTTTACCAAATCATTAAAATAACAGATAATGTTTGTGAGGCCCCTTGCCAGTGCCAGGCATCACACAAACCATTTTTTGTGTGTTATCTCACTTAATTCTGATTTCATATCAGTCAGGCTGCAAAAACTTTGGATCAGAAAGGGCTTCATGGGAGCACCTGGGTGGCTCAGTGGGTTCAAATCTCTGCCTTCAGCTCAGGTCATGATCTCAGGGTCCTGGGATCGAGCGCCGTGTCGGGCTCTCTGCTCAGCGGGGAGCCTGCTTCCCCCTCTCTCTCTGCCTACTTGTGATCACATGCTCTCTGTCAAATAAACAAATAAAATCTTTAAAAAAAAAAGCTTCATGGTGGTGGCAGCGTGTCAGAGAGGGTTTTTAGGATGAGTGCAGTTTTTAGAATGCAGTGGTAAGTATAGTATGTGATATGAGCAGACTGGGCAGAGAACCACACAAACGCAGATGTGGAAGTGGGAATGTTGGCTGATGTCATTTAGAAACATTGCAGAATTTTGGTTTAGTTGGTCAAATCTATGTGGGAAATGGAGCCGAAAGGTTAGAAATGGTGCTATGATGGAAAGGACCCAGAGTTTGAATTTAATGAGCAAAGAGCACCCGTTCATGGTTTTATCTTTTGTCTTGTATTTTCTCTACTTTGCTTTTAGTGAATGATTTTGCCTTGTCATTCACACAGACCAAAGAAAACTTAACAGGCCTCAGAGTTCACCCTTGATCCTCTCTCCCCAGCAAAAAGATCACACTTTCCACTCTTCCCCATCTCAGTAAATAGCACTTACAGCCATTCCCACTGTGATGGTGACCGTGGCTTATGGGGGTTTCCATATCACCAAATCAGAACTGTCTGATTTGGGGCGTGATTGTCAAAAAAGCACTGTATTCTAAGTTACGTATTGTATCTGAGAAATCATCAATGTGTTTGTAAATTCTATCTGAAGTCAATCACATGGAAAATACTTTCACACATGTTAGGGGAGTGTTAATGGGAAGGGCAGAGGAATGAGAAGGAGGATGCAGACTTCCCTGGACTGGGCTTGCCCCTCTTCCTGGCATACGGGTGACTCCAGGCAATTCTGATGCCCAGGAACTGCTGCAAAATCTATTTTAAGCTTTATTTCTGGAGTATGGATCTGAAGAGGATCAGGGCCTTTAATTCCCTGGGAATTCAGTAGTTTTTGCCTCCCTTAATTTTTGAGAGACCCAAAGCATAATACATTTCCTGTCCCAAGTCAGAGCTTTTTCTGCATCTCTGAAAGGAAAGTTGAAGGTGGTGTATTTCTTTGTTCCTGAAGGGAGGTGTGGAGTGAGCTAACTATGTTTGTGTGTGTGTGTGTGTGTGTGTGTTGTATCTGTTTTTGTTTTTCTCCCTGGAATTGCGATAAATCATGACTGGTAAGGATTTTGCACGATGAATACTGTAGAGCATAGCACAGAGCAGATGCTCATAAAATACATGCTCTTAAGGAAATCTAATTCCAAACTTTCCTTCACAGCAAGTGAGAAACAGATGATCGTGGTATGCAAGGAGTCACCAAAGGAGTACCTCCAGCCTTTCAAGGACAAACTAGAAGAGTTCTTCCAGAAAGGTAGGGAACAGCGTCAGCGGCGCATACACGAAACTTGGATCTTTCCCTGAGGCCCAGAACCCCTTGCGTCCCTGCTGAGCACCAGCAGCTGATTCCACCAACCCACCTTCCCATCAAGGTTGCGTACTCAGTGTAGATAGAACTGTTCCATTACTTTCATATCACCTTTCAAATCCTTCTTAATATGTCAGATCCTTTAATGTTACTCCTGTTCTTATAAACCTTTTGAGGGAAGACTTTTACTCTGTCTCTTCATGGAGCCCAAGGGGATCCTCAGTACACGACAGAACCTGACACATGACATAGGTTCCAAGCTGATAAAGTCAGACCTTTCGGTTTGCGATCAGCCCGAACAGGGGCATGGTGATCCCAACCCTGGTTTATCAGTGTAGCATCTTGGAAACTTGTGTCGTATTTTTTCATTCCTTTTCTGAATGGAAAATTGGGGTCAGGTGAATGTCACACATCCAATCATTTGACACTCATTAGCCTTTTGGGGTTGGTAGATGCATGAAACCACTTACTTAGGGCATTGACGCACTTATTTAGAAACCTTACGAAGTTATGTTCCTTCCTCCATGATTTTGGCAGGGATAGGGAACTTTGGTTGATCTCTGTTAGTGAACGTGGAAGTTTAATGCCTCTTGGTTATTCCCTGTTGCGATTTCTCAAATCCACTTTATGCTGCGAAACCAAAATAAGTGTGGGATACAAACTTGCAGTTCTAAAATAAGTCGTGGGAATGTATTTTACGGCGTGGTGACTGTAGTTAATAATACTGTATTATATGTTTGAAAGTTGCTAAGAGAGTAGATCTTAAAAGTCCTCAACACAAGAAAAAAATGTTCTAGCTGTGTGGTGATAGATCTTAACTAGACTTACGATGATGATCATTTTGCAATATATACATAAATGATCATGTTGTACATCTGTAACTAATATGTTATATGTCAATTATATCAATTAAAAAAAAACATGGAGTAGTTGGAGGGAGGGGAGCTTTTGTCTTTGCTAGAAAGTCAGGGGAACTACATGTCGGAACCTTTGGGAAGGGTACCAACATGCTCTTTCTATTTATCAATAAAGCCACATGATACCACATCATCAACAAAAGACCATTTAAACAGGGTGAACCCATAAAGTACGGCCAAACCACCTTGGGAATTGGCGGGAAGATTCCCAGTCCGTGAGTCAGAGGAGCTCCGTTCCAGCTGTTCCTTGGGTGCAGAGATCATCGTTCCCTCCTCCTTGATGAGGGCTTGTTTGTGTTGAGGCCGAAGTCAGGCGTTCTCTCTTGGCCACTGCCGAACCTCATCTAGGACGGAAGCAACGTCATCCAACAAATTGCCATCTTAAGAGCAGTGATTCTCCCCCTTGTGTGTTATGTGACTAAGATTAGGGATGTTTTATATGTGATTTATCAAAGTAGATGCATTGCTTCAGGGTTATGCCATGTGAATGTAACCTAAACGGCCTGAAGAAAAAGCCTGAAGGATTTCCTTTTGCTGACCCCAATTAATCATTTCTACTTTGGGCATATGTAGAATTAACTTGGTATGAAGCTCATATGTACTTAGATTCTGTTTTTCTTCTTGTTATTATTCTATATCTGGAAAATTCTACACTGCATGTATGTAGGCATTACCAGCCTGTATACCGTAATGGCCTTATCCTCCTTTCTCTTGGAACCAGCTAGCGTCTTAAAACTTCTATTGCGAATCTTGATTTTTGTTGTTGTTGGAAAAAGAGAAAGTACAAATAGACTCAGAACCCTGAAAATCTTCAGTGCCTTAGAAAAGGAATTTGCAAATCACTGTTTGGGGTTATGTGTTTGCTTCTTCTCTGTTAGGCTTCTCAAGAAACTTCTGGTCTGTTCTGACAGAGGAAATTGAGTGGAGGCAAACTGGACCATGTGTCAACGAGTCAAGGCTGTGGCCACAGTAAGATGTTCTAGGGAAAACCCTACAGCAGTGATTCTCAACCCTGGCTGTAGACTAGAATCACCTGCGGGAGATTTTTTTTAAATATTTTGATACCCAGGCCAAACTCCAGGCCTCCTGTCAGCGTCTCTGGGTGCAGGACCAGGCATTAACATTACAGATTTACTCCCCAGCTGATTCCAGTGTGCAGCCCAGGCTGAGAACCTCTGCTGTCGAGCTTAGGTCACCAGTCAGTGTGTCTTCAAAGATATTTACTCAGGGGCGCCTGGCTGGCTCAGTCCGTAGAGCATGACTCTTATTCTTAGGGTTGTGAGTTCAAGCCCCACATTGGGCATGGAGCCTACTTAAACTAAAAAAATATATATATGTTTATTCAAGAGCCTGCTGTACCTCAGGCACTCCTTGTTCCTCTCTTAGGGACTGTCTTACTGGGAAAAATCTCCAACTGAATAAAGGAGTCTGTTCTCCCTGAACCAACCTAGTGAAAGGAAGTTGGGAAAGACATTAGAAATAACCTCAAATCACGCTTAAAACAAAAACAGCCAAAGCAAAGCACAAAAAGAATTTAAAGGAATGCTACCGTTTGTACAGAATTTTAAAAGATGAAAATAAAATGTAATATCATTGGAATCTTAAACATTCCTAATATCGTGTGGTGAAAAGAACCACTGTCGAAATAGCCCATCACTGTCATCTTATTACCTGACTGAGCTGGTCAAAAATCAGTCTAGAATTGTACTGTCCGATATAAATGGCAGGCACTAGCCACATGAAGATGTTGAGCTGATTTTTTGTATTGATTACACAGTAAAATGGTACTTTGAATATGTTGCGTTTTAAAAGAAGATGTTATTATTAATCTCAATTTACCTGTCTCTTTTAGTTTTTAAGAATGGCTACTAGAAAATTTAAAATGATGTATGTGGTTCATAATATACTTCTTTCGGTCAATACTTGTCTAGACACATGGTCCCTTGGCCTTTCTCATCTCATCCCTTCACTCCCCTCTTCCGTGTTCTTGCTCAGCTTGAAGCCTCGGTTACTGGAACGCAGTTTCAGGAGCTAGCCCTCCCCACTTTTGCTCCGGTCCTGGCCATTGTTTGGCTCACAGGTGGGGGTGGGTGCTGAAGTGAAGGAGGTGGCAGCGTGCTACGTCATCAGGCTGCTTCCCTGTGACGCACCAGGTGGGGCTCTGCTGCAGCAGAGCAGCAGCATTCTATATCTTGCAGAATATAGAAATGGCTGCTGCAGCATTCTATGCAGTAGTACTATTCTACGTAGATGTTTCGCTGGAGGATTTTCCTCCCACCATAAATATGCGGTATAATACGGCAGTTACACAGTTTTAAGTATAGGATCTCGTCTAAATATGCTGTTCATGGTAAGAAACATCATTATGACAAGGGCTACTAAGAAAGAAAAATTGTTGGCAGTTAAACCACAATGTGTCATAAGTGATAAGATGTACCGCCAAAAGCAGGTGCTAAAATAGGAACATTCCATCGAGTTTGAAGTCGATGTAATATGGTACCATAATGAGGCATATAGAATGAGGGAGGAGGAATGCCTACCACATCCAGGTAAGTCAGGGAAGACTTGGAACAAGGATGTTTTTGTTCAGATTTGACCCTCCCCCAAAAAATAAATAAATAGAAGCCAACGTACTGATAATGATAGCAGTGACCGTGGATCAGTGGATGATCACTCACATTTGCAGAGTGCTGCCATACCCCAGGCACGGTGGGGAGAAGATCTTTCTAGTTTAGTCCTATGACAACCCTCTGGAATTAGCACTATTATCATCCTGTCGTACAGACGAGGAAATTGAGGATTAGGAATTCTCAGCAGACAGGTTATGAAGGGCATTCCAGGCAGAGGAAAACACTGCAAATCTCAGGATGAAAGACATGAACTGTTTGGGGAATGGCAAGGCACGTGGCATGGCTAGACCACAGGGCGTATGGGAAGAACACAAGACCAAAAAGGGGAGGAGAGTCACAACAGGACTTGCTAAAGAATCTGAACTTTGTCTTATAGGCAACAGGAAGCCTTTGAAAAGTACTGTGTATGGGAGTGACGCGATCACATTGAGCTTGTTTTGTTTTGGTGCATGGGATCCTTTTGCTTTGTGTTGTTAAGAAATACGTTATAACCAAGAGCAATATGAAGAGTTGGAATAGTAAAAGATGGGGAGGCAGTCTCTCAGGTTATTCTGCAGCAGTCCAGGCAAATGATGGTAAGAGCAAAAGCAGTCGCAGAAAAATAACATAGGAAGGGACATATTTATAAAGCTTTTAGGAGTTACAGGACTAGATAACCCAATGGAAGTACAGAAACAGGAGCGAAGGATCACTCCCCTTTTTCTTGCTTGGATAACTGGCTTGATACTGATGAGGAAAACCAGATCTGGGATGGAAATCAATGCATCAAACTTTGAACACGTTGATCTAACATAAGACACTGGGTTTACGGGCGAGCACCGGGTGAGACTACAGTCTCATAGAGGGTAGAAGTTCAAGTCACAGGAATGAATGAGAAAGCCCACAGAAAGGGTATAAAATGAGAACTTCCAGTAGTATTAGTTTCTAAGCACAGGACATAATACAATCACCCCAACTGAGAAAAGATACTTCCATACTTTCATAATATTTGAGTATTTGGCAGGAAAGCCAGTTTTCTATTAGAAGTCTTATCATTCAGGGCGCCTGGGTGGCGCAGTTGGTTAAGCAACTGCCTTCGGCTCAGGTCATGATCCCGGAGTCCCGGGATCGAGTCCCACATCGGGCTTCCAGCTCCATGGGGAGTCTGCGTCTCACTCTGACCTTCTCCCTTCTCATGCTCTCTCTCACTCTCTCTCTTTCCTAATAAATAAATAAATAAAATCTTTAAAAAAAAAAAAAAAGAAGTCTTATCATTCAGAAAGTCTTAAGCAATTGAGTTCTTTATTCCCGAGAAGTCACACACATGCACGGTGACTCAGTGGATTCACAGTTAGGCTAATTTTTGTATGAGCTGCAATTCTGTTCTTCTAACAATCACAGCGATTTCATTTTTCTTTTGTAAATCATATCCTGTTGCCACACTCAAGTGGAGATGATGTGTCTTTGTGTCATCCTTCCCTTCTCAGAATGCCCTTAAATAGTTACTTGACCAAACTGTGGTACTTCTTCTTAACTCATTTCATTTCCTGGACAGAACAGAAAGTAATTTTAACGCCTCCATCTTCCAGAGGTACAATCCGTGGTATCTAAGCCTTTCTCCTTACGTGGTTTTTCTTTCCAACAGTAGGCTCTTGTTGATTCCAATTTACAGCTCGGTTCAGAGTAACCTTGTGCAGGCATTATTCGAGCTCATGTTTTCCCACCCTCAGATCAAACATAGTCATAATGATACGGCCTTCAAAAATGTGATGCTCACATTAAAAGTCCCCATAAACATGGCAGGGATCCTGTAATTGAAGGAAGGCGCAGAGCAACTGATTAGATCCCAGGTATAGATCTTGTAGGTGGTCTTTTCATGCTGTTAAATTGGTCATTTGTATTTATAGCTTTGGCAGGGAGGGCTGGAACCTAAACTGGTGCTAAGACCAGCAAGCACTCTCCCGCACTTGGCCCCATCTCATTCTGCATCAGTATTAGCTGGCATCCATGAGTGGAACCAAATCACAGTGAATCTGAATGAGCCGTGCTAGTCCTAGTTCCTGAAACTATCCTCCAAGGTTCTTTGACCAGATGAGATTAGACATGTTCTTTATGTCAAGAAACTTTTCTAAACGTAAATAGATAAATTTACAAAACTAAAAAACAGGCAAAACAACAACTCTGATTTCCCCCACATTGAATGCAAAAAGGATTACCTAAGTAGCTGACTACCCTTGACAGCTAAGACTGGTCCCATTCACTCTCTCATCCTGACATAATGGAGGCTCAGCCTGGCCCATATAATAATTATTTGTGGAATTAGTGAACAAACAGCCTGAATCTTATAAGGTGCCTGGAAGCTTTTTTTTTCCCCTCTCTGTGAGTTTCCTGTTCAAATTCTTTCAAAACTGGTAAATCATGCCAGAATTTGGGGAGATACACTTTTGGTTGATAATGTACATCTGTGGTCAAACCTCCTGGATATCAGAATGTCTTTCTATGTCACAAATATGCATATAATCCCTTCTTAATAAATACTTAGATTAATTTGACAAGGTCCATAATCGAACCTTAAACTATAGACCAATCTCTTCAACCACCAGAGTATTCAAGCGTTAAGCTTATAGAAAAAAGGAAGGACCCATGATCTGGATGGCGTAACCTATGAGAAACAATCATTCTTACATCCTTTACAGAGCTTGCAGAAGGAAGAACTCTGGCCAGGGGAATGTGCACTCTCTATGGGACAAACTGTCTTCTTATACACCTCACTTTCAAAAAAAGGTGACCAGGGCTGGCTCCAAATAACCTCAAATGGTCAAAATTTAAGATAGTCTGTTGCGATTTCTGGATCACTGAAATAAAACAGCAGTAATCTTTGAAAGTGGAGCTACTATTTTATCAAAGATACATTAAGTAGATTTTGGCCATTCTAACCGGTGTAAGGTGGTATCTCAGTGTGGTTTTGATTTGAATCTCTCTGATGGCTAAAGATGATGAACATTTTTTCATGCGTCTGTTAGCCCTTTGTATGTCTTCTTTGGAGAAGTATCTGTTCATGTCTTCTGCCCATTTTTTGATGTGATTATCTGTTTTGTGAGTGTTGAGTTTGAGGAGTTCTTTATAGATCTTAGAAATCAGACCTTTGTCTATAGTGTCATTTGCGAATATCTTCTCCCATTCTGTGGGTTGCCTGTTTGTTTTGTTGACTGTTTCCTTTGCTGTGCAGAAGATTTTTATCTTGATGAAGTCCCAAAAGTTCATTTTCACTTTTGTTTCCTTTGCCTTTGGAGACATGTCCTGAAAGAAGTTGCTCTGGCTGATGTCATAGAGGTTACTGCCTATGTTCTTCTCTAGGGTTTTGAGAGATCCCTGCCTCACGTTGAGGTCTTTTATCCATTTCGAGTTTATCCTCGTGTGTGGTGTAAGAGAATGGTCAAGTTTCATTCTTCCACATACAGCTGTCCAGTTTTCCCAGCACCATTTATTGAAGAGACTGTCTTTTTTCCACTGGATATTTTTGCCTGTTTTGTCAAAGATGATTTGACCATAGAGTTGTGGGTCCATCTCTGGGCTCTCTATTCTGTTCCCCTGGTCTATGTGTCTGTTTTTGTGCCAGTACCATGCTGTCTTGGTGATCACAGCTTTGTAGTAAAGTTCGAAATCAGGCAAT
>CM052797.1:58151672-58202679 GCA_028533885.1 Nasua narica | reverse complement strand
GCCTGTTTTGTCAAAGATGATTTGACCATAGAGTTGTGGGTCCATCTCTGGGCTCTCTATTCTGTTCCCCTGGTCTATGTGTCTGTTTTTGTGCCAGTACCATGCTGTCTTGGTGATCACAGCTTTGTAGTAAAGTTCGAAATCAGGCAATGTGATGCCCCCAGCTTTGTTTTTCTTTTTCAACATTTCCTTAGCAATTTGGGGTCTTTTTCTGGTTCCATACAAATTTTAGGATTGTTTGTTTCAGCTCTTTGAAAAAAACTGGTAGAATTTTTATCAGGATGGCATTGAAAGTATAGATTGCTCTGGGCAGTATAGACATTTTAACAGTGTTTATTATTCCGATCCATGAAGAGGGGTTGATGAACCAGGAGAGACTGTGGACTCTGAGCAACAAACTGAGGGTTTTGGAGGGGAGAGGGTGGGGAGGTGGGCGAGCCTGGTGGTGGGTATTGAGAAGGGCACATATTGCATGGAGCACTGGGTGTGGTGCATGAACAATCTTGTAACACTGAAAAATAAAAATAAACATATTTGGGGAGGAAAAAAAAGATATATTAAGTAGAGTCTTTTCTGAACAGGTTAGTTTGAATCGGTTTATTTTGGTTTTTTTCCTTCCAAGAAATTTCTACAAAGAGCACAATCCCCCCACCCCCGCAATCCCAAAGTTAGCTTCTCTCTCCCTCTCTCCCCTTCCTTTTTCTTTTTCCTCCCTACTCACCCCCCCTTATGTCTTTAATTTACTCAATTTTTCTTTTTTGGCCAAACAGCCAATAAATTGTCTTTCCAAAAATTCTCATTCTCTTTTTCTTTTCCTTTTCTCCAATGAAAATTTTGCAAGAAGAAGAAAAATTTCTAAATTAATTTTGTGAGGGTATAAAACCGATATAAATACAGGTTACACCCACACACCCACCCACCCCCCACAAAAGAAAGAAAACTACAGATCAATCTCACTCTAGTTTTAAATTTTAAATACAACAGCACATTGCACAATCAAATGGAGTTTATTCCCCAGTGTAAAATGATAGGCTATTGGGAAGTCTATTAACATAAATCATCACTGTTAATAGCTCAACAATAAAACACCTATGATCATCTCTTTAGATGCTAAAAAAGGCAATTGACAAAATTGAACATCCATTCTTCGTTTAAAGCTAGATAAAACAGGGCCCCTGGGTTGAGCGACTGCCTTCGGCTCAGGTCATGATCCCGGACTGGCTCACAGCTCCATGGGGAGTCCGCTTCTCACTCTGACCTTCTCCCTTCTCATGCTCTCTCTCACTCTCTCTTTCCTAATAAATAAATAAATAAATAAAATCTTTAAAAAAAAAAAAGCTAGATAAAACATTAAGTACCATATACTTCCTTATTATAATAAAAATTAATGTGTCAGCCTCAGATTCGCAACTCATATCATAGACAAAAAATCAGTGTACCTAATATGTAACAGCTCCAAGGTATTATTAAGAAACAAGACGAACGTTCAATACAAAGGCAAATAATATGAATAGTGACAGAAACTGCTCTTCAAATGTTTGAGAAGATGCCATTCTCAAAATAAAAGATGTAATAAGAAATTCCATTCAAATGCCATTTTCCATTAAATAAGATTGGCAAAGTTACAAAAGTTTGATAATGAACTCCATTGGTGTTGTGGTACAGTAAACCCCTGTCCTCCGTTGTTTGTGGAAGTGTAGACTGTTACAATCCATGGGCAGGTCTATGTAGCAGTATCTATTAAAGTTACATATGCACATGCCTTTGACTTGTCAGAAGCAAACCCTCAGATGCTTCCACATGCAAAGTGATTTCTATGCCATGCTACTTATTGAGACATTGTTGGTAGCAGCAAAAGATTGGTGACAACCTCAGTGATTGTCAATAAGGAAATTGTCCAAGTTATGGTACTTCCATTCAGTGGAATACTAAGCATCTGCTTAAAAAAATGAGGAAAGTCTTTATCCATTGACATGGAAGAATCTCTAAGGTATGTTTCAAATGGAAAATAAGGGTCAGAAAAGTAGGCATATTACCACTGTAAGTAAAGGAGAAGAAGAAAAATGGATACTACTTGACAAAAATCTCACAGGACAAACAGGAAACTAATCTGGGACTGATATTTAGCTGGGTCTTACCATTTCAACCATACAGGTTATCTATCCTGTTTAGTTGGTACCCAGGCTGTTGTTAAACAGAATATTATCCCTGAAAATGACCAGATGCGTTCATTATGGAGTGGGTAGAAAATGGATGGATAGGGTTCAGAAATGACATGCCAACTTTTCATTAATCTTTTAATGTGTACCACTTCAAAAAAGTAAACAGCTAATTTTTTAAAATAAGCAACTTTATGTGGTGCTTTGCACTTAAACATTTTTTCTTTCAAGATTGTTTCTCCTTTCGGGTTTTCCCACTATGGTACCAATTGGGGTCCCTTAGCCTACCGAACCTAGCCCTTCCCGTTCAGTTTCCGAGGAATTAGAAATTAAATGCTAATTCCAGGGAATTAGAAATCACAGCTTCTTTCCTTCCATTTGAAGACTGGACTGGACCACTTAGAAGAAAATTTGAGGAGGGCCTTTTTTGTATTTTCCTTCTCTCATAAAGGAGAGGCAGATCTATGAGCTAGTACCTTGGCTTTCTAAGCCCCCTAAGGGTCTCCTCCTCAACATCCTTCCACATTAGCTCTGGACAGTGAAGTCCTCCCAGCCTGAGTACACACACACAGACACACACACACACACTAAAGTCCCTCAAGTGCTTTCTTCTGGATGTAAATTGCCATCACTCATTTCACTCATGGTTCAGTCACACTCTTAGGATGGCTCTAACTGCAATGTCCACAAAGAGGCCTCTTTGCTCAGATATGTAGGGCATTTTACTTTTCCCTCATCTTTTGTCTCCTGTTTTCATCGTCCTGTTCTCCATTACATTTGGGTCCTCTTACCTCACCGTTAGATAGATCTCTTGGATCTTTCGGTGAACTCTTTGCTGAACATTCAGCAAGAGTGTAGGGGTCTAAATTTCAGATCACCCTCACACAGGCCACCTTCTAAGCCTAACCACGGGGTAGTGCCAGTTTTCACTCATTTACATCCCAAGATGATTTTCAGGATCAGACCTCTCCTATGGATGCATGTTATTTTAAGCCTTACCTGTTAATTTTGGAAAGAAAGGCTTTGTCTGCTGTTTTTAAGCTGTGTCTCAGAACTACGTGTTAATAGAGACGTGGTCAGTGATCCGGTTTGGAGCAAAGTGTAGGATGAGTACTATTAACTCTTACCGGCTTTTCTCTAGAGCAGCAGCCATTTAGATGGACGTGCACATGCGTGCGCATGCGTGCACCACGTGTGCCAGCTGCAACAGCTCCAAACTTAGGAGACCAAACTGTTGTGTCATATGACTGTAGGGCGTTAATAATGCAATCTGTTTAAAATTAATTAATTAATTAATTAAATACAATCTGTTATTTTTAGAGCATAATTATTATCCCCCCCAACCCCCGCCTCCTGTGAGAAACACCAGTTGGTTGAAAGTTGCCCTCAAGTGTTCGTTTCAGACAGGGAGTTGGGGGGATGCTTCTTGACTTTAGCAGTTGAAGCGCAGGGCTTCAACTTAATCCCCAGGGCAGTTCTTTGAAGCTAAGTTTGTTATTACTGACTTTCCAGATAAGGAGACCGTGAGGATTTCAGTAACTTACTCAAGTTCAGTGTGATCTCAGTCCCGCTGTTGGTACTGTGCCATCCTAATAACTTGGCAAATCACTCATTTTTCTCTGGGTCCTAAGACCCTTGTGGGTAACCAGAAATAACCATTTTCTCTCACCATCTAAATGAGAAAAATATGAAAGGAGCAGACTTGCCTGCCATAGCTTACCCCCGAGGGACTCCTGTTCCTGAACTCCTACTAGAAAGCCCTCATTCTACCTTCCCCAGCAGCAACAGCAACAACTGTCGTCTGTACTTTGGAAGGAATTGTGGTGACTAGTAGTTAAGTATTTTAGAGAATCAGTCTTGAGCCCTGCATTCTTGCATAATAGTTGTTTTCATGATAAATTACTTCATGTAATTGTTGGCACGGCCACCACTTCCTCTCTGGATTCGCGACAAACTATCAGCACCATTTTAATCAGGGATGGATTGCAGTTGCCATCACATGACTTCTCTTTGAATTACTCAGTGTCTTCTTCATGCTGGAAGAACTTGACACCTATACTGCCTTCTGGGAGTTGTTTTGCAGAATACATATCATCTAATAAGTCATTTTGCAGATATGGTACGACTCTGGAAAGATCTCTTCATTCTTTCAAATAATACAGGTCTGTTTCTTCTGCTGAGTCAGTTTTGCTGTAGAGGGATGGTGGCAGCGCTGGTAGGATCCCAGGACTGAATGCGATAATGTGTGGGGAGCATTTAGCACAGAGCCTGGCCCTCTATTTCTCAGTACCTCCTGCTACTGTTACATTTTCATTTTATCACCATCTTAATCAAGATGGTTCAGAGAGGGGGGCTCAGGATGTCAATCACAGTAGTGTTTCTCTCTCAATGGTGTGAATAGGTGCAGTTCCGAATTCATATGGAAAATAATAAATAATTCCAGTGAAAAGTCTTAATTATTAGAGGGAAAAGATAACATTTATCCTGTCCATCTCCTCCAAAAGTAAGGCCCCCCCCCCAAAAAATGGTTTTCTACAGGATTGTATTCTTTCACCGTTAAAATATTTTTTAAGTGTAAATGTAATTTCTCTAGTTACATCTTATTGGGTGGAAAGTATTTTAATAATTCCATTAAAGATGGCATGCCTTATGGATCTCCTGTCATGGCTACCCCAATCAACAATATTACCACCTAGTGGCCACTGAGTTGCACTGCAAACACATGATCGTTGAGACCCACAGAGTCCTAGTGCCTTCCTGGTCTCAGTGGCTAAAAGTGATTGAAGAGGACAGTAAACATCGTTAGAGTAAACGACTTTATCTTCGATAACTATTAATTACTAGAACATTCAAACTCTGTTTTATAGCAGATGGGAGAATTGTGAGACTTTGAAAGGTTGCAAGCTGAGGCTAGAGAATGGGATCATTTAATTTTTTAATCCTTTTATTAATCTTTTGAATTGAGAAGAAATATATCTACCTTTCTCTACCGTTTTTATCTTTAAGTTTTGATTGGTTTCTACTATTTTTCTTCTGAAAGTGAAAAATGTGCATTTGAATAGATCAACAGGGATAAACAATTTTTTTCCCACCATAGTAAGTATGCAGTGTCAGTTTTTGTCCTTTCATAAAGTTAGCAAAACTTTAGGTCTTAGCTTCTTGAAGTGCAGATCCTTGATAGCGCACCCCTTCTCCACTTCTGAGTCTGGCACCAGGACCTTTGTTATTTACCATCTACCCTCTCCCCTTGGCATCTACCAACTTGCTGACATTCAAATTATTCATTGAAACCATCTGTCTCCTGAGCTCATCTCACCATCCCTGTTCCTTGCTGAAATAAATGAAATATGAAATAATTGCAGTCATTCTAGGGAACTGGCAAATATTCAAGTAGGTCATGTAGGCATCCCCTAAAAAATCTGGATTACAGTTCTTCCCAGGAGGGCACTATTCTTCCCTTACCATCTTCACTTCAGTTTCATGACTCTAGGATTAAGCCTCATTGCTGACATGGTATATGTGCGTGATCATCTGCTTTCTTAAGCTCAAGCTTCCTCTGGCATTGGTTCCCAGTTTTTGTACTCATGGCTGGGGCATTAATTGTAATGGATCTGAGCTTCATGTGGTGAAATAGGTTCCAACATGTTGCCAGCAATTAATGGAGCTAGCTGGTCCTGGGTAAGATTCAAGGGATGGGTTTTCCATCTCTTTCAAATTGTTTTCTTACTGTTTCTCTTATAATCTCCTGGGAGACTGTAGTGAAAAGAGGGCTGGCTTTAGAATTACATAAACCTGAGTTCAAACGTCTTCTCTTAACTATCTGACCTTGGGAAAACTGATTTTATCCAAACAAGGCTGAGTTCTCTCATCTCAAAGACAAATAATAACACCAATACTGTATAGTTACTGTGAAAATCAAATCAGCTACCAGACATCAGCCATCTAGTACAACATCCAGCATGTGCATTTGTATAAATATTCTCGGCCTTTCCTTTACCCCCTCTCCTTATGTTCCCTTGTGCTTTGCTGTGACTTTTATTTCTTAAGTCAACTCAGATTTAGTTTCATCTAAGATACTTTGTTGACCATGGGTCCCTCTTTTACCATACTAGCACAGAAAGAGCTGTTCAAATTGTTCATTAAATATTAATTTAACTCAGGTCTTACTATGTGCTGGGCACTGTGCTACTTGCTACTGATGCAGGATAAGCAAGATGAACACAGCCTTGCCTCTGGAATTTATATTTACTAGTGGAGATGATAGGCTGTTGGCATGAGAAATCTATAGGGTGTATTCTGGTTATCTCTTGCTATATAACCAACCATTTCAAAATTCGGAAGCTTAAGTCAACAATGTAATACTACCCCCATGGTTCTTTCTGTGGGTTGTAGCCTGAACTGAGTGGTTCTTGTCCTGGGTTTCCCGGAGGTTGGACTCAGAAGGTGGCTGGTTTTGGAATCATCTGATGACCTCTTTACGCACGTGTCTGGATCGTGGGCTGGGATGGAAGGCACAGGTGGACATCTGAATCCATGTGACCTCTCCACATGGGATGGGCTTCTTCACAGCATGGTGGTCTCTGGGTAGTTAGACGGACCTACATAGAGACTAGCTTTTTCCAGGGAAAATGTTCCAAGAAAAGGGAAGCAGAAACTCCCAATCCTCTTGAAGTCTAGGGATAAAGCATTGTGTCACTTTTGATCAAAAAAATCACAAGCCAGCCCAGTTTCAAGGGAGCGGAACAATAGACTCCAGCTCTCAGTGGAGAGCTATGCTCGCATCCATGGAAGGAAAGAATTGATGGTAGCCATCCTGGACACAAGCTACCACTGCGTTTAACTGATGGTTCCTCAGTTTCATGGCCCTTGATATCTCGACTCTTAACTAGTACATCCTGGCTTTTATTTGGCTTAGACTGTCAGGATTTGCAAAGCTGGCCATTGGTGCTCACCCAAGGAAAAGGCACCATTGTTGTCTTTACGGGTCAAATAAATAGCGAACTGTAGATGTGTTTGCTCTGGTTCTTATAGCTTCTTCAATATAGATGGTGTTTCCAGGGAATAAGGTTTTGTCCTTCTCCTCAATATCCCTCTAAAGAAAACTCCTTATTTCTCTGTGTTCCTACATGGGAAGAAATGCACAGTCTCATAAGTAGCAGCCTTACAAACCCACCCTACCCTATGACTCATGTTACGTGCCTATTTTAACACATGAGAACCATCACCATCCGCCGGATGAATTTCCCGAGACTCGATATAAAGGCCCATTTGCTACAGTTTCTACTCCACTTCTTCTGAGATTTTTGTCCTTGGAGTTGGAGCCCTAACAAATCAGCCCTCTGAGAACTGAATACTTCATGTGCTTAACATGTTGGAGACTCCCCTCCTTCCTTCTCCCAGGGACAGATGGTCTTGAACTTACTCTCCTGGGCCCTTCCCTACAACCCTTTCCTCATCTTATTTTCAATATGGTGCAGTGCCTTGAAAAATCGAAAAGCACAAGTCACTTGCTTTTCCAACACAGGCTGTAAGAGAGAAGAGAGAGTTCAGGCTGCCATATTCTTACTGAGGGTATAAATGCTTAACTTAAAGGGTGGAGTTAACTATTTTTATACTTTTCAAAGGAATAACTTATCAGAAAGGTGACAGAATTGGGAACATGGGGGACATCTGGGTGGCTCAGTCAGTTAAGCATCTGCCTTCAGCCAGCTCCTGATCCCAGGGCCCTGGGATCAAGTCCCACATTGGGCTCCTTGCAGGGACCCTGCTTATGTGCACGTTCTCTGACAAATAAATAAATGAAATCTTAAAAAAAAAAATTGGGAACATAAGTGATTCTTTTCCTGTAACTCTCACCTTCAGTGAACATGTCTGAAACCCAATGGTAAGATCTGTATGCCTTTCTTGTGGATCATGGCTTGCTGTCTGGTCCCTCCATGGCCAGGTTAGTGATGCTCACTCCGACATAGCTGAAGATCGAGTGGTATTCTCCTGCCAGAAAAGCATTTGCTGGCTATTTTAATCTTCTATGAATCCACAGAGTTGAGTTTTTTCCCAAGAGAGTAAAGAATGTTTTAAAGACTCACGAAGACTCTTGTTAGCTACAGCTGACAGTGTGGTCACGTGAGCTCAGGATATGTGCTTTGTACTTGTAGTACGAGTTCTTGCTGTAGGTAGTTACAGTCTTAACTATGAGCTACTGAATAATGGAGAAAATAGATCTGACTGGTTGTACTGTGCATGGATGGGCTTTGAAATGCTTTCTGGGGACACTTGGGTGACTCAGTCGGTTAAGCGGCTGCCTTCCGCTCGGGTCATGATCCCAGGGTCCTGGGATCGAGTTCCGTATCGGGCTCCTTGCTCAGCGGGGAGCTTGCTTCTCTCTCTGCCTCTGCCTGCTTGTGTGCTCGCTCTCTCTCTCTCTCTCACTCTCTCTCTCTCTCTTTCTGGCAAATAAATAAATAAAATTGAAATGCTTTCTGATCAGGCTAGGGTCCAGGGAGTGACTGATACAATGTATAGAATGGATAGATTTAAGAGCCACTTCTAAATCACATTGAAAATAATATTTTTTTAAGATTTTATTTATTTATTTGACAGAGAGAGATCACAAGTAGGCAGAGAGGCAGGCAGAGAGAGAGAAGGAAGGAGGCTCCAACTGTGAGGCTTGATCCCAGGACCCTGAGATCATGACCTGAGCCGAAGGCAGAGGCTTTTTAACCCACTGAGCCACCCAGGTGCCCCGAAAACAATATTTTTTTCAATTGCTAGTTTATCTATCAGTTTTCTGTTCCTGAAAATGTAGGTAAGAAACCGGAATGTGGCATTTATATTCAAGTTCTTAAGTTTTGATTACATCTTCCAGGTGGATCAATTTGAAACTCTGCCTGTCTTAATTTAATATAATGGCATTGTTTGCTTGGGTTTATTAAACCTTTTCTCCAGGGGCACACTACATACGCTCTGAGGTTAAAATACCCTGTGTGTGTCTATTTATAGAGAGAGAGACAGACGGACAGAGACAGAAAGACAGACTTCCCAAAAATATTAAATGGACAACATCCCAGAAGCATCTAAGGCGGAATAAGCTAGGAAAGTAGCCTAGATTGTTTCTCGAAAACTGTGATAATCCAAACGCAACCAAGATCAATGAGCTGTCAGGAAGAAGGAAAAAAAAAAACAAAACAAAAAAAAACAAATTCCAAGCAAAAATATCTAAAGTACTAGCCAAAGGGATCAAGAAAACCGCTGGCTGGATAAACTGTGATAAATGGTGGCGGTTTGTTTGTTTTTAAATTTTGTTCCTATGTGTAAGTCCCTCTTTGAGCAACAGTTTCAGTGTAATACAAACCTTTTGTCCTGTGTGACACTCGTCTGTGTGTATCTTCCAGAGGGTGGGAGGGTGGAGGGAGGAAGTCCTCTTTTCTTCTTTAAACAACTCTCTCTCACACTATTGCGGAATTAACCAGCTGTATGCGTACTCTTTCCAGGACTCCAGTTGTCCAAAGTTCCAGTCCACTTACTGTATGAATGGGACATGGAGGTCCTCCGGCACAACTCTTCCTGTGTTTGGACCATTCTCACACATTCTGTCTCCCTCTTAGTTGGCTATCCTGGTCACCCCAAAGATTGCTCCGCTGCCCAGAGGACGGCCTTTCCCCCAAGCAGCCACCTCTGTTCTCGTGCCCAATGATATAACCAAGCCTCTGGGATCCCTGTAATTTGCCTACACGTGGGATCCCACATCATCTAGAACGCCTTCCCCATACCAACTCTCCTTTTCAAGAAAAATGGTTTTAGTCACTTGCATGCAATTATCTGCGGAGATTAACTCCTTAGTAGTATTTTTAACCATGCCGTTCACTCCTTAGTATTTCTAACATGCTGATACAAATGTTCCCACTCTTCTACTACTGATCGAGGAAAAAAAGAGCTATCACCAGCTAGGTATTCAAACCGTATCGTAGCTTCTCCTGAGAATACGAGAGTCCTAAAGGTGACCTGTTCTCAGCCCTTTTCAGAAAAAAAAAAAAAAAAAAAAGATAGCTCTTCTTCTTCTGGCTTTTCTCTGCCCTGTCACCAACACAGCAGCTCCGATGGTAGAGTCTGAGCCACACAGGTGCTCACCAAGGGCTGGGACACAGCAGTGATAAGCAGAAAGCTGAGGTCATGGGTGAGTGGTGCCCTCTTGGGGGACTGACAAGCCTGGCCTACAGACCCATCAGTGGGGGTCCCGGGGTCTGCAGTCCTCCTCCTCCAAAGGATTGGTCCCTTCTCAGGTTTATTCAACATGAGTTTATTAAGTTTCTACTATGCGGTACTCTAAATGCTCGGAGGGCCAAATCTGAAATTTGTTTGTTTGACTTACTAATGTTGGTCTCCCTCCCTTTAAGTATACAGTCTTCAGTATACATAAGTTCTGGATAATTCCTACTTCATGGCCATATTGCTACACATTAGCTAGCCATCACTATATATGAGCAGTGCAGAGATAGATTGGTTTTTTTTTTTTTTAAAGCCCATTCTCCTTTTGAGGAGAAGTCGATCCTAAGACAATCTTCACGGTCTTAATTCCAGGAGTCCGATATAAGGGTCATTACTGATTTCCATAGTCAGCTGATGGCATCCCCAGGATGTCCAGACCTCATGTCTCAAGAAAACCTATCTTCTGATGTAAATGAACAAAAATTATGTCAAGAGCTGCTAGTCATCACAAACAACCACAGGCATTTTCTGGCTAATGGCTCATCCCGTGTGAAGTGTCCTGCCGTGGGACCCAGGGCCTTCCGGTTCTCGTCCTCAAGTAGCTCGGGGTCAAGGTTAGGAGACAGGGAGGACACCCCAGTGGCAACCAGTTACTCAGCAAGGCACAGAGGAAGTGTCAAGTGCAGGATGAAAGGACCGAGAAGCCCACTGGGAGAGCCCTCGTCCCAGGCAGCGTAGCCTGGTGGTGCCAGTCTCTGGCTGGATCTTGGGTCTGAGCATCACAGAATGGCCTGAGCCGCCGGCGTGCTGGCGGGGGAGGAGAGGATGCAGCCAGAGGTGGGCCCAACACCACCTAGGAAAGCCAGCGACTCCGGCCAGTCTTCGTTCAGCTCGCGGGAGGCCGCCTTTGATCTGGAATCGTGTTCCCCTGAGAGTTCGGCCGGCTCCTCCTCCGTCACATATGACAGGCTCCCCCCAGTTTGGTCCAATTTCAAGGGAAATGAGCTGTTTGTGCGGCCACCATCCCTGGTCTGTGTAAACAAGCAGATGGGCAATTAGTGGCCGTGTCAGGGCCTTGGCCCGCCACCCCGCTTGCACAAACGGAGAACCATCACTCATCTTCTGGACTGTCGTCGTCGTGCAAGCATGAGATAATGGGGACTGCTCGGCTTTCGAGATTTCCTCATGCTGTTTAGATTTCAGTCTTCGTGTCAAAATCCCATTGTTCAAGCACTTTTGGCAAAGCAACCACAGCCGCTCAGCGCATTTGGGGAAAAGAAAATAATTTCAGTTCTGCTCCCTTGATTTTTTTTTTCTCATTAAACCATTTTTTAACGAGCAGGAAATAGGACCGAGACCTAGAGATCTGTAGGTAATATCTTTCCTTAATTAGCCAAATGCTGACAAGAGAGGTCACCCAGTTGAACGCAGTTTCCCCCCCTGCTCCCCTTGAAATGGCCATGTGTGTTGTACGCGCAGACTAGAGGCCAGGAACGGGCTGGAGCCTCCCGGGCTGCTCAGCCGCCCGTGGCCTTGTCAGACTCGCAGTCAGGCCGCTTGTCACCCCAGGGCTATTGGAGTTTGTGTTTACTTGAGCATTTCACCCTGGCCAGTGTGTTTCTGCTTGGCTTTAAAACACCCAGAGGCTTTGGGGAGGGCTCCCTCAAATTAACCATTTATCTTTTCTTGAGGCACACAGAAATCACACACACACACACACACACACACACACACACACACACCCGTCCTCCGGCCCATCTCGGCACAAGCCCACCACATTGTTGCCTTTGTTCCTTCTCTGCGCACCAGCATCCCCTCCTCGGGATTTTACTTTGTCTCCTTCTGCTTTTAATTTTCTTTGCTCTCTTACCTCAGTTTTCTCTGCCTTCTCCTCTAGCTTTCTGGTTTCCCTCTGGTTCCCCCTCCCCCCCACCCCCGCCCCGATCTTTCTGGATTCTTAGAACATGTTCTTCAGATTCTTTTCTGGTTCACGCATCACGATCTTTGCCCAACGTCAGTCTGGCCATTCTGGTCTTTTTGCTTTTTCCTCCCCACATTCCCTCTTGCATTCATTCCTTTCCCAGCCCTCCACCTCCACCTCCTACAACCTTGGAAGTTCTTCAGACTGGGCGCGTCTCCGGGTCGAGCCTCAGAGATGAGGCAAGAGCACTCAGGGATCCATCTGTAGAGTGGTCATCTTTTCCCCATTTTGCCCCAGGACAGGCATCTGCTGATGGAGTACACCCTGTTCCCTATGTCCAGTCACAACTGTTCTTTGTCAGGCATTTCTTCAGTGTTTATGGGCTATCTGCGCCGTGCGAGGCCCTGAGAAAGAATGACGAATCAGATATGAATCCTAGCCTCAAGGACCCTATAGCTCTGACACAAATCTCTCACTCCACCTCTCAGCAGCCTCTGATGGAGTTGATTAACCCATCCTGTAGAAAATTCCTTCTCTTTGCTTTAGGCCAGCATTCTCTTCTGTCCTCTCTCTACTTCATGGATACTCCACCGTGTCTTCCACACCAGTTCCTCACCCTCCTGATTGCTACGCTTTAGAGATCTTGGCGCTCTACTCGGCCCATGGATTTCTCCCTCCCTAGTTCTGCTCACTTACCAGCTGTGATCTCCTCAAGGCTTTCAATAGCCATCTATATTCCTATGACTCCCAAAGTTATATCCCCAGCCCATACCTCTCCCCTGCCTTCCCGATTTGTAGGTCCAACTGCCGGTTCAACATCTTCACTTCGGTGGATCTCGACTTGGTGTCCCCAACCAGGCTTTGACTTCCCTACTTCACCCCCATCACCCTCCCATGTGCATAAAGTGGTGGGCTGCCTTGCTTCCAGGTGCTCAAGCCAAAAATCTTGGAAACTTAAACCCTGTCTTATCTCTCTCCTTGTGTAACCAGGACATCAGCAAATTTTGTCAGCTCTTCCTTCAAAATAGATCCAGGATCTGACAACTCCTTTCCACTTCTCCTGCTACTGCACTGGTTCAAGCCATCATCATTTCTCACTGGACTATCGTAATAGCTTTCAAGCGCTCTTCCTGCTTCCAGCCTTGCCCCAAAGTGAATGTAAGATTAGGTCACGCATCTTCTCAAAACCCTCCAGAGACTTTCCATTTCATTCACCATGAAATTCGGAGTCTTTACCGAACCTACAAGGTTCTGTGTGATCTGACTCCCACCACCTCACTGTTCTCAATTTTTATCACTCCCTGCCTTGTTCTCTCTGCTCTGGCACCCATAGCCTTCCTGCTGAGCTTTGCGTCTGGCCAGCATACTCCTGCTGTGGGAAGCAGACTGGCTCTTCCTCTGGTCAGAATACGCTTTCCCCAGATACCTGCATGGCCGGCTCCTTTACTTCATTCTGGCCCTTCCTCCAATATCAGAGAACACCCTGACCAAATAACACCTCTTCAGACTCTGTTATTATCTCTTCTCATTTCTCTGCTTTATATAGCTTCGTAGCATTTCATCTCCGCTTGAACTATCATGTGTTCATTATTTTCTGTCTGCTCCCATAAGAAGTATTCTTCTTGAGATCAGCGATTCTGTTCTACTCACTGCTTACGCTACCAGTAGGTGCACTATCAGTATTTTTGAATTAATGAACAGAAGACGTCCTTTCGTGGATATGCGTAAAAGCCACCATGTAGCTCAAAGGGGAGGGAAAGAAGGTAGCATTGATGCATGGAATGTGAAGAATATTCCAAGGGAACTGAATTGATTCCATGGAGCATATAACAGAGAAAATATATCCATTGTGGGTTGAGTGTTATAAATATAACGTCCCAGTTGCCCAGGAGAGAACAGGAGGTGAGATAATTCTAACCATGCTCCTGACCATTCTGACTAGGTGCACCTGTCTTATGTAGATCAGATTTCTGACCAGCCGGTACTAGACCCAAAGGAGGGTAACAGGGGTTGGGAAGGAGAGGCTGCTGATAGGACTGGGAGGTGTTCCTGGCACAGTCATCTGCAGAACCCCTTTGGGGAGAGTGTGAGGAAGTTAGAGATGTAAAGAGACAGTGGAGATTGAATCCATTGACCAAGATGCTTGGCAGTCATACAGATATACTTCCAAAGACTAAAAATTTAAAAAGGATATGCTGTACCTGGATTGATCAGGAGCCTTCCGCCCCCCCTAAGTTCTACCCTCTGTAAACGCCGCCTGAGCGCTCCGTTTCACATTGGGTTGAGTATTTGAGCACAAAAGTCAGGTGATAAGAGCCGTGGAGGAAGACGGTGATACTGGCTACAATGTAGACAGTGAACTGGAAGCAGGGGGACAGGGACTAGAGGTGACCATTGAAGAAGCCGTGTAGTAACAGAAGGGAAAAATGATAAGAATCTGAGCTAGGGGGCGTTTTATGGGAAAAGATATAAGAAGTTAAATATGGACGATATTACCTAGGCTGGGTCTCCAGGATTTAGGCAGCTGATAGAATATAAGCTCCATTAAAAGTGTGTATATATATATATATACACACACATATACATATATACACATGCTCCATGAAGGCAGAGACTACCTCAGTTGTGTTCACTGCTCTATCTCCGGGGCCAGCACATAATGGGTACACCCTAAATATTTACTGGTAGATAAATCTGAGTAATTGGAAGTGGAGGAGTGGAAATTTAGCATGATGGTGAGACCCAGAGCTTAAGTGAGTGGTGAGTGCCCTTACAGGAAGCGAGCACCGCAAGATGAACATGTCCTAAAGACCTAGACTTCACCCTGAAACATACAGGGTGTGTACCTGAATGATGAGTCCAGCAGGGGATGGAGAGTTGAGCACTCATAGCTGGGAAATTCGCACAAAGCAGCAATTGACAAAACTGTAAAGAGATTGAAAATGAAGAGAGAGTAGAGGAAAAAGAAACCAATGGAGAGAATGGGGGGGGGGCAACATACCATAGAAATAGACAGTAGGGGAAAAAAGAGAATCTGAAGAAATAGGAGAAGGCCAGAGAGTACACTGCACTCAAGCTAAGGGAAGAGAATTCCAAGGAGCTGATGTTAACTCTTGTAAACAGGCTGAAGGGGTTGAGTATCGAAAGGCCACAAAGCCAAACCATGCACGAAGAGAATGGAGTCCAGTGATCAGAAGGGACCATGGCGTGACAGACTTGCCACGGTGCGATACTGAAAGTGACTCCAGGAGGCAGTATCCAAATCATATCATTCTTTAGTAGTCCCACAGTCATCCCTGTGGACCCTGGTCAACCCTATATTTGGATCTCAGACCCAAGCCTGCCAACACATCTTGGCAACGTATCATCATATCTCAACACATACTTTTTACAATGATAAGGCATTTGTCCACTGTTTCGGTATTACCAAGCCTGGAAAAATGGACAGGGCTATCATTTTGATTCCGTTACATGAGCGCACAATTAGGAGGGGCTTAGAAGAGAAACTGGAAAAGCAAGGAGTGTTCTGGAACATAGCTCCACGGCATGGGCACTAGCTGCACCCTGTCATTACTCATCCCATCCCTAAAATGCCCTTTCCCAGCACGACCCACACAGTTCTTATTTTCCTCTTGTTGCTCATTGTGAGGATTTCTGAGGTATATAAAAGCCATTAAGTGTATAATGAAGAGACGGAGCAAGACATGCGCTCAAACAATGGGTGTGTCATCTCCTTCACCAAGTAAGGGGGACAACTTTGTATTCATTAAGCGCAGAGTTTGTGAGTTGTATGCAGTTTAGGCAGAAAAATGTAAAGGGATTGGTTCTGGGGAGAGAGTATCCAGGCATTTATATATAATGTTGAAACCCAACATCTGAGGGGAAAGGAGTGGCTAAAGTAAAGCTGACTTAGAATATGACCTACCGTTGCTATAAGTTACAATAAATAGAACCAATAATTTAGGGATGTGAACATTACCATACTCCGAAATAAAAGCAAAATGAGGAGCAGTGAGCAGGGCCGCACATGAAAAGCTCTGCGTGTTTTATTCATCAGTTAACAAGGTTCGCTTTCTCCCCTCTCCTACACCCATGCATCGGGTGACTCCTTGTCTAGATCCCAAGGTTATCCGCACACCAAGGTCACACTCAGGAATGGAAGGTATCAGTTCAAGGGGATTGAGTTAGGATGCCCATGGAATTACTCGTAACACCTATTTGAAAATGAAACCCTTAGAAACCTTCACACCATGGAAATCACAGTCCAGAATGAAAAACCTGCCAAGTTGTTTAAGGTTGCAACTTAGACCACGGAGGGGAACTATGTCTGCATCTGCAAGTGTCTTTGATTTGGAAATTGGAAGACTAGGGCAGGCTTCCTCATGGGATATCTACTACTTTCCCTACTTCCAATGGCTGAAACCTGGTTGATGGTCTGCGCCAAGTAGGAAAGTGATATTCCAATTTGGAAAAGGGAGATAACTCTAGGTTTATTTTTTAAGGTCGTGATTTAGAAAAAAATTGGCTAAAATAAGAGATGCCTTGTGTTAATGAATCTGGAACACTGAAAAAAAATAAAATTAAATTAAGATGTTAAAAATAAAGTCAGTCCAAGTCAGTCAGTACAATTTTAATTGTATCAGAAGGATTTGCTATCCCTTATACATGTGAGAGTATGTGTGAGTGTGTGGTCAGAATCAGACACGCAGCCCAGGCAGGCTGGGCAACATGCACACCTTCTGCCCTCTCCTCTAGCCCTTCCTCGTGGGCTCTCTAGCAGCTGGGTACTCTCAGGAGGAAAGGCACCAGACTTCCAGTCGCTTCTCTGCTTTCAAACCAACCCTACAGAATTCAAATCCACAAACTGTAATAGAGGTAATGCCGTTCCCCTGAGAATGCCCCAAAGCCACAGTGCCATATTTTGGTTGAATGTTTTGGTATTACGATGTTAGCATTAGGAAGCACTTAAATGAGGGAAGGCCTCTGACTTCCTATGCAATGACTGTGGAGCCCCTGTCCTAGAATTAAGCAAGGTGATCAGGGATGTCGAGGGGTCCCCCTTTGAAGAGTGATTCCATTTTCAGGATCAACGGGCATAAGAAAAAGATGAAAGGGTGTTCAGAGAAAGGTGCTACTTGGATTACCTTTATCTGCTCACTTTTCATGATGCTGGTGTTTCTTGGAGGGAAAAAAAATGGCTGAAAGCAATAATGGTGAGAATGAGAGAGGCTAGCAGAGAGGTGAGTTTCAGCCATACTTGGGGGAGAGGAACAACCAGCCGAGTGGACTCTGACAGTGGCCCTTTGGTTTCTTTGTTTGATGTAACAAATAAGAGTCTTTTTTTTTTTAAGATTTTATTTATTTATTTGACAGAGAGAGATCACAAGTAGGCAGAGAGGCAAGCAGAGAGAGAGGGGGAAGCAGGCTCCCTGCCGAGCAAAGAGCCCGATGCAGGGCTCGATCCCAGGACCCTGAGATCATGACTCGAGCTGAAGGCAGAGGCTTTAACCCATTGAGCACCCAGGTGCCCCAACAAATAAGTCTTGACTTGGGTCTTTGGCATCTGTCTTTGTTTGTGTTTTGCATTTCTTTTTTTTTCTCCCCTTTGAGGCATCCTGAAAAGAGAGGGCAAGGGACTGTAGAGTGAATTAGCATAGAGTGAGAAACTTACCTGTCTATAATTAGGGTTTCAGTTCCTCAATTTGCTACTACCAAAACCCAATTCCAGAAGCCGTGTGAGAGGAGGAGATTGACTCAAATGAGCTAGGCAGTCTCATCAACCTGGTAGTCAAGGGACAGAGGATCCTGAGCTGGGCTCAAGACCAAGTTGACATGATACAAATATAATTTTTCTAATTTTTCTGAAGGAAATAAAAAAACAAGTATAAGAAGAGCAGTCCAGGGGTGCCTGGGTGGCTCAGTATGTTAAGCAACTGACTCTTAGTATCAGTTCAGGTCATGATCTCAGGGTTGTGAGATCGAACCCTGCATCAGGCTCTGTGCTCAGTACAGAGTCTGCTTGTCCCTCTTCTTCCCCCTTTGCCCCTCACCCCCCACTCACCCAAGCCCCCCTCAATAAATAAATAAAAACTTAAAAATAAAAGAGCAGTTCACCATGCAAGGGTTTAATTTGGTTTTGAGCAGAATCTGGCAAAATAGGCACATTGGGGGGCTGGTCTCAACTAACTAGTTGAGAACAAATAGGACTGGGTTGGAAATAAACCTCAGAAGTTTCTAAGAACCAGGAAGAAATGAAAAAGGTCAGGGCAGAGATTATACAGGGCTATCACTCTCAAAATCCCTCTATGGAATGAGAGGTATCTGCCTCTTAGTATAAAATTTGAGTTTATGAGGGAGCCTGAGAAAGTGAGAATGGGGTAAGAATATTCATATTTAATTAAATAAAATGCCCACATTCCTTTTCACTGTGGATTTCGGAGGTTGATCTTGAACTTGAGCTGGGTCTTTAAATGTTTCAAATCTACGATTATTTGCCAGGAGTTTAGGCCATTGGGGCAGTCAGTTCATCTCATTGCCAAGTCCATTACACCTCAGCGTCAGTGATATGGGGGGCCGACTGTTTCCTAGGCTGTTGTTTCATCCCTTCTATGAGCTAATTTCAGGAACATTGGATGAGCTTGGTCAGAAGCCTCACTTCCTCTGCCCTTGGCTTTCAAGACTGTTTCGGTGCCAGTTGGCTTTCTCTGGGTCTTTTCTCTCATCAAGATGGCGTACATCCTACTTTTCCAAATGAGACCCTGACAAAACAACCATTATTTCAAAAGACATTCCCATAACCCAAGCCTTACCTCCCCATCAGTTTCACTAACTAAAAACCAAAATCCTTTTGTTTTCCCTCGCTATGTCTTTCCTACTTATACTCTAAGTGAAGAATTACAGAGCGGGATTGCTTTAGAAGAGGTAGCAGTCATTAGAAGGACCACATCTTAAAATACAACAATCAGAGCTGAGGAAATTAGAAAGATAGCATACAATAAACTTTCAATATGTGATGGGGGACAGGGGAGAGGAGTCAAGAGGGATAGTAAAATGGAAAAGGGAAGGTAATGTTCTAGAAGAAAAACAGAATTGGGGAAAAACAGTCTGTCCCTTTCTTTTCTCTCATGGACCACTCTAAGTATAATATATTACCTTGCCACCTTCTTTCTCACACATGCACACGCACACACACACACGCACGCGCACATGCACACACACACACACACACACACACACACACACACCCCGTACTTTATTCAGGTAACTCTGGATCAAAGCTGAAAGATAAAGAAATAGGAGCCCCAGCAAAGGGCTTACATATTAACGAGCCTTGAATTATTGGCACTTCGAAGAAACACTGCTGGAATCATTATCTCAAAAAGCAATTCCCTGGGCTCTGAAAATATTCCCAACATCATCTCAGCCGCCACCACACCGAAACCCCTGTCCACACCGATGCACAGTTGTCAGTGAAGAAAAGTCGAGGAACAATGGCTCCTTTGCAAATTGCTGCTACCTCAGAAGAAAAGCTGAGGCAGGCAGAGAGTATTTTATTTGACACACCGCAAACAGATAAACAACCCCCAGATTTGGAATCCAGAGTTGACGAAAGCATTAAATCCGTCGGGCTTTGAGAGGCGGCAATGTTTTTTCATATTTCTCCTCTGCTACCATTATTTATATAACAAATGGCTGCAAAATGCAATCATGTCAGATGCTGGAAATAAACTCTTTGGGGTATAGCTATTTTTAAACAACCCATAGTTATAGGGATGTTTTAAAAACATGCAAAAGCTGAGTTTGTGTTTTAAATCCTAAGTGGTCTCAGGAACTCTGTATTGTTAGCCTGGTGCTAACCTATGGGACAGAAAAGCTTTTCAACAGAGCCTGAACTCCCTCAGGAATGGTGTTGTTTTTGAGAGTTGCAAAAATTCAAATTGGCCATAGATTGAAAGCCACTATTTTCTAGGCAGATAATGGAAATCCCTGGTGCTTAGTTTTCCCCCTTTTGGAAAGCATTGAACTTCTCTTGCAGAGATAGTCAAAGTACTTCCTCGCCAGAAGATTCTCTTTACCTACCCGAGGAGCAAACATTCCTTCTCTGCCCCCCTTCCTCCCCCGTGGGAATCAGAAGTTCCTAAAAAGAATGCTACATTCTTGGGGATTATTTGCATGAGTGGATTATTCGCATCACTCTCTGAGAGGTTATATTCCTGGTCTCTATTCTAGTTGTCCAACCTTACTGCTCCCACAAAAGATTTTTCCCCAGTCTCGTGAGTCCTGTTATTGACTCCCTAGCCCCTGCAATACCCCCTAACATACAAACACCCCACCCCAGCACCCACCACTCGTCCCCCTCCAGCCCTGCGAAGGTTCTTACATTGAGGAAATAGAAGTTCCAGCTTGAGCCTGGGGGCCAAGCTCTATTTACTTCCTTTTTTCTTTCTTTTTCTTTTTCTTTTTTTTTTTTTAAGATTTTGTTTATTCATTTATTTATTTGAGAGAGAGAGAGTGCACAAGCAAGGGGAAGGGGCAGAGGAAGAGGGAAAACCAAACTCCCCACTGAACAAGGAGCCTGATGCGGGGCTCAATCCCAGGACCCTGGGGTCATGACCTGTGCCGAAGGCAGCCGCTTAGCTGCTTAACGGGCTGAGCCACCCGAGCACTCTACTTCCTTTTTCCTAGCCAAGGTAACACACACCCTCAAACCTGTCCTCAGGTCCCACTTCTTGTGTAGGATTTCCCAAGTTCCTATAATGTTGATGATTTATTATTAAGAATAATAAAAATAGTGTTAGCTAGCATTTATTTAACACTCTGAGCCTGATTTTAAGCATAGACTCATTTGCTTCTCATTTTAAAAACCCTTAAAGAAAGCACTGTTGTGGGGTGGCTGGATGTTGAGCACCTGGGTGGCTCAGTGGGTTAAAGCCTCTGCCTTCGGCTCAGGTCATGATCTCAGGGTCCTGGGATCGAGCCCCGCATCAGGCTCTCTGCTCAGCGGGGAGCCTGCTTCCCCCTCTCTCTCTGCCTGCCTCTCTGCCTACTTGTGATCTCTCTCTCTGTGTCAAATAAATAAATAAATAAATAGTCTCTTAAAAAAAGAAAGAAAGCAAGCTCTGTTGTTAACTTCATTTAGCAACTGTGGAACCTGAACTCAGAGTAGTTCTGTCTGATGTCAAAGGAATCCTCCAATGAGGACAAGTTAAGAACTCATTGTGGGATTTTGGTGGCTTAGGCTGGAGTGAGGGGATAAGTAGAGGGAGGGGCTCAAAAGGAAGGGTATTTGGATGGTAGAAGCCGCTCCCCAGAGAGAAAGGGCTTTCTTTAGACACACCCCTGTGGGAATGAGATCCTCTCTGTTATTATTAAGGCAATTGTCATTGTTTCCTCCATGCCACTTTGCAAGCGTTCGAGAAATTTTTAAATATTTGAGAAATTATTGGGCTAATAAGAGAGGGCAGGTGTCTTATTTTGCTCATCTTAGAATCCCCACCACTTAGCATGCAGTGAGAGGAAATACAGATGGAATTTGCCCAAAAAAAAAGGAAAGGAGCATTTAAAGGTGTTCCTCCTCGTTTAAATCATAAATGGAATGGAATGACTTTAGTGGTGAAAACAAGATTTTACAAGATCTTAAAAGCAAGATCTAAAAACTCTTCCTACCTATCTAACCAAAAGAACAAGGTCAAAATGTGATTAGGGAAAGAAAACAACAAACTTAAGCAGAATGGAAGACACTGAACCAGGAGTGTCTACTTTCTGCAATGAACACATAGCCAGGGTGACTTAAAAAAAAAAAAAAAAATCTATCTTTTTCTAATGATCAAAAACTAGTCAGATACAAGGATTATGACATTTTCATATCTCTTGTTATTTGTTAGACAGTCTGTGTCTAATAACTTTGGAGCCAGTCTTTAGCCTTCCAAATTCCCCAAATTTTGAATAACCTAAGTATAGGATCCTGTGTTACCTAGAGAAATGCAGAAGCTCCCTTCACTTGTCCAGTTGGAAAAGAAAACACTCAAATGAGTTGCAGATCAAAGTAATCTTTATCTAGTTACTTCTTTTTGGACAGCACAAGGTCCCCCCACAAGTACAGAATTTAAATTTGTCACGTGGGAGAAACGTGACCCCCCACTTCATTTCCATGGAAGCATTGGTCTAAGTCTCTTCTTCCTTCTACCACTGAGGTCTCAGACTTTGGGGAGTTGTATTTAGGTGTAGAACCTGGTTTTTCTATGCTGGCAGCAGAAGAGTGTTAACTAATTTCATCATTCATGGAGCTTAGTCTTTACCCAGACAAAAGGGTGATTTCCACGGGTAGGCATGGGTCTGAAGATCCTTACTGCTTTTGCAAGCTGAGACACCAGGTCCAGTCCATACCACATAAGGTACCTTGGAAAGTGATGGCATCCATCTGGTTTCAGCTCATGAGCAAGGGAACCAATCCCAGGAAACTGGCCTCAAAGGAAGGCATGGTCTGCTGACCTCATTCTCACCATTCTGTCCCAGCGGCCATGTATGCAGTCCTTTATATTAGTGAAAGTGTAAGTTGGAAGAAGTTTTTCATTCTTACAGAACTTCGAAAAAAAAAAAAAATTTCCCCCAGTCCCCTATCCTGGGACCTGTATTATTTACCAGTTGGAAACACTAGCAACTGGAAAGTAGGAGGTAGTTTGTCAGGTCCTCCTGGTTCCTCACTCAGAAGACCCATAAGGTTGATGGAGCATGTGCCTAGGTGTCTGTTTTAATTTAGTGGGAAGATGTGATGAGTCTCATTAATTGTTGCATCGCCATGGACTAGATATTGCATAACAAATTTTTGTTCTTGGATATTTAGCTAGTTCCATCAACATTAAGTTAGAGGAGGACTTGAGGAAGCAGAGTGGGAAGTTTTCTTCAATCTGGCTGGAGTTTTCCTGTCCTATTTCTGTGTCCTTATAAATTGTGTCTTGAGTTTGCAACCAGCTAAGTCTTGCAAGAGAGCAATTATTAGCCCACTTGCCATCTACCAGGGCCTTTCCTCTAAGGAGTGACAAAGCATTTGATGCATAGCACATGTATAAAGGTGCGAGCAGATAAAGAGATTTGCCATAGGTCATCTCCCAAGGAATACTATATTTTACCTGTCTGTCTCCCTGTTCATTGGAAATGCCATAAAGTCACAGAGGGAGGAATTCTGACATCCTTAAATAAAAGATGCTGAACCTACTTAAGTGTTTATTGTGTCAATATTCTTAGTAGTCAGAGAGACTGCAGAGAGAATGTGCTTTCTCTCCCCATTTTATTAGGTCACTAAAATTTCGTGGTTTGCTTAGGAGGGAGCATGACCCAACTGGTAGATCTAACTTCCTCCTTTTATCTGAGGATCATGACACCATTGTAACCACAAATATTTATCTTTCATTCTCAGCAGAGACGGGTAGCCTCTTTGGATCATCCTCGGCAGAATATAGTCGATGATATGCAGAGCTAGTATCCAAGATGTTAGATCTTACAGCCAGACTAAACTCCATTCACTGTTACAAAAGCCCAGTGTGGAAAGAAAATTCTAAATGATTAAAAAAAAAATTAAGGTATTGCTTTTTTTTTATTAGTGCTATTAATTTAGAGAATTGAAATTCCTCTTGGATGGCTTTCAGTGATCAAAATTTTCCAGAATAAGAATCAGAAATCCAGACTTTCTGCATCCAGACTTCTATAGGAAGGCAGTGAAAGTACAATAGGAGGGATGGATCCTACCGGGTTTACCGTTCTTCATCCTAATTTTTCACTCAATATTGTTTGAAAACCTGTCCATATTGATACGTAGGGATCTAATTCTTTTAACTGCTGTAGATTTTTTCATTGCATGAGTAGATCCTGTTTTTTTCTCTCCAATACCCCTTTCCCTTTCTGTCGTTAAGTCAGTTACATCTGTCTGGAAGTCCACTCAAAAGAAAAGCCAGTAATCTGTGTATCCTCTCTTCTTCATTGGGGCTTTGGAAAGCTAAACGAGCCAATAACATGAAATGACTAGAACCCTTTTGTTATGAGGTAGGACAAGAATTAAAACTAATTTTAGTTTCTTACTTTCTTACATATTGTGCTTTCCATCTAGAATGTCAAAATTCCTCAAGCATTCTTTTTTTCTAAATAATGCAATGGCGATCATCTATATGTGAAAGTAATGTGAATGTAAAAATAGATCATTATGATTAACTGAGCCTTACTGCCACAAACTCAGCCCAAAATAATGTTGCTGAGACCCAAAAACAGTCATTTTGCTGCTCATAAATGATAGTTTAAGCTGCTGAGTGGATTAGGTCCAGGATTCTCCTCGGTCTCTCGATGGACAGTAATGCTGCTTGGACCATAATTTTCCATCTTTCTTCTTGGAAAGTCTGACTAGAGGCCACTCCGTAAAATGAGCCTTGGAAATAGGACTTCCGTGTCACACCATCTGTTCACAAAAGAGAGCTATAAAAATAAGTACATACCCCAGAACCTAAGGAGATACGGCAACAAGCCTGAGGGAGATGCCATCCCTTCAGCCTCTCTTTTAATCCCCTTGTAGCTTTATTTAGTTTCAGGACAGAGTGAAGATATCAGTCGTAGGTAGACATTTGGGTTTTCTGATTTTGTTTATTCAGAAAGTGGTTGAAAGAAGTAAAAATGAGTAACTCTGGAAAGAGCCAACACTAAGAAAACTGGGAAGAGCATACAGAATAGTATGGCCACAATTTTGTTGCTCTCTGGAAACTACCTGGAACATTTTAATGAAACTATTCTATGGGATGACACCTAATATTCTAATATAAGGTAGATCTCTCTTGGTTCCTACACAAAAGTAAACACATAGGTTGGGCACGACTTAGACATAGAACAAAGCAGTCCAGTCTTGGCCTGGACTCAGATTGAACTCAACAGTGGATGAGGAAGGATGTCAAGAAAACCTTGCTTGTGTCTCTAACTGCTTCCCTATTTCTTAGGAAATTGGCATATCCTTCCCTAGAATCCTTTGACTCTGTTTTTTTTGCTGTCTTCACTAAACCTTCCTACAGCTTGATTTGATGGTATCAACTCTTTTCATCAATTCCCGAACATACCCTGTTGGTCTGTTTTTCTTTTTCTTAATATTAGGGAAACGGGTTTTTGGTTTTGTTTTGTTTTTTTCTCCCTAGGGTATTCAACCTCCGTCTTGTTCAGCACCTTTGCCCTTGGTATATCGCCTCTCAGACTGCAGTAAGCAGGGGCCCAGACTATCTTCCATTCAGAGTGATTTTTCTCTGGTGGGCTACAGGACATTTGACATTATGCCATCTCATCTATGCTTCAAATCCTTGTGAACAAGGCAGTCATCAGGACTTCTTGACATAGGAGGGAAAGGGCACTCTAAGAGTGTTCCTTTTCCAGGGATCACACTGCCACATCCAGGATAGATCTAGACACCCAAAGAGAGAATCAGTTCCCTTGGGTCTCACTTGGAGTTATTTCTGACTACTGTTTCAAACTTGTTTCCATCATTCAAGTTTTGTTATCCAAACAGACCTTATCTGTGATTTCCTTGGCCTCTGATTATCCCTGATTTTTTTTGACCTTTCGAGACTACTTACTCTAAACAACATCTCCCAATTTGATTTTGTGTGTCAGGTCTAATATGATTTGAAAAAAGATGTCTGAGTGCCTAATCGTAACCATGCATTCATTATGTTTAGGCCCACGTGTCAGATATTGTGCCAAGCAAAGGCAAGAGACAGTTCCCTGGCTTGAAGATCTCACAGTGTAGGCTGGAGAACCAATCCTAAACAGATGTGATTGCAGGAAGGCAATTACCATGCATAGAATAGTAGAGAAAATTCATTTAACCAACGTTGAGTACCTCCAGTGAGTCAGGTTCTGAGCCAGGCACAGTTTATGTAGTCATGAACAGAATAAATCAACTTATAATTAAGAAATAAATAAAAAAGCAAATAACTAGCCCAATATATGTTACATGTAAATATTGTGTATCATAGATTGTGGGATGTTTAGGTTTGGGGGGGGCGCAAAACTTTAAGAAACGTGCTTTTAAAAAATGGGAAGGGCTCTCTTCCATGCTGACATTTCAGCCAAGGCAGGATCTAGTCATGGGAAATGTAGAAAGAAAGACACCACAAGCAGAAGGCGTATCACAGGTGACAGGCCTGGGGTGGGTGAGAGCTTGGCATATGGAGAAACCAGAGTGGGCTAGAGCCACGGGGACTGACGCACACTGTGTGTGCAGAGCTCTGATGGCCAAGAAAAGGGTTGCGATTTCATTCACGATTCAGTGGAAAGCCTTAGAAGAGTTTGTATAAATGAAAGTAATAAGACCTCATTTGTGTTTTAAAAGATTATTCTGGTTGTTCTGTAGAAAGTAAATGGAAGTGGGCAAGAGTAGATATAAGGAGATTATTGAAGTAACTCAGATGAAAAACAATAGCACTTTGGGCCAGAGTGATGGAAGTTGAGATAGAAGAATGTGGTAGATTTGGGAAGTAGAAAAGACAGGGATTTGGTAATGATTTTAACCTTGGTGTTGAAGCAAAGGGAGGCACCGAAAATAACTTCCAGGTTTTGATCATCTTAGTGACTGGTGATGTTATTTATGGAGTTGTGGAAGACCATGAAAGGCTGGATGGGTGATGGGCATTAAGGAGGGCACTTGTGATAAGACTAAGTATTGTATGTAAGTGATAAATCACTTAATTCTACTCCTGAAACCAGTATTACACTCTATATTAACTAACTAGAATTTAAATAAAATTTTGAAACAAAACAGAAAAGGCTATAAAAGGAATAGGCTTGTGTTATGGTGGGGGGACTCGGGTAATTTGAATTCCTTGGCAGCTATTCACATTATGGTGTCCAGCAGAGCAAGAGAAATGCAAATACGGACGTTGAGAATGTAGTTTGGAATTGGCAATAGAAACCTGAGATTTGGGGCGCCTGGGTGTCTGGCTCAGTGGGTTAAAGCCTCCGCCTTCGGCTCAGGTCCTGATCTCAGGGTCTTGGGATCGAGCCCCCCATCGGGCTCTCTGCTCAGCGGGGAGCCTGCTTCCCCCTCTCTCTGCCTGCCTCTCTGCCTACTTGTGATCTCTCTCTCTCTGTCAAATAAATAAAATCTTTAAAAAATAATAATAAAGAGAGAGAAAAAAAAAATAAACCTGAGATTCATCAGCAGAAGAATGGTAGCTGTGTGTCTGTCTAATTATATAAAGATAGAAGTGAGGAGAGCCACAGGACAACCTTGGGAGCTGAATATATTCACAGTGCGAAAGGGAGAAGAAGAGGAAGAGACAAGGGAGGAGATGGAGAAAGTGATCAGAATGGTTGCGATATTAACCAGTATTGAACATAAGCAATATGGTCTGGCTTGCCACTGATTAATACTTTGGCTTTCATGATAACAATAACTGTTTCTCAAAATGTGTGATAACTATAAAGCAATACCTATATGTAACTACTGTGTCAGTAACGTATGGTATATTGGAAGTAAGGAAACTACATAAGAACCTGAGCCTCGGCAGATCCCGGCAACACTCCAGATCCTGCCCACGTCAACTTGCATTTCGTGGCCTGAAGGCAATGGGAGATGTCCCTTTCAAATGATGGTCACATTTATTTAATATGATCAATAATAAAGTGACCCAGGGTTTTTAAAAATGCCTTCCTTACCCACTCCCACTCCTCCCCCCAGTCCTCGCCAGGACCGCAATAAGGCATCTGCTGTGATAGCGCGTGCTGTCATCCCCAAGCCCTTGTTCTCCAACTGTGTGTGGCTTCTAGCACCTCAATGAAATCTTATTTATTCACAGATGCCATTTTATAGAACTGTAAAAAAGGAAGCACATGGCTTCTGGAAGGGGCATACAGCTCCAACATGGCCTTCCACTCTTTTTTCAGTAGCATGTTTTGGCTCCAGGCCCCGTGCCTCCCCCTTGTAAGTTCAGAGAAGCCCAATCTGTGAAGAGAACTCTGAAAATGGGAAAGTTACCTGTAAAGCATTCTGTACCGTTTCTGTGGCTTTTTTTTCCCCCACATAGCTGCTTTAAAATAGATCTTCATGTTCGAGAGGTTAATTACAATTTTTTTTTAATGTCTCCACATCATTACTTGCGATCATAATAGCGAGATTGCTACTCTGGCATTTTATTTGGCTTGAAGCCCTAGGAAAACATGCGTGATCTATCTTATCGTCATAAATCCGTGGGGAGAGAAATGCAAAACTTTGAATTTTGAAATCCAGACAGTTCCTTAGGATTCCAACCCTTGGGAGAGACTTACTTTGCAGGAGTAGAACTTTGGCCACACCCTGGAGTCGACAACTGTAATACTCAGAAGTATTTACTTCTGAGACAGGGCCACGAAAGGGGCTCCCGGGTGGGAAAGACAGGGTACTGTCTTGGGTAGCTGATGCCGTCTTGGGATATGATAGAGTTCCCTGCCTCATGAAATATTCTACCCCTCCTCTACATTCCCCAGAAAACTAGAACATAAATTGCAGCATGATTTCCCACTCCTATATCTAAGGGTGAGATTCAGCTACAAAGACTGTCTCACTATCCAGGATCAACAACTGAGAAAAGTCGACAAATTCAACAAGCAGAGCTTACACCTGAGAAAATACACTCGTGGGCAGAGCAGGTCTTGAGAACATGTGTTACGTAACATGTGTTACGATCTCAGAGAATTGCAAGAAGCCACCACTCCACATAAAAGAATCCAGTGGAAAACATAGAAGTGACGATTTGGGATGTTAATTTTTTTTTTTAAATCAGTGAATGCACAGAATAGTAAAATAGACGTCACTGAAAACAAATTAGTGAGCCCAAAGATAGATCAAGTCAAGGGCATCTTCTGGAATATAGCATGAAGAGAAACATGGAGAAATGCTGAGATATAAAAACTGTATTTAGAAATTTAGTCTATTTAATCCAACATCTACTTAATGTAAGAGAGGACGAAATACTCAAACCACATGCGATTACTTCTTAGAAATGAAGAGAAAGACATTGCCTCTCTTACGGAACCAGCCCCTCAAGTACCAAATGATAAATGCACACATGTACATACTATTAACTTTTTATAACCAAATTTGAGAAACAAGGATTTGGAAAAATCCTGAGAGCGAAATGACAAACTTCTCAGCAACAGCACTAGATGCAAGAAAACAACGGAGCATTAAATGGAAAATTCTGAAGAAAAATATTTTTCAAACTGGAATTCTACATTTAGTCAAACTATCATGAAAATGAAAGTGAAAAGTGAATTCTTTTGAGATACACAGAGCCTAGGAAGTTGATTAATTGTAAATCCTCTCTTGAGGTTGTACTCCTCCAATAAGAAAATGAATCCAGGAAAAAGCGGAGTAGCAAAATGTGTAATGAACAAATAAATTCATAAAATGATGCTTAAATATTAGTCAAAAGAACTTTTTTTTTTTGTAATCTGGAAGTAAAGTGATAGCAACATGGGATGTAGCCTGGAATGTGGCTCTGAGATTTGGTCGGGGGGAGGGGAGAAGCAGGCCCATTAGTTCTTATGTTGTTCAGAGTATAGAGCTATAATTCACTCTGTAGATTCTCTCATCGCAGATATTTGTGTTGTGGATATTGAAACCTAAACGTATTCACCGATCAGAAAGTTAAAATGATCATTTTCAAACCAGTAAAGGAAAAATGAAGCAAAGGCAACTGGTGAATCCAACAAAATCAAGAAAAGGGGGAACGGGAAGTAACTAGAAAGCCTGGTAAATAAAAGTGAAAAAATAAATACGATGGAGATCTTTCCAAATACATCTCTAATCACAATAAGCACAAATGGATCAACTGGATCCAGAGACAGAAAGCCTTAGCCAGGGTAATGTGAAGGGAAAAGAAATAAATTGTTTAAATGTGACAGAGGACAGGACGAAACTGCCATTATTTGCATATTCTGATTATCTTTTAGAACATCAATGCTGTTTGAATAGTGCTTATCCACTTCCCTCCCCCAATAAGAGTCCTGCCCCCACACAATGGCAAATGATTCATGACCTAAATATAAAAAGACAAAAGGAAAAATATGTATGCATGTATGTGTGTGTGTGTGTATGTATGTATATATATACGCACACACTTTCTAAAGAAGAATGCATACACGCACACATATATATGAAGGAAGTATTTATTAGCTACTTCAAAATTAAATTTATAAATGAATCAGATATCATCAACTAAGTCAAAAGACAAGCAAAACCAAGGCGAAAGATATTTGCAATATAGGCAGTAAGGATTTGTACCAAAATGTATGGGATTTGAAAAAATTACCGAGTTTGGTATTATTAGTTACTGGCTGGGTGAGGAACAGAAAATGTAACTCTCACCGTGGAGGACTATTTGTCAGTCTCAACTAAAACTAAAGCCATGCATCCTTGATGAGCAAGCAAGCGTACTTCCATATGTCTGACTTAGAAAGACCTTGCGCCTTTGCACGGGGACACTCAGGAGAAGTTCTGGAAGGATATACCCCAAACCGGTAACGGTAATTGAGTCTTGAGAGAGCATGGGGATGTGTGTTGGAGGAGGCAGAGGGTGCGGTGCAGAGGGCCACTAATGAAGGCTTTCTCTGTAATGTTCCGTAGTTTTTTAAGAAGAATGCATATTACCTAAAGTAATTAAAAATGAACTTTCAAAATCCTTAAGAGTGGAAGTTTTATTTTCAGTTTTGCAGTATTCAGAATCAAAGGCTCTCCCATAGCAGTTACAAGAAAAAATAGCTTGTCTTCTCATACGGGGTTCCAGGTTGAGCCCAGTGTTTATGTAACTATGAATCTCTGTGACGATGCTCACTGGCTACATGAGAATTTTTAGATGAAGTTTATGTACACCCTTCACATTGTCTTGATGGATTTTTGGCTGGAAATTGCCTGCATTTATCTTTAGGCTTATCAATTTTAAATGTTTAAATATCTGTAATTTTGTTGTTGTTTAACACTGATGTAGTTGGACTTAATTTAACTCACCATTTGGGATGGTGAAATCTTAAAAAGTACATCAAAGGGAGATTATTCTTTCCAGTCCTGTTTCAGATCTGCAGAAAATGGGTAGGTTATGCACTTAAATTTTTAACTTCATTATATAAGTGGCATTAAACCAGCCATAAAATAATTGCCAATGATAACAGCATTGTTTCACTGAGGTTTTTATTCATGACTCTGAGTCATTTTTCCTGAGAAGTGTATTGTTTTGTTGGGTTTTGGGGGGTTTGTTTTTAAAAACTAGGTTCTAAATATCCAACTTTTGACCATATTTTTCTTCTGCTTTGTCTTTTTTTTTTTCCTGTCAGTCATTATATTTCTTTAGGAAACTTCTTTAAATTTTTTTAAGGGAAGGACCAAAGCTAGCAAAGAAACAGATGTATCCCATATAAAATATGCAATAAATCTTGTCCCACAAATTCTTTGCTCTGAACTTTCTGACAGAAACTGTCAAATATCCACTTTAATTCAGGTATAAAATGTTCACTCCGTGTCATGGCGCCAACAGCCATATGCCAGAATAAAGTTAGTGACCAGCCATAAAAACAGCAGCATAAGCACCTTTGAAAAGGTGCAAGTCATCGTGGGTGAGAACGAGCCATATAAATCCATGGGGAATTAATCTCGGCTTTGCTACTATCCTGCTGCGCATTTACAATGCAGGAGTAGTAATACTTTTAAAAGGAGAGAGAATAAGAGAGCCGTGTGTACACCTAATGAGCTTGTGGGAGGGGAGAAGGTGGTTCATGGATCAGAAAGCAATAGCTTTTCCTCCCCCTCCGCGGAGCTCTGGAATCCCCTTGAAGAGGGCAGATCCGAGCCTGAGTTGAACATGTGCGGTGGTTCTTCAGCCTTGCATTGCCTGGCTTCGCAGATCATGTGAAACCAATCTCCCCGAAGGGCAATCACAAGAAATGACTTCAGCTTCATAAATCATTGTTATCATCCCACAGGAGGAGGTAATGCTATGGTTTTTCTCCAGTAAAACATTTCAAGCCTCTGGTTTCAGGAGCCTTTTCTTTTCTTTCTTTTCTTTCCTATCCTTTTCTTTTTTTCTTTCTTTTTTCCTTCCTTCCTTCCTACCTTCCTTCCTTCCTTCCTTCATTCCTCTCTCCTTGCTGAAATCAGCTTTATGCCATTTGCACAATTAGCTTCAGGTTCATGCCTAAAGGAGACAGTGGCACTTCTCCAGTTTACCTAATATTTGAACGTTTCCTCCTCTCTCCGATTTAAGGGTAAGCTATTTCCTCGTGAGGGGCGGGTGTGCATGTCTTATATATTGAGAGAGCTCACACTTGCTTCCAAGCATATACTGACTTTTTCCTGTTAAAGATATTTTCTTTATCTTGTATTTTCCAAATACAGAACAGATATATTAGGTTTAAGCACAGTGGAAAGAAATTTTAACTTATTTTGCATCATAGGACATGATTTTAATACTTGGGGCCATCTAAAACATTTCGAAGCTACAGAAAGCAGAAGACCGAAGGGTAGAGCAACAGATTATTTCCAAGTTGAATCAAAAATAAAACTCTCCTTTAATTACATTTGATAATACTTTAATAGTCCTTCATAACCAAACATTTTTCTCCCACAAGATCTTATCGAAGAAATGTTATCAGAAAATTATTTTGAAATGCTTTCTTGGGTTTCTTTTTTTTTTTTTAAGATTTTATTTATTTATTTGACAGAGAGAGAGATCACAAGTAGGCAGAGAGGCAGGCAGAGAGAGAAGGGGAAGCAGGCTCCCTGCTGAGCAGGAGCCCGATACGGGGCTTGATCCCAGGACCCTGAGATCATGACCTGAGCCGAAGGTGGAGGCTTTAACCCACTGAGCCACCCAGGCACCCCAGGTTTCTAAAAAATTATTTTATTTGAGGGGCACCTGGGTGGCTCAGTCTTTGGGCGTCTGCCTTTGGCTCGGGTCATGATCCCAGGGTCCTGGGATCGAGCCCCGCATCAGGCTCCTCACTCAGCGGGAAGCCTGCTTCTCCCTCACCCATTCCCTCTGCTTGTGTTCCCTTTCTTGCTTTGTCTCTCTCTGTCAAATAAATAAATAAAATCTTTTAAAAAATTATTTTATTTGAATAGGTTTCATAGCTACTTTGAAAAAAAGGCTTGTTTTTCAACCATTATTTTCAGTCATTACCAATTAAATGATAAATGATAAATTGCCTTTAAAAGTATTCATTTGAAAGTCGACCTAGGCTTCGACACATTAAATGAAAAAGCAAGAAACTGAATTATATATTCAGTATGACCTTGACTATGTAAGACAGTAGAAATGGCTTTGTGATTATAAACAAACACCTACTTTTATGGAAATGAGTCAAAATATTAGCAGAGGCCATTGCATAAGAAGGCCTTCTGCACTGTGTTTATGTTTTTTCTTTTTTCCCCTTCAGATGTCCTACAATGAGGAGTTATTTTAAAATCTGGGGGAAATTATAAAAACTCAATAAAAGGGGAGAAAGAAGAGGATGACAATTCTTGTTGAAAGGTGACTCCAAAGGTGCCACCTCAAATTCTATTAAACTCACCATCAGCATGATTAACCCCAGCAGACTCACAAGCATGGTGTGGTCAGTTTGAAAACCAAACCTCATTTCTTTGTCTCTTTTTACTGGCTCCAATAATGATCGCTTGTGCTAAGGGTCCTTCTGCATAACTTCTACTGGCAGAGCAAATTCAATGTGCCTTCACGTGGGAAATATCTTTTACACTGTCTTCTTTGGGAATCCCAGTTCTTCCTGCCAGTACTTTTCTTTCTTGGACACATCCCTGGAGAAACAGACTGTTACTACCTTCCCTGCGCCTAGATTCTTGGTAGCATCACAACTATTGAAGTTAGGGTAATTCTTTGGTACCATTTCTAGTGGACCGATTTAAATCCCCAGCTGTGACAAATTCTTGACCCTAAGAAAGAAAACGAGATAAAGTATTTTGATATTGATATTCAGCAATAACAGCTATCAGAGTGGTTAGAATTTTTTCAGTTTTTCCGTCATCCTGTAAATCTGGTTGCCCAAGTATACTTAGCCTTTGCCAGGGTTCTAAGAGAAGATTGGTTTAAGGATAGCAATAGGCACTGTGGGATTACTTATGGACCTTCTAGTGGCCTATAAGTAATGATTAAATATCTGAATACTTACTTTTCCAAAGGGAGAGTTTCAATTACTTAACAAATGTCCTATGCTACAAAGATAAAAGTGGTTTAGTATAAATAAATCTAGATGAAGAGGCAGTCTCCTTTGTAAAGGTATGGGTGCCATGTACTATTTTATCTGATATGTCACTATGGCTTTTCCCGCCCTCCCTTCATCTTTGATTACTTAAAGTCAATCTCAATCAGGTAAACGCTCTGACCATGCCTAACGGCTTTTATCTGCGTTTTCATCTTTATAATGTGATTAAAACCATTCTTCATATCATATATATTCCTGAACAATTCACTAAGATATGTAGGATGGTAACTTTATAGAAATTATAAAATTTACATTTGTGAGTATGTGTGTGTAAGATACAAATAAATGGCTTTAAGACTTTACTGTAGGTGGCTAGGCCTTTAAGTTTAACTTACTCATTCAAATGCTTCTTTCTCCATTTATGACTTCTCTCGTTTTCTAGGATGATATGACAGTTTTATAGTTTTTAAGCAGGGACACGTGAAGAATAACAACGCAGTATAGTGAAAACTGTATTGAGTAAGGGCACACGTTCTTTTTGCCCCCAAACTAGTTATATGACCTTGGGCAAATGTGTGCTGAACTGCTCCATCCATTTACCGTCAGTTATTTCTTTTTCTGATTATATGAAATGACGCTAACTCTTCAAAAAACAGTTAAAAGCATGTGAAAAACAAAAAGCTTCTATCAACCAGAGAGGCAGAAATAGCCACTGCGACATTTTGGCATATGACTTTCTGGTATTTTTAACTGATACATGATTTATTTCTGTGGTATACATTTTAACATAATTTCAGTCACACCATATTTCCTGCTTTACATTCTGAGTTTTATCACGTATAACCGTCCCAGCATTTCCCTATGCTATCGTTTGAAAACCCGATTTGTGGGATATTTGGATCTAGTGCGCTTGCTTCAGGTCTCGGGGAGTTTATTGTAGGGATAGACACATTCCTAAAGGAAGAACAGGATGCTCAGCTACTCAAGACCAGTCTCATGGGAGCCCCAGAAAAGTTGAACAAGCAAACATCACTGGACAACTAAGAGTTGTTGTGGCAGTGGTTGTACTGATGGAAATATTTGGCATTTACTGAGTTAACGTGCCAAGTGCAATGGCTGAGCACCTTACCAACATCTCATTCGATTATTACAACAACTGTCTAATGTAGGTCCTATTATTACCTCCATTTATAGATTAGAAAACTCAATGTTAGCCAGGTGAACCAACTAGCCCAATGCCAACAGCTGCAAAGTCATGGAGCGATTTGAAGCTTTGCTTCCGTTATTATCCACAATGTAGAGCTCTAATACGAATTGGAGGGGTTAAGTGATCTATGTAAGTCCCTTAGCGTATTACCTGACACACACTGAGTACTCAGTGAATGTTCACCCTCATCATCATCGCCACCACGACCATCCATCTGATTATTCCAGCCAATTGTATTAAACCGTTTCATCAGCCACTCAACACCAAGTGGGTTGACCGTCCTCAGATCCCATTAGCTATGACTGCTGGGCTGAGGGGGTCATAGTTCGGTATACTGTCCTAGTATCATAAAATCCAATATTCATTTATTCAGTCCCCTACTATTTAACTTTACTCACTTATAAACTAGAGCATGAGAGGTTTACACTGGGTAGTGTCTTAGGTTTCTTCTAGCTGGTTCTCAGCTAGAAGGTTTCATCTTATCCAGTATACAGATGGACAGGTTGAGACATGAAGAATCAAGCGATGGCTCTCAATAATGGACAGTCACCAGAGGCAGTTACAGGAACTCAGAGAAGGCACTTGGTGCCAGTTTTTTCCCATTTGTTAATGCCGTGCTTAAAGAAATATCTGTTGAAAATCAAGTACTGAATTGCTATGAAATTAAAAAGAGAGAGAGAGACCCTTGCTTTTGAAGAGCACTGCTTTAAATCAGAGAGAAAAATAAACATGGAGCCTGTTACCACATTGCCCATGAACTTGCTTGCAAATTCAAACTAGCAGCTGCTTCCATAGTCATTCTCACCCATCAGTGAAGCAACAAATTACTTATTTATAAATACTAAGTTTGTAGTCTCGAACGCTGAGCATTTTGAACACAAATTTTTAAAAAAGCACAGTCCATGCCTTCCAGAAATTATACATATTTAGGCTAGTGCTAATATCAAGATAAGACAGAGTCATTTGGTAAAGGAGAACTTCTTTCATTGTTAATATATCTGCAACTTATCACCAAATGGTTATTTAGAACCTTTGACTCTGAACCCCGTTGTCTTTGAAATGTCATCAAGGTTCTTGATGAAACAAAATGGAGACGGCCCTCTTATGAATCTAGTTTCTTTGGAATTCCTAAGACTTTCTAAATGACGATTCATTTGGTGTCTTCTCCCTGAATGGTGTGACTGAAGAAGTCGCACTATCCCTCCAAGACCTTTGAAAAAATTCTAAAGCATTGTGGAAGGGATGAGCCTTCCCACTGGGAATAAGATACCAGGGAGACAAGGTAGACACTATAGGAAACAGGAGTTATGGGAGTTCTCTAAGTGAAAATCATACTTTATGTTTGTTTAGAAGTATTTGTGAAGAGGTATTCCAAGTAAAAGAATTTTTTCAAAAAAGATGTCACTTCTATTAATTCTGATAAGTTAAAGGTGTATATGGGACTATAAGATGAGCTAACATGGAGAATGTCAGGCCCTGTTTGAGAATGCAACCACCTGAATCCCATTAATGTTAATGAGCTTCTCCCTGGATCATTCTAAAATTTTACCCCCATGGTCTGTTTTAAGGCATCAAGAATCAGGAAATTTAGAATGAAAGCTGAAATTCCATCTTGGCACTTTCTCTCTGATGTATATACTCCTATGAAAAATGTTCAGTGTGGTGCAGCTTCAAGATACCACCTAAGTATTTGAGAATTCTAGAGAAAAATATAGGTTGTTGGAGAGCAGCAGGGGGCATTGGAAATACCGGATTATGAGTCAAGAGACCCGAATGCAGGAAAGTCATTTCATCAACTTAGGTGTTCACTTTCTCATTTCTATAACATTAAATTTTTGGACTAGGTTATAGTTAGGTTATGGATTATATTGTCTGACAAACTTTCTCAAGTTCTCAAGTCTCCTATTACCTTCTAGAATTGTAAATGGATAAAGTGTTTGCTTTTGTAAGAATTACTGTAGAGAACAAACCAGAGGCATAATCTGATGAGCACTTAGAATGATATTGTGACCTCTTAAACTATACTCCTCACCTACACAAATAATGACTACAGTCATCCCAGAATATAAAAGAATCTTATAGTTCTTTTCATTATAGAACCAGGGAGATGGGAGATTTTTTCTAATCCAAATTATTATACCAATAAGATATTTTATGAAGTATTTGAATATTATGCCTGGGTTTTGAAACATAAAAATGTAAATGACATAAGATCATAAGTGATTTGTAAGCTCGATTGTATCAGGACTCAGTGTTATCAACCACTTATTAGAGAATCAAGCCCTGTTGCCCCACGGCCATTGTTGTATGTAATGAACTGACATCTCCCTACCACCTAGAATGGGGCTATTTCTGCACATACGAGATGAGGGAGACTGAGAGAACAGTTGGTCAACTCACCTTCCACATTCTCTAGCTCAGATGAAGAAACCTGGCTGAGAAAAGCCCCAGGTGCCCAAGTTAGATGATACCGGTATTTAGTTTTTCCTTGATGCCCATAAAAATATTCAGTTCAGTGCAGTTATAAAGGCAACTGAAAATGGCAGATAAAAATGGTGAAAAAGATGAGCTCTAGAAAGCCTGATTGAACACAGGAGGATCCCGACTCAGACACCAGCCCAAGGGTGGGACTAAATGACTTTTAAGACTCCTTGTATCTGGGTTCCTTTGATTTTATGGCTCTAAAGGCCTCTTCAAAGTCTTTTGATACATTGTCTTTTGCTTAGCACTTTCATCGAAAGCCTGAGTTTCACTCTACTTTTTAGCCTTAGACAGGTGACTTGAAAATCAAATTATACCCAGATAGTGGGAACCTTGATAAGATGCCTTCACCCAGCCTCCCACCAATTTACACAGAAATTCTCACAGATGGCCCCTTCCGCTCCTCAACTTTACCATCCAACTCATTACCTGCAAATGTGAAGTCTATGACAGACCAGAAGTGATCGTCCTTCTAACTTAACCACCACCAGGAAAACTTAATAAAACCAGAAGTTTAGAGAGGAGGATAACATCCTTCATGGGCGAGCATACCGAGAGGAGAAATGTAAACATGAGACCCCTCCCCCCATAACTCAATGGTTCCATATACGAGTATCTTCTTCCCCCCTCGAATGTTAAAACGTCATCCCTTTTTCCGGTGTCAGCGTGCTGTTGCCTTTGTTGCTGAAAGCATTCTTTTCTCCTGGAAAGTGCCTGACAGGGTGATTTTCTATGAAAATGAAAAATGACTGCCATGTTCGCGTCAGATGGATAGCACATGAAGTGGAGTGCGGTCCCTTTGTTTCCTTGTTAGCATCACCTGGTTCCTCTGTTTGTAGAGCTGCAATAAAAACAGCTTCTTTACTGTGCGTCCTGTTGGTTTATACCGAACATGTCAGGTCCATAAACCATGGTATATTAAAGCGTAATAGACTGTGTAAAGAATACTGGGAAGATATTTCAGCCTTTATCCCTCGCCCTCATTCCACACTTTACTACCTCCCAGATGGGCATCCATAAATATGACTTAATTATGTTTGGCATAAAATCCCCACTTTCTTTGAAGAGTGACATCCTTCTTCAGCCAGTTTCCGTGCATGAACACCCCCCCCCCTTGAGTATAAATCCTTGAATATTTTGGTACATTTAGCTGACAAGTGTTGTTCATGGCCCGAATACTTTCTGGAAGCGGCATTCACTAAGCTTTACATTTTTCATAATTACTCTATTTTAAAATCGTAGTCTGATACAGACAAAACCCAAAGGTCAGTGCTCTTTGTATTGGTAATCTATAATTCTAAATAAGATCTGGGTGAAAATCAGTACTCTCTCACGTTCGATTCTCTTGGACTCTCCTCTACTTTGTTGAAAAGAGAAAACAAAGATTAGAAATTGCTGTGGTGGGAAGTGGGCTCTGAGCCCCCAGTGGGGAGGTAATCACAGCAGGGACTGTGATCTGCTGGTGTGGGTCCCTGCTGTCATTTTATTCAGTTGTCAAGTAAGCGGAGTTACCTGCAAGGCATTAAAGTTGAGAGACACAGATTTTGAAATTCCATTATGAAATAGATTTTGCTTGCTGCCCTCCAGAAGCACCGAGTCTGCTCAGAGAAGCGGACTGCCAGCAAATAATGTCAGTACTGTGCCCCATATCCGTGAACACGGTGTTGTGAGAGGTGCACAGAAAGAGCTGCTCACCATTCAGTGAAGGAAAGGACCCCAGAGGTCTTCATGTAAGACGTATCTTTTTCAAGCTTGGTTTTTGAAGGAAGACAAGACATTTACGATGGGGGTGTTTGGGAAGGAGAAGGCAGGGAGGAGGAGGAATTCAGAGCAGAAGAAACTGTGTCCCTAAAAATAAAGGTACTAGAAAACAGGTCGAGTGGCGGGAACAGCAAGGAGTCCCATTTACCAGGAGCATGGCGCGTGTTGTGGGAAGTAGCAGGAGCCAGTTTGTGAAGGGCTTACTATGCACCATGAGCGTACTTCATCCTGGACAGAGAGGAAGCTAATGAGCCGTAAGCACAGCAGTAGCATAGTCCCGTTGGCCTTTTAAGTTGGCAATTCAGGTGCAATGCCAAGAACTGGGTTTCCTGTGCCATGCAAGGAACTTGTTATAGGTCATAGAGCCTAGAGGTTAAAGAAGGAAACTTTGCTCTCGCGATCTACCTTTTTAAAGTAGACCCCAACATCGTTATCTTTCACGTAGTATATGAGAGGTGGTTCACATAATCAGGTCAAAGACTGAGAACTCAATGATGATGAAATGGAAAAAATCATAAGCACCTCACACCTACCTCCTGACTCCCAGGTAAATTTGCAAAATTATAAATCAGTTTCTGTCTTTCTTTCCTAAAGATTAAATAAGACAAAAATGGGCTGAATAAGTGAATAAAATAACTTTAGGTCCAACATAGGAAACACCCTCATGGAGACAAGCCTTAGGCACCATGGTAAGGACATCGGCTTTGTGAGTGAAATGGGAGAACAGGGAAGATCTGACCCAGAAATGATCAAAGCAAAATTATCCACTACTGAGGGGGGTTGTAGACATTCTTAAGAAAGAAAGGAACGTTTGCTTGAAATTTTGTATTGCTCATTCCAAAGTCAGACAGCTGGAATAATGACTACTAGCATTTGCTTCCAGCCAATCAAATAATAAATGGCTGCCATTTTTGAGTGCCTAGGGTACATTAGCCATTATGTTTATCTCTCATGTTCGGTACTTCCAAGGGTCACAACCACCTTGCAGGGTAGATCTTATCATTCTAGTCTTATGGGTAAGGCTCAGAGGAGTTAAGTGACTTCCCCAGGATCTTTCAGTTAATGAGTGACAAGGCACAAATTCAACCCAGACCCACCTGACACAATGCCCAACTTCTTTCCACTATGCTACACCTGCCCTTACCTTGGTCAAAACAGCCATCCCACTGGAAGCTTGAACTCCTAGCAGTCTCAACAGGACATGAAGCCATCAGAGGTCTGACTTGCAGAGATTTGATTCAAGTAAACATTGGCCCTTTTTCATGTAGCCTTCATTCACCTAGGTATTACCATCTTCATTTTTGCAAAGGCTCACCTAGGTATTATCATCTTCATTTTTGCAGAGATGGAAACTGAAACGTGTTACTTGTCCATGACACTTAAGGGGCAGAACTGGGCTTAAAAGTTGGAATTTAACCATACTGAGTTCTGCCTCACTCGGTTGGCCACAGTACTAAAGAGTTTCATGCTGGTTTTTATGGAGTGACTTTATGATAACTAATGATACAATGGCTATCAGTGAACTAGGAAACAAAATTCCAAGGTATTATCCAAAGCTTTATACAAAAGCAAATGGTCTTTATTCAGTAAAGGCTGCATTAAGTAAAATCCACGTTAATATCTCTTAAACCAAAAAGAGAGATGCCTTCCAAAGAAGTCGTGTTGCTTTCTCTCCATGACATATTATGAAAAATATTGTTCTTTATAAAGGAGAGAGTTGAAGATTAAGAAAAGCAATACAGTTCTACCAATGACAGAAAAATTATAGTATGTATGTAGGTAGGTCATCAAGCAAACTTGCCACTCACCCTTCTCCAAGGACTTCCAGAAATTCAACCATCATCACAGTGTGTCCACATCCTTGGTACAGAAGTTTGGAAGACAGAACTGATGTGGAGTCTCATTTTTAATACTCTGATTTGTTTTCCAATAAGCTTTTATTATCTTAAATGTGAGACTGTCATCATCCTAAGCAATTACTTTATTCCTCTCATTGGGAAGATCATCATGTTTAACTCATTGTGGACAATGAGACAGCCTCTCATGCCAGAAAAAGAAGAGAGAAGGGCAAGGTTGGGGATGCCTGTGACTTCTCTACATCCCCTGGTGCCATGTCAGTATCTGGCAACTCCTCCCAATTTAACTTTTCTAAGAAGCCTCCCCAACCCCTACCGCACACATAGTAGGAAATGTAAGCTAAAAAGGAAGCACCTAAATGCTACCATCCATGCAGCTTTGCAGAATAGAAGACTAAGTAAATCCCACATGTAACATTCAGGGCCACTGCTAGTCAAAGCTGTAGGGTAAAGACAGTTTGCACCTAAGACTTGTCATCTTCCATTTAGACATTGTCACCCTTTTGGGTGCCCAGTACCTATGTGGCATGCTGTGGCTGTCCCCGGCACCCTAATTCAGTAATCCACATAAAGTGTCCTATAGGCAACAAGTCATGCTCTGGAAATGATTGTTGCTACCCCTTACCAAAAATCGCTTACACTGGATCTTATTCTCTCAGTTTTAATTGCCTGTCTTCCCCAAAGAGAATGAAAGTTCTAGAGGGACCTTTGCTTTCTTCACTGGGGATCTCGAGCACCTAGAATAGGAACAAAAGAACACACCCACTTAAGTCATTGTGCCAGCTGCTACTAATGGCTTAGTCAGAGCTTGCAGAACCAGATATGGCCAACAGGAATGTTCCCTTTGTCCTATAGAGTATTTGAAAAAAAAATTTTTTTTTAAGTCAGGATCATTCATTTAAAAATCTTAGCTTCTCTGAAAAAGGTGGAAGATCTGGTAACAGTGCTAAGTGCCTTCCCTCCCTTCCATGAGCCATGGCCTTTGCATTTTCCTACCGCTGCCTCTTGGCTTCCCTATGCTGAGACTGCCAGTTCCAGTATTGGGAAGCAAGGGATAGAATTTTAGAATATTAGGATTCTTCTGCTTGGCCTACAGTTGGCTTACAAGCTGCTGACACTAGAATTTGAGTTTGTGACTCCAATCTTTAAACATTTTCCTTCCAGGTAATATCTTTTTGTTTTGTTGAGCACACTTTGAAGACTGAAAATGTATAATGATGTGGTCGGAAATGTCACACGTTTTGACGGGAGAAATATTTTAGGCTGGTAGAGCTTCCACTTCACACCGTGGAAGGGGCTGCCTTTTCTATCTGTAGTAGGCCCATTGCTTTGGAAAAATTAAGATTTCTAGGTTCTTCTCATTTTCTTGAAGTCTCTTTCCTCCCAAGCCCTCAGAAGTTCTGCGGTATGCATTGAGCCTCTTCGTAACACTTCTTTCTACATTTTGGATGCTGTTTTTTCCCAAATAACCATATTTAGAGAGCTATTCCAAAATCTTATTGAATGCTTAATTCTTTGTGGAAAGGGTATTTCTCCTCAGTGAATGTATATGCCAAGACAGCTTGACTACAATCTACTTCCCGCCTGGAAGTAGCCAGTCAGAAACCACCTGGTGAGGGAGAACAGCAAAGGTGCTCCAGGAAGATCACTCAAGCCTCAAAGGAATTTGTCCTTGTGTTTGGCCATGCACATAATTAAGAATCACTGGCTAAGAACAAACTACTTGTTTGTTTCACGTTCTGGAGGACTTGGTAGTAGGATCTCTCCTACTTGGTCACTTCTCTCTGTCTGACTGGCTAAGAAGGAGACTAATTCACAGAGACCCCTACTAGGAGGATGACCATAACTATGATTTTTACCTAAAATGGTGTGTTATCAAAGCAGAAGTATTTTAATATAAAAAAGTTATTTTTGTTAATTGACATTTATGGGACTTGCAGGTAATAGCATACAACTTCAGCCTGACATTCTTGTTTAGTCTATGTTTGTATTCTAAATATCAAGTTTTATGTCTAGGAAACCTAGTATCTTTCTTTTTAAGCAATGTTTGTCCAATATATGCATTTTTCAGCTAAAGTAAGTTATTTAATATATAGGCACTCTTCCCGTGTTTAAGGCGCAGCAGAAAACAAGCCAGATGAAGTTGCTTCTCTCCTTGAGCTTACATTCAATTGTCATATAATAAATGCATGAAAGAACGAATAGTCTGCCAGGTAGATAGAGGCTGGGCAGAAAAAAAGGTAACGTGTGAAGGTTGAGAGAGTTGGGGGAGAGGACAGGGATGTGAAGCAATGGTCAGAGCGGGTGATAGCCGAGCTGAAACCTGAAAACTGTAAGGGAGCCAGTCATGCACAGACTGTGGGCAGGGTGCAGCAAGTGCAGAGACACTCTCCCCCCCTCCCGCCCCAGTGCGCATGCTCAATATGCTCAAGTATCAGCAAGCTGGCAGAAAGACTGGAAAGGAAGGAGCATGGGAGAGAGCAGGCGACGTCACAGAGGAGCCAGGGAGCAGACCTGCAAGGCCTCATGGGACATTTGAAGATGTTAGCGGTTATATCAAGGGTGATGACAAGCCTCTGGAAGGTTTTGAGAAGGGGGGTAACTTGATAAAATTGCTGTTTTAAAATCAGTGACGAAGTTAGTGATGATGGGGTACTAATAATACCTTTCATGTCGTTTATTGATCATATACTGTGTGCCAAGCACTTGATGTGTCTTATCCCATTTAATCTTTATAAGAGCTGCATAATGGTAGTCACTGTGGCTGCTCTTATAGGACAGGTGAGTCAATAACTAGGCAGTTGGTCATGAGTAACCTGACCACAGTCACGCAGGTAGTACATGGAAGAGCTAAGCTTAGTAAAATAGTAGTATTTTAAAATCTTTAATATTGGGCACCTGGGTGGCTCAGTCACTCAAGCATCTGCCTTCAGCTCAGGTCCTAATCCCAGGGTCTTGGGACGGAGCCCTGCATCAGGGAGCCTGCTTCTCTGTCTCCCTCTGCTCTTCCCCACTCCTTGTGTGCTCTCTCTCTCTCTCTCTCAAATAAATAAATAAATCTTTTTTAAAAATCCCTTAATAGCTTTCATGAAGTTTCACATCATAGGCCCTGGTAGATATGACTGATTTTCTTTTCCTGTTCACTTGATATCACTGTCACCCTAAATGAAAGGAACTGTAAGGCTTATATAGATAATGACTTGCCTATTTTTCTAGACATTTTTAGAGTGAAGAAGTGTTATTATCATGTATAATAGTATTATTTTCTTTTTTTCGTATTATTTTCTGATTAGAGAGAATGATATGTAAAAGCACCACCCAAAAATGAAACCTCCTAAATAAATAAATAGTTCCTACAGAACACTGGTTCTTAATCTATAAATTCAGAGCTGTATCACAGTGTCATGGATTTCCTTAGTAGTCTTAAGTATTTTTTTTTTTTCAAAGCATTTAAAAACAGTATTCCGAGAAAGGAGGCCACAGGCTTCCCCAGACTGCCAAAGGAGCCTCTGGGTGTAGACACATGTGTGCACGGGTTCCAGTTAATTCATCTGAACCCGAGCAGAACTGCTGTAAAAGGTTCTGGGTGTCTGATGTTTGGGGAGGGGTGGGGAGAGTGCCAAGCACGTGCCACAGGTCACAGAGGCCCCTGTAGCTGGGGTGACCATGTGTACCAATCTGGCCAGGATTGATCCACCTTATGTTTTTGTCCTGATGTTATCACCTTCTTCCACTCTCAAGAGTGTCCCAGTGAGAACAGTAAATTATATGGCCTCCATTAGCTCTTGCTATTCTCAAGAAAGCAAGGGAGGGAGATGTAGCCAGTTAGGTCCATCCAGAACATGTGGTAGGGGCTGCCAACCCCTGCATTCAAAATTATTCTGATAACACACAGGTGTAATCTGAAGATTATACAAAAGATATGATGGAAGAAAACACTGTTTTAATAATAATTATTTCTCTTCCACAGCCAAAAAAGAGCATAAAATGGAAGAAAGTCACTTGGAGAATGCACAGAAAAGGTAAGTGACTGTGACTTGGCCTTAGTCCTTTCTTTGGCTAGCTGTTCCTTTTTATGATTGTTATTATTAAGTGCAGTAATATTGCTCTGCAATCATCACCACCGTCTATCTTCAGAACTAACTCATCTCCAAATGGAACTCTGTACCCATTAAACCATAATTCCCCGGTTCTCTTCCCCCACCCCAGCTTCTGGTAACCGTTATTCTACTTCCTGTCTCTGTGACTTTGACTAATCTAGATACTTCATGTAAGTGGAATCAGTGCAGCATTTTTCACTTTATGACTGGTTATTTTACTTAGCATAATGTCTGACTAGGCATTCTTTTGGCCCCATTTGTTGTTGAGATCCATGAGCAGTAAGATTTCTTTCGGGAGCTGAAGGGAAAGCACTATGACAAGACTTGGAAATATTTCTCCTCAAAGAGCACAGAACCATTCAGAAGTGAATGACAAGCATCACGTCATGATGCTCTCTGCCTCTCCTCCATTCCTCTGCTCCTGAATGACTTTATGGAAATTAGGAACAATGTGATCCTTCTTAGCATTACAACTAGATTGAGCCAATTATTGCAAACGCCTAAGAGACTTATGTCTTTCCTCAGTTCTGAGAGGATACGGTAAACAAGGGACAAGTGGGAATGAGGGACTGACCCCTATATATAAATGTGCCTCAGAAATTGGAAGAGACCTCAAAAGGATTCTGTTCTACCCCTCAACCACTTCAAGCCTTTTCTTTGCTCTTCTCTCTCTTAATAGACACGAGAATGGAACCATCCAGTTCACCCAGTAATCAGTGGCTCTGGTCTCTGATAGAGGTTTTTATTTTTGTCAGCTGACTAGGTTAGTCAGCTTGGCTATGACTTCACTCGTAAAAGGGTGAGTTAGAATATACTGAAGTATTCTCATCTTTAGCACAGAGAACAGTGATACACTTTGCCGGTACCAATTCTAGAAGTATTAGAAAACTCAATAAGAGGTAGGGGTAAAAAATAGCCTAGAAGGGCAATGAGCTTTACAGATCTGTGAGGAGAGGAGTTCATTAAATGCAAATGAACAAACTCCAGAAACCAACCATTTCCTCCTGTCTAGCCACAATTTCCAAGAGTTCCGAAAGCCTATAGACCATGCTTTCGGCTCTGTTTCGATGGGCGCCAACAGCTTGCCCTGCTTCCAACTGCCAATCAAATAAAAATGCAGATGAAAGTGAAGTTGAGGCAAATCCTGCATTTTTAAGTGCAGACAAGTTCTTGAGTCAGGATTATCAAAGCAACCATGATCATCTTTGAAAACCCAAGCAATCGAAAAACATGATGATGTTCTCAGATTTTTGTGCCCCTTGATCGGCCTTATCCCTATATTAAGTTTTCTCTTCCTCCATGTGTAAAACGAGTATGTCCGTATTCCAGAAAATAGCATGTTCAGAAGAGACCATCCACAAGGGCACACTGGTGTTCGGGCCAAACAGAAATTTGGGTTTCCAGGGCGGATGTCAAATTTCTAATATTTCCTCAAGATTCTTGCTTAAGGAAAAAGGGGGGCCGAGCTTTGCGGGGCCGAAGCTGCTGCTGTGCATTAGCTATGCCGAGGGGGCTCATAAATTTTGGTTGTCAGAGTTTTCCGTGACTTTGTGGTGAAGGTAGTGCAGCTTTCATGTCATACATGAAATATGTCCGATCTCATCTTTAATGTAGAAACCGCAGTTGTTTGCTTGCAGTTTTTAAGGAGGCTGGTGGTCAGTGTTGCAAAATTCGTGTGAGATTTAGTAAAGTCTTCTGTTTTGTTCTCCAAACAATTTACTCTGAGGCCACGGCGTGTTTGCTTTTCCTAAGCAGTTTCCAAAGGCGTGCGTGTGAAACCGTAAGGGGATGCGTCCCGCTTTGGCATCTCCACACAAAAAAGTAAAACAGCGCACATTGCCATGGGCTCTTCAATAGCATCGTTGTCTGTGCTTTAAAAATATTTAGCTGAATGCAAAAGATAGGAATCAGACGAGGAATTGGAGCAGGGGGGTGGGGAAAGAGGGAACAGAGCGAAGGAAAGAAGTTTTACGAAACATAACATATGATTAGAAATCAGCCTTGTAAAAGTTGGAAGCTATTTGAGCTACCTGCTGACAAATAGAAATTGCAGAAAGCACGATGGCCCCTTTGTCCATTGGAGAACATTAGCCTGGCTGTTAAATATCCACAGTTTTCAGGAGGACAGTAGTCTGGATCTTATGAAGCAGCCGTAGGTTCATATTCTAGCCCTTGAGCTTCTCCTTGAACAAAGGGATGATCCTGATATCAAATAAGGCCCATCCTCCAAGCAACTTCCTCTTTGTCAAACAGAGTGCCAGAGCCAGGCCACCCCCGGGGTCTATGTTTGCTCTGGTTCTTCAGAAAAGCTTCACTTTAGTTTCTAAAACACACCGAGATTGCAGGGCAGATGCTGAAATTCGTTCTTTCCTTTAGTCTCTGCCAGCAAGGCCTCACAAACCCCCAGGGTGAGAGGTGGTGAGGGTCCACGGTCAGCTCCAGTGCAGGTTGGGAAAAGTGAGGCTTCTCGGAGGCCAACATGCTTTTCTGAAGCTCTGTGATAACCCCCCGAGTGACGCTGGCATTCTGTGAACTGGCAATAGCATTTGCAGCATCTGGGTCTCAGGATCGAGACTCTGGATACCACCATGGGTGCTGGGGTGACCCTGAGGCACCGTGACTATGTTTCTGCCCTATTCACTATATCCTGCTGGGAGGTCCTCTCCCCCTCTGAATACGAAGAGGGAAAGACTGTCTTTTCTCTATTAACGCACAAGTAAGGATGGTTCTGTTTCGAAGGTGGACCACAAGGAAGAGAAAAACAATGATGCGCCCTACTGGGGGCACCTGTGTCTGAAGTGGAGACAGGAAGGAAGGAAGGAAGCGGGGGAGGAAAAAAGGAAAGGAAAGGGAAGGAGGGAAGGAAGGAGAAAGAGATTGAGAAAGAAAGAAAAGAAAGAAAGAAAGAAAGAAAGAAAGAAAGAAAGAAAGAAAGAAAGAAAGAAAGAAAGAAAGAAGAAAGAGAAAGGCATTTCTGAAATGCCTATGTCGACGAGCACGAGCAACAGAAGGGCGGAGTGGGTAAACGATTTCACTGAGAATCAGAGGACCTATGGGGACCTGAGTGGTAGGCCCAGCTCTGCCGATGAATAAAGTCATTCACTCTTTCCAGGTCTCTATTTTCTCACCTTGGAAATGAGAACCTTAGACAAGTTGGCCTATAAGTCCCTTCCAGTTCTAAAGCCGCAGGACTCTGTAAGAAATTCATGGCCTGTTCCGGTTGGTTACATAACCCTCCACTGGTGTGTTTCCACACCACAGTCAATATAATTTTCATTTTGAATGAAATAAAAATATATGCCATAGAGCGTACATTTGGTTTTATCAGTGTTTTGACCACCAGAGAGTTAGGAGTTGCCTGACAGTGCGACTTTCTGCCATTACTGGTTTTGTTCCAAATTATGTATGTTTGGAATTATAAGAGAGTCCCTTAAGAAATTACTGCTGTTATTGCCCTTCTCTGCTTATGCACTTCCAGTCTTTTAATAACTGGGAGCCAAAATTCCCTGGCCAGTAGTTTTAATTTGCATTAAAAACAGATTTATTATTTACAGAAGCACAAAGAATTTATGGGACTGAGAGCTGCAGCTCCAGCTTGGATCTCACCTAATCATAGCCATGGAATCAATTAACAGTTCATCTGTGAAATGTGATAAAATCTTATGAGATACATATTGCCCAATAACTGAGAACGAGATGAAAGTATTCTCCGTAATAGTGACGGGACTTCGGGGTTTTACAATTGCCATTGAATGGAGCTCCATTAGAAACTCAGGATTCAGGATGGCCACAAAAAAAAAAAAAAAAAAAAAAAACACCATGCTGTGTCTGAACAGATGATAGAGCACGGAGTAGTAAACGTGGCCGGCCATTCCTGCTTTGATTAGTTTCCAACACCCTAGAAAAAGGGGCCATTTATTTAAGTGTTCTTGCTCCTGGCAAATGAGCTTGTGAGGCTTTGGGTGGGTGGAGGTTGGGGGTGGGGGACGAAGCGCAGAGCTATAAATTGCTACAAAGCTAGCCCCTCCAAGAAGGGCTGCTTGGGAGGCCTGAGTAGTCTGGTGTGCAGTGAGCCTCCATGGGGTAGGTCAGGAGATTTGGAGCGATGCCTGAGAATCGACTTTGGAAAACCTGGATCCTTTTCTGGCCAGAATCAGAGATCATCTTTCTAGGATCGAAGACGATTTTTCATCCAAACCTTGCCATGCCTTTAGTTATATCTCTTTCTACATATGCATTGGTGGTTTGTATTCTTGTAGCGTACCAAGCTTTAAAGTGTAAACTTCTCTGAGATCATCTGAGTCTCAGTTCACCCTTGAGAAAACCGAGAGTCTGATGCTGAATGACTGACCCAAGATCACAAAGCCAATGGATGGCAGAATAAGGATAGAATTAGTCTCTTGGTTTTCCATGAAGCGCTCAACAGATCAATTATTCCTGATGGGCTAATGCACCACAGCGAAGGCTGCACAATCAATATGTCATCATTGTATATATGTCCGTGTAATCATTAAACGTAAAATGGAGAGCTGGCAAATGATGTGGATTTGAGACGAAAAGCAAACTCATAGCTTTACCGGCATACCCCCTAGAATCCGACACGCCCATGTTTATCCATGTAAGGTGTGACTGGGTGTATCAGCCTGAATTTCTTGGAGAAGCAGTTTAAGCAAATAGGTTTTCTGAGGCTCGGGATAAGCCACAGTCACTATGGGGCTGGGCTTCTGTCTTAGAGAATAACTATGTGGGAAATGCCCCCAGCGGCCCCGCGCTGAGGGCATGGACAGTTTCTCACCCCCCCACCTCACTCTGTTTTTTCCCCCCTCCCTGCTGCAGTTTTGAAACAACGGTGGGATATTTTGGGATGAAGCCAAAGTCCGGCGAGAAGGAGATCACACCCAACTACGTGTTTATGGTATGGTACGAGTTCTGCAGTGACTTCAAGACCATTTGGAAGCGGGAGAGTAAAACTATATCTAAAGAAAGGTAAGGTTCTGATGGAGTCATCAGTACCCCCTTCCTGTCAAGGAAACTGCCTTGTCAAACCGCACCAAGGGAGCGCCATTTCACACCCATCAGGGTTTTCTTTCAGATCAAGTGGACATTGA
>CM052797.1:58110089-58151572 GCA_028533885.1 Nasua narica | reverse complement strand
GACAGTACAGACAAATAAAAGTGAATGCTTTTCCCATTAATATACTGAACTTGCATCAAAAGGAAATCTCGGAGACTCGGGCCACACTTAACACAGTGTTGAAGCCCCGCTCTGGATTTACAGCGCCACTTCTGACTCCTCGTATCCTGCTGAGGACATCAAACTGCTTGCCGCTCAGCCTCATTGCAGCCTCCTGATTTTATTAGCTGGGGGTAAAAGAAAAAAAAATCTCGACTCTGGATATAAGGAGAGAGAGAGAGAGTTCATTCTGCTTAGAAAAAGACTAAATTTGGCCCTGCTTATCAGGAAAAAAAAAAAAAGCATTTCTGCCTGATTACTGTTTTGATCAGGTCGCCCCTGTTCTACAAAGGGTGTCAAGTCTTTAAACTTCAAAAAGGTCTTGCCGTACTGCCGCCGCAGAACACATGTATGAGGGTGTCGTTCAGAGCGGAGGAGGAAGAGACCAAAAAAAAAAAAAAAACTTATGCAAATTAAGGGAAATGGTTTATCCAACGACAGCATCCATAGCTCACTAAACACTGAGACCTGGAATTCCATAATTCAGTATTTTTGTTCTTTACTTTGTGATCAGAGAAAAGGCATATACATGATATGTCTACATGCACGTACACACATACTATACGCTAATATGTTTCACCTTAAAAAGCTATTTTTGAAGGCATCAACGTTGAGAGGTTTTTGACCCAGTATTCTCGAGTCTCTAATTCTTTTCCTTGGGGACTTTTTTCAAAAGCCTGCTTTTTTTTTTTTTTCTTTTTTCCCTGAGGACGTCAAAGGCCTTTAAAAATGCTTATCAGCATTTCTCTCCACCATTTCTTCTTTGAAAACATGGGAATAAAGTGAGCAGATCCATTATATAAAGTGAAGCAAAGGAATAGTTGTGACATTGTTAAGGAAATAGACTGTTAAAAATAATGTGGAGGAGGGGCGCCTGGGTGGCTCAGTGGTTAAAGCCTCTGCCTTTGGCCCAGGTCATGATCTCAGGGTCCTGGGATCGAGCCCCACATCGGGCTCTCTGCTCAGCAGGGAGCCTGCTTCCTCCTGCCTCTCTGCCTACTTGTGATCTCTCTCTCTGTCAAATAAAGTAAAATCTCTAAAATAATAATAATGTGGAGGGAAAAACACATAAGACTCTTGGTTCCTGACTTCTTGCTCTTGCCCCACAGTTGCCTATTTGGCCTTTTGAGCTAACCTAATCTCCTGTGGCACAAATTCTGTTCAGTGAGCCCGGTAGGGAAGTGATAGAGCCGAGCTCCTGTCCCTCGAACAGGGGACCAGCTCACCAGGCAGCTTTCCTTGCCAATCCTGAAGGCCAGTCTAGCGGTGCATCCTGGATGGACAGCCTTTTGCCTAAGATCTTGTGACTCAGATTTTGAGCATCATCCTTTGTGAATTTGTCCTACTAGTTGGAGCCCTAAAAAAATGGTCCAGGGGAAAAAGAGAAAGAGGGAGTAATGCTTTTTAGTTTAAGAATCTTCTGTTGAGGGGCGTCTGGGTGGCTCAGTGAGTTAAAGCCTCTGCCTTCAGCTCAGGTCATGATCTCAGGGTCCTGAGATCGAGCCCCTCATTGGGTTCTCTGCTCGGCGGGGAGCCTGCTTCCCCTTCTCTCTCTGCCTGCCTCTCTGCCTACTTGTGATCTCTCTGTCAAGTAAAATCTTAAAAAAAAAAGAAAAGAATCCTCTGTTGAAATATTGAAGTGTAGCCCAAATTAAGGAGTTTTCCCCACCTCGTAGAAGTTCGAGCAAACTATGAGTCCGACATGGCAGTGGAATCCACCCGTCCTTCCAAGTGCTGTTCTCTGTTAGCCACCGGTGCGTCCAGCACTGCTTCCTGGGTGCAGCTGGTGAATTGCCTGCTTCACACTCTGTAAACCAACACCTTTCAAGGGTCATGACTTCACAGGACCCTTCTCAGTTCTCCTCACTTAGCAATTTCAGGGGTCTCTCCATTCCGGCCGTGCTTTTGCGAGATGGATCACCAAGGTTGCCAACCTAGAAAAACATCTCTGAAGTTAATGACAGCTCGTAAAATATTTTTGGAAGCAGTTTGTTTCCAGAAATCTGCTTGTTGAGAAATGTTAGCACATTTTGTGTACGGCTGTTCATCCAGTTAAACAAACTGATTAATATCCAGGCTTTTCTCATAATGTGAGGTGTTTGTTTTATTTTGTTTTGTTTTTTCATAGTCCTCTACCTGCTAAAGATTTTAGCTTTTAAACTGTTGAAATCACATGTTCATTATGCTAAAATAAGCAAATTAACTGGAATTCTTCCATTATAATTACATGAGAAACAACGGGATTGCTTTATTTTGACACACATTTAATTATGTCCAATGTTATTATTTTTTTTAAAGATTTTATTTATTTATTTATTTGACAGAGAGAGATCACAAGTAGGCAGAGAGGCAGGCAGAGAGAGAGGGGGAAGCAGGCTCCCCGCTGAGCAGAGAACCCAACGTGGGGCTCGATCCCAGGACCCTGAGATCATGACCTGAGCCGAAGGCAGAGGCCTTAACCCACTGAGCCACCCAGGCGCCCCTTATTATTTTTTATTATATGCTTTTCCAAGAAATCCCAATAAGACTAAATATCAGGATGAAACATCACATAATACAAAGACATCCTTGAAAAGAAAATTCAAAACCAAATGAAAACCTGAAAGTCTGCAATTACTAGAAAAAAAAAAAAAAGCTATAATTTGGGATTCTGTCAAAAGAAATTACACCTATTCGATTTTTAAATATACTTGAAGGCTAATTAAGATCCCAAAAATCATTGGGACAAATTAAGGAGAAATAATAATATTTTCAAAGGTATACATTCACTTCCAAATGAAATGGAAGTGTTGAGAACTACTTTAGGCCCCTTGGAATCAATTTGCGGTAGTAGAGAATATTTATTTCTTGTTCTGCTTAACATGGTTTCCCATCAATACACATTATCTTGATGCAAAATTGAAACAGATGCAGTTTCATAACGGGGTGACAATTGCCCCTCATCAAACCCAGAATAATATCTAAACACACAAATGACTGTCTTAGAAAAACATCCAATGTTTTTGTTCCTTATGAGTGAATGATAAACTAGTATTAAGCTGGTGTCAGGATGCAATTCTGATTTTGAGTAGAGGAAACAAAGTATTTCACTAGAGATATGATTTACCTGCAGATTAAGTATATCGGTAGAAGAACAAGCTACTATATGATGGTATATTAATGTCATTAAATTGTCCTTGGCATTTAAGCCAGCATTAAGCAAAATAGCAACTTCTGCATCCAGGCACAAGTCCAGAATGCCCCCATCCCTAGACCTTCGGTCTGTGGCCCACCAGTCCTCATGCTGTCCCAAATACTGGAACTTATCCCTGCAGTGAAATGTACCAGGCCCCTCTTTTACCTTTCTGATTACAGGCAGTGCGCAGTAGCACAAAAAAGACCTCTAGATAGAGAGTTGGAAATCAACACTTTGATGTCAATAATTTGCTATGTGATCGATCTTGGGCCAGTTGCTTATTGTCGGGGGGGGGGGACACAATTGTCACATCTGTTAAAAAAAGGAATTGGGTTGATCTCTTCTGGCTAGAAATTCTCAATGAATCTAGAAACGACTTTTCTGATATTCCGAGGGACAGTATGTTTCATTTCTGAGATAATGCCTCCCACTTTTGCTCTTCAGCTCATTAGGGACTGTATTGGAAAACATTTCTAGCCAAGATCTGGCGGTGAGCTGGGGAGAGACGTGGGAGCAGGGAGAATTTTCCTCACCCTCTTGGCTGGTAAATGTCTATAGCCAACTTGCCTTGTGCCCTGAGTTGTTCCCCTACAATAGTAATATTGGTCTTGGAGATATCAAATTTTTTTTTTTTAAGTGTGCAGACAAAAATGTTTTCCTCCGCTCATGTGTATCTAACGTTGCATTTAGTGGTTTATTAAAGTTCATCAAAATTTTTACTCTCAGAGGCAGCTTTGCCTCATTTTACCTTTGCATGTACCTTTGCATTTGTGCTTCTTGATATCCAAACACTCAGTGAATTTTTGTAGCACACATTTCTTCCACCTCTTGAATCAACAGGTTATCTAAGCATATGCATAATTACAAGGAGGTAACGTAATTTTTGCTACTTTTATTAACTACTCTTTACTCATTTTCTGCTTTTTCTTTTTCTTTTTTTTTTTTCCTGTTTAATTACTCCAGGGTATCAGACTCTTTCTTATGAAATGTTTCACTACTTAGGATATCTTAAGATGGCTCCCCACACATGCACACATAGAGACCACAAACCACTAGGACCCACAAAATGAGCTATGAATTTGCAAAAGGTAAAGAAGTCTCAGGGGATTCATGACTCTAGGAAAAAAATCTTGGCAAATAATTCACTTTGAGCCAAAGCAAACTTTTAAAAGTGCCATTTAAAAAACCCATAATGGGGAAGTAATGAGTGAATAAGGAGTTTGGTGAGTTTTATGAAAAATGCAAATAAGGAATCTCGTTATACACATAGCTGTAATTTACACTATGGGGGAATGGATGGTTACTTTCTCATTTTTAGTTCAGCTAAATACCAACAGGGTTTCTGTTCTAAGTATATTACTTGCCACGATTATGGTTAATTATGCAGTTGCTATACCCTTGACAGCAGATAGTTCAGAGCTATTGTGGGGTTATCCCAAAAGCTGTCCTCACAGCTCCCTACCGCTCAGGTCACTTTAGGACCTTGAGTTGGAAACTTAGAGAGGCCGTCACTTAGCCCACAAAGGAGCCATTGATCGCAGTGTAGATGTTGCAGAAATTCCTCTTTTTACGTGATAAAGTTTTTCCTGGAAAAAGTTCCATAAACTAAAATTTTTATTTATTGGATTCTGCTCTCCTACTGACACGCATACATGGTCATGACTGTAAGTCGTGACAAGTTAACGTTCTCTTCCCTGGCCCTCTGTCGTATGGTCAAAGGGTCTGTATACACTTCCCTGCTAGGAACCTTCGTATTTTGAACGACCCCTGCAGTAATACAAATAATCTCCCCCTGGTAAATTGGCAAAACTTTGCATTTCTCTAAGTCACATTCGAAGACGGTTCTGTACAAATATACAAACAGTAAATGTCCCAAAGAGCTGACTTATAAACAGAATTATCATAACCACAGAGAATAAAACCTGCTTATTTCCCAAGCAATAAATTTAAAACTACTTGAGCAGAATATTCTATGAATAAGGAGAGGAGGTAGTAGACTTAGAAATGGTAACAAGGATAGGAGCATTGATTTGAAAAAAAAACTAAAACACCTCTTTTGGCCCTCTGCCCTCTGGAAACTATCATTCATTCCATCTCTTTTCTTTCCCTTCCAGCTTCTTAAAAGAGGAGTTTTTGTTTATTCTTCTTTTTTGTTGTCGCACCCCGCCTTCTTCCTGTATCAGTAAGGATAAAGCCTCAGCTGCTATATATAGCAAAGGCCAAAATAACCGTTGCTTAAATAAGAACAACTTATTTTCCTTTTGCATAAAAATCTGTGAAAACAACCACTCCTCCATTTCCTCCATTAGCTCCTCATTTTCTTGTATTCCTCAAGAGCAAACCTTTCTGAGGTCCAGATGTCCTTTCTCTTTTCTCCTCAGCACCCCCTCCTTAGCTAGTCCCATCTATTTTCATAGCTTTCCCTACCAGCTCTGTGAACCCCTCACGTCTTCCTGCACAGACCCTGAGTTCCAAGTCTTGGATCCAAATCTCCTGCTGCACACTAATCATTCCCCCCGGATACTTAGTCTCCGTCTGCAATTCAGAGAGTCCCCATTGGAGGGTATCCTCTCTCACCTGAAGCCCACTCCTGTCAGGTTCCCAACCTTTTGTCTGCATCCCTCTCCTCCTTCTAGCAGCCAAGGCAGGCTGAAAACCTGATTCATCCACAACGCCACACGATCATTTTCCACCTATTGCTGACCTCTCCGTTTTGCCTCCTCAACGGTTATGCTTCTGTACCTTCTTTTCCCAGTGGCTCTGCCCTCGTTCAGGATCTCAGCTCTCACCTGGATTATTGAAACATGCTTCTGTTCTCTCTCTCTCTACCTACGTGTTTTCTGTTTCCTCTCTAATGTCCCTCAATACCCTATCCAGTTCTCTTCCTAAAACGGAAGTTAGATTACATCTATTTCTTTAAACATGTTCTGTGATTTTCTATTACTGACAAAATAAAGGGAAGAGGATTGGCCGTGGTTGGCACTTATACTCATTAACTCATTCTGTCCTTACAACAGCCCTAGAAGAGGGTGTATTGCAATTCCATACAGACACACAAAAGAGAGTAGATCAAAAAAAAAAAAAGAGAGAGAGAGAGAGTAGATCAATTGCCAGCATCACAGTTTCACTAGGAAACAACAGAATGGGCATAAAAGATGGAGGTCTTCTTTGACGCTAAAGCTTGAGTTGAGCTCTTTTTAAAAAAAAGATTTATTTATTTGAGAGAGAGGGAGAGAGAGTGTACCCATGTGGGGGTGGGGGTGTGCGGAAGGGGCAGCAAGAGAGAGAGAGAGAGAGTCTCAAGCAGACTCTCTGCTCAGTGCGCAGCCTGACGTGGGGCTCGATCCCACAGCCTTGAGATCATGACCTGAGCCAAAATCAAGAGTCATACGCTCAGCTGACTGAGCCACCCAGGCACCCCAAGCTTGAGCTCTTTCAAGTACTCCATATTCTCTCCCAAATTAGAGCATGAGCCTTCAAACCACATGCCCTTAATTTACTTTCCAACCTCATTTTCTGTAGCCTCATCCCGCACTGTTTCTCACACCTGCACATTCTTGCCTCGTGTTCTCATTGGATAATTTCTTCACACAGTATTGTCCCCGGTTATTTTGTACTGGTCAAAATGTAGTCATTTGTTAAGGATTACCTCCAAAACCAGTTTCCCTAGAAACTTTCTGAAATGCCCCTAAGTAGAAAAACTACTTCTTCCTCTCATCTCTCAACCCACGTTTTTATTTTTGCTCTGGTTTTTTAACATCCTTTAGAACTTAATTCATTCACCTTGTTGCTGTAGCAGTTTATGTGTCTTTTCCCACCTCTGGGACATAAACCCATTCCTTGTATATGTTCTGTGGTGCACTCTCCAGCACAGAGCCTAATAATTGTTTATTGGCCTAGAAGGGACTTCACGACATTGTACAACATGATAGTAAGTGGGCATTGAAGATCCGGGGTGGTATAAGAATTGGGGGGAGGAAGTGTTCCCAAAGAAATGTGGAGGTTAGGGAGAACCTTGGGAAAATGTCAGGACCACACTGAGCAGAAAATTGTAGAGGGGATTCAGAAACCAGTGGAAGAAAGTTGGAGATCAGTGCTCTTAAATCTGCTAAGTCTTTCAAATCACCGGGAGAACTTTGTCAAAAAGCAAATAGATCTACTGCATCAGAACCCTGGGGGGGGGGGGGGGGGGCGTGGAACCCAGCAATCTGAAGTTTTAGTGAGCACCCCCAGTGAGGGCAAAACTCATTCTGCATTTGGTTACCTCAATAACTGCCTTGGTTTCCACCCATCCCTTGCTTAAATATACATAGTGAGCTTTGGAAGTGGGAGAGAGAAGGACTGCTCCCTTACTATATTCTGTGTTGGTTTTTACTATGTTCAGCCAAGTTTAGGAACTGCTAGACTTAGGTGATCTTGAGGGTCTATTCCAACTCTGATATCCTGTGATGTTTAGGTAGAAAATGAGCTGAGCATTGACAGAGGAGATGAATTAAGCTGCTTACAGAGGAAAGGGGTAAAGACATTCTTGGAATCACATGTCGCCTCCTTCATGAAGTACTCCCCAATCTCTGTGAGTTGTCTTTTCACCACAACTCGGCGGGACGGGGCAGGGGGGATTACTGTCCCTTCAATTTTGGCATTAGTGATTTCTTTTTCACTCATTTAGTTACAGATATTTTTCTTCCTCAAATGAATCATGAGCCCTAGAAGACAAGGGCAATGCCTTATACTTTGTTTTCTCCCTAGCACCTTGTATTTCCTTATACATAGTAGGTGCTCAATTCGTATTTGTTAAATAAACCATCGCTGTGTTTTCTTTGCTGTGTTGAAATTGATTACAGGATTTGCTGTCTGCTATTGATAGATGAGACAGCTTATTTATTTGGATTTTGGTAATAGAATTCCCCAAACATATCCCATAAGGGTTGCTTATGCCCAAGCATCTAAAATCTTAATAGCTTTGTTAAAGAGGATAGACATTTTCAGAACAAGAAAGATTAGTCAATGGGATAAAACAATCACCCTCTCTGTTCTTGACCATATTACTTTCAATTTATCTTAAAAAAAAAAAATAAAACTAGAAAAAAACAAGGAAGTGAAGATCCTTGGGACTCATGGCTGTGCCAAGCCTCCGACCTTTTTGGAGCTCAAATAAGAACCTGAGAGAGCATCTGTCCACACTCTTATTTCCTTGGCTTGGCAAACAGTAGTGGAAACCTGCAGTAAGTCTCTTTCATTCAGCTAGTATGTATCTAAATTGCGTATCTGTGGGACTCGTGACAGCTCTTGCCTTGGGCAGAGGCTAGACGGGATAGGGGCCTGCCTGGGTAGTATGATTTGAGGGGGCACCAGAAAGGCTACCCTGCTCCATACAATCTCCCTGTTTCCTCACCCTGTTTCAGTCAGTCACCCTGTGCAAACAGGCTCTGATTGGTTCTAGGTGTTGGTGAGACTTGGTAAGTGGTTCAGGTTCCAAAACCAAAAAGTGGGGGAGTTGGCATCTACAAGCACATGCTTGTCTTCATTATCAGGATTGGAAAGGTCTTCCAAAGACTAGTTGTGCCTTGCAATTAAACTTGCAGATTAATGACAGGGCCGGCTTCGGTTTGCAAGCTGTCTCCCAGATGCCCCTCCCTGAAGGAGGAAACGCGGTGCTGTTACCTTTCACTCCGCACCTACATCTCTGGGGCGGCTCAGGGTGCTTCGTCTACCAAGTGCAGAGTGATTGGCTTTAACTGCTTATGCATTCCAGGGCAAGTCCAGGGACCCCCCACCCCCACTTCCACTCCCCTGTGGCCTGGGGGGGGGGAGAAGCTCTGCAAAGCGGAAGAGGCCTTCATTCTGCAATTAATCATTTAAAGTCAAAGTATGTTTGGGTACTACAAGTGATAGCCCACAAACACTATGAAGTGGCTGATCGTGTAGCTGGTGAAATTCGGTCTCGGAGAGGACTTCCTTCATTGTAAATAGAAAAATATCTTAGGAATGAGGTAGGGAAGAATTGTCACACTCGAGAAGTGATGGGATAATTTATCTATCATTGGATAACTTTTTAGAGACTGGATTCTGATGTGTAAGGAGCTCCATCTTTTAAGCCAAAGGCCTGTATTACTTTCCTGCTGGTCTGTCTTACCATGGCCACTGGTAAGATTGACCTGGGGACCCTGTGGGGGAAGGGATAGTCAAGGTCAAGAGTCAGACTCTGAAAAGAGCATGAGCATAGAAAAGCGTGTGTCTGTCCCAGTATATAGGCCTGTCAGCCTGCCTAAGATAAATGATTTTGGGGTTACCCATTATTTCATACTGTCTATTGCTCTCTTCTCTGAGTTTTATTTTCTTGCCCTCTGGAAACATTCCACATACACTAGTCAATGGTATTTTCATCGGCTGCTGCCGCAAGGAAGAAATTTCCCTTTACATTGAGGCGTTAATGAGTTTGGTTTTGGTGTTGTTTGTTTTTCACTTCAAGAGTGAAGAGTGACTTTACTTGTTCCATTGACTTTCATAAATATTATCCATGTGTGATAGTTATACCAAGAATTCAACAATACCTAGTGAGGGAGTATTGTCAAAGCGGACAGAAATGAGAGAGATTTCCTCAGCCCCTGGCTTGTCTCCACAATTACACTTACTTATTTAGAACCAAAGTTGGTCATTGGCTCCTTTTCCCCCGGCTGTTGAGAAACAACCTGAGGACAGTACTTTATTTAGAGACTTGAGGAATATCAGAATGTCACGGGGTCTGCGCAGACTCCACAAAGCCCACTGAGCCTGACTGCTGATGTCCAGGCTATCAGCCACTGACTGGAACGCTAGCCTGATAGCTGTGTCCTTTTTTTTTTTTTTAATATTTTTTATTTATTTATTTGACAGCGAGAACGAGATCACAAGTAGGCAGAGAGGCAGGCAGAGAGAGAGTGGGAAGCAGGCTCTCCGCTGAGCAGACAGACTGACTCGGGGCTCGATCCCAGGACCCTGATACCATGACCTGAGCCAAAGGCAGAGGCTTAACCCACTGAGCCACTCAGGCGCCCCAGCTGTGTCCTTCCAAAATCACATTAAAAACAACCCCTGTAACGTTAATGCCGTCTATCCTGCAGGTAATCCTAGTGAGGAAAATACCAAGATGTCGCCTTCTCCATCCAAAGCCCCATAAACCCTGCAGTATTGAACTTTCTTAAGCCACAGAGCCACTTCCACACCTCCCCAAAGGCTGTGCAGTATTCTTTGTTCCTTGGCCTGATGCTGCTGTGTTCCAGCCTGCAAGGAGCTCATGGCACAGGCGTGAATCGCCAGTTGGTATTTCATCTTTGTAGCTTCTTACACCCTTACCCTGACTTTTTCTCCTAAAAGGAGACCATAAAAAAAATATCATCATTTGCTTATAGAAGCAGCTGTTCCTGATAATGATTGGTAAAGCCAACCCACGTTGGGAAGCCAGACTGGCGAGTTACTTATAAAATTACTTATAAATAACTTATAAAATAAATAAGTGTGATCTCCAGTAGGTGCCAACACCAACCTTGTCCATCCCACAAAAATTTCATCCACTATTCAGAGAGCCTTAGGCCAGAATTTACCAGGCCATTGACAAAGGCATGTTTTCCTCACGCTCCTGTGTTGATCATGTCCTTCCATGTAGTCAGAATAGCCGCCAGAATGAAGAGTTCTTGTACTTGTTAGAAAGATTCTGGTCTGACCTGACCTTAAATTTTAGGATAAGTCTAGTGAGATAGTGGTTTGGACCTTCAGCTTTTATTACTCTGGCTTTTTAGGGAACTCGAGTTATTCCCTATGCCATGCTGACACAGAGGCCCATTTCTACACACGTTGGTGCGCGGAGCCTGCCTTGTTCCCTTCCTGGGTTATTTTGACTTTGTCTTTAGTGATAAGTGATATTAAGTCTTCCTTAAACAGGTTCACGTTACAGCTGGTCAGATTTCATGTTTTTACCAACATGAATCTTATGAACTGTATTCCCTGCAGTGCCTCCTGTTTCTTTCCCTTTATCCACCAGCGCTCCCAACGCCATCGACTTTGAACGCCTTCAGCGAAGGCGTGTGCTTGCATGCAGTGACTGATGTTTTAGGTCACACCATACTGGATGGCTAACAGAGCTGACTCTCGGAAGCTAGGGGCACTACAGGCAAAAAACTCTACTTCTGTACTCCAGAAGTCATTTCCTTGGTCCTTGTCATCTACTTGACAAAAGCGAGTGACATATGAACAAGTATGCCCTGATAATATTGCTAGAGTGTATATTTTCCACTTGCTGAAATGAATCGGTCACTGTCATTTAAGAGAACTTTTAACAAATATCCCCAATAGGTACTTAAAACAGAATGATATTTTGTGGGGTCATTTACCCTTTGGTTTTCATTTTCTAAAAGATTTTCTATTTTTAATGCAGTTTTAGATTTACAGCAAAAGTTAGAGGTACTGAGATTTTCTTTCTTTTTTTTTTTAAGATTTTATTTATTTATTGACAGAGAGAGAGATCACAAGTAGGCAGGAAGGCAGGTGGGGGGAGCGGGAAGCAGGCTCCCCACTGAGTAGAGAGCCCAACACGGGGCTCGATCCCAGAACCCGGAGATCACAACCCGAGCCGAAGGCAGAGGCCTTAACCCACTGAGCCACGCAGGTGCCCCCAGAGATTTTCCATATACCCTTGTCCTACCCAGGCATAGTTTCCCCCATTAGCAACATCACTCATCACAATGGCACATTTTTTTTAACCAAAGATGTTTTTAACTTAAGATTGCCCATTGTAATCAAAAGGAATCAGAGATACCAGTCAAATTATGTAAATGTTAACCTGTATTTAAGCAAAGTAACCAATTTTTTAAGACTTTATTTTTTAGAACACTTTTATAGTCACAGCAAAATTGGAAGTAAGGAGATTTCCCATAATCCCCCTGCATGCACACGTGCACAGCCTCTCCCATTATCAACGTTCCTCACCACACAGTTCATTTTTACAACTGGTGAACCTGTATTGACACATTCTAATCACCCAAAGTCCATTGTTTACTATAGGGTTCGCTTTTGGTGTACTTCCTATGGATCTGACTTATATCCTTCACTATAATATCATACAGAGTATTTTTACTGCCCTAAAAATCTGTGCTCCATCTTTTCATCCTCCCCTCCCCCTAAACCCTGGCAACCACTGATCCTTTTACTATTTCCATAGTTTTGCTTTTCCAGAACATTTACTCATTTTTTTAAGAGATTCATTTATTTGAGAGAGAGACAGCATGAGTGGGAAGGGCAGAGGGAAAGAGAGAGAGAATCTCAAGCAGACTCCACACCGAGCATGGAACTCAAGGCAGGGCTGGATCCCACAACCCTCAGATCATGACCTGAGCTGACATTAAGAGCAGGATACTTAACTGACTGCACCACCCAGGTGCCCCAACATTTACTCATTTTTAAACAGTAAAATTAACCCCATTGTTTAGAGTACAGACCACAACCTGAGCCATGATTTGAGATCAGTTATATCCAGATGCCAATTAATTGCCTGCATGATTTTTTTTCATTAAACAAAGTGCCTGGGTGGCTCAGTCGGTAGGGCGTCTGCCTTTGGCTCAGGTAATGATCCCAGGACTCTGGGATCGAGCCCCCGAGTCGGGCTCCCAGCTCAGCAAGGGAGTCTGCTTCTCCCTCTTGCCCCTGCTCATGCTCTCTCTCACTCTCAAATAAATAAATAAAATATTTTTAAAAATATATGGCCTAACCCAAAAAACAAATATTCCAGTTAAAAAAGGAGGGGGGCAGAAGGCATGAGTAAAGACATACAGATGGCTAATAGATACAAGAAAGGATGCTCAATGTCACTCATCATCAGGGAAATAAAAATCAAAACTACAATGGGATATCCCCTCACATCTGTCAGAATGGCTAAAATGAACAACACAGGAAACAGCAAGTGTTGGTGAGGACGAGGAGGAAAGGGAACCCTTTTGCACTGCTGGTGGGAATGCAAACTGGTATAGCCACTCTGGAACAGTATGGAGTTTCCTCAAAAACTTAAAAATAAAACTACCCTATGATCTGTCAGTTGCACTACTAGGTATTTACCCAAAGGATACAAAAATATTGATTCAAAAGAATACATGCACCCCAATGTTTGTAGCAACATTACCAACAATAGCCAAATTATGGAAAGAGCCCAAATGTACAGTGACTGATGAATGGACAAATTGGAATATTACTCAGCCATAAAAAGGAATAAAATCTTGCCATTTGCAACAATGTGGATGGAGTTAGAGAGTATTATGCTAAACAAAATAAGTCAGCCAGAGAAAGACAAACACCATATGATTTCACTTATATGGAAAAAAAGAGAGGCAAACCAAGAAATAGACTTAACTATAGAAAACAAACTGATGTTTGGGGATGGATGGGGAGGGGAGGTAAATGGGGGATGGAATAAATAAGCGATGGGGATTAAGGAGGGCAGTTGTGATGAGCACTGGGTGATGTATGTAAGTGATGAATCATTAGATTCTACACATGAAGCTATAAAACAAATGATAAAATCATCTTTCAAGTAAAACATGTTTATATCTATATCTATCTGTCTGTCTATCTTCTGGCCTCATACTTGTTATTCAAAAATTAGTAGGTTGACAGTCCGGTTACAATTCAGATAGTTATTTGGATTGGGAAAGAGCAGATAATCAAAGCACAGACACACACACACACACACACACACACACACACAATATAACATTAATTATACTCACAGAATTAAACTGGGAGGAGCATTAGGAAGGGTACAATTAGATGGATCCATTTTATTTTCATTCTGGGTTTTAAAAGCAAAGAAAGCAAATAGAAATTGGAGAGTAGAATAGAACTGAAATCCGGAAGATCAAGCAAAATTCCAAGCAAGGCCTTTAAAGAAATGAACCATGATGAAATGTGAGTTAAGTCTTAGCTTTATGAGAGAAAAGTCAGTGGGTGATCCAGTAGGCTTTTATTTTTCCCCACATTTCAGCTTTTCTAGATCTTTCCCCACAGTTCTTATCTGTGGGTATTTGCCAGACACTGTTGATCTCACCACCTTAGAACATATATGGAAAGTAACAAGCAGAGGAGAGTGGTAGAACTTGCCTTGTTTTGGTTTAAAGAGTTGGTATCTAAAAAAAATAAATAAATAAAGAGTTGATATCTTATTAGAGCCCCAAAGTCGGAATCTGGTGGCTATGGCTATCATTAGAATTGGCCTCTCCGTCTGTTGTGTTCTTAATCTCCTGCCCAGGTCTGAAATGTCCCTGGACAGATCTTTAGGAAGAAGACTTTTCTGTTGGCTTGTTCTCCTGGAGAGGAAGGTTGCTTATTCTTTTTCTCTTTCCCCCTAGAGGCTTTGATGGGTTTCGCTGAAGTCCATACACTGGGGTTTTCTAATTCTTTTTTTTTTTAGACAGAGCTCTTTTTGTCCAGTTGAAAACATACATGAAACCCCAATATACAAAATAGAAAAAATGAAGCCTTTCTAGCTGAGGCAGGGTTTATAGATGTTAGGATCTAGAGGATCATGTAACTCTTGCTCCTCTCCCTGAGGTGTCTTTGCTGAATGTTAAGGCTCTTCGGAAGACAGTTTGAAAACACTGCTCTAAAGTGTTGGTCTTCCTGCAGTGACAAGGAGTATAAAGCAGCCCACCTTCTGGATCCTTCACTTGGCTCTTGATCGGCTGGTGTGCTCAATTCCTCTGGCCATAAATGAAAGCACTTCTGTTATTATAAATGGCATGATGATTTCAATATTTTTCTGCCTTGTATACTATGAACCAATGAAATGCTGGATGTCCAAAGAACAAAGACATTGTCCTCCTTCAGTCTCATCAATGGCCGGGTCCTGACTTGGTTTGATTTAGCTGTGGGCATATAAACCAGCCTGTAGAAAGCCCAACATATACCCAGTATTAAACTCTCCCAGAAAATGTGTTTGCGATAGTAGGGAACCCAAGCCTGTCAATGGAAAGACTTGTCACTCTTTGTATTGCACTTAGCTGCCTTATGAGCCCAGATCTCTTATGGGTGAAAAAAAAAAGTATGATTTTGTAGATTATCCATCTGTTTTCGGTGATAGGAGGGGATAATGTTCTGTGCCACTTGTACATTATAAGCAGAAGCAGACTTCCTTGCCCAGATAGTTCTGATAGGAATCCAAGGTTGCAGATCACATGTATAGAGTAAGGACTAAGCAGGAACCTCAGAAGACATGGGTTCCAGTCCCATCTCTTACTTGCATCTTTCTTCAGGAGTTTTTGGCAGCACTTGAAATTTACCAGGACCCTCAAGAACTCTTTAGGGATTCATTATAATGAGAAAGAAGAAAAGATAGGGGTTTCGATAGCCAATTTTACTGAGGCATTTATGAGTTGAGAATAGTTATTTTCTTTCTCTAACTTCTTTGATTTTCTCTCTATATTTCAGATATTTTTTTAAAGGGGGTACGATGGAACTTTGAAATCAAGTGTAGGTATTTGCCTGTGAGTAATCACGAGCAACTTTGTGTGATTTTCTAGACTGAATATTTAGACCAGAAACAAAAACAGAACTAACACCAAGCCAGAACCAAAAGCAAGTCCATACACAATGGAGCTAAGGGGGGGATGGAGCATGTAGGCAGCTAGCTCTTATCTCCGAAGTGAGAGAAGCCAATTCCAGGCTCAGAGAAACTTATATTAACCTCTCTGAGCCTTGGTCTTCTTTTGGGTGATGTCATATGGATACTTTTAGGAATCTTGGAATGTATACATAAGTTGACATGTATAAATATTTAGCACATTTGGGTGGCCTTGAACGCCCTTTCTTTTTGCTTATTCAAGATTCAATCAGCTCATCACTAACTAGAACGAGATTTTTCAATGTTTTTACCCCACCTCCCCAAAGGATAAATGTAAAAGCTAATTATTCTGCAACTCTGGGTATTTACTAAACATTTAGACTTGTTCAGGGTGGGGGAGGGGGAGCTACCAATGCCAGTCGTTGTCACGTAGATCCTTGCTAACAACTGACTTGTGCACAGTACAGCGCTTGATGTCAGAAGAGGGAGGAGACCCAGATAGCCACAAAGCATGACCATTGTCCTCAAGTGGCTCCCGAGGTTTAAGGGAAATCAGACACCTATGCAGTCCTAAGATGAAAAGTCCTTAAGTGCCTGAAGAGAGATGCAAAGTGCTCTTTCACTTGAGAAAAGAGCAATTACTTCTGGCTAAGAGAGATGAAGGAAGCTTTCATGACTTTGGCACTTACGCTGAGAGCAGAAGAATGGGAAGAATTTGAACTTGTGGAAATGAGTAAGAAAGTCATCGGGGGACCAGTAAGAGCAACATGCTGAGGCGAGAAAAGCTTGCCTGGGAGGGGGAGCACTTGAGGGAAGGGAAGGAAAGGGTATTTGATAAGTATCTCATACAGTGCGTTCCGCACTGTTCACAGCACTGGTGGTAAGCAGGTGTGGTATTAGTCCCACTTTTAGCAAGAGCTGAGGCTCAGAGGGTTAAGTGATTTGTCCAAGGATGATATAGATCCAGATCTGCGTCTGAAAACTTAAGACAGACAAGGAAACTTAAGTTTACAGGCAGGGGGAACCTTGATTGCCAGGGTAGGCAATTTGAATCCTATATGGTAGGTCAGGGTTTAGCAAACTATGGCCTGGGGGCCAAATTTGGCACACTCCCAGTTTCTGTAAGTAAGACTGGTGAGAACACGGCATTGCACTGCTGTTCCTTCCTGTGTTGTTTTATGGTTCCTTCCACACTACAACAGCAGAGCTGAGTAATCGCAGAGATCATATAGCCCAAAAGGGGAGAGAGATGGGGGGGATGGGCAAAATGTGTGAAGGGGAGGGAGAGATACAGGCTTCCCGTTATGAAGTGAATAGGTCACAGGAATAAAAGGCACAGCATAAGGAATCTAGCCAATGCTTCGTGATACCGTCCTATGATGATAGATGGTAGCTACACTTGTGGGGAGCACGGTATAATTTATAGAGATGTTGGAACACTGTGCTGTACACCTGAAATTCATGTAGCGTAATAAAAATAATAACAATAAAAATACTTAGGAAAAAAACTATAGAAAATCAGTATTAATTCCCATGCACAACCTTCCAGCTATTGTAAAAGGATCTTAACTGGTCTGCATTATTTCCCATTTCATAGATCGACCTTAAAACTGGATGGCCTACTTTTAAGACAATATACCCTTAAAATCAACAACTTGATGATATTTATAGAACTTAAATATAGAGCCTGAATAGCCCAAATGATCTATATAGAAATTGTCTGGAATACAGTTGCAATTCAGATAGTAAAGAAAAATAAAGTAACTTGTCCTACCAAAAAAACAAAACAGAACAAAACAAAAAAATTCTTTAAATGGTTACTCTCTGGCCCGTTGCAGAAAACCTTTGCTAACCCTGGCTCTAGTTGATTGGGAATCACTGAAAGTTTTCTAGAAGGGAAATGGCATCCTCAGGGTCATGCATTACTGATTGAGACCACACTTATCAGTGGGATGGAGAGAAGGAACTAGATCCATTGGAAGACTATTTCAGTGGTCTGGGCTCTCATCCGTTCACTCCCAGACTGTCACGCTAGCCTTCCACCAAGTCTGCCGGCCAAAACTTGGAAGCTTCGAGAGATCAGGCAGGCAGCAACAATGAGGGGCGTGCCCTGGGTGTGAGAAAGCCATCTGTGCCGACAAGCTGATCGATGGACTGCTGGACGCCTGGGAGTGACAGGAAGTGCCAGAAACTGAGGCTGCTGTGCAGAAATGTCACTGGATGTTGCCATCCCTTCCAATTGTGTGAGAGAGGTCAGAACGCTGACTTATGTGAAGTCACTGCATGTGCAAATGTCAGCAGTGGAATTCCAACATCAGCCTCCCGCGGCTGATTGAAAAGCGCATCTATATCTATTTAAGCCCTCCGAAGTTGATCATAGGACAGACCTCCACTTTGCAATCTCTGCCCACCTAACTTCCGCGACACCCACTCAGAGTCCCTTTCATAGGCTCCCCTGGAAGCAGCAGCTCCCGTGGCTTCTTCAGTAGGAATAGGACACTGCCCGCAGGTTTTGGAGACCGTCTGAAAGATGGGCTGACTCACCAGGTCCGAGCAGTTTTGAAGACTGACCTATGTGCTCTGTTGCTAAGTAGTGCGTAACGTGGCCCCACGGTTGGGATATTGAAGTGCTTACTTCTCCGCAGAGCTATGATACAAAAACAGCTGGCAAACACCTTGCCCTCTGAAAGTGATGTGGGCTTTAACGGCCAGGACCTATAGCAAATCTAGCGAGAGTCTGCTGGGTGGTATCTTGCAGGATCAGTCTTAAGTCCTGGCTATGTGCTTTTCAGGTGAGATGAAGGGACTTTCTATTTCAGTGGGCCGTAATGGACTTGACTATTTTCCCCTAACCTGTCTTGCTGCCGGAGCGTTTACAGTTTAGAGATTAATCAGTCATGGACTCGTTCAGTATTTATTTGTCACTTACTGTATGCCAGGCACTGTGCAAAATGCTGAGGGAAGACAGGCAGTGACTGGACTCCGACTGGAGCTTGAGAGACACTTTAGAGAAGCTCCAGTCCAGTGTAAAAGGAGGGCGGGGGTGCATGGAAATGATCACAGCTCAGTAAGGGGAGGGGCCCCTCGAGGGGAGGCACCAACCCTCTCCAGCCAGATTTTCCCCTCTTTATGTAATAATGTGCCCTGGGGAAAAAGGGTTGAAAAATATTCCACTTTGTTAACAGAATGGCTTTAAATGTCCTAGAAAGTCTTAGGCAGGACGAACTACATAATTTGTGGAGCCCCTCGATGAAAAACTCAGAATTTCAAACCAGTGCCAGCAGAGCATCGAACCAGGTGGCCCCATGTCACTGAACGGGTTGCAATGCCTGACATATCTCACGGGCTCAGCCTTTTCAAGAAAATCAAGAGGGTGGTATTTGGGGAAAGTAAAGGATTTTTTTTCCAGTTTTGTTCTATGGGTTTCCATTCATTTACGGCACGTATATGCATGCCAGGTACCATATCAAAGACTAAGGGTGCTGCAGTAAAATATAGCTGCCATCTCTACCCTCGGTACCTACAGCCTTGCTGAGAACTTTCCCCGTGGTAATTTTTGTGATCTGGTCCAATTAAGTAATCTCAGAAAAATACTCAACTTTCCAGTGACCCTAACTTTACCTTTTTAAATATATAGTAAATTGAAAATACAATTTTTGAATGTGTTTTTCTATAAGGAACAAATATTTTGGTGATCAGAAAAAGAAAGTCTGAAAAAATATGGCTTATTAGTAAGTTCTATAATATTTAAATTTAAATATTTAAATTTATTCTTATTACCTCCAGGAAGTTTAAAAAAGAGAAATGTGGGGGAACATATGCAGCCTTTAACTTGAAGTTTGAATACAAGCACACCTTGTTTTATTGTGCTATACTTTATTGCACCTCACAGACACTGTGGTTTCACAAAGCAGGAATCATGATAACCCCGCATCCTGATAGCAAGTCTATGGGCGCCATTTTCCCAACAACATTGGCTCACTTCATGTCTCTGGTGTCACATTTTGGTAATTCTCACATTTCAAACTTCTTCATTTCTATTCTGTTTGTTAAGGTGATCTGTAATCAGTGATCTTTGGTGTCACTATTGTAACTTTGTTCTGGGGGCCATTGCCCATGCTCCTATTAGATGGTGAACTCAGTAAATGTTGTGTGTGTTCTGACTGCTCCACCAAACAGCCGTTGCCCCATCTCCCTCTCTCGCCTCAGGACTCCCTATTCCCCGAGACACAACAATATTGAGATTAGGTCAATTCATAACCCTACAATGGCCTCTAAGTGTTCAAGTGAAAGGAAGAGTCACACACGCATCTCTCACCTTAAATCAAAAGCTTGAAATGATTAAGCTTCGCAAAGAAGGCATGTCAAAAGCCACGAAAGGCCAAAAGCTAGGCCTCTTGCATCAAACAGCCAAGCTGTGAATGTGAAGGAAAAGTTCTTGAAGGAAATTAAAAGTGCTACTCCAGCGAACACGTGAATGATAAGAAAGGGAAATAGCCTTATTGCTGATAGGGAGAAAGTCTGAGTGGTCTGCACAGAAGATCAAATCAGTCATCACAACATTCCCTAAGTCAAAGCCTAATCCAGGGCAAGACCCCAACTCTCTTCAATCTGTGAGGGCTAAAAGAGGTGAAGGATCTGCAGAAGAAAAGTTGGAAGCTAGCAGAGGTTGGATCTTGAGGTTGCAGGAAAGAGACCATCTCCTTAACATAAAAGTACAAGGCAAAGCAGTAAGTGCTGATGTGGAAGGTATAGCAAGTTATCCAGGAGAGCAGGCTAAGAGCATTCATTACTAAAGGTGGCTACATGAAACAACAAATTTTTATCGTAGAGAAAGCAGTCAGTTATTGGAAAAACATGCCATCTAGGACTCTCATAGCTTGAGAGGGAAAGTCAATGCCTGGCTTCAAAGTTTTTTCAAGGGCGAAACGGACTCTCTTGTTGAGGGCTAATGCTGCTGGTGACCTTAAGTTAAAGGCAGAGGTCACCTAGCATTCTGCAAACTCTAGAACCTTTAAGAATTATACTGTACCTACTCTACCTATACTCAATAAATGGAACAACAAGGCCTGGATGATGACACATCTGTTACAACATGATTTACTGATTGGTTTATGCCTGCCGTTGAGACCTACTGTTCAGAAAGACTTCTTTCAAAATATGATTGCTCATTGACAATACACCTGGTCACCCAAGAACTCTTTGGAGATGTACAACAAGATGAATGTTGTTTTCATGCCTGCGAACACAGTATCCATTCTGGAGCCCATGGACCAAGGAGTAATTTTGATTTTCAAGTCTTGCCATTTAAGAAATACATTCCTGGAGACTATAGCTGCCACAGTTAGTGAGTCCTCTGATGCATCAGGGCAAAGTAAGTTGAAAACCTTCTGAAAAGGATTCACCATTCTAGATGCCATGAAGAACATTAGTGACTCATGAGAAGAGGGCAGAATACCAACATTAACAGGAGTTTGGAGGAAGTGGATTCCAACCCTCATGAATGACTTTGAGGGTTTAAGACTTCAGCGGAGGGAATAAGTGCAGATGTGGTAGAAAGAACAAGAAAATAAGAATTAGAAGTGGAGCCTGGAGATATGACCAAATTGCTACAATCTTATGATGAAGTTTTAGTGGGTGAGGAGTTGCTTCTCATCAATAAGGAAAGAAAGTATTTTCTGAGATGGAATCAACTTTTGGAGAAAATTATGTGAAGACTGATGAAATGACAACTAAGGATTTAGAAAATTACATAACCTTAGTTGATAAACAACAGCAGGGTTTGGGAGGATTGACTCTAATTTTGGAAGAAATTCTACTCTGGATAAAATGCTATTAAACAACATCTCATGCTGCAGAGAAACCATTCACAAAAGGAAGTCAACTGATGAGTCAAACTTTACTGTTGTCTTATTTTAAGAAATTGCCATAGCAACCCCAACCCTCAGGGGCCACCACCCTGATCAGTCAGTAGCCCTGAACATCTGGGCACAACCTTCCACCGACACAAAGATTACGACTCTCTGAAAGCTCAGATGATGGTTAGCATGTTTTAGCAGTAAGGTATTTTTTAAATAAGGTATGTACATTTTTTAGACATTATCACTCAATAGACTACAATATGGTGTAACTATAACTTTTACATGCACTGTGAAACCAAAAAACCCATTTGACTCTCTTTATTGCAATATTGGCTTTATTGCCATGGTCTAAAACTAAACCCACAGTGTCTCCAAGGTATGCCTGAAGCTTCTCTTATTTTATTTGGATGACATATTTTTGCCATACCTACACCAAAGTTCAGCTTCTAGATATAGCTTTTATTTTTTTTTAAGATTTTATTTATTTATTTGTCAGAGAGAGGGAGAGAGAGCACACAAGAAGGGGGAGCGGCAGGCAGAGGGAGAAGCAGGCTCCCCACTGAGCAGGGAGCCCAATGTGGAATCGATCCCAGGACTCTGGGATCATGACCTGAACCGAAGGCAGACACTTAACTGAGCCAGCCAGGTATCTCTAGATAGGACTTATAGAATCTGTGTTCAGATCTGAAAAACTAAAATGAATTCTTCGGTTTGCTTTCAGGACACATCTTAATGATATTCCTGCAAGATAGTACTTTGCTAGTAGTGCCACTTACTTCATTTGTAGTCAGAAACTCTTGCCATGCATTCTTAAGGAGTTCCTTTACCTCTGTGATGGAAGATTCCTTAATGGTTACTACTTACTGACCACTTGCTATACTTCTGGTATACTAACTGTTTTGTATATATTTATTTAATCTTCACAGTAATACCTTGTGGTTGACATTAATCTTCATTTTATAGATAGGGAAATGGAAATTTAGAAAGGTTGATTAAGTTGCTCCAAGTCTTCTAATAATTGGCAAGAGTTAAAAGCAAGTCTTGCTGGGCGCCTGGGTGGCTCAGTTGGTTAAGCAACTGCCTTCGGCTCAGGTCATGATCCCGGAGTCCCGAGATCAAGTCCCACATCGGGCTCCCAGCTCCATGGGGAGTCCGCTTCTCACTCTGACCTTCTCCCTTCTCATGCTCTCTCACTCTCTCTCTTTCCTAATAAATAAATAAAATCTTTAAAAAAAAAAAAAAAAGCAAGTCTTGCTGATTGCAAAGCTTGGTACCACCAAGCTGACCCTCCTCCCCACCCACTGTGCTTTTTTTTTTTTTTTTAAGATTTTGTTTATTTATTTGACAGAGAGGAGAGAGATAACAAGCAAGCAGAGAGGCAGGCAGAGAGAGAAGGGGAAGCAGGCTCCCTGCAGAGCAGAGAGCCCGATGCGGGGCTCGATCCCAGGACCCTGAGATCGTGACCTGAGCTGAAGGCAGAGGCTTTAACCCACCGAGCCACCCAGGCACTCCATACATTCTTTTTTTTTTTTTTTTTTAAAGGTTTGGGTTGCTGGGTCTTTATTTAATATTTTAAAAGTATTTTTGAAAAAAATTTGAAAATAAAGAAATATACAAAGAGTAAGGTAACACATCCATATTCCCACCACTTAGAATTAACTGTTAACATTTTGCTACATATTCAATATTTTGTAATAAAACAACAAAGTATTATAGATAAAAGTGAAATTCTATTTGACCCCATGCCATTCTCTTCTTCCATTTTTCTAGTGATAAGCTCTATCATGAAACTAATGAGTATCTTTCTAGTCTCTATATAAATATAGGTAGATGTTTGTATGTGTGTTTATACACACATGCACTCATCCATGAACAATATTGTTTTGTGAATACTGTTTACATATGTGCCACATGCCCAGTAAAAATAGTAGGAAACCTACAGTAAGTGATTACACTGTGCCTGGAGCTGCAGTAGAGATAGTCTCAGTCCTTTCAATGACTCCACGGAGCAGCACAATTATTAGAGGTTACTTGCCAAGGGTCCCACAGCTGGTAAGTGACGGGGCTAAGAATTAATCCCACCGTCAGGCTCCGGAGCTTGAGCTCTTGACCATCATGCCAAATGGCCTCTTCGATATATCGCTCTACAGAATTCTTCAGTCTCTCAGTACCATGTTTCTGATATCTGTGATTGTTGAGTTTGTAAATCTAGTTCATTCCTTTTCACAGCTATACCATATTCCATTAAATGACTATAGTATATAACCAGCACTGTAAGGTGGTGAGGACCTGTAAAATAGCAATATTAAAAATTTCCTTCTCACCAGGTGAGAATTAAATGGTTGAATTCAAATAAAGCGGATGGAACAGTACCTGGCACTGAGTAAGCGCCCAATAAATGTTGGCTGGTATTCTTTGCTATTATCATCCATCCATTCTTCTAAGGATCATAATCATTAGGTTGCTTCCAATTTTCCGTTACAGCATATATTGCCCCAGAGAAAGCCCTGTGTCTACAAATGTCGGTTTCTTTTGGTTTTCTCCCTAGAAGAGGAACTGATGGCTCATAAGGTGTGCTCGTTTGCACCTGATTATTGCACAATTATTAGAGGTTACTTGCCAAGGGTCCCACAGCTGGTAAGTGACGGGGCTAAGAATTAATCCCACTGTCAGGCTCCGGAGCTGATATTGCCAAGGCCAGCTCTGCCAATCTACACTCCTTCCTAATGAACTGTTTGGCAGTTCCCATTTCCCCATAACCTCAAGAAGGGTTGATATTATCTAACAATTGGATGTGCAAATATGATGGTGCTATAATTCATATACGATGAAGTTTGCACTTCTAAAGTGTGCAATTCAGTGGGGTTTTTAGTATATTCACCAGGAGGTGAATTCTGGTGAATTCACCATCACCATTACCAAATTCTAGGAGAAACCCCTTTACCCAATAGCAGTCATTCCCTACCCCCCCCCCGACAACCCCAACCCCTGGTTGTTCATCTAGTTTCAATCTTTGTAGATTTGCCTATTCTAGATAATTCCTAGAAGTGCAGTCATAGGATATGTGAATTTTCGAGGCTCTTCCATGCTGTAGCGTGTGTCAGCACTTCATCCTTTTTCGTGGTCCAGTAATATTCCACTGTGTGGATAGACCACATTTAGTTTATCCGTTTCCACTGTTTCTTCTCTTGGCAGTTATGAATAATGTTGCTATAAACATTCATATGAAAATTTTTGTATGGCTGTATATTTTCATTTTCTTGGATAGGCCTACATATTTATATACCTAGCCTTGGAATTCCTGGGTCATATGATAACTATGCTTAACATTTTGAGACACTGCCAAAGTGACTACGCCATTTTATATAATCCCCTCAGCGAAGTATGAGGGTTCCAACTTCACCCACATCTGTACCTACAACACTTGTTACTATCTTTCTTTTTAATTCCAGCCATCCTATGTAGTGTTATCTTGTGGCTTTGATGAGTATTGCCCTCATGATGTTGAGCATCTTTCATAGGCTTATAAGCCTGTATGTCTGTATGTCATCTTTGGCCTGTTTTTTCACTGGGCAGTTTGTATTTTTATTTGAGTTATGAGAGTTCTTCCCATGTTCTGAATACACATCCCATATCGGATATATGATTTATAAAGATTGTCTCCCATCTTGTGGGTTGTCTTTTCACTTTATTGATATGAATCAGCATATTTTAGTATTTGTAGTTTTCATGTTTCCTCAACTTCCATTTTCAAAATCGTCTCTGTATTATCTACTGAGTGGATTACAAACCAGAGAGTCTTGAAGTGTTCAGAGAGAGTAAAGTGAGGGCACCTAGCATTCCATAGATCTGAAGAAGGTCCTGCATTGGTCACCTGAGGTCACCTACGGGAGTCCCTCAGCCAGCAAAGGAAATTCAGTTTTGATAACCTAGAAAACATGCCTTCACACCTGATTAGAGTTTAAAGGCACTGAGAACCCATACCTTATATTTCCACCCTGCCAGTTGGTTAATTCAAAAGCATTTGGATACTGTTTAACCTGGCCTCTTCATTTTCTCTCTCTCTCTCTCTCTCTCTCTCTCTCCTGGTCCTCTCCCTTCTCCACTCCCTGTTTCGATTTCAGATTGAAAATGGCTCAGGAGTCAGTCAGCAAGCTGACATCAGAGAAGAAAGTGGAGACAAAGAAAATCAATCCCACGGCTAGTCTGGTGAGACGCATGTTTCAACATAACCTCGAGATTTTTCATTATAACTGAGGTGCATCCGGGAGTGTGTCTGAATTTAAAGGATAAAACTCAGAGGAATGAGTAGTATCCAGATTCTCAGTTCCCATCCCAGAGTAGCCTAGGTAAGAAGGGAGTGAGGAACCAAACATGACTTCCTGTGTTCTCCCAGCAAACCTAACACAGATCATTTCCTGATCAGGCAAATTTAGTCACTTGCCATTTACACCCTTCCACACCCCAGGCTGGCATCCGCTCATCTCAGAGCACCTTTCTCCCAAAATGGTTGAGCATTTAAGAAAGGGGTAGAGATTATACTCTTTAGATAATTGGGAAAACCCAGATGCAGAAAGACACAGCCTACCTAGGATCACTTCACAAATGAGTAACAGAAACCAAGCCCAGACTCTCAGTCGCCTGACAGGTCTCCAGGAGCTAGAAACCTAGAGGCTAGTCGTTCTTCCCACCTGTGAGGGGAAGGTATCCTCCACCTTCCCATTCTGGAAGGTTCACAATGAGGCTCTACCTGTACATTAGAGACAATATTGGGAATAGCTAAATGGTTAGGAACCCAAGGTATAGGGGTTCAAATCCCAGCTCAGCCACTTACTAGTTGTAGAAACTTTGTGAAATTACTTTGCTTCTCTTGGGAAAAGAGAGAAATAATACCACCTTGAGGATTATTTTGAGGAAACGGAGAGAAATAGAAAGTGTCTGGCATAAAATAGGAGCTTAAAAATGTTGGCTGTTTTTCTTGTTATTACAGATTTTGGCAGCATGAGTCGGCCCTGCCTTAGAGAACAGCAGTGAGTGGTGAGGGTATCGCTCTCCTCAGTTTGATTTTCAGACCCTACCTCTCTGTGCCCTGGTGTCCCACAGCTACTTATGTTTATACTTTTGAGTTGCAAGGACCATTTCCCAACTACTTTAAACTTTTTGGCCATCTAAGTAAGGTTTAAGTAGTGAAGTGAGATTTTTTTTTCCTGTTGATTGGTTAGGGTGTCTCTCACTCATAACCGCCGCATCAGCAGCTAAATGAACATTGAGTGAGTCGTGGAGAAGTCAGAGTCCTACAGCTTGAGCAGGGAAAACCGCCGTTCATGCGCTTAGCTCATTTATGGACACATTCTCTGTGCCCCTTTGGTGGTGTGTTCAGTACATTCACTTGTATGAGTTTCGGTGACAATGGGTTCAACCCCAACTTTTGTCTTCCTCGTTGGTCAGCATACAACACTTTCCGCAGCCCCCTTACTTGGGCCTCTGTCCTAACTTTTGCAGCCAAATCTTATTTCCAGGGGCACAGAATGGATTCATCCCTGGAGACAAAGAGGAAACAGTGGGTTTACTGTGGCATTCTTTTTTTAATCAATGATTTCCACCGTGAGCTAGCTCCCAGCTGCTATCCTCAACTTGTTAGCGTTGTTTCTTTTGTTGTTTGGGTGGGAATTCGGGAAGAGCTCATAAACTGATTCCTGACTCAAGTTCACAAGTCAAAGATGAGATCCAAACTCAGGATGGGTGTTCAGAAATCACAAGCTCGAGTTTATGGTAGGCCACTCTGATCACTCAGGGTATCGCATCTCATAGATCACAGGCAGCTGAGGATCTGTTCACAAGGGGCCCCTCTCTGTGCAAAGGAATATCCCTCTTCCATTTCTTTTTTAGCCTTTTATGTGCCCACCCAAAGAGCAGATATGCCCATTCTCGCTATGCTTCATATTTTATTCCTCTAAAGTCCTAGAAATGGTGAGGATTCACGTTTCTGTTTTGTACTCTTATCTGTATTTATATCTTGCCAGCAGACCTTCACGTCCTGCATCTTTAGAAGGCTGTCACTGGTAAGGAAGCTCAGGGAGAACAGGACATCCATGGCAAAATGGAAGTTGCCTCCATGCTGCATGGATTAAATCCGCTCTTCTTCCATTTTGCATAGTCTTTGTTCAGTCCCACCATCTTGACCATACACAGATGTATTCGATTAGGAAACAGTGATTTTTCCTATCTGGATTCCCCAGAAACTATTTCTTAGACATTCCCTAATTCCATTAGTAGACCAGGGTAGGAGGAATCTTTGAGTAACGCTGCAAAGTTAGGGTCTTTGTCACAGAAGAAGAGACAGACCAGCCTCGAATGGTAAAGGTCAGTCTTTTAGATGGATATCATTGATTGATTAGTTGATTATTCGTTTTTTGCTTCTGGAAAGTAAGGAGAAAGGAGGAGGTTGGGAGGAGAAGGTAACAGGATTTCAGGAAAGAAGGATAAAAATTACTCTCATTTCTAGGGCCTTGAGTCCAACTCTATTTATCATTCTAGACCAAAACTTTGAGAAATTTATCAAAGTTTGAGAAAGATGAAAATTTAGAACAAAGAATGATAATAAACTCCTATTTTTTTCCTCAAACAACAGAAAGAAAGACTGCGTCAGAAGGAAGCCAGCGTGACCACTAACTAATACAGAGCCACATAACTGTGACGGCAGCAATATGCATTTTCTTGTATCATCCTTTGCAACAACACTAGTGCTGCAGAAAGTTCTTGAAAGATACGTCACCAAACATTTGTTTTGCTCATCTCTTTCTGAGGTCATTGCAGTGAGCACCCCGTGCCTTCTTAAGGGAGTCCCTTGTTAAGCCACAGGAACAATGAGAAACTGTTTAAGGGAACATTGCAGGAATATTTGATTATTATTTCTTGTAAAGGTCCAAAGTTGCGCCATTACAAGACCAAAAGAAATACCAAGATTTTCCAAATGTTTTTAAAAGTGGAGATTTCAAGCTTTCTAATCCGAGCTTGATATATATAAACTTGTGACAGAAGAAGAGAAGGATCTTTTATGACTGTTGCCTTGAGAGGATTCCAGCCTTCATCTTTCCACATTGCTGGTGTGGCTCCATTTTGGTCCTGTTGCAGCAAGATCCTATATCATCCTTCTCACCAAAAATGTTGAAACTTACCAAAACTATTTTTTAAGACATTCAAGACTATGTATTTTCCAGATGAGAGAAATGGTTATTTTGTTGTTGTTGTTCATATAATGGAAAGGACAGAAAATGGAATTATACGTGGGTAGAGAGGGAGTTAAATAGCCATAAACTTCATCCTGGAGAAGAAATTACTGCACAGGGAGTTGACATCAGCTATTAAGCAAGACCCGTTCTTTGGTTTTTATGTGAGTTCATTGTGGTTTCCTTGCCCAGCAGAAATTCTGTACTCTTATTCCTGGAAGAAACACTGTTACCCAAGCCAGCACAGGCTTGGAGGTCAAAGTACCTGCTTGGGCAAGTGACCTAGTCACAGCACATTTCACATTTCAGAATGTTTGTGAATGGGTAAGGCGATGTTGACATTCAGCTAAGCTCTGCGTCGTGTTCTGGGATTGTGTGTGTCTCTACTGCTCCCACCGACCTCAGGAGGCAGTTTCTAGCCAGAAGAGCAAAAGCTACTCACTGCTTTTCATCATGACCTTGACTGACACGGATGTGACCTAGGGTGAAGCAGGAGTCTTTGATGTTGAGAAAATTAAGAGCATAAAAAAGGTTCTTTACAGCAAAATGAAAATGTGATTATATTAAGCTTTGAGTGGAATATCATGGACAGGCAGCTTTTTCTGACCCTGGGAGCCCATATGACTGCTGCCCCTTGAATCACTAGGGAAACCACCTTGGACCTCTCCCCTGACATTTTTTTTTCCTTAAGCCACCTCTCTTCTAATCTGTCTTGTAAGAGGAGGAGAGAGAGAGGACTGGGGGTGAATTGAGAAGAAGATCAAAGACTACCCATTTTTGGCCTTGAAGGGAAAGAGGTCCAAGCCTTCTCCAGTTGGTGGACAACAGTCTAAAGGTGGGTGAGAACCTTAAAACCCTTCCTGATGGGGCTGCCACGTGTGGCCTTGCCCCTGACCCTACCCTCTTCCCAGAACCTCTCAATTTGCCAGGTACCTGAGTGTCCCCGCAGGACTCCCTGCTAATCCTCAGCCCCTCCCTCTTCCCGGGACTCCCTAACAGAGGCAGCTCACTAAAGCAGCACTGTGCCTATAATGTAGTCAGGATCAAATCAAATCACAGAAGCCATATTTGTGCAGGTGCTAACTGCCTTCTCTAATAATTCAAAAGAAAGGAGTAGGGTAGCATGGTTGGGTCTTTTTTTTTTTCTTTCCCAATTCAAAATAAGAGATGAGACAAGCAAAACAAAAAAGCTAGTGAGAAGCTGACATTACTAAAACAAGTTGCTCATCAGCAAGAAGCTTTTCGTACCGCTTTCTTATATCGTTTTTTTTTCCTTTTCACTCAACCGTGAAGAAAATCTAAGAAATTCATCAACTTAAAACAAATTCAGCTTATAGTCATCCTGTACTCTGGGACATTCCTTCTAGTATAATCGAGCAGAAGAAAAGTGCCTGTCTTGTCCATGCTTGGGGGATCCACTTTGAGTTCAGCGAGATCAGCATATGTCTAGATCCTCATTGGTCCCTACAGACTTGACGGGCAAGAGCAGCATGTGCTTTCAGTGGAGTCAATGGCCCACTTCAGGCCTCTAAGGAGGGTGGTCATAAGAAAACCAATGACAGTAAACAGGCCTGTCACTATGACCACATAACCCTGCAGGAACATGCTCTCGGGGAACCAATGCTGAAGAAGAATGAGTGGAAATTTAATGCGAGAGTTAGACAAATGCAGCCTAAGTTGCATTCCATTCACGTGGACAGACTAGAAATTGGCAGTAAAATGCCCATTTCTAAAGACTATACTTCGCCTGCTCTGTTGGGGAAACCTAGTGATGTTTTCGGACTATTCAAATATAGTAAGTTATTGTATTAAGACACTAGGGCAGAATCTCCATTATTCTCACGCATTTTGAGTCCTGCGCCATGTGTCTGGATGCCCTCTCCCACGTTCATGCATTTAACTACAATGTCGGTACAGCCTTTGTTCCTAACATGGCAATGCTCGGTAAAAGTTCACAAGAGCTTGTTCAAGGTGGGCCATCTCAAACAACCTGGAGCCCCTTGAAATCATCCCTCTAAAATGCAGTTGAGGTGATGGTAAATTCAACAAGGGTCTCTAAACTTTTCATGGAGAGGAAGTAGTTAGTGTACCACTCCATCAGCTTGAGCATTTGGGGCAAGCAGGGTTTGAATGGCTTTTCTAAGAACAGCTTTCCCCAAACTAAAGGGAGAGTGGCCAGTATGGCTACTCTGTGTTTAACCAGACACTCACACCCAACTGCACTAGTAAGACTCTGACAAACCTTGACTTAGAAGCAACATCGTCTCTTCCCAGCCAAGAGTCATTACATCTGAGGACGTGGTTGGATAGCAGTTTGGACTCCTGCATGAGTAAACTGCAATCATCATCAAGCATACAAATATATCATATGTTACACTAAAACATGATATAAACATGTTAGGTAAAAAGCATCAGGCCTCTGAGATGTCGAAGGTGGGGTTAGAAGGAGGTGTAATGTATGGCTTTTAACGCAAAAGGCAGCTTAACGGTGGGGCGGGGGGAGGGCACAGAAAGGAAAAAGTGTGGCCAAGCAGAAATAGATGATCGTGATGACAATGAACCTGCTGCCGTTTGAATCCTTGAGTTGACATGTCTCTTCAGATGCCCACCAAAAGTACCTCAGAATAATGGAAAAACAATTTCTGAAATCTGGGAAGTAGAATAAGGAAACCCAGCCATGGGAGTACATCTTTAAATATTCTAGCCAAAACAAATTGGCAGTGTGGTTGAGGAATCAATTGCCAGATTGGGTGCTAGTCTTGGACCCCCTCCTACCGCCCAGTAAGCTACTGAGTCCCCCTTGGGCTCCTCTTTTTTTCCTAAGAACCACAAGGAAAGTCATTTCCTAAATGAACAGCTTATAGGCTGCTGGTGGAGAAACTGGAAAAAGTGAAGGAAGGAATGAAACTCTGGGGGTAGTGTTGGAAACCTCCTTGCTATGGTTCTTCCAGGGACCGGGATTGGATGTAGCAGAAGAGTCATGTTATTTTTGGTAAAGATTTGCCTTTTGGCCTGGGATTGTACATCTCTCTGTAGATTATACTGTGCCCAATGGGGGCATTTTCATTTTAATTATAGTCTTGCTTTCTTGAATGTTATATTTTCTCATTTCGGCTTCTGCTTCTCCCTTGCCTGACATCATGGACACAGATCATTGCACACAACATCGCATGCGGCAGTATAGCCTAAGACAGTGCCTTGTCCAAGTTTCAAGGGGAATTAGAAATGCAGACTTGTGGGCTCCTTCTCAGTAACCAGACTATAACCTTAACAGGGAAACCTCTTCATTCCCTGACATCCTAAATCAGCTTATTTTGTAGTTCTTACCCCTCCCCAAATACCAATTAAACCAACTTGGGGCTTTCTGTGTCAGGGAGGAGAAAGAAGTCCAAAATATATAGATTTTTTTCCCCAAAAATATCTGGTCCAAAAGTCAAATATATCATTTTATGAAGTATTTAGATTTGTGCATAATTTTCTTTGATTTTGCCTGTTCTAATCAGGGAGGGGAAAAAATGACAAAAAGCTGAAAGGGAAAAAAAAGACATCGGATTTGGTAATTCACAAATTAGTTTATAAGTTTCTAAACCACACAAAACATGGACATACTGTGAAATCCAAGGTTGTGGAAATCCGGAGCACAAAAAAATTAGAGCAGCTGTGCAAGCTGACGAGCATGGACAAAGTAAGAGGTGTCTGTGGCCTGCTTGAGACTTTAGCCTCAACCAGGCAATTCTGAGAGTATGGATTCAAAAGAGTCGAGGATTGCCCTGAAGAGTGCACTCTTTAAAAGCCACATACAAGGAAAAGTGGTATGACATAGTGGAAGAAGTGGCCAGACCATTACACCATCCTTACTCTGCGCTCCCTTAAGAGTAGTTGATAAATGTGTGGAACATCTGGAAGACCATCAAAACCACATTTCATAGATCAGCTATTGTACCTTTAGGATCAATTCAGCTATAGAAAGTGGACTGAATGAAGAAATGAACTTTCATTCATGTCAGCTACTTTGTCTTCATGAAGAAATTGGCAACACAAGAGAAACAAGGCTATGCGGCCAAACTAATAGTACTTAATATTTGAAAAGTATGAATCGTTTTTAGCCTTGCCAAAACGCAAGTAATATGTTGGATACGTTTCCATCTTCTAGCTAGAGAGAAAAACAATCCAGCGGTTTGGAACCTTCCCTGTTATTGGTGCAAAAGTCACTTAAAGAAAAGCACCTTCAGAAACTGGTCTCAGCATGGCTGGCTGCTTGCGGACGGCACATCACAGTATTTATAACCCCATTAGCAATTGAATCCAGGCATCACTAGGCGCTTACTCACAGCTGTATGTGACCGAGAGGCCCATTTTGTGTCATTTCTACACACCCGTCAGTTGTTGACACCTTGTTAGATCACTGAATGTTAGTTTCACAATTCTTCATTTCCCCTTCCAAGGAGCGGGCAATCTACCAAACCCTCCCAAATCAACTCTTTGCTGGGAAGGAGGGAATTCAAGAGCACTTTAACATGCACGATTGAAGCCAGTTCAGCAGCCCTAGTCCCGCCAAGACTCTTAATCAACGCTGTGATATAAACCTAGCATTTGGGAAATTCGTGTAGTCGACAACTTAATTGGAAACGCGAAGATATTAAAATGGCAGTTATCTAACTGTCTCTTCAAGCCCTCGTGCAGCTTCTATCAACAGAGACGTTACAAAACCAAATCAAGCCTCATTCAGGAGGCCAGCGGTCCTCAAGAAGAGCTTACTAGGTTGGCTTTCCCCTCTACTCCAGCTGCTCTCTCAACCAGCCTGGTGATAACCAGTTACACCAAAAGAACCTTTTCCTTTTCATCCTTTTCTTCTCTGGTATGATGGTTCGCTTCAGTCAGGAGCTCAAACGAACTCTGGACTTTATTGCATATTACATCTAGGAAGTACTTGTTCGTGAATGTCGTCTGCATTCTATGATCTGGGGAAGACCAACTTAATCTCATTTTTTAATAAGAAAGTTGTAGCTAATGCCGTTAATTTATCCTTCTGCATTCCACCTCTGCTCATGTAATTTTCTGTTTTTTAATCTTCTCTGAAATGTACTAAGAAACACCAGTCTGCCCTCCTTTCTGAAAGCTAATCCAAATACTTCTGGGAGCTATATTTTTTTAGGCTTTGCGTGAAATTTGATAGCATTGGGCTAGCAAAATGCAAATGAGCCCATAGTTTCCAGCAAAAATTCACCTCCCAAGAACTTGTCATTCTTTTCCACAGATTAAACAACTTCTACTATTTATAGGTTCTTTTGTAGGCCGAGCATTTCCCTAAATTCTACCTGTGCAGACACCAGAGGGACTGTCTTTGAAATTGTAAGGTGGTCTTACGAGAGAATGAATATTTCTCCCCACATAGAGTGGGAGCCCCCAAAATGTCATCTTACAATTAGCCTGCATTGATTCTTAGGCATGCATTCACTCTGGTTTGTCAACATCTTTGGCAAAATTGTGCTTCCTTTCCTTCATTGTTCTCTTCTAGAGCCTGCTTCTATTCTTGTCTCATGAAACAAACATATTTTCTTTATTCAGCTGGGCCAGCTTTCCAAAATGAAAAGCTAGTCCTGTAGACATCTGAGTACACAGGGAACTTACTCTCTACCTCCCCATGTCATGGACAATAACTGTGTTCAGGAATGAACAACTCTCTGGGAACTCTTGGGGTGGATTTTGAATTCCAGGTTTCCGTGAGAAGCATAAAAATGGGTATATAGCATACAAAGATTGTACTACCCTTATCCAACAAGAGACTAGAAGGAGATTCAAAATCTTTACATCTCAGATAGGTTTGAGTGAACTATAAGTTGCTCGTTGTTTTTTTTTTCTTTCTTCTTGCCAACTTGTCCCTACCTATAATCTTACCTTTTCATATCTGACTCCCAACGCATTAAGAAGGTGTTTCAGTCCCACTAGGACCGCACTCTGTCGAATCCTCCAAAGACATCCATTTCCTTTGGAAACAGATCTGGGAGTGAGGGGCAAGTAGTGCGATTCTCCGGTCTGTGCAGAGTGACAGACAGAATTTGGGACTCCACCAAAAGGATAGGTCTACTCCAAATCATTAATCTTACAATTCTGTAATGCTTCAAATAATGTGACCCCACTGTTAGTAAAATATATAATTTTCAAAGAATATAAGCATAAAGAAAAAAGGACTTCCCTTTAAGAAGAAATCTAAAACACTCCTGAAAAGGCAGAAGCTTATAAAATTCGAAATTGAACAATTTTTTTTTTTTAGAGAAAACATGTTATTGGTTCATCATAGTTTTTTCCTCTCATTGAGTTTTAATTTAGACTAGCATGGGAAGCAGGGTGCCCCTGGACTTTGATTTAGGGGATCGTGCTTTGGCCTGGAAAATCAGCACAGAGCTGCATGCCCAGAACCTAAGTGAAATCAGTCAGCATCCTAATAGGAATCAGGTTGAACAAATGTAAATTACTTCAAGTCCTTTAGGGCTTAATTTTCTCAGTGACACCCTGGACCCCAGACACTACTTCCTAATATGCATTTGATCCATGGGGTGATGTCTCCGCAGGGTCTTGGGAGATGGCAAGCGATGGGATGTGGGAGTAGAGCAGGAGACAGGGAGAAGGAAAATTTGACCACTGCAGCCTGGGCACGATGTTTTGCTGATATAATGCACTGTTAGGGGGCTGGTGATTTTTGCCTTGCTTATATCAAGGGCGGCCTTTCAGCGGCAGCTCCAGGGATCTCATCAGACAGATGCGAGTGTTCAGTATCTCGTACTGGTCAGTGCCTGACAGTGCGCTGGAAAAGCAGGGACCCTCGTGAAACCGGCCTGTGTTCAGGTTCACTCCCCTGGGGCTGGTTGTGCCTGTGTCTTCCTGGTTTCTCTATGCCTGTCCAAAAGTCATTTTGGCGCCTAGCTTCATTTTACTTGACTCACTTCAATACTTGTGCTTCAGCCTCCCCTTCGTTCCCAGCCCACGGCTTTTTCCCCTCACTTCACAGTTTCTCCAGGACCCAGCGTTTCTGGCCCCCTCCTGCCCTCCCCTCAAGCCCGATGCGCCATTCATTCCCCAGCCCTTTGGACGGGGCGCTCCACTGTCACCAAGTGAGACACAGCTCTGTGACTGCCTCCTGTTAGTGTCAGCATCACCTCATCACTTAGGCAAAGAGGGAAAAATCCATAAAAGAGATGGAAAATACATTTCTTTTCTCGTCTTATTCTACTTTAAGAAGGTCGAAGGGAGGGTTCTAGGCCTTTTCAATTTCTCATAAATTGTACTTTAACATAACCCTGTCTAATTAGGGACCATCCTTTGACAAACTATAAATCAGGTCTCACCATCTAGGATGCGTACGACTAAAGTTTTGAAGCTGAAGGAACTTTTCTGTGCCGCGGGACAAACTGACTTAATTCTGTGCAGTTTGAGTCCCAGGATTTTTATTGCCGCCTAGTTCTTACTCCTACTCGTGATCCAAACATCCACACGAATCTGGATCAGGATGCTGAAAATTTGTGGTTATTTTCAGATCAACAGTAACTGTTACACTCTTCAAAGTGCTTAAAAAGAAAGTGGAAGCATGTCCTAAGTAATCAGTCTTTGGATCTGGAAAAATCTTGGCTCCTCTGTTAAATATTAGATCAATATGTAGCTGTAATCCTAAAGGATTTTCAGTAACAATGAAGACAGTTTGAGAAATGAGAAGGCACTTTAAAGACATGAAACCTTACATTACATGCTTTTGGACATTTTTTTAAATAAGCTAATTGGATTCAGGTATTTTTTTCCCTTTAAATTTTTAAAAATATGTATTTCTAATTTGTTTGCATATTTAATTTTGTCAAAGCTGAGTAATGCTCATTAGTTGGATTCGTAAATGTCATCTCCAACCAAATGAAGTGTTTATTTTTAAAAAGGAAGGCTGAAGGAACCAATATTGACTTGTACATAATGAAAATATATGTGTGTCTATATATATATATATATATATATATATATATATATTATTTTTTTCCCTCCTTGACACTATTTGGTCACCACATCAAGTGTATTTTTGTACATAATATATTGGTTAGAAAATGTAGATTGTCTATTCAAAGAATTCTATCTCTGTGAGAGATTATATTTATCCTAATCTGTTGATACTTCTGTTAATTTGTTTTAAGAGATAGAACTCTATTTTTTTGGAATTTGCAGAGAACTGCATTCATGGCTTCCGACTGTAAATATGATGAGACTATTTTAATAAATCTTGGTTTCATGTCTGCTGGTGTGTGGTGCGGGTTTGTTTTCAGGACACATTCGGGACCGTCTCCCAACAGTACTTTCATATGGAGAATGGCCGTCATCTCTAACATTCCTAACTGCTCAAGTACACCGTGATTACTGAGCTACGACAGCTGGGTCTTGGTAGGTGCCTCCTTCCCTTTGCATCCCACCAACAGTGGGCATTCTGGGTAGGTGTTCAAGGCTAAGCACACAACAGACAAGGCCAGCCAGGCACTGGCTCCGCTGGGCTGACCGGAACAACACTACCTGAAGATAAACTGCCCAAGGTGGGGGCATATGGGCAGAACCACAAGTATTGGTGACTTCAAGCTGTGGGTCAGTAAACCATATACCAGGGAAACTGAACAGAAACCTAACTGTATTGCGTTCTAGCACTAAGCACAAGGTACAAATTCTTTCCAAGCCTTGATAGGACACACGCAAGTATTCATGAACAAGAACCAAAAGGCTTTCGGCAAAACGCTCTTCCTTCCACTTCAATAAAAGCGTGCTTGTGTGTTTTTCTATTTATTTACTCAGTGTTCCTGAATGCCACGCAGTCTTAAGGTCTAGAAATTTGCTGAAATATGCCCCAATTTGTACAGATAGATTTCACGAACAGACACAGTGACCATCTGGGGAGACATTTCATCACTGGAAAATCTTCTAAATCCTAGAGTCATAGCGTTGCAAAAAAATCCTCATCCAAATATGATGAAATCTATTTCGCAGAGTAAGAACAACTGAAGCGCAAGGAACTTGCTGAGGATCACAGTTAGTGTTGGTGAACACATTAAGACTAGAATACAGATCTCTTGACCCCTAGGCCAAAGCCCTTCCCAGTGCTTAACTCTTTCATCATGTTAAACTGTTCTCTTCAAAATGCAGGTCTCCCCCTCCCCCCGCCTGCTATCTGACAACGGAGTATGCTCATGAAACTTTTCATAGGCCAAATGGCATAACGCAAAGAAGCAATTACTGTTAATTTACAAGGAAAATTATTTGAGCATTCCCAGACCTCAGGAACAACCCCTCTCAGACTTTTCTGATACCTCAGAACACATCTTGCTAACGGATACACAAAATAAATCAAGAGAATGCACAGATGCTCACAGACACAGTTCAAAGTTGTAATGTCTTGACGCTGAGATGCTGAGTGTAGTTCAGGGAAGGAGCTTGGCGGGGCCCCTCGCACCTCACTTGCACGCATGCTGCCTGCATAACAAATGCTACATGCCGTTTTTTGCTTTTTTGCCTTTTTTTTTTATATATAAAAGCGAAAATCTTCAGATTTTTTCTGAAGCAAAAACAAGTAGTACTGTAGGTCTTTTGTGAAAAGCAAAGGGAAGTAACAGGAACTTTCAGAAAGTAGGGGATACCTGTACACCATCATGCAGAAATATTCTAGAACTGTTGTTTGAAAGAAAGCGTCCAAATGCGCCTAAAGGTTTGTAGAAACCATTATTAAAGTTGCATCCTGGGGCACCTAGGTGGTTCGGTCAGTTGAGCGTCCAACTCTTGATTTCAGCTCTGGTCCTGATCTCGGGGTCATGGGATCGAGCCTTGCATTAGGAGGCTCCATGCTCAGCTGGGGTCGGCCTGAGATTCTCTCTCTTGCCTCCTTCTGCCCCTCCCCCTGCTCATCTCTCTCTCTCTCTCTAAAATAAATACATCTTTTTTAAAAATTAAAAGGACAGAGGCCCGAGTATCAAGGAACCTAAGAAAAATATCAGTCCAGGGGTGCCTGCGTAGCTCAGTGGGTTAAAGCCTCTTCCTTCGGCTCAGATCATGATCTCAGGGTCCTGGGATCGAGCCCCACATCAGGCTCTGCTCAGCAGAGAGCCTGTTTCCCCCCCTCTCTCTGCCTGCCTCTCTGCCTACTTGTGATCTCTCTCTCTCTGTCAAATAAATAAAAATCTTTAAAAAAAAAAAAAGAAAGAAAAATAGCAGTCCACCTTAAGAAGAATTTTCACTCTGGTTTAATCAAGATTTATTCTCCCTTGCTGAGTGATAGCTGTTGAATTTATAAGTGTGCTTTTTTGCCTGTTCTTTATTTTTTTCCCAAATACTTTTATTTTTTTCAGTGTTACAAGATTAACTGTTCATGCACCACACCCAGTGCTCCATGCAATACGTGCCCTCCTCAATACGCACCATCAGGCTCACCCAACCCCCCTTCCCCACCCCTCCAAAACCCTCAGTTTGCTGCTCAGAGTCCACAGTCTCTCATGGTTCGTCTCCCCCTCCGATTTCCCCCCATTCACCCTTCCCTTCCTTCTCACAATGCCCTATGTTTTTCCTTATGTTCCACATGTGAGACATAAGATAATTGACTCTCTCCGCTTGACTTACTTCACTCCGCATAATCTCTTCCAATCCTGTCCATGTTGATACAAAAGTTGGGTATTCATCCTTTCTGATGGATTGCCTATTCTTTAAATAGTCTGTGTATGCTGATGGCCCAACTAACAGGCCATAAGTTTCTAAGGCTAAATATTCCACTTCAGACTCTAGCGGCCCACTTTTACCTGCCTATGATGTGTTCATTGAAATAAGAGATTTGACAGTTGGCCAGCAGTGGCCCTACCTGCAAGGGACGCCTGCATCACTTTGGATGCCTTTCAGTGTTCTCAAAGTAGAGCTACTTCACGCCCATCATCGTGTCATAATGAATGGTAAGAGAGATAACTATATAATTTATCAATTGATGCACTAAAAATGCCCCCGAACAGACCCATAACCAGTAAGGAGATTGAAACAGTCATAAAAAATCTCCCAATAAACAGGAGGCCAGGGCCAGATGGCTTCCCAGGGGAATTCTACCAAACATTTAAAGAAGAATTAATACCTATTCTCCTGAAATTGTTCCAAAATGTAGAAATGGAAGGAAAACTTCCAAACTCATTTTATGAGGCCAACATTACCTTGATCCCAAAACCAGACAAAGACCCCATCAAAAAGGAGAATTACAGACCAATATCTTTGATGAACACGGATATAAAAATTCTCACCAAAATACTAGCCAATAGGATCCAACAGTACATTAAAAGGATTATTCACCATGACCAAGTGGGATTTATTCCTGGGCTGCAGGGTTGGTTCAACATCCGCAAATCAATGTGATACAATACATTAATAAAAGAAAGAACAAGAACCATATGATACTCTCAATTGATGCTGAGAAAGCATTCAACAAAGTACAACATCCTTTCTTGATCAAAACTCTTCACACTGTAGGCATAGAGGGTACATTCCTCAACATCATCAAAACCATCTATGAAAAACCCACAGCGAGTATCATTCTCAATGGGAAAAGCTTAGAGCTTTTCCCCTGAGATCAGGAACACAGCAGGGATGCCTACCATCCCCACTGCTATTCAACATAGTCCTAGAAGTCCTAGCCTCAGTAATCAGACAACAAAAAGAAATAAAAAGCGTCCAAATTGGCAAAGAAGAAGTCAAACTCTCACTCTTTTCAGATGATATGATATGTTATTTGGAAAACCCAAAAGACTCCACTCCAAGACTGCTGGAACTCATACAGGAATTCAGTAAAGTGTTAGGATATAAAATTAATGCACAGAAATCAGTTGCATTCCCTGGGGCAAATGATACATTATATGTTAATAAAAAAATACAAAAAAAAAAAAAAAGAAATCAGTTGCATTTCTATACACCAACAGCAAGACAGAAGAAAGAGAAATTAAGGAGTCGATTCCATTTATAATTGCACCCAAAACCATAAGATACCTAGGAATAACCTAACCAAAGAGGCAAAGAATCTGTACTCAGAAAACTACAAAGTGCTCATGAAAGAAATTGAGGAAGACACAAAGAAATGGAAAAACGTTCCATGCTCATGGATTGGAAGAACAAATATTATGAAAATGTCTATGCTCCTAAAGCAATCTACACATTTAATGCAATCCCTATCAAAATACCATCAATTTATTTCAAAGAAATGGAACAAATAATCCTAAAATTTATATGGAACCAGAAAAGACCACGAATAGCTAGAACAATGTTGACAAAGAAAACCAAAGTCGGCAGCATCAAAATTCCAGACTTCAAGCTCTATTAAAAAGCTATAATCATTAAGACAGTGTGGTACGGGCACAAAAAGAGACACATAGATCAATAGAACAGAATAGAGAGCCCAGAATGGACCCCCAAATCTATGATCAACTAATCTTTGACAAAGCAGGAAAGAATATCCAATGGAAAAAAGACAGTCTCTTTAACAAATGGTGTTGGGAAAACTGGACAGCCACATGCAGAAGAAT
>CM052797.1:57998649-58109589 GCA_028533885.1 Nasua narica | reverse complement strand
GGGAGAAGATATTTTCAAATGACATATCAGATAAAAGGCTAGTATCCAAAATCTATAAAGAACTTCTCAAACTCAACACCCAAAGATCAAATAATCCAATCAAGAAATGGGCAGAAGATATGAACAGACATTTCAGCAAAGAGGACATCCAAATGGCCAACAGACACATGAAAAAAGTGCTCAACATCACTCGGCATCAGAGAAATACGAATCAAAACCACAGTGAGATACCACCTCACACCAGTCAGAATGGCTAAAATTAGCAAGTCAGGAAACGATAGATGTTGGCAAGGATGCAGAAAAAGGAGAACCCTCCTACACTGTTGATGGGAATGCAAGCTGGTACAGCCACTCTGGAAAACAGTATGGAGGTTCCTCAAAATGTTGAAAATAGAGCTACCCTACAATCCAGCAATCGCACTACTGGGTATTTACTCTAAAGATACAAATGTAGTGATCCAAAGGGGCACATGCACCCAAATGTTTATAGCAGCAATGTCCACAATAGCCAAACTATGGAAAGACTCTAGATGTCCATCAACAGATGAATGGATAAAGAAAATGTGGTAATATATATATACAATGGAATACTATGCAGCCATCAAGAGAAACGAAATCTTGCCATTTGCAATGATGTGGATGGAACTAGAAGGTATTATGCAAAGCGAAATAAGTCAGTCAGAGAAAGAATTATCACATGATCTCTCTGATATGAAGAATTTGAGAGGCAGGGCAGGGGGGTTTTGGGGGGGTGGGGAAGAGAAATGAAACAAGATGGGATGGGGAAGGAGACAAACCATAAGAGACTCCTAAACTCACGAAACAAACTAAGGGTGGCTGGGAGGTGGGGGGGTAGGGTTACGGACATTGGGGAGGGTATATGCTATGGTAAGTGCTGTGAAATGTGTAAGCCTGACGAATCACAGACATGTACCCTGGGGCAAATAATATATGTTAATAAAATAAAATAATAGAGACAACTGAATTCCCAAATACTAAATTTAGGGTCAGAAAACACATTCTTTTAACAACATTTATTGGGGCACCTGGGTGCCGCAGGTGGTTAAGTGCCCAACTCTTGATTTCGGCTCAGGTGATGATCTCATGAGACTGAGCCCTATTTCGAGTCCCATGTTGGCCTCCATGCTGGGTGTGGAGCCTGCTTAAGATTCTCTCTCCCTTTCCCTATTCCTTTCTCTTCACTTCCTCTCAAAAATAAAAATAACAACAAAAAAAATGCCCCCAAACAGTGGATTAAGTCAACAATAATCACTTCTCATTTTTCATGGTTTTTGTTAGTTTGGAAATATCTCTACAGGGCTGTTCTCACTTTGGAGTCTCATGAGGTTGTAATATTATGTCTGCTGGGTTCTCAGTCCTCTAAAAACTGGAAATCTCGAGCAGAGCTGCGAGGTGCACTTCCAAGATGGCTGAGTCACTTGGCTGGCAGCTGGGTGCTGGCTCCAGGCTGGGAGGCTCAGCGTCTCCCGATAGGCTGCTTGAGGGATCCAAAGCGAAACATAGAACCCTTTTCTGACCACAGCTCAGAAGTCACATCCAGTCACCTTCATCCTACTCTACTGGTTGAGACATTTACAAAGGTCTGCTCAGATAGTGGGGGGAGGGAAATAGACCCCACCTCTTTTTTTTTTAAGATTTTATTTATTTATTTGACAGAGAGAGAGAGATCACAAGTAGGCAGAGAAGCAGGCAGAGAGAGAAGGGAAGCAGGCTCCCTGCTGAGCAGAGAGCCTGATGCGGGGCTTGATCCCAGGACCCTGAGATCATGACCTAAGCCCAAGGCAGAGGTTTTAACCCACTGAGCCACCCAAGCACCCCAAGACTCCATCTCTTGATGAAGGGCTGTAAACACCACATTGTAAGAAGAGGATGTGAGATGGGAGATATATTGGTACAACCCTCTTTGGATAATCTGTCCAAGTAGCTCGGTTCTTTCTCACTGGTCTTCCTCTTCCTTCTCTGTTCTTATTTTTGTTCCAAAACTAAATATCAGATTTCTTTTTCAAAATTTTCCCTACTTCTTTTCTTCAAATCTTTTCCCTCTACCTGCCTATCTGAGCACAGAAATATTTGTCTTCTTTCTCTGGATATAAGCATTCTTTACCATGAAGAAAGTTAGGTGTGTCCTAACCGAGACTTTATAAACACTGGTGGAGAAAAGAACTTAAAAGTGACCTTAGAATTTTACTCCTCAGTTGTAAGCTTGCATTTCTTATCATATGACTAGGAGCAATGTTGATCCCCACTGAAACAGTGTCTTGGTCAGTAAGTAAATGAAATCATATTTTTCAGTGGCTAGACTAAAGCTTTGACTCTTCTAATACTGTGTAGGTATTAATACAATGGACTATTATTCAGCCTTAAACAGGAAGGAAATCTGACCTATGCTACAACCTGCATGGACTTGGAAGACATGATACTCAGTGAAAGAACCCAGTCACAAAAAAAAAATATATTGTTTGATTCCACTTACATGAAATTCATAGAGACAGAAAGTAGAATGAGGGTCTCCAGGAGCTGGGAGGAAGAGAGAATGGAGTTGTTCAATGAATATGGAGTTTTAGTTTGGGAAGCTGGAAACATTCTGAAGATGAATAGTAATGATGGTCACACAACAATGTTAATGTATTTAATGTACAGAACTGTACACATAAGAATAGTTAAAATGGTAAACTTTATATACATTTTACCACAGTAAAAAAAAATGTATTAAGGGGTCCCTATATACTGAGTGCTATAGTAAGCATTTTATATACATTGCTTTGTTTAATCCTCATGATAATAGTTAATATGAGGTAAGATGATTACTATCCCCATTTTGCAGATAAGAAATCTAATGCCTAGAGAAGTTGATAACTTTCCCATGCCATTGGTAAGTGGAGAAACCAAAATTCAGATACCCCAAAGAAATGCTCTCAGCCACTATCTTATTTCAAAGATCACAGATATTGAATTAACTTATTCAGGTAAAATGGGAATAAAGATTATAAGTCTCTAACACATTGGTGGCCTTATAATCTTATTTTTGAGATATGGTAAAAACATTGTCCTTCTAACAGATCCTTCTTTTTCACACAAAAAGATTTGATTTGTCTATTCAAATCTTAGTGTAGTTTTTTTTAATCAAATATCTAGCCCAAGAGTATTGAAGCCACCAACACTACTATAAAAGCCAAATAAACTAACAGCACGGAGCTGTGTGTGTGTGTGTGTGTGTGTATCCTTCAAGGAACAACTAATATGCACCTTCCAGAATTTTCTTCTTTCTGTAGATGAGATGAAGTAGTGTATAACACAAGGCAAAAAATAAATAGGAATTGGTAAGAACCAAATGAATATGGTAAGACTAAGAGAAGTTGCCAGTTAATCTACCTCATAATGAATCAATCTGGAAATATGTCTGACAAGATAAAATAATATCCTATCAACAGAAAGAATGTTTAAAAACTGGATCGTGTGATGCTAGAATGTCCCAGAGTCTTCTATCAATATTGTAGTACATCCATTGCTTGATTTGAGGCCAAATTGAGACCCATTTGGACCTCATTTAGAGTCATTTTTAAGTTATTTACTGCCGAAATTAAATCCTTTTGTTGGGAGTATTTTATTGTTAATGAAAGAACCACAAATGAATAGATAGTTGTTCTCAGTTTTCTCATGCTGGCCAGAATTAGAAAATTCCTTCAAGAAAGAAAATGGCCTCCCTCATATTTCAAGTTCTAGAAGACATCAAGAGTTACTAAATTGCCCAATACTTTGTCTGATCTTCCAAGATTTCCATCTTAGATCCTAAGACCAGAATGGTTTGGCCATTTTTGAGAAACTATTGCATTTAGGGGGATTTGTTCCACAGAAGAATGTGGGGCTAAGAAGTAGAAAGAGGGTGCTAATCTAGAAAATCAGGCACTTCTGTTCTTTAGCTTCTATTTCTGGTTTTGTATGACAGATAAGAGAACACTGACCCCACCACGCTCTCCCAGCGACCACCTCACAGCTCTTCAAAGGGGCCCTTTCTGATATGACTCCCCCTTCTCACTGGATTCCCACCTAAGACTCAATGGAAAGATGGTCTTCTGAAATACACATTTTAAATACATGCCTCAAATGAGAAGTCATGACCCTAAAAGCACTGTAGGGGCAGAAAACAAAAGAAAAAAAAGAGTTACGGACTTAGAGGTTAAAGCCAATCTTATATCCCCACTGGGCCACTTACTAACCTAGTGACTTGAAGCATGTTACAGTATGCTAAATCTGAGTCCTCATTAAAAATGGAGATCAAAAAGATCTCGAACAGATTGCATAAGGTTATCAAGGCTAAAAAGAAATAATGCAGAAATTCCTAATACAAAACTATAAGCATCATTTCTTTCTCTCATATAGGAATAGCCAATATTGCTTGAGACCATCCCCTCTCGGTCACGATGGGAAACGGGTTGTCCATCTCCTCAATCCAAGCTTTATCACTTTCTTACCTGGTTTGCATGTGAGTTCGTTCAGTCTGGCTCTTAGAGGTGGCATATTCTTTCAATTCCAGTTATCCCACGATAATATATCATTTATACAGACCTACTACACTTCAATTTCCACAACTGTTTGGATTAGAGGATTTTTAGGACCCCTGATATCTCTGTGAGCAGCTATTATAGAAATCACCCCTTATCTTATACAATATACGAAGCGGGAAATACATCACAAATGAAAATGGATGAGCATCTGCAGGGAGTACATAGTAATTGCTGAGCTTGGGTCACCGAGGTTTAAAGTTGAAGATTGTTCCGTAGGCGTCTGTCCTGAAGAATGTTTTAATAGCAAAAAGGAGCCTGGCATGGCAAAGGAAAAGAGAGAGCCTCTACCAGGTAGTAGAATGGCTCATGTGAGAAGCAGGCAGTATAGACAGAATTCCTATATCCACGGTTGCAGGTAAGTCATAGGAAATGACAGGGTGTTCTCCAAGCAGCAGGAATATGTGTACATATACATCTTGATGTCAAATTTTGGATCTAGAGTTCACTGTGGACAACCAGGAAAACAGGATAAATTTTTTTAATTTACGTGAAAGACTGGAAAAGTCCTTAGAAAGTAAAAAATTACTGAATACGATTTGAGAGGAAATAAAAAACCAGAGAGATAAATAGGGTATTTGGTGTTGCTTTCCACCTGTGGATTCCGTAGGCAATAACTGAAAGGCTAGGCTAGGCTTTGGGCAGCCTTGGCATCCTAGGGGGACAGAAGTGAAAGTTAGGGCCCCACAACATTAAAAGCTGATTGAAATCCCTTTTTGGAATTAAGACACGGGTTCTCGAGTACCAACAGGGATTTGACAATACCTGAAGACATTTTTTCTTATCAGAAGTGGGAAGAAGTACTCTTGATATCTAGTAGAAAGAGTCTGAGATACTACTAAACATTTTGTGAGACATGGAACATCCCCACAATAAAGAATTATCCTGGGGCGCCTGAGCGGCTCGGTTGTTAAGCGTCTGACTTCGGCTCAAGCCATGATCCCAGGATCCTGGGATCAAGCCCCACATTGGGCTCCCTGCTCCTCAAGAACCTGCTTCTCCCTTTCCCACTCCCTCTGCTTGTGTTCCCTCTCTCATTGTCTCTGTCTCTGTCTCTCTCTCTGTTAAATAAATAAATAATAAACAAAAATAAAATAAAATCTTAAAAAAAAAAAAAAAAGAATTACCTGTTTGGAATGTCAATAGGGCCAAGATAAAGTGACATCACTTGCTAGTGCTCTCAGGAACACCAAAAATTTTTTCTGGACACATACACAACGTCCACACACACATTCTTTCTGGAGGAATATAATACCATCCTAGATCCTTAGAGATAAACCAGTGTTTCAAATAAAATGTCACACAATCAAGGACAAACAAGTATATGGGAAGACAACAATCATGAAAGAATCAGTAGTCACAATGCTCAGTAAAAGCAACCAGGCTCCAGATATCAAAAATATCAGCTTACTATGTTCAAGGAGTAAAAATAAAAGATTGGAAATTTTGGCAAAGAAACATAAATCACAAAAAATTACGGAGCAGAGTTGAGAGAAAGAAAAATCCTAGAACTGAAAAAGACGATAATCCCATCTAGGAACGCAATGGATGGGTGTAACTGCACATTAGAAATAACCTAATAGAGAATTGGAAACTGGAAGACAAATCAGAAGAAAATATCCAAAATGAAACTCAGACAGATGAAACACTGAAGAGAAGGTAAAAGTAGATGACCTAGTGAGAACACAGGTCATAAAGCATTAGCACATTTAATGACAGAATTTTCCAAAACTAAAGACAGGCATGAATCAAAAGATTCAAACAGCGGTAAGAAATGGTCACAGTATAAATGAAAAGCAATTCCCTCCTAAATGCATCATAATTAAACTTAACAAAGACAGACAAAAATAAAAGCATCCAGAAAAAAAAGATATTAAAATTAAAGGGTCATTATAGTAGAGTGGTAAATCTTAACTCACACAGGTAATTCAGTCATGACATTGAAAGTAAAACCCCAATTAAAAGAAAATTCTGAGAATTTCTTGAGAACAAAGCAAAAACAACCCTTTAGCTACTGACAAGAAACATAAGGATCCCAAAAGGGTGAAAGGAAAAGGATGGAAAAGTGTAGATGTATCATCTAAAATAGCAAACATTACATTGACAGCTATAATCGCTCAAATGAAACAGTGAATCCCAGGAGATAATGACACTCTTCGTTCAGTGTTCAAACAACACGCAAAAGTGAATTTCTCTCTAGAAGCCCATGCCCTACGATCCCTGTAGTTGCGTTAGTATCACTTAAAATGTACCTTAAGAGCGCCTGGGTGGCTCAGTTGGTTGAGTGACTGCCTTCAACTCAGGTCATGATCCTGGAGTCCCGGGCTCCAGTCCCGCATCAGGCTCCCTGCTCAGTGGGGTGGGTGTGTGTGTGTCACTGCTTCTCCCTCTGACCCTCCCCTCTCATGCTCGCTTTCATTCTTTCTCTCTCAGATAAATAAATAAACTCTTTTTCAAAAAAAAAAAAATTAAAATAAAAGATAAGGCAAAAAACATTACTGTGGATTCGAAGGGACACTTCCCAATGAGAAAAGGTGTAACTTACCACAATCAATCAATCAATCAATAAAACAACTTAAAATTTTAGTCCTCTCATGACATAGCCGCAGAATATTTAAAGGAAAAAGCAAACCATACAAAAAATAGATTGACAAACATTATGGGAATAACAGAACACACAGAAGAAAATAGAGATTTGAACAGCAGGATTAAGAAATAAACCTAATTGGGACGCCTGGGTGGCTCGGTTGTTAAGTGTCTGCCTTTGGCTCAGGTCATGATCCCAGGGTCCTGGGATCCAGCCCCACATCTGGCTCCCTGCTTGGCGGGAGGCCTGCTTTTCCCTCTCCCACTCTCCCTGCTTGTGTTCCTCGCCTGCTATCTCTCTCTCTCTGTCAAATAAATAAACAAAGTCGGAAGGAAGGAAGGGAGGGAGGGAGGGAGGGAGGAAGGAAGCTAATTGATATATATTAGAACACAGCACCCAGGGGCACCTGGGTGGCTCAGTGGGTTGGGGCCTCTGCCTTGGGCTCAGGTCATGATCTCAGGGTCCTGGGATCGAGCCCCACATTGTACTCTCTGCTCATCTGCTCAGCGGGGAGCCTGCTTCCCTCTCTCTCTGCCTGCCTCTCTGCCTACTTGTGATCTCTCTTTCTGTCAAATAAATAAATAAAATCTAAAACAAACAAACAAAAAAACAACACAGCACCCAACAACTCTTTAAGCAGGTACAAAATATTTTCAAACTTTATCATATATTGGGCCATAAAGCAAGTCTTAAAAAATTTAAAGGAATTGAATCCATTGAATATGCTCTGTGAAAATAATGCATTTAAACTAAAAAATTTTTTTAATCTGGAAAATTTCTGTATTTATAGAAATTTAAAAATATACTTCTAAATAACTAGTGGGTAAAAAGAAATCACAATAAAATTTAGAAAATATTTTGAGCTGAACGATAATATTATTCATTAAGAAATTCGTGGAATGTAGCAAAACCAGTGTTTAAAAGGAAAACTATAATCTTAAATGCATAAACAGAAGAGTAAATACTAAAGAGCTAATATCCATCTCGAGAAATTTAAAAAATAATGATGAATAAGATGTAAAGAACATCAAAGCAAGAGAAAATTAAAATTGGATTAACAAACCCAAAAGTTGATTCTTTAAAAAGTCTAATAAACTTCTTAAAACTTTATAAGACTGGATCAAATCAGAGAGAGACAAATAACCAATATAAAAAATGAAAGAAGGAACATCACTACAGAGCTATAGAAGGTAAAAAGATAATATGATTTATTATCTAAAAACTTTATATCAATATATTTTAAAACTCTGATGAAAAGAAAAATTCTTTTTAAAAAATATCTAATTAACCAAAACTAACAAAAAGGAAATAGGATATCTAAATATTATTCAAATATTAAATAAACTGAAGATAACTGGAACCCTAAACCACTGCCTTCAGTAGCAAAATCAATCAACAATTTAAGGAAAAAGTAACACCAATCTCACATACTCTAACAGGGAATAAAAAAGATGACCAAATGAATTTGAAACTAAAATCTAATAAAGGCATATAATAAAGGAAAAGTATAGGTTAACTCAGCCATAACCTTAGATCTAAAAGCCTCAAAATATTAGCAACCTCAATTCAACTAATGTATAAAAGGATATTATATCATGACTGAATTGGATTTATTATTCCAGGAATGTTGTGGCCATTTAATACTGGATAAGGAAGCAATTTAAGCCATCATAGTAGCAGAATAGAGAAAAATGATCATCTCATTTGATGAAATACATCATATATTAATAATGAAAAAAAATAAAACGCTTAACTAGAATACAATAGAACTTCCTAAATCTGATTAAGGTGTGTGTGTGTGTGTGTGTGTGTGTGTGTACACCTAAGCAAGCATTACACATAATGGTGAAAGGATAAAATGCTTTTCCACTGAAATTGAGAACAAGAATGCTACTATCATCATCAGCAGTCAGGTTTATACTGGATAAAGGTCCTACGCAGTGCATTAATGTAAGAAAAAGAAAAAATGTAGAAATTGCTGGAGCACTTGGGTGGCACAATTGGTTAAGCGTCTGACTCTTGGTTTCGGCTCAGGTCATGATTTCAGGCTAGCTCCGCATACAGTGCAGTCTGCTTAATTTTCTTTCTCCCTCTTCCTCTGCCTCCCCCCACCCCGTGCTCGCTCGCTGTCTCTCTCCCTCCCTCTCTCTCTGTGTCTCTAAAATAAATAAATAAGTCTTTTCAAAAAATGTAAAAACTGTAGGAATTAAGAATATATAAAACTTACTATTTATAGATATTACATACATGCATAAAAATAAATAGACAAATTATGAGAATTGATAAGCATATAAAAGAATTGTTGGATACAAGATATATTTCATATAAAATTTGTTGCTGATACCCTTTTTTAAAATTTGCAATAGCATTACAAAATACCAAGTACTAAAGAATAGAAGAAAATATGTAAACAACCGCTACACAGAAAATTATAAATCACTATTATGATTAAAGACCTTAAACAGAGAGATACACGAGCATATTTATGCATTGAGTATTTCAGGGCATTCATTCAGTCCTCACTGATAAATAGATTCAGTGCAATCCCATTCAAAATCCCAACAGATCTCCGTGAAGCCCGACAAGCTGATTCTAATATTTGAATGTAAAGGCAAAGTGTTCAGAATAGCTAACACAGGGGCACCTGGATGATTCAGTCATTAGGCATCTGCCTTCAGCTCAGGTCATGATCCCAGGGTCCTGGGATCAAGCCCTGCATCGGGTTCCCTGCTCTGTGGGAAGCCTGCTTCTCCCTCTCCCACTCCCCCTGCTTGTGTTCCCTCTCTCACTGTGTTTCTCTCTGTCAAATAAATCAATCTTAAAAAAAAAAAAAGATTAGCTAACACACTTTTAAGAAAGAGCACAAGGTAAAAAAAAAATTAAAAAGTGTTCTACTAGATATCAAAAACATTTTTTGAAACTATAGATATTATAGCAGTGTGGCTATTGATGCAATGATAGGCAAACAGATGAATAGACCCCAAAAGAGACTCACATATGGACACCTGAACTAGGACACAGATCTGTGGCACTCCAGAGAAGTGGTGCTGGGATAATGGGATATTTATATTGGAAATGCAAAACGCAACCTCTCACTAATATTATATGCAGTTAACAGTCCAGGCACTTTGTAGACCTAAATGTGAAAAACAAAACAAAGATGGAAAGCTACCTTCATGATTTGGGGAAAGGGAAAAATTTTTAAACAATACACAACGAATTACCAAACATAAAGACTGATAAATTTTACTACATTAAAGCTAAGAGTTTCTCTTCATCAAAAGATATCTTTAAGGCACAGCCTGGGAGAAGGTGTATGCAATATATGTTTTTGATAAAGGATTCCCATCCGTGTATATAAAGAATCCCTAGAGGGGCGCCTGGGTGGCTAAGTCGGTTGTGTGTCTGCCTTTGGCTCAGGTCACGGTCTCCGGGTTCTGGGATTGAGCCCTGCATCAGGCTCCCCACTCAGCCAGGAGTCTGCTTCTCTCTCTCCCTCTGCCTTACCCCTCTCCATGGCCTCTCTTTCTCAAATAAATAAATAAAAACCTTTAAGAAAAAAAGAACCCCTATACATTCATATGAAAAGACCATTGGGGTCTTTAGTACAATTTAAAAATCAGCAAGAAACTAGACAGAAAAGGACATCCAAATGATCAGCACATTTTCAAAAAGATGCTCATCCTCATTACAAGTCCAAATAAAATTACAATAAGATATCGCTGTGATTTAATACACCCATCAGAATGGCAAAAACGAAAAAGACAGACAATACCCAGTGTTGTTGAGGACTCAAAGCAAGGAAACTCTCTTATGCTGTCGGAGATCGTATAAGTGGAGACAGCTGCTTCAGAAAAAGTTACTCATTACCTGCTACCGTTGAGCAAACACACACTTTATGTTGCCGCAATTTCACTCTTAGGAAAATAAATGCCCAACAGAAGTGGCTGCATTTTTTACCACTTCTCAGCCTTTTGGCCAAGATCAAGTATAGAAGTTGTGCACTTTTGTACAAAGATGCACATCCAGCAATGTTTGTAGCAGCCCTATTCATAGTCATCAGAATGGGAAACAACTCAAATTATCATCAGTAGACCAAATAAATTGTGACATATATTGGCATATTAGAATATAATAGAGCAAGGAGACTGAATGAGAGCTACAAACGACCATATGGATAAGCGTCATAAACAAGACCAAAAAAAACCATGCACACCAAATAATATGCCATATGCTTCCATGTATATGATGTCCAAAAACGAGTAAAATAAACAATAAGGTTTATATATGCATACCACGGTGATAACACTGTAGAGAAGAGAAGGACTATCATAAAATCATGGATCAGGATAGGATCATGGTTATCTGGGGAAGGGGCACAACTGCATAATTGAAAGGCCTGGTGCAAAACTAAAATATAGGGTCCCTTATTCACAGGTTATTAAGAATTTCAAAACAGGGACAGCAGAGCATTAAACCAAATGTGGAGCCCTCCTGGGCGCGGGGTCCTAAGCACGCCCGTGAAGCCGTCCTAGCTAGTGCAAACGAAAGGCTTCCACAGTGCTCGCAATGTTCCAGAGTCCCGGTTTTCTAATAATCCAGCTCCACTGTGTATTTTTCTGTACGTATATGTTAAAGCATGATGAAGAAAGGGGGTTTTCAAAAGGACCAAAACACAGGAGCCCCAGTTTCAGTCCAATCCAGGGAGGCTTGGAGGTTAATGCCAAACAGACTACAGGGCAAAAAATAAATCAGTAATTTTAAGCACCAAATTAGGCGGCAGGAGGCCAGGTTCTTGTCACAATTCTGCTCTATGACTTGAAGCAAGTTCACTGGACCTTTTGGAATTGAGATTTCTCAATCCGCCAAATGTGCATTCACCTCCCTCCCTCAAAAAGTTATGAGAATCAAATGATACCAGATAGTAGCTTTAGAAGGAACAGGTCGCTATCCACTGTCAGACCGTGGGCTATTCTTTACACTTTAAATGCCATGTTTAAGTAGCCCAGTGCTAGATACACCAGGTGATTTAAATTTAAATGATGTCACGTGACTGCCTTCCTCTTGTTTGGGCGGAATTTCCAGGCTTCTCTACAATATCCTGAGCTTTTGGATTCTAGGCTTGGAAAGGCCAGACTCAAATATAAATCTCAACTCCTAGCAGTGCTCTCTCCTTCATGCAGGACCCAAATGTGGCCGCCTGCTTCCCGGCCCCACAGCACAGGGTCACCAGCAGACCAGACATCCTAGCTGAGAGCACCCACAGGCATCTGGGGGAGAGCACCCAAAGGCACAAGGAAAGCCCCCCTGTCTGAACTAGGAACTGGCACTCATTCTCAGGAATGGAGTATAAATTGAGGTTCTGGTCCCTTGGGATAAAATCCCACAGTCCCTATACAGTTCTTTCTCAGGCCATCGCCAGTAATTTTGATCATGTAATTAGAACCTTTTTGGCACTCACTCAACACAATGAAGTCTCCATTCAGATAGGATGGATTCTAAGTTTTTTGGAAAAGGATGAAAGTGTAGAGAAGAGGCAGGTGGGCCCAAGTCTGAGAGGACAACTTGAAGCAGTCACTTTAAGAGACCTCCGTTTAAAACAAGTGCTTTTGGGCGCCTGGGTGGTTCAGTGGGTTAAGAGTCTGCCCGCAGCTCAGGTCATGAGCCCAGGGTCCTGGGATAGGCCCAGGTCAGCCTCCCTGCTCACCCAGAAGCCTGCTTCTCCCTCTCCCTCTGCCAGCCGCTCTGCCTACTTGTGCTCTCTCTCTCTGTGTCAAATAAGTATATAAATAAATCTTTAAAACATAATAAAATTAAATAAAACAAGTGCTTTTGCTACCAGTTAGTCCGTCACGTCACGGGTCTATAGACTGGCTCTTATATTTCCTTCATATTTCTTCGAAACTTCTAGGACGGGGTTCTGTGACCCTGACTGAATTGTATATTAGGGACACCTGGCTATTTGGTGCGGCGAGCGTCTGCTTTTGCTCCCAAATTCAGAGCTTTTCCCGACTATCCTTCAGATTTCCAAGAGCCTCTCTGGGGAGCCATCCCCACCAGACTTAAAAGCTTCCAGTGAGCCATCATTCAAAGTGCATAACCATAACATAAAAAGTGCTTTACAGCCTCATACCTGATATCCGAGCCACGGACGGAAAACAGGCTGGGAAAGCTGCTCGAGGTGCGTCTGCAAAGAGGAGCCCCGGGAACTGCGCCGGCTGCCTAGGTGAGCAGCGTGACAGAACGCAGGAAAAAGCAGCTTTTGCTGGTTTCTTACTCCTCGCTGTTCCATGGTGCGCCCCCTCTCCTGGGAGATTACAAGGAATTCTTGGGGAGAAGGATCAGAATTTTGCTAATCAATCCCTGTGTCCATTGGCAAAGCCTTCTTACAGCCAGAACCCTGCTCCAACCCTGAGGACTCACAGGCAGAGAGGCAGGTGGGGCTTATAAAGAAGCCAGAGGGCCGGAGGAGGTGTCGGGAGATCCGAGTCCCAGCCTTAACCCTTTTCTCCCACTGGTAAGGAGGCTTCCGGGAATGCCTTCACCCCTTAGCTCAACTTTCTCATCCCAAAGGGTGTGCCGTGCTGCCCAACTATCTCCCTGGGTGATTATTGGGCTCCAATAAGATTCTGTCTTTGAAAAGGCTTTTCAGTGTAATAAAAGGCTAGGTCAATACGAGTTCGCCTGAGATTCCAGAAGAGAAAATGGAGACGAAGAGAAGCCATGACTCACTGGAGTTCCTATGGGTACAATGAAAACATTTTGAGAATTCTGAGACTTGAACCCCTTTTCCTTACCTTCCTTCTAGTGTTCTGCCCAGAACGGCTGACTTCTTGGGGCAATTATGCATGATTTGATTCCCTGGAGGGCAGAAATGAAGCCACATGTTTTCAATCCATTGAACTGAGGGTCCAGTCAATATCATCCACTTCATATTAATTGAAGGACATTCCTAAATGCCATTTAACTCTTCTTACGGGGTGAGGTTGGATTCAGACATTGCACCTCCACCATCAACAGGGCTAGTAAAAGCAAAATCTTGGCTCCAGTCAGCAGCCTCACACAAGCTGTGTCAAGGACAGGAAGAAAACATTAATGGGGCTGAAGGCCCTACGGGCTGTGGAGAAGGAAGACATTTTGATGTAGGTTCCTGCACTTAAACCGGATTTTTCTGCTTTAATGCTTTGCTGAGAAGGGTGTTCTGAAAGGAACTTTTTCACAAATCTGGCCGGGACCAGGAGTGGGAAGCTTCATTTTGGAATAAAACGACTGGAAAGGAAAAGTTCCTGCCCCCAAGTTGTCTTTGTTTCCTTGAGAAAAATGTGCATGAGACTCTGCCCAGCACGTCTCAAAAGCTACTGGCGTTTTTTTGGCCTCCATCGAACTACCCCCGTTGCCTATATATAGCCCTGTCTTGTGTAAAGAATTTAAAAAGCATTAGGATGCAGAAATCAAAGAGACAATAAATTTAAAACCAATCTTATTGTCTGCAGCCTAAAGTGTTATTCAGATCAAAGGGGAGGGGACATCTGGCTTCTGGCTTGCTACAAAAGGCAGATCACGTTACCTACCAATCGCTAGATTCATCCACTCTCAATTTTGGGGTCTAGAGAATATGGCTTTTTTTAGCTCCCAGTGAAGCATAGTAGGTGAATCAGTCAGAACTCCTGATAACTTCTGAAAATAAAACAAGCTCCACAGGATTATATAAACATGTACTCATGAGTTCTGCCCTGTGCCTCTCTGGTCACAGGTGAGGCCTTCAAGAGCTCAAAGCTACCGCCATGTTGTCACCACTCTTCTCTACCCCCACCCCCAAAGCTAGAACTTTCCGATTTGCAAATCGAACTTCATAATGGAGACTGCACGTCCACATGTGATTATTTGAATCTGTTTTGCCCAAATCAGTTTGGAACTGAGTCACAGAACGTGTCGTTGAAAACTGACATGCTACTTTGCCTCCATTTTGGTCCTAAAAGCATAGATTTTGTCTTACCATAAATTTTTCATAATAACAGCTTTGAAAGAAGGGTCAATTGTGCTCTTTGTCTAGCAATTTACTTAGTGTCTGTACAAATTCTATACATGATCCAGCTCTAAATTACATGAATAAGATCTTCCTTGTAGTGTAGATGAGGGAATTATAGCCATTTAAAGGCCATTATTAAGATCCCAAACCAGGAACTCTTTAGTCAGTACTTAGTTCTGATTTCATTTGTCCTCAGGAACAAATAGCACAGATGCAGGATATGTTTTTTGTTTTGTTTGGCTTTGTTTTTCAGAGTGTTTCCAAGGGGAACAAAGAAGTAAGTACCACATTTAAGAACATCTTCCAGTAATTCAGTGTCTCAACACAACCGTGTCTTTCCATACCAGTTCCTCACCCCTCAAAATCTAGAAAGGAATGCAGACCATGGCATAATGAATTCTGTATTGGGGACATCACATAAAGCTCCCAACAGCACTCTTCAAATTCTGCTATGGTTCACTCACTTTCCAGTATAATGGAAGTTTCCAATATAATGGACAATAAAGGATCCCCAGAAATTCATTGATATTGCTCAACCCCACTTGTATATTTCCACTCCACTACAATTTTCTTTTACTGATTCCAGTTTTCTCCCTGCATGAAGGGCCTTCCAGAAACTCTCAAAACAAACCAGAATTTTTTCTTTACTTATCACCTAAACCTTCTCTTCTCACCCGTTCTCACCTACCCCAATCTTTCAGCGGGAAAGTTCTCTGCCAACCAAAAGTTAGAAAGAAAAAATCACCAAGAGATTTGGCATGATCCTAGCCTGATAATCTTCTCTGAGAGACATGATTCTTTTCCATAATCCTACAGTGTTTTTCACTAAGATTGCCATTTTGTTGCTGGTGAAAGACTCTCATTCAAAATACAAAGAATCCCGGAAACAAACTGAGGGTTTCAGAAGGGAGGCAAGTGGGGGATGGGTGAGCCAGGTGATGGATATTAAGGAGGGCACGGATTGCGTGGAGCACTGAGCGTTATATGCAAACAAGGAATCCTGGAACACTCCATCAAAAACTAGTGATGTACTGTATGGTGACTAACATAACACTATAAAAAAAATTCAAAGAATCTTTGGTGAGAGGTAAGAATGAATGGGGAAATTTTAATTTTATTACATGATAGCGTCTCTGAGTAGAAAGATATTTCAGGGTCTTTGGTTTCTGGAAGGAATTGGAATGAAGATTTTTCGATGTAGCATTTCATCAACGTTAATGGCTCTCTAATTCCATTTTTTCCCACAGAATAACTGACGTACAATGTTATATCAGTTTCGGGTGTACAACATAGTGATTCGACAATTCTAAACATTATACATTGCTCACCCCAATGAGCATAGTGGCTATCTGTCAACATACAGCATTATTACAATATTATTGACTATATTCCCTATGCCGTAGTTTTCATTTCCGTGATCTATTTATTTGATGATTGGAAGTTTGTGCCTCTTAATCCCCTTCACCTATTTGTCCCATCCCCTCCCTCCCCTCCCCTGACAACCACCAATTTTCTGTATTTATGAATCTGTTTCTGGTTTTTGTTTGTTTCTTCATTTGTTTTATTTTTTAGATTCCACATATAAGTAAAATCATATGATACTGTCTTTCCCATTTCACTGAGCATATTCTGCAGACCCATCTCTATTATTGCAAATGGCAAGATTTTATTCTTTTTTTATGGCTGAGAAATATTCCATTGTACGTATAACCACATCTTTATCCATTCATCTATCAGTGGGCCCTTGGGTGGCTTTCAGATCTTGGTTATTGTAAATAAGGCCACAATGAACATAGGGGTGCATGTATCTTTTTGAATTAGTGTTTTTGTTTTCTTTGAGTAAATACCCAGTAGTGGAACTACCACCCTCAGTTCTGGTTAGCAAGTAGTGCCCAGTTTGCTCTGAGTCCTGGGTGAGCATCAGAAATGAAATTTTGGTACGAGTCTGGCATTCCAGTTTTGACAGCATGTCTGGAAAGGAAGTGAAGAATTAAAATGTTTTGTAAAATATAATGGGAGAGGCCAACAGAGAAGAAACTAACCTTTTCAGCCTTGCCGTGAACACCTGAAAAGGTGAATTTTCAGTGTCAAGTATCAGGACAAGAAAAGTAAATACCATTATCCTCTTTTACACAAACTTCTATTCTTTTTCTTGGTTTTTTTTTTTTCTTTCCAAACACAACCTCTCTCTTTGGGGCTCACTGTTATGTCTCATAAACTTTTCTGGATGCCTTCCTACTCTCAAAAAAACCTGAGAGGTGGGGTTATGCATATCCTAACTACTAGCCACTAAAAGAAAAACTTAATGCTTCTCTTAATTACGATGTTGAGAACATAAACTGGCCTATGGCCCTGAAGAGACCTAGGAGTGCCTCCAAACAGGCTTTGTTCATAAAGATAGGTCTATGTATTTATTGGGGATACAATGACAAAAATGTTATATCCTCCCCCATTAGGAAGCCTAGGTTTTACTTTGATAGACATATAATTTTTCTCAGATTTCTGAGAAGTAGACCATTTTTTCCACCCCTACCCTCTCCCGTGCCCCCAGAAAGCGCATCAATAAACGCAAACTTCAGCAGAAAAGGAAAAATGTAGAGCAGAAATGAGTGTCTAATAATTGAAAGCATCATGGACCTTATTATGGTTTATTGCCTTATTCGAGGGGTCGGATGAACACACTGTAAAGAGTGTGGCACTAAATTTATTAGCATGGTTATCATATTTCAGACAAGACATAAAACTGAGGGGACCCACTTCTCCCATCCCATGGCACCTTCTACAAGAAGAGTCGAGTTATCCTGGCGCAGATCCAGATCCTACTATCTGATGACTTACATTTCCTTTGTAGTACGACTGGGAGACATTAGAGGGTCTTCCTCTTTGAAACTCAGTCGCTACCATAAGAACGGCCAAAATGGGCTTCTGCAAAGGGATGTGGGAAAAAAATCTCACATCCCAGCATGTGGATCAAGTGAACAGAATGAGCAGTGTGGCCTGAAGTAGGAAGCTGAGCTAGATCATCAAAGTGTTCCTAGTTTGTTTCTAGATAGGCTCCTGACCCACTGGACCCCAACAACTGCTCATTTGCATATATTTTTTTAAAAAAGAAAAAAAAAAACACCACAGAGTCCAAACTGGCTGCCCCAAAGCTAGTTTTTCTGAACTCCATGCACGGCATCATCTCCCTCAAAAAGAAAGACAAGTTTTATTTTCTCTGACTTGTCCTTGTCACCTTTAGGCTTAATTCCAGAACATTTCCCGAGAAGATTTAAAAGAAAGAAAATTACTTATGTGATATTGTGCACCTCATTTTGTCTCCACTTTCAGCTTGTTCACCTCTAAAATGGAAATCACTTAAATATGTCCTGCGTTTCTTTCAAAATTAATGAGGATCAAATAAAATGATGTCGGAAACGTGCATGTATCTCTCTTTGAAAGCACTCTCAGAAATCAAGTTGCTATCAAGTTACAATGGGTATAGATTTATATTGGACTCAGATAAATATACCGTATGAATTTATTGTTTCTTTCTTGTGGAACTCCACTAAAAGGCAACATGAAGAATTTAAAAGGTATGAACATACAAGGACAAAGAATAAGGAAAAGAGACACTAGCAATTGAGTGATTTCAGAACATGCTTTAGGAGATGGAAGGCTGACAGGGGAGAGTGGGATTGGCAGCATCACGGAAGCTTCAAACTGAGGTAAAACTCCTAAGAGAATCAAGGCTCAGAGGCAAGACACGGCAGAAGATGGGTGTCACAGTGAGCTGCAGAGCTGACCCTAAAGAGACTGAGTCAGGGGCGCCTGGGTGGCTCAGTGGGTTAAGCCTCTGCCTTCGGCTCAGGTCATGATCTCAGGGTCCTGGGATTGAGCCCTGCATCAGGCTCCCTGCTGGGCGGGGAGCCTGCTTTCCCCTCTCTCTCTGCCTGCCTCTCTGCCTACTTGTGATCTCCCTCTGTGTCAAATAAATAAATAAAATCTTGTAATCTCTGTCTGTGTCAAATAAATAAAATCTTTAAAAGAGAGAGAAAGAGACAGAGACAGAGACAGAGACAGAGAGAGACTGAGTCAAAGTGTGTCTACAGAACAGCTGGGCCCTCAGATCCTTGCTCCCAGCCTGTGAGGGCCTTTATGATACATTAAAGATGGCCACCAATTACCTGACACTTCTCTCATCAAGAGGTGGGGATACGTCCTTCTTGAATCTGGGCAGGTCTAGACTCCTTTGACCAACTGAATATGGTAGAAGTGACACCGTACAGGTTTTCAGGCCCAGCTTTAAGAAACTGGGAGCTTTTACCTTCTTTTTCTTAGGACACTTGCTTTTGAAACCCAACCACTAGGCTCTGAAGCTTAAGACACAAGAAGCGAGTATCTGAAGCTCAGCTTCGAGCTCTAGCTAGCGTTGACGACCAGGCTTGCCAGTGAGTATCTGGGGCATTTCTTCCTCTTCAGCTTCCAGTGATCCCAGCCCCGCGTGCTACCTGATTGCAATGGCATGAGAAACCTCTACCCAAGGAAGAACCACTGAGCTGAATTCAGTCAACTCACAGAAACATGAGAGAGAGTAATAATAATAAAGGATTAAGTTACTCAGTTTTGGAAGGGTTTTTCATGCAGCAATAGTCATCTAGAACACCAGGTTACACCAGGCAACCTTGACCTCATCTGACCTGACTTGACCACTGAAAAAGGTTTATTCTTTCAAGAAATTAAGCCCAAAGTTTTGACAATCAGGCTTAACATACTGTATTGTAGATTATCCTTCAATGAACTATTTTAAATGTTTAAATTAGGTGCTACTTAAATTTATTTTATCATACCATCAATAGTTGATTACAAAGAACCAAGTATTTCTAGAAGAAAGAAAGAAAGAAAGAAAGAAAGAAAGAAAGAAAGAAAGAAAAAGAAAGAAAGAGAAAGAAAGAAACTAAACCCAAAAGTCTTTGAATTTCAGGACAAGCAAGCCAAATAAAGACAGAAATGAGGCATGGTGCTAATAAATGAAAATCTTCATACTGAACAAAAAGCTCACCTGGTCTTTTTTTCACCCTCATAGAAGACTAGTAGCTTCTCTGGGGCATCTGGGTGGCTCGGTTGGTTGGGCGACAGCCTTCGGCTCAGGTCATGATCCCGGAGTTCCGGGATCGAGTCCCATGTCGGGCTCCCCACTCTGCAGGAGGTCTGCTTCTCCCTCTGACCTTCTCCCCTCTCATTCTCTCTCTCTCTCTCTCTCTCAAATGAATAAATAAATAAAATCTTTAAAAAAAAAAAAAAAAGACTAGTAGCTTCTCCCCCCAAAAATGTATAGTGAATTCTTCTCTCGGGAAATTTAGTAGCCCCAGAGAAAAGATCATTAAATATTGACATTTGGGAATTCCCCCACTTAAAATGTTGCCTCACCACCAGATTAGCTTGCAGTGAAGAATACCAGCTTAATAACCCTCCTACACATAGATCTTCTCAACTGTCTTATTAGAGTTCTCAAATATAAAACAAACCACTAAGAATTACCAATATCTTAGGAGAGGCAGAAATTAATACACACATACACACCTAAGAGAGCCAGAGTTAAACAGGACAATATAGAGAATAGGGGAAAAACTAACAAGGAAAAAAAAAAAGATTACATCCATGAAACAAAAACAGAATATTATTTTATTTTTTTCAAGTAGACTCTACACCCATTGTGGGGCTCAACCTTATGACCTCGAGATCAAGAGGCACCTGTTCTACCAACTGAACCAGCCAGGCACCCCAGAAGATTATTTTAAAACAGAGAGGGAAGGATAATAAGTAGAGACTCTTTAGAAACAACGACAAATGTGACTGCCCACATTTAAAATTCATGGCAAGATCCATTAGTTTACTATGCTGTCAAACAGACTGCCACAGATTCGTAGCTTAAAACAACACACATTTATCATCTCACAGTTTCTGTGGGTCAGGAGTCTGGGTGCCACTTAGCTGGGTCCTCTTTTCACGGTCTCACAAGGCAATAATCAATGTATCAGCCAGGACTGGGTTCTCACCAGAAGCTAGAGTAGGGAAAGAATCCCCTCTAAACTCCTTCAAGTTATTTGCAAAATTCATTTCCTTGAGGCCATAGATCCACAGCAGCTTCCTTCTTTCTTCAAAGCCAGCAATGGAGAGAGAAAGAGACAGACCCTGGCAAGACGGAAACTACATTTTTATGCAATCAAGTTCATATGATGATCACATGCATCCTGTCCCCTGTGCCACATACCATTTGTTAGAAGAAATTTCCAGGTCCCAGCCACACTACAGAAGGGTATCGTGCGCAGATAGGAATACCAGGAAGTATTCATGGGGAAATCACTTAAAACAACTTGGAGATAAGGATAAGTTTGTGTGCGTACCTGTAATATTTTTTACAAACTGAATGAATGAAAAAAGTTCCAATGGCTAACTCCAGAATCAGTTGAACAACAAAGGAAACCTAAATTCAGCAGTCAGTAGTAATTGATGGTCATAACAGTGTGTCAATAATCAATTCTGATTATTGATGTAAGCAAAACTTGTGGTACAAATTGTGTAGGCGGAGTGAGTGAAATGGGGAATGATCTAGCTGTCTTCACCGTAACACAATGTCGGCAGACAATATGTAAACTTAAAAGAAGTAGAAAGATGGGTGCAAGGGCAGAAGAAACAGACATTCTCAGCGGTCAGCTCTGAGAAATGAGACTGAAGGAGTCAAGTAGAATTGCTGGGACAAGAGACTGAGGTTTTTCGTTGTAAGCCATGGAATACTGTTTCCTTTCACCCCTGTATCCATGATTACTTCGATGTGGCATCTTGTCCTCTTGGCACCTAATCCAGTACCCTTCTGGATTGTTTCCTATACTGCAGAGCATGGTAAGCTAAACACTTGCACTTCCCAGACGCCCATGAAGTTAATGTTTATAATTTGCCCTAGGGTCCAATAGAGCAGATACATCGCACTAGATTGGCAGGCAGAAGTAATCGATCTGAGCCAGCAACCATTCACAGGAACTCATACCTTCTGTCAAGCATGGGGAGGCAGTCACCGGGTTCTTAGGCAGCAAGGTTGCAGTTTCCCCTTGAATGTGGGCAGGCTTAGTGACTTACTTTTGACACACGAGATAAAGCAAAAGTAAGGCCTGTGGCTTTGGACGCTAAGTCAGGAAAGGTGCTGTGGCTTCTTCCCTGCTCTCTCTTGGATTCCTCACTCTAGAGGAAGCTAGCTACTGTGTTTTGAAGAGAGGTCCTCCCTGGGAGGAGCTGAGACTTCTAGCCAATAGCCATGTGAGTGAACCGTGATGGAAGTGGGTTCTCCAGTCTGTCAAGTCTTGAGAGGTCTGAAACCCCTGCCGATACCTTGCCTGCAAACTCCTGAGAGATTCTGAGCCAGAACTACCCAGTTGAGTCATTCCCAGATCCCTATCAGAAAATATGTGAGATCGGGGCGCCTGGGTGGCTCCTTTGGTTAAGCGTCTGTCTTCAGCTCAGGTCACGATCTCACGGTCCTGGAATTGAGCCAGGCACAGGGCTCCCTGCTCAGCAGGGAGTTTGCTTCTCCCTCTCCCGCTGCCCCTCTCCCCCTGCTCATTCTCTCTCTCTCTGTCTCAAATAAATAAGAAAATAAAATCTTTTTTAAAATATGTGAGATCATAAATGTTTGTTGTCTCAAGCTACTGAGTTTTGGCATAATTTGTCAGAGAACAATCTCTAACAAATACAAGGTGAATCATAGGTTGGCCTGACTTCTGGCGTTATCTCAATTCAGTAAGAAAAATTCTTTCATCAAGATACTCAGTCCATCTTTTGGCTCTGCTTTTCTGTGTGTAGAGGCTTCATTCTCCAGACAGTTTCATCCATATACCTGGGAAAGATGGTGTGAGCAGATTCTGGTCTTCAGGCTTATGATCCCAGAGGAGGGAAAAATAACCTTGTTTCTCCCAGCCTCCGTATTCAAATCGGAAAGAAGATTCTTATGGACTCAGTTCGGGTTTCAAGGCTGTTTTTAAAACCAACCATGGTAGCCCAGTAGAATGAGTATTCTGATTTTCCAATATGGTCAAATGTCACCCCTATGCCTACAGAGGGAAAAGGAATAAAATACACAGTGATAGAAAGCCTCAATGACACCACAAAGAATGAGGGAGGATAGGTGTTAAAAAAAAAAAAAAAGTTTTAAAGAGAAGAGATGCAAGAAATAAAAAACAATAGATATCTACTTAAAAGTCCATCCCAAATATGACCTCTGCTGTCACTATGATATAATAATAAACTTCTTCATTCAAAGTGTCAGTATTGGTACTGGTGGAATGAAATGTCTGGAAGGCTGTGAAACCCATTTTTAATGGATTTTTGCTACATTGTTTAATGATAAATACACAGGATAGAGAAAGTGGTTTCAGCCATAAACATAGAAGACAGTAGAATTGTTCTGTGAGCATCAGTATCCAAACTTTGTTTTTACGATAATGGGGAACAACGGCAATAAAAATAATTCTCTAAAATACCTTGAAATAGCCAGTGATTTTAACCTCCTGCCCACTAAATTTGTTGGTGCAATAGGAGTAATGGATACTGGTAATTCTCTACTTGGTAATCACCATTAAGTTCATAGGAGAAAGGCTAGAGCTGCCTTACTTTAGGCCTTTATCTTTTCCCACTTAAACTGTTTGCAACCATATAGAGTTAGAGATGCATACTTTGGTGATGAAACTATTAAGATATGCAAAGAAGAAATTCCTATAAAAGTCGAGGGTGTGATTATTAATTGTGGTATGGGAAAGGGTTAACCTTGAGGTGGGGCATAGGAGGGCTTCTGGAAAAGCTGGGAAAAAATACATTTCTTAACCTAATGGTAGTTATAAGAGTATCTGCCTTACAACAATTCTTTGCTGTAACTTTTGAAATCAGGAGGTGTCAGTCCTTCAACTTTGTTCTTCTTTTTTCAAAATGGTTTTGGCTATTTTGGGTCCCTTGCATTTTCAAATAAATTTTAGGATTAGCTTTTATCCATTTCTGCAAGAAGCCGGTTGGGATTTTGAAAGGGATTGCATTGAATCTGCAATAGCATTCTTCTAATCCATGGACATGGGATGTCCTCCTATTTAGTTTGATTTTCTTTCATTGCTTTAAACAATGTCTTATAGTTTCCAATACACAAGTCTTACACTTCCTTTGTTAAATTTATTTATTTGTTAAATTTATTCCTCTTTTGATGCTATAGCGAAGGAATTATTTTTCTTAATTTAATTTTCAGACTTTCTCATTGCAAATGTCTAGAATACAATTAATTTTTGTATATTGATCTTGTGTCCTGCAATACTGATATACTCATTTACCAAGCTCTTGCTATGGTGCAAATGGTTGTGTCCACCCCAAAATTCATGTTGAAATCCTGACCCCTAATATGATGCTATTTAGAGGTGGGACATTTGAGATATCCTTAAGTCATGAGGGTGGAACCCTCGTGAATGGGATTAGTGCCTTGCAAAAGAAGTTCCAGAAAGATCTCCAGCCCCTTTCACCAGGTAAAGATACAACAAGAAGTCTGGGACCTCAAAGCATGCCTTTACCTGACCATGCTGGCAACCTGATCTCAGACTTCCAGCCTCCAAACTGTGAGGAATAATTGTTTTTGTTTTTCAAAAGCTACCAGTCTGGGTTAGTTTGTTATAGTAGCCTGAATGGACTAAGATAGCTCTAATATTTCCTTTGTGGATTCCTTAGGATTTCTATGTACAAGATCATATCATCTGAAAATGTGATTTCAAGTAATATAATGTAGTAACTCTTGAAATCAGTCTCTCTCCCATTCTCCAGGATGTGTTGTTGTTGCTGTTTGCTGTTTCTTTAACAGTGACTTTCACGAACTAATTCATTAAAATCTGTATTTTTTGTTGTGTGTTGCCACTGAATCTCTGCTTGGTTAGTTTAGTGGTCAGCTAATAGTTGAACAGTGATTTCCTTAAACACTTGGAACCAGGAAGTCTATCAGTCTTTGCCAAGGGGTTCCGTATAAATGTTGGGGCAGACCTTCAATACTCAGACAGACAGGCAGTTGACAACTAAGCCTTAGCCTTCACCTCCTGCTTATGGGGAGCCTGATGATCAGCCTGAAGTAAGAGCTTACAGTCCTCTCAGATTCTTCCTGAGCATGTAGAAAGCCCTGGACACGTACACAGCCCTATGCATGATTTTGGCCTTCGAGATTCCCAGTACTATGTTGGACCTTTGCAAAGCCCCAAGGAAATCTCATTCCCCTTTGTTCAGCCTTTTGCTTGCCCCAACTGCTATCCTATACCCCATGCAGCCACGAAAATAATCAATTGCCTCTGTTTTCAACAAGGCTCTCCCCAGTGGGCAGCTTCCAATCAGGTCAAATCAAGATAGCCTTACATGTGGGGTCCCCAGGGTCTGACAGACAAGTCAAGTAATGACAGTTTTCTGGGTATTTGACTTTGAAAGAACTCGAATCCCATTCTACCCTCTCCAGGGGCTGCTAGATAGCTGGTTTTCACTGTAGTTGCAGGCTGTTGGTTTTTAAGTCTTCTATGGCACTGAAGAGGGAGGACAACAGGGCAGGTTACAATATCACAGTGTTGGCTGTTCTTACCAAGATTCAGCCTTTTTCTAGAATAAACGCTCCCCAGATTGCAGCAAGCCCTCAGGTAACTTTCAAAGTTCTCAAACTTGGTTCTGGTTATTTTTGCCAATCTCTCATTGGTTTTACAGAGAATTTTCAGAGCTCCTCACTCCAACATTTTTGCTGATATCTTACCACGTACACTTTTTTTTTTAAAACCTAGATTGCCTTCCTATATCCAGTCCCACCACCCTGTTCAGATGTTGCCTCCTAGGTGTGGGCGTGGCTTTTTTGAGGACACCATCTTCTTGGTACTTGCTGTCACCTTTCCCCTCCAAGTCCAAGGAGGCCGTAAGAAAAAGAGAGATGGCAAAGAGGCTTTAAGTGTTTTGTAGTTAGGGCTCCTGATGATGCCAACTAGGTCATCGTAGTCATTAAATGTGAATAATCAGGAGTTGGACCTACTTTTAGAGTGTTGTGTTCTATCCTTATAAGAATAACATTGATATAAGTTGAGAATATCACTATTTTGCCTAGTGCTTAAGGACACAAACAGGTATTGCAGAGAAACCATATGAGTTCACTACCTCCTAGCCATGATAGTAATGGTATACAGACAATCTATGAAGACTGTGGGGAACAATTCAAATAATACCTTTAGCACAGAGTCTGGCCCAAGCACTTCATACACAGTTGCTGGGATTTTCATCACCATTGTCAGAGCACCAATGCCTAGTAGAAATCCCATACCACATATCTAAGTAGGAAGGGACCTCAGAAATCTGCCAGTTCAGCGGCAAACCCAGGAGAGTAACTCTCTTTACCTCACATCCCTATTAAATGAGGTCCCGCATGTGTTTTCACACTTCTAAGCACAGGGAGTTCACCATCTCAAAGGCAGCTCGCTTCGTTGACAAATCGTTCTCATTTTCATCTTCCTTCTAGTGAGCCCCAAGTCTTTCTTCCATTTTTCCCTGGAACACTTTTCAGAACTGAACTCTTACCATTTCTGCATGACAACTCTTTCATTACTGACGGGTTTGCAAAACCCATTCCAGCTCTTCCTTCTAGCTCTAGGGGAAGAGGCTGGTACTTTCCATTGCACACCAACTCTCACCACCACCCCCAACTGCCATGGCCTAAAGTGTCCTACTAAAACCTTAAAGGCCTAGTTGGAAGAAATAAGTTCCCTTTAAGATACAAGAAATCTATTTATCTCTTTTCTACCTCCCTTCCCATGACAAATGAATCCCTGTTCTATGAGCACAACCAGTTCACCACACACACACACACACACACACACATACACACACACACAGAGAAGAGTTTCAATTTATTGGTTGTTCTTTGGGAAAGGTGATATAGAACATAATTGGGATTAAAATCAAATTCTAGTTACAGATTCATAAAACTTTGCTTTCAACCAAATTAACTTTTATGAGACCATTAAATCGCCTCTCATCCTCATATATAACAAAGTAACTCAGTCATAGCCTATACAATCCTCTGTTGGTTTTCAATTATTAAAGCACACATAATACATAATGCAGTTGATATTAAATATCTTGAGAATGATAAGTCAATAGAACTCCTTCGACTCTTAAGCATTAACTGGTCATTTAGACATGTTCTGCACATACTTTTCATTTTAGATTTTCTCCTTCAAAGGACTTGTGAACTATTCATTATTATCTGCTATTTGTATACAGATGTCTTAAGTCTTCCAAAATAACATTTAAAATCTCTCTTCTTATTGCTTCAGAAATGTTAACCTTTCAGGAACATTCGATTAAAAAAAGCAAAAGTTCAGGTCCTAACTCTTGGAACAAATGTTCAGATGTGTCAAGATTTTATTATTTCCCTCTGACCTGATAAAAGCCTCCAACAACATACAATGTGCCACTTTCTTTGCTCAACTCAGAGAAGTCAAATAAAGGAGAAAAAAAACAAATGCTCAAAGTCACAGTGACCAAAGGATCTGAATTAATAATTACATTAAATAACCATAACTTTTTGTTTAACTATTCACATTCCACACAGTGGAAATTATCGCTTCCTCCAGATTTTTCACTTACATTTTTAACTTTGAAGAACTACAATAACAAAAAAACAACTTACAGACTCGCAGGATGTGTGTTTTTCTCTTTTAATGCCAAGCACAAAGTGTACATCATAAAACTCATATTTGGTGTTTGGCATTATTTTAATAGGAAAGATTGAGATCACAAATATATTGCCATAAAAAAATTCTACTATAGTAATGAAAAAAACATACTTCTTCATCAGTGACTCCAATACAATATGTAATAGATATGGCACTTTCAATAAACGTTGGAAGACACACCACACTTTGCTAGTCTTAACACAGGCACAGTAAGAAAAGCAGACATTTCCCTCTTTGGCTAGCGCTGTTTTTGCGGGGGCGGGGGAGTGGGGGGTGTAGTTTTTTTTTATTTTTCAGGGTAGTTATGTTGCTGATTATCCCAGTGAAGCTAATTTTGAGGAAATTCTCTTTACTTAAGCCAAATCTGACTTACATGCAAGACTGTGGTACAAGCTACTAAAAGAAGATTACTGCTGCCAACTTAAGTCATTTCTTTTTAACAAAATTGCATGCTTGTGGCAGAGTTAAGACAACAAGAGAAATTCAGTGTCTGCCGGTTCTGAATGTCATTTTTCCTCTCTAGTGTGGTTTTACATGTTCAGCTCCTTCCCCTTTCTTTTCCTCTCCCCCACCCTCAAAATTCTGGCTTAGTAGTTGTGTGCTTAATGAAATCCATTCTGTGCTTTATTGTTGGAGGATGTGGATGATAGAGAGATTTAGGGCAGAGGCATACGAAATACACGATGTACACGAAATACACGGACTGTGTATCCAAACAAGTTTGCCTCCTGTGGAATCATCAGTAGTGAGTTCAAAAGTTTCAAACCTCGACCCAATATTTTGGGTGTTCAAGATAACTTCTGCCTCAAAGCATAGTTCCGCCTTAGCTGTTAGATGGAAGAGCGCTGCACCAAAAAAATAAAAGAAAATAAAAGCAGGCTCTTTAGTGCAATGCTGGCGCCTGGATGGGCAACTAAAATGCTAGTCTAATCAATAATGCTTGTTTCCCATATCACACGTGACTTGGCTAGCGAGGGTGAGAAGGTACAAAGCAAAAAAAAAAAAAAAAAAGGGTTCTGGGGGCTGGGGATGGGTTTACATAGAAAACATCAGGCTTGAAGAGAACAGGTGAACCAAATCCAAAACGCAGTTAAGGTCCACCTGCCCTGCACTTTGGCCACAAGATAAATCCTAAGTAGGGATGGGGAGGAACCTGAGCTTAATCAGAGTCGACCAGTAGGTTCTGAATGGTTACAATGTTATCCAAATCCCACCTCCAGTAGGTAGACAGCTAATGCACCCAAATCCTCGGATTTTTCCCCCCAAATGCTCAGACTCTCAACTGGGATTTCTCATTAGACCCTGAGGAGGCAAAGGAAGAAGGGGAAGACACATCCTTTATACATCCTCCCAGGTATTAAACTACTCCTTCGCCAGAGGCAGTCTCCTTTATTTCTTTATTCTCCTCTGCTCCCCAGCTCAGTCTCCTACCAATGGCTAAAACGACAAGACCCATAATATACTTCTAGCTCAAATGGAGCAGGCCCTCAACTCTCCCCACTTAGCCTGGTTCTTCACTGCCGAACACACCCAGCAGAGGCAGAATCTTTTTAATACAGGGTTGTGACTCTCAGAAGCATTACACAGAAATAATGAGCTGGGAAAGAGGTGGCTACAACCAGGCGAGAGGAAAGATAGGAGGACCTTCTGCTTATGAGGTGTTCCTTTTCTTCCTATCCCTGCATAAGGGGGTTCTGAACTACACCTATTTTCTGCCTGAGGGGCGCGGTGGGGAGTGAGGGGGCTCCTTTTGGTTTCCCTCACTCATTCGGAAAATAGGAGTGGCCGATATTTATGTTTTAAGCATGGTGTTGGGTTACAACCCATTTCAGCAGATCACAGTGACAGCCAGTGTTAGTGATTTTTTGGCAATTTCATATCTCCTCTGTTCACTTGGTTTCTGTTAAATACCAGGAAAAAACTCGCTGAAGCACGGGTTGCACTGTTTTGGGCTTGGCCTTTTAAGACTCTGCAGGTTTCCCTACCGAGCTTGTACTGTGCCCAACGGGTCCCCCCACTCCGTCGCACCCACCTCTCCCTCCTGTGTCCTTCTTGCCCTTGGAGCACACCAGCCTCGCAGAGTCGGAAGATCCTTCCCAAAACGAGAAACAGTCACGTCTATGGTGAAATGAGCTAATTTAGAGTCACTGAGATCCTAAGAAGGGACGGGCTGTGGAAGCCGGAGGAGGAGGGGAAGAAGCAAGCACAGGTGGAAATACCTTTTCCAAGTGTAAAGCAGCACTAAAACAGGTCTCTGGCCCTCAGAGTAGCCTCTTGCATTAACATTCATTCTGAAGGGAGATTCCGGTCCTGGGAGGGCACGTGGACGCATGAGCAGAACCTGACCGCAGCCCCTGCCCCTTTTCACATGGCTCCCCCAGGTGTGGGCTTTCGGCGCCAGCCCCCTGGAAGTTGATACGTTTGCGTAATAGGAAGTGCCCTCCTCTGGCGGCTGCCACCCCCCCCACCCCCACGCACACTCATGCACACAAACTACACGCTAGCAGGCTCCTGTCAGAAGGCAGCTGGTGGTTCTTCTTGCCTGTAAGTTGAAGCCAAGTAAGAATCAGGTCGTTTTAGGTCTGGCTCTGGGCCCGCCTGGGGCTGCATCCCTAGGACAGGCTGGGTGTGCCCAGCTTAATCCAAATCGATGGATATGCATCGACACTGCTTGACTCGCGTGACCCTCTTCTTCTTGGTGGGCGGCTGCAGTTCGGGGCAGTTGAGCGTGACCATCATGGTGGTGAACTTCTTGGGCTTGCAGAAGGAGCAGGACTGGAAGGAGCCTTCCTCCTTCCGGATGTGCCTGGGGATGTAGAAGGAGTTGCACTGGCCGTAGCAGAAACGGTTGATGATGGTACGGCTATTGCAGCCCTCCTCGTGGATGGTCTGCTTCAGCGGCTGGGTTTTGCACCAGTCTCGCTTCAGGTATTTGCGCTCGGTCACATGCAGGGCCTCCTGGCTGGACTCCAGCACCTCCTCCCCCGGCATGGCCGTGCCACGCCCTTGGCCGCGCCCCCGGTTCCTGGAGCCAGGCTGCTGGGGAGACTGAGTCTGCTCGGAGTCATTGTGCTGGGCCTTGTCTGGTGGGGGGATGGCACCTTGGGACCCCTTCTTTTTCCCTTCGGCGGTGGGGAGCAGGGTCCCCAAGAGGAGAAGCAGGGCTCCCACAGTGTAGGCGGTGCGGCTCATGCTAACGGAGGGAAGCAGAGAGAGGGGAGACAAAGAAGACCGACAAGTCAGTTCGAAAATTAATAGCAGCTAACATTTTATCGGGCACTAGTTAGACACTCTATGTAAGGTACTGCACTTCCTTCTCATAATATCTCTATGAATCAGATATTATTATTCTCATTCCCCACCTAGCGGTCAAGCCACCGAGTAGCTTGCCAAGGGTCACCCGTGAATAAGGCAGGATCGGAGCTCAACCTGGCCCTTTCTGTTTGTGGCATGTCCTCCCATGGGAATTCTTTCCTGGCCGCTGATACCAATCACATCTGACGTGGTCTTAAGGTCACTTAATTGTATTCGTTCTTGTATTGGGCCAAATTACCTTTGTACCTCTCTAAGGGAAACCCAGTTTTCTGTTTAGTTTTACAGCAAGACAAATCAGCCTCACTGTCCAGGCTTTATTCGCCAGGCTCCCAGCCTCTTTTTCTCCCCAACTGGCCCGAGTGCTTCCTGAGTTGTGCCTTGTTGGGTTGGTTGGATGCTTGGGAGATATTGGCTGGTAGCAGGCCTTGCAAGGAGACCCCTGGAGGAGACAGGCAAGCAGCACAGGGAGGGAGGGAGGGAGGGAGGGAGAGTACTTAGCAAGAGCAACAGTGGATGCGAAGTCAAGACTGGGTTTCCAGTCCAGGTCTTGGGGCAACAACTTGCCATCTGACCTTTAGAAAATCACTTTGTTTCTCGAGAAATGACTTCTTGTAAGCACAGGGACAAAGACCTCATCTCCCCAGATACGTTGTTTAGATCAAATTTCGAGTACAAACGACAGCAGTTTGAGAACTAGCCAAATCTATTGCAGGATCGCAGACAGAATGAATTACCTTTCCAGAAAGATCACGGTAACTCCTAAGACTCCTGGACCTCTCACCTGTTTTCATTTTTAAATGGGCATAGCTATTGATTATATCATTCATGAGATCATGATATACATTTTTCTACTTTTAAATGATGATATATGTCATTCACGTGTGTGTGTATCTGTGTGTGTGTGTAACATCTAGGAGGTAGAAAATGGCACAAGAAAACAGGTATGTGCAAATATTGACATTAATAAATGCCACAGACATATAGAATAAATTAATGATAGTGAATTATTGAGGATGGCCCTGGAGTTAGACATGTGTCAGAAAGGGCAATGAACAATGGCAAAAAAAAAATAGGGAAGTGGGGGAGGCAGAAGGAAAACTAACAAAACAGGGGGTATAGCTCAGTGGTAGAGCATTTGACTGCAAAACAAACAGGAAGGCAAAGGTGGAGAGAGAGAGAAGAAATGGACTAAGGAATGTAAATCAAAGAAAGGAGGGCTCATCTGAAGGCAGAGTGTTAAGGGAAGGTAGAGTGGACAGAGGAGAAAGAGGAGAAACCAGAGCCTATTTTCTTAAGAGGGCAAGCATCACACTGTTGAGATTCTCCTGACACAGTGCCTCTCAAACTTCAATAAGCAGACATCACCCAGGGGTATTGTTAAAATGCAAATTCTTGTTTTGTGTGTGTGTGTTTTTTTTAAAGATTTTATTTATTTATTTGACAGAGAGAGGGAGATTACAAGTAGGCAGAGAGGCAGGCAGAGAGAGAGAGGGGGAGAAGCAGGCTCCCCGCTGAGCAGAGAGCCTGATGCGGGGCTCGATCCCAGGACCAGAGATCATGACCTGAGCCGAAGGCCCAGGCTTTAACCCACTGAGCCACCCAGGCGCCCCTAAAATGCAAATTCTAATTCAGTGGTCTGCCTTTCTAACAACCTTGGAGTAGCAAGGCCTGTAGCACTTGCAACCTTAGGGCATAGAAAAGAGTTATTTAAAATGTGGATGGAGGGCCCCTGGGTGGCACAGTTGGCTGGGCGACTGCCTTCAGCTCGGGTCATGATCCCGGAGTCCCGGGATCAAGTCCCACATCGGGCTCCCAGCTCCATGGGGAGTCCACTTCTCACTCTGACCTTCTCCCTTCTCATGCTCTCTCTCACTCTCTCTCTTCCCTAATAAATAAATAAATAAATAAAATCTTAAAATGTGGATGGATTTTCTTTGCAAAGAGTGCAATTGCAAATTCACAGCCTTCCTCTGGGTCCTTCTAACCAAATCTGACCTGAATCTTGAGGCTTCCCCTACCCCTCAGCCCCCATACCCACCATGGTTCTGAACCTAAAGGCAGAGGTGGGAAGTGCCCATTTCCCTGCCCTCTTTTGTACACCAGCATTACATATAATAATAAGTGCAATTTAATAGTAACCCTATCACGTCCCCCCCAAGGAACTATACAGGCTGGCATGATTAGCTCAAGCAATTACCTTTCAAAGAAAAAGGCCTTGTGGAATCTACATTCTCTAAGCAACACTCCCTGTACGTAAAGACCATGCAACCCTAAGGATAATGTCAAATTAAAATAACTTAATATTAATTTTAAAATATCCTTAAATGGCACCATTTTTCTAACATTAACCTAATACTCTGGGGCAAGTTCAAGTTTGGAACTGATATTGTGACATTTAGCTCCTGTTCTTTTGACTGTAGACTCGCTGGCTTTTGTCAGTTTATGTCACAACATTCCTGTTCTTTAAACAGAGCCTTTTTTGCCTCAACAACAAAAAAATTAATTTCCTTGTTTTGTCTTTAAAAAATCACTCATGAGAAAAGTCCTGTTATAAAACAGTGCTGATTTTCTCCAGAGACCGGGATAACTTGAGCCACGATAGTTCAGTCTCCTAGGCAAATATATTGTGAATTTGAGAAGCTTTTACAAGTTTCTGCTATTGATTCAATTGGGGGCCAGGATCTAAACTAAATCTCAGTCTCTGCCCATTTCAAAGAGAAGCACATGAGACAGCCTGAGGCTTACACCCACAGTCTTCCCTCATCCCTACTGAAAATGGCCCCAAGGACAATTCAGCCCTCCCAGAGCAAGACCTTCAGAGCCCTCCATCACAGATGCCAATCTGAAACTGACCGGGAATGTACATTGCATATGACAGTTCACGTCATCAAGTCATCCCCTCCCACAAACAACTGTCCAAAAAATGCAATTTCCTTTCTCCAGACCAGCATAGGATTCTTCTTATGCTCAACTTTTCCTTCTTGGCATTTTACATCTGTCATTAAATCTCTAGTCCGAGGGTCATGAGGACTTAGTCATTGCCTTGTCCTCAGTGCCTGGAGCAGAGTAGGTGCCCTTTTGTTAAATGAGTGCTTGTTATGGACCACGTTGATTTACAGAGTCTCCGTTTTCATTTTAAGATGCTTCACATGTGCCGATGAGCAGCCGAGCCTAACACAATCTTCTTGATTTCTGATTTGCACTATAGCAAACTCCTTCTAGCCTAGAAGTACCTTAATATTTGTCTTTTTCTAGGAAAACTTCCGATAGCCACTACTTTGTACCTGGTCCCATGCAGAATGCTGTGGGTTTCATTTTCTAATTGAAGCCATTGTATTCCCTATGTCAGAAACCAACAATAAAGCAAGCAGTAAATTCAAAATTAGTCAACTGTGGTTTTCAGTTTTAATTTAGACAGACTTCCTGTTCCTATGGGAGCATGAGAGCCCCGTAAGCCAAAGGGGTCTAGAATGACAGACTCTTTTCTGGGGTGTTTTTTTGTTTTGTTTTGTTTTTTTGGTTTTTAAAGAAAAGTAAATTTTTCTCAAAATAAGATTTATGACGTGTGGAAAATGTTATAAAATGGTTTTTCATTTTTTAAAAAAAAGCCGACTTTTCAAGATCCTTAGTGCTTATTGTGAGGCTTTTGACTCTTCAAAACTTATAACTAGCTATTTGGAGAAAAGTAAAAACCAACTTCAGGAATCTCAATCAACACAGACCTCAGCTTAAAGAACAGTGGTTCTCTGAAGGACTCTGCACATTCCACATGAGTAAGAGTTAGAAGCTTGAGAATTCTAATAGTGCTAGAACCAGGGCTTTGTCAAGTCACTGTGGTCAGTCTCCCAACCTCCCCCCCCACACACACACACACCACAGACTGGTCATGATTACTCAGTGAAGAAAAAGGGACTGTTTTGCTCCTAAAATCCCAATTGTATTGCCACCAAATAATCCGCACTCTGTAAATATCACAAGCACGCAGGAAATCACGAAGATGTAAATTTCTCGAAGACAGTTCTTTTCCACAGCAACACCTCGCAGGAAACCCCATTATCAAAAATCAGTCCTAAAATCCTAATCAAACCTCACGTTCCTCTGAATTATCCCTCACGCCCAACCATGAGCTGCAAACAGTTTTGGTAATTTGCATCCATGAAATGACCCGCTGACATCCCTGAAGTTCAGCTGCAGTTTGTGGGTCCAGAGTGCATCATGACGCCCACAAAGACCTCCCTTTATACTCATGGCAGACAGCATTCTTCTTTTCAAACCCTGCCTCAAGTTCTCAATGCGTTTCTGCGTCCTCCACATAATGTGATTTTCTGTGATGAGGTTTTTTTGGCAATTGCTCTCCATCAGCAAGACCCACCTACCCCCACCTTTTTTTTCCCTTTACTACTGCCTCCCCTCCAATCCATTTGTCCTAGATATTCTCAAAGCAGCTCTTCTCTACCTGATGCTTTCCTTCAGGTTTCTCTTAGTGATCAAGAGAAAACGTCCGCACGCAGGATAAGCCGCATCAGCCACCTCTGTCCTGTGTAGGTCATGGTAATTTAGTCCAATCTTCACAAGGCTCTAAGAACACAATCATCTAACTCTAAGGAATCAGAACTAAAAATGCTCTGTGTGACCTGTATCCAATAGTCTCAATGTCTTTAGGAAAGTTTAGACCAGCTCCTTTTGGTACTCTTCTTGCCATATTTCTCATTTTAGCTAACCAACCTGCTTATAATCAGTTAACTGGAATGCTGAGTGGGAATTACAGGGAATTGACAATGGTCAGCAAGCCAGATGTCTATGCCTGAACATTTGATCAGCTCCTCCTGATGAATTAAGTTTTAGAAAGATGTTCAACAGGCATGACATTAAGTTATTCTCCCAGTAGAAGAAAATAATTAAAGTGACAGCAAATGCTCTAAATGCAGGCCAGATTTTAGAATAATCTCTTCCTTTTTCTCAAAACTAAATCTTTGAGAAGGAAAAGGTTATTTTTAACTTGATCTTGAATTTTTAAAAAGATAGCTTTTAGAAGTTAAGTAGAGCATTTCATAAGAATACACTGGGTCGATTTTTTTTTTTCAGACAAGTCAAAACAAGAAGATAGAAGAATTAATTGCTGGCAAACTAGTAGAAGATAAAGTCTCATCCTGTATGAGACCCTAACTACAACCTCCCTATTTAGAAGACCATTCAAGCTAAATCAGGTTGGCTGCCCACATAGCATAGGATAAAAAGGAAATCACCAGGTGGTTAAGTATCTCAGGAGCTCTATGCTCACTGGAAGATTTTTTGCTGAAGTAAATAATCATATACAATTTCTGAGATCAACAGGAAACAAGATAGAAAGTAATAAATATTCACTGAACAGCGCTACTGAGAGTTAGTCTGTATTGGGATGCAAAATGAGTGCTAGTCCCTGTGTGCGTGGAATTCAGGATTTAATTTCAGAAACAACTTGTAATATATCTGGTGCCATATAATGTTACTTCCTCTTCCAATACCACCACTGATAGTAAGAGTTATCTATATATTTTTTTAAGATTTTATTATTTATTTATTTATTTGACAGAGAGAGAACACAAGCAGGCAGAGAAGCAGGCAGAGGCAGAGAGAGGAGCAGGCTCCCTGCTGAGCAAGGAGCCAATTGTGGGACTCAATCCCAGGACGCTGGGATCATGACCTGAGCCGAAGGCAGCTGCTTAACCAACTGAGCCATCCAGGTGTCCCAAGTTATCTATATTTTTGAACCCTTAGCATACATGGCATTATGCATAAACAGACCGTATTTTATCACGAGGAAGATAATATTGTCTTCCCTTTATCAATCAGGGAATCCAGAGTCAGAAAAGTTAGGAATCTGCCCAAGGTCAAACAGCTCCTCAGTTGGGAGAGTCAGAGTTAGAGACCCATTCTCATTCTCCCTACCTAGCCCTCAAATGTGTCTTTAATCACGGTTCTATGGACACCCAGCACGATACTTAACAAGGGATGTGTGAACTTGTTTCTAATGCAATACAGTTTGAAGACTATTGTAAGTCAAATAATTATCTAGTTTGTATCTTCATGTTCACATGTGAAGAAAAAAACTTCTCTTGTCCCAGGAATTACTGTTGTAGTTTGCATTTCTAAGAGCATATGTTAAAACTAAAGCAAATTCCTTGCAGATGTAAGGCATGGGCTGGTAACACTTGTGATCTGTGACTTTCAGTTGGATGGTACAGTTACCTCCTCTAACCACTCCCCTCCCACTTTTCTTTACATAAAAGGGTTAGGTTTTCCCCTCGGTCCGTAACTCTCTATTCTAGGTCATGCTTACAGCTTCGCTGTTGACAAGCATTTCTTTGTAAAGGAGTCCATGACATAAAATTTCTTGGCCTGATTTCACTTGTGATACTTACACATTAAGACCAAGACAGAGGGCTTCAGTTTAGAAGACAAGGCAGGCAGCTCTGAGTCAAAGATATGAGGACGCGATAGGTTTCTACTCTTCTCTGTGCAATCATTCACATAAAGACTGTCAGCCAAGTAGGATTTCCTATCGATCATGAGTTACCAAAACATTTCATTCAAAATGGACTTTTAAGAAAATAGAAAACCCACAAAATTACAAAGTTTACAAAAGACTTTAATGCCTACAATGACCTGAGGATTAAACAAACACACACACACACACACACACACACACACACACACACACACACAACTACAGTTCTAAAGAACCCTTCAATAATTAGTTAATACTACAATTGGAAAGTGCAATTTATCCAGTGATAGCCATCAAATCACCTACTGTTGCAGACTTTCGTGGGCCGGGGAGGAGATGAGATTGTAGTTTTCTTAAGATCTTTCCCTTGTTGCTTTGAAATGCCCATCTCTTCAAGTCCCCCAGGCCCCCCTCCTTCGAAAAGAAAGAAAAGAAAAAAAAGAAAAGAAAAGAAAAAAGGAGGGGTGGGGGCTGGAAAGCCCTGGGGTGAAAGAAGACTCCTCACCCTAGGATTGGGGTTATCTTAACCTCTTCTCTTCTATTTACTTAAGTTGTGTGTACAGCCAAAAGGAAGCCACCACTCTGGGGTCCCTGGGACAGCTTAAATCCCCGTGACCCACTTAACACAATCGATTGTTTTAATCAACTCGTGTCCTGGCACCATCTCGAAGGGGAACATAAACAGACGGGCACATCGCTCGGATCTGTTTTTTCCAGCAGGAGATCCAATTACCTACCACTGGTCGCCTCTCTGCCCTCGTATCATTTAAGGAGAGAGATTTTAACCCCTAACGTCGAGACTGTATTTCTGTGTAAAATTGCTGGGATTCAAAGCAGACAGAGGAGGAGAAGGCGGCAGCCGGATTCAACCCGGGGACCCCGTTCAGCCCAGCTCCGGGCGCGCGGCAAGGGCTTCCCAGCGGAGGCCGGGTCTCCTCCTGTCTGCCCCCCGCCTCGCCCGGAGACTGTCGCCAGAGCCCGCTTCGGGAAAACACCCAGCTGGGGAGCCCCCAAGGCGGAGCTGGGATCCGAAGGCAATGCCAAGCCAGAGCGGTGGCGCGTCCGTTCTTCCCAAACCTTAAGTCTACAAATCGCTCCAGCCGGCTAAGTGACAGCCCCGACGCCCCTCCGACCCCGGGCCTGGGGAGGGGTCAGCGAGACGGAGAGAGAGAAGAGGGGACGACCGGGGCTTCTGAGCCGCCAGTCCCGCGTCATCCGTCCCCAGCGAGACTCAGCGAGGGAGGCGGGGGCCTCTAGGACACATATTAAGGAGTACCGGGGAAACGGGACCCGGCGGCTTGGCGCTGCCTGGCCCTGGACGTACGCACTTCAGCCGAGGCACGCGTGGCGCGGGGAGAAGCGTTGAAAAGGGCACCCAGCGCCCACACGCGCGCAGCCCGCCGGTGGATTTGTGCGGTGTTTGTGGTGCGAGCACTGCGGGATCTCTGGACTCTGGGTCCCCGAGCGCGCACAGCCCCGCAGCTGACCCGTTACCCGACGCTCCGGTTTCCGCCGCGGCCAAACTCCGAGGCTCTGTTCTCGCCATCTCACCTTGAGGATGGGCCAGGGGACCCACGGCTGGGTCTCCGGATCCTCCAGCCCACCGCAGGATCACACCTGGGACTCCGACGGGAGCCCCCAGACGTCCCGAGCCCCCGGCTTCGGACACTTGGTACCGTCTCAGTGCCGTTTGCCCCGGGGTCCGGGGAGGAGCCGCAGGTCCCGACTGCTGCCCGCCGATCCCGCTCGCCACCCCTCGGCTCCCGAGAGGCGCCCACCAGGACTCCGCGCCTCCAAGGTGCGAGCGCGGCTGGCAGGAGCGACTGCCACACGCAGCACGAGCACGTTAGCTGGGCTCCCGGCGGTGGAAGTGGGATTCGGGGCAGTAGCTCTCGATCTTGACCTCCTCCTTGCCAGGCTTTCCCTGCGGACCGCGCAAGGTGAGGTTACAGCAGCCAAGACCTTGGTAGGAAGGACCCTGGATTTTTCTGCATAATTCACCCTAGGGAACCAGGGCCTCGTTCTGCGCGCCTGGAGGACTCGGCGCGTCTGCACCGAGAGGGACGCGGGAATCTTTTGCAGGAGACCCCTGCGCTCTCTCTCTCTCTCTCTTCCTCTCTCTCATTCTCTCACTCACCGACGGGAGCCTCTGCACTCACCTGTCAGTGCGGCGGGTCTCCAGGGCCTCTGCTCTCGACGCGGGGCGCGGTGTGCGACCGCGGCCCGAGCCGCCCCGGCTTGGCGCGGGGTCAGCCGGACAGAGGGTACGGCTCTCGCTGAACACTGGGTCGCCCGGTCCGCGGAGGGCACACTGAGTGCGGGGCATCGCGCCGTCTCCCGTTTAAATGCCGGCAGCCGAGCCGGACGCCCGGGGCCGCGCCTCTCCATTGGCCAGGCGCCGCCGCCACCGCCGGACCCGCTATCCGCCCCCTTTCCCGGTACTGCCCCCGCCCCCCGCACCCCTCCTGCCTCCCCGCGGGGTCCCCTCTCCGCCTGCCTCGCCTCTTTGTCTGCTCCCCCCGCCCAGGCCGGCTGGGAGAGGTCACCCCAGGGAACCGCGCCTGGAATGCACAGCAAATCACATTTTCCGCTCCCGTTGGAGGGGGAAGCGCGGGAGGAAATCCCCCCGGCTCCCGGCCCCTCATTCCTCCTCCGCCCCAGGCCTGGGCTTTTCCTCTCGCCGGCCCCGCTCCGCCCGCGTTGGCCCCGCAACGCGCTCGGTCGCAGAAGCTGCCCTGGAAAGAGCAAGATCTCCGTGGGATCTCGACAGACGAGGAGATTCTGGCCCCGTGGCGGGAGACGGATTGCAGGATGCTCTGGTTGATAGGTCGCCGCGGCTCCGGCGCGGCTCGGCCGGAGGCCCCCAACTTCGAGGGCGCTGACCCCCACGCCCCCGTTAACCCCGGCGGGCTCGCCGGTCGCCAGCAGGAGCCTGTCTCCAACATGACACCCTCCTCTCCTCGCCCGCCGAGGGTTCTTTCAGCTGAGATGCTGAAGGCCTCGGCCCAAGAGTGTACAGAAGGGAGTAACGGAGGGGAGAATAAATCTAAAAGGACCCTCGCAAATCAAGGTTTCCATTTCTAAGCCATCTTTAAACGGGAGAGAACAATAGCAACGAGAGAAGAGGCTTTCTGTAGCATGTTCGAGATGAATAAATCAGGAAAATAAAACGTCAGGCGTGGAAGGAACTTCCCAGAAATATAAGACAAACACCCCCCCCCCCCGTTTGTGAAAAGGCAGCGTCACATTCTGTATTTATTACTGAGAACCCAGTGGATAGGGGCGAACACACTAAGCGCATAAATATTTTTCGAAAGATGAGCGAACACTTTCATTTGTTCCCTTAGCTTGAAAATTGGTTCCTCAAAGAAGCCGTAAATTCTGTGTGTCGAAGTTATAGCCCGTGCAAAAATCAACCCGGCTGCGAGGTCTGCAGACCCGCTCCACCAGCCAGGTCAGATGATGACTTCGGAAAACGGGAAAAAAGTGGGTATAGAAGGGAATTTGAAGGTGCCTGTGCTCACTAAAGCAAAATAAACAAAACAATGAAACCCAACAAAAGGTACTTAGGAAACAGTCCTGATCTAAGCACTTGGCTAAGAAAACAAAACAAAACCCCAGAGAGGCATGATTTTTTTCTCTTTAGGCAGTCATTTTGAGGAGGCGGCAAGAAACCCTGGACACCTACCTACTAGATACTCTTAAGAACTTGAAATCAGTTTTTCAAAATAAATGACATAAGAAGGAAGTCTGCATTAAATCAATATCTATCTAGAGAATCTTCATCACAGGAATGTTTTGTTTGTGCAATCTGCAGTTTCTCCTCTTAAACTCCGTGCTCCCCTTTAAATTTAGTTTCCAATAATTTTTTGTTAAGTCATCCCGTGTAGTTTGTAGTTACTTGCAGAAGAGGAACATTCAACAGGGCTTAAAAGTTGAGGCTGGTGGAGTGGGCTGGAGGAGATTAGGGGAGGTCAGAAGTATACAAAATGCTTCCACAAGTGACAATTCACCCAAAGCCCGCCACCAAGCTGCAGAAGCCAATTGTTCTCTCTGGGGGTCAACTAGGCCTCCAAAGAGAAAGGGGCATATTTTACAAATGCCATTAACTTCTTCTAATTTGAAATCAATGTTTCGGTCACCTTTTTTTTTTTTTTTTTTTAGACTCATATAAACTGCCCCAAATAAAAATACGGTGACAAGAGTTTTCCTTCCTAATTGGAAGGAACTGTTTTGGAGCACTGAGACTGTCGCTTGTCGCTTGATATATCTCAATCTATCTCTGTGACTTTCTATCTCTGTCTAGTAAATGTTGATATCACTCTGACCCCCTCCTCGGAAGGCTTCTCAGACCACAGCGCCTACAACAGAAACACTCCAGCCCCGCCCAACTCCCCACCACTCCACAGCTCTATCCCATTTCACTGAGCCCTGTCTCTTTAGTTTCAGTCATCTCTCCCTGTCACTACAATGGAGGCTTCATGATGGCAGAGACTTTGTCTATAGTGGTCATTCAGGTTACACCAAACTCACAGAATGCAAAGTGCCCAAGACAGACTTGGGATTCAACAAATAGTTGTGAACTGGGAACGTTCAGCCCACGCCCACTAACTAGGATTAGCAACTAAGCCGAATGCTGAGGCTACAACCATCATGAATATGATAAACTGGGCCCTCACCTCACTGAGTTGATAGTCGAGCATATTTACAAATATTTATATAGATATCCAGGCTTTTGGCTTCATATTTGTGTTTCCACAGCTCTCAACCCGTCATTGCAAACCATTATCCAATCAGGGTGAAGGCATAAGAGTAAAAACTCTTCAGGCCTCTTTAACCATAATTACATAATTGAAACCTGCTCTTAGGAGGAGGGGGAAGAAGTAGGACTCCTTGTAGTCAAAGTTAAAATTTTAAATCTGGGATGTCTAAACAGTGATCACGAAGTGATAAATGTCACTTAAAGAAATGACTTGCAAATTACTTTGAGGCTGTTTTGAGAAGTTTAAGTCCTGCTCAGCTACGGTTTTTATCAAAGGAGAATGTATTTCTCTTGTTTTGCTCACCTATCTGTGGCGTGTATTTGTCTCCATCAAACTCCCAAGGTGCTAAGAGGGGGTTACTCTTCAGATTTGGGGAGGAACCTTGAAGGCCTTTGTAGGGAAGTTTTTGCTCAAATCTGCAAAAACTGTTCACCTAATTGCAGAGATTACCTATCGCATCTTGCATTGGATTAAAGAAGAAAAAAAACCCTTCACCCATTTGGAACTGACCTTGTATGCCCTTCCTAAAGGAAAAAAAAAATGTGAGGATGAACTTGACAGTGGTTAAAGAAAAAGATGTTTGCAACGGTCAAATATCAGCTAAATGGTTCTTATCCAGAATGAATTTCTCCTATACATGAATAAGAAAAACCTCCCCAACTCACCCAATAGAAGCTGGCAAAGCACATGACTGGGCACTTCACAAAGGAAGAAACCCGAATGGCCAATAAACATGAAAAGGCACTGGAGTATTCTAGTAAATCAGGAAAATGCAAACTGAAATAAGAAGATGCCCTTGCTGAGCTCGCAGACTGACAAAGACTCATGCCTGCCACTATCCAGCGTTAAAAAGAACGTGGAGAGGCAGGCACGGAATGTGTTGGCAGTGAGAGGGTATTGGTAGGACCATTTGAGAGAGTAATTCGTCAACATGTGATAACACTGAGCATGCCCCTGGTATTCCACTCAGCCATTCTACTACTAGGTCAGCACCTTACGAGAACTTGAGCACATGTAGGAGAACTAGAATTGTGCGAGCGCTTTCATTGCAGAACCATTTGTACCTGTCTCAGCTCAGGGTCGACTCCTGGCCATGACCCTTGCTCTCTGTGCCCAAGCAGCAAAATGTTGACCAGTCTCTGATATGTGAACAACTCGTGTACGTGTGAAAATTCCAAACAATGCTGTCAAATACACGCACGTGAACAAATAAATCATGCAGACCATTTTAATACAGTTGGAACCTAATTCCACACAAGTGTTTATTGTGTACCCTACATGTGCGGGGCAGTATGAAGAAGGCAAAAAGTCTGGACGTGGTCCTTCACAGTCAATACGTAGGCCCAGCAGAAAAAGCACTGAATTTGGAGGCAAAACAAAAATCAGAATAAATTTCTGACACCTCCTCCTCGTAGCAAATGAGTGTCCCTGGGTTAGATATTTAAACCCTCTGAGGCTAAACTCAATCATCTGTTTTATAGGAATGCTAATAATACCTACCTCTGGGTAGATGATGGAATTAAGTACAGCAAGCTCCGTGAAAATGCCAGACACATAACAAACCCTTAATAAGTAGGAGTGACTGCACGGATGCTAGAGTGCAGTTAGGAGCTGAAACAAAGACGATGAAAATGTACTATCAGCATGGGTCATGCCTTAGGTATCTTTGTACTCGTGGTGCTTAATGCATGGGATGGCAAGTAAGAGGTAGTTGATAAAGTTACTAAAGGAGTACACGCAGAGGGGAAGGGGAGGAAAGTGACAGTGATGGAGGGAGGGAAAGGATGAAGGAATGTAGAAGGAAGGAAAGGAAAGGAGGCAGGGAGAGAGAAGGCAAGAAACGAAAGGGAGGGGTGGGCAGAAGCGGTGGGGAGGGAAGGGAAGGAGAGATAGATACCCTTCCAGTAAATGGCACAGCGACATCTATTTTTGGTAAGACCAGCAAATGGTGTAAATGCCCCAGAGAGGGGCACAGGCAGAACAGCAAACCCTCCTGGCTCTCTTTGGCCTGCGTCATAAGAATCACTCGGACCAAAAGTTAGAGTTCTCCGAATGTGTTCACTGCAGGGGCAGAATCTGAGAAAGAATTCAGAAGATGCCTGAACGTGTAGCAAGAGAGGCTGGACTCTCCACGCCGAAGGCTGCTGGCAGGGACGTGGGAATGCAACAAGACAGAAAGGCAGACAGAAATGGATTTCTCAGCAAAAAATTCGCATACCCAGTGCCCAAATATAACAGAACCTGCTGGAAATGAGGCTCCCACCTTCGTCTGCAGGCTGGGTGACTCGTTAAGTCTGGAGAGTTTCTATTTGTTTTGAGCTCTTTGAAGCCACTTCAGTCTTAGAAAAATTTGGATGGGACTTTAATCGGTTATTGATTCTCTGCTTTTCCTTAGTGCTTGAACGGCTGTGGGTATTCATTTTCTAAATCTTTTTAGGTACACTTTCCAAGAAAAGCTCATTCCGCTGCAATTTTAAAATGCCAGGGCTTGTTAAACTGAAGGTCTCTGGGCTTTACCCCCTTTGTCTTTGGCTGCCCTGCCCCTTCTTTTACTTTTGGCTTTTTCAACTCATTTCCAGCTTTTGTTCCCTTGAGATCTCTGCTACTCAGTAGGAGAAGCCATGATGTAAGATTTACCTTTTCATTTTTTTTGTCCTTTTCTAAGGCATGGGAGCTTATGTGTCATTTTGCTCTTGCCATCACTATCCTAATAAGTCACTTGTCCTGCATTGCATCTTTTTTATTTATTTTTATTTTTTTAAAAGATTTTATTTATTTATTTATTTATTTATTTATTTATTTATTTATTTATTAGGAAAGAGAGAGAGAGAGCATGAGAAGGGAGAAGGTCAGAGTGAGAAGCGGACTCCCCATGGAGCTGGGAGCCTGATATGGGACTCAATCCCGGGACTCCGGGATCATGACCTGAGCGGAAGGCAGTTGCTCAACCAACTGCGCCACCCAGGCGCCCCCTGCATTGCATCTTTTAAAAGATTTTATGACATTATAAATATAGGATAAACTCCTCCTAGAAAACTTGGAAAATAGAGAAAAATCAAGGAAAATTAAAATCTCCTATAATCCCACAACCCCTAATTTTTTTTTTTAATTTGACAGAGAGAGAGAGAGATCACAAGTAGGCAGAAAGGCAGGCAGAGAGAGAGGGGGAACCAGGCTCCCTGCTGAGCAGAGAGCCCGATGCGGGGCTCGATCCCAGGACCCTGAGATCATGACCTGAGCCAAAGACAGAGGCTTTAACCCACCGAGCCACCCAGGCACACCTCTCACAATCCCTAAATAACCACTGTTTACACATATACAACACACAAACACGACACATATACACATACAGATTTCCTTCCAGCTATATGAAGTATATGTGTGTGTGTGTCTTAAAGTTGGCTTTGATGAACTATTTAATATGTACTAAACACTAGGCTTTTCACGCATTATCTAACTTAATCTTCACACCAATCCTATGAAGGTACTATTATTATTTGTTCTTTTTAAAGGTGAGGAAACCGATGTACGGGGGGGGGGGCGGGGGGGGGGGTCATGTCACTGTCTCCAAGACACACAGTGGTATAAGGCAGAAGAGGAATTTGTGGCCAGCTGATACCTGTGTTTCCTTTGCTTACTTTCTACACCAATTGCGATGTAGTTAGAGTCTATGCCATACGCTGTGTTAGAACTGATATTCAAACAGAACTGATACTCCCCCCAAAAAAACACGTGGAATGCCAAGCGATTTAAATAATTGAACAGCTGATATTGTCAAGACATTTGACTGTGTAAAATATGGACATATATATGAGGACTACGAGTTTGGATTCTACATGACTGTATTTATAAAGAATTCTGAACACGTGGCCACTGACAACTCAGATATGGCCTGTCTTCTTGGGTTTTTTGTACAAACGCTGCCTTACTTCCGTTATCATTTTTTTTCTTTTTCTTTTTTTTTTTTTTAGATTTTATTTAGTTATTAGACACAGGGAGGGGTGGAGAGCACAAGCAGGGGGAGCAGCAGGCAGAAGGGGGAGAAACAGGCTCCCCACTGAGCAGAGAGTCCAACACGGGGGCTCCATCCCAGGACCCCGGGATCATGACCTGAGCGGAAGGGAGATGCTTAAACACTTAACCGACTGAACCCAGGCACCCCTCCATTATTATTGTTATTAGTGACACTATAAGTATATTTTTTAAAATTAGGAGTTCATAAAGAAGTTCAGAATTTTGGGTTCTACTCAGAACAGAGAAGCACGAATCTGAAGGTGGAAAGTCCACTCAAGACCTGCTTTTCCGTTCTAAAGATTGACATGAGCCCCACGCCGATGTGCACTGACCTCACCAAGAGTCTAAATTTAATTTTTTTTTTCTCAAACCTTGGTTCCTTCTTCACGCCCTCCTTCCCTGGCTTAAAAGGTTGGATCATCTGGAATATAATTTCTCATTCCTCTTTAAAAGAAAGACAAAAAATGTAAACCGTGGGCTCCTCACTGCTTACGTGGAGCAATACAAGAGTGCTTTATATAAACTAACCATTTGTCTATTAATGTTTGTAAAGAGCTTCATAGACATACAGCATTTGAGACACACTCTCCAGAGAAATGTGCCTTTGGGAAGAGGATCAGAGAGCGAAGAGACCGACGGTAAGAGAAACTCCCTGCTACCCACATCCAGAATGTGAACCGAAGTTGCGGGGATGATCCCTGAGCTGCATTTTGAAGGTCATCGAAGCTGGAGGGAGACGTTTCCAGAGACTCGGGAGCCTTGTCTGTAATTCGTGTTTTATATTCTATGTTACGGGGCACCTGGGTGGCTCAGTGGGTTAAAGCCTCTGCCTTCGGCTCAGGGCATGATCTCAGGGTCTTGGGATCGAGCCCTGCATCGGGCTCTCTGCTCGGCGGGGAGCCTGCTTTCCCCTCTCTCTCTGTCTGCCTCTCTGCCTACTTGTGATCTCTTTCTCTCTCTGTGTCAAATAAATAAAATCTTAAAAAAAAAAATTAAAATATATATATATTTTCTACGTTACTCTCCTGTGTGACAAGGAAGAGGAAAGTAAAAAGAACATACTTTGGATGGGGTGAAATGGCCATGTGTCCCCAGCTACCGGCTTCCAAGTGATCTCCCAGGGGTCTCAGGTGCAGCGGGAGCCTCCTGATGCTTGCCTTCTGCATCGGTCTGAGCGTCTGAGCGAGGAGGGGATCTCAGGATGTCTGCCGGCCCGCCAGCCACGTTGTAGGGAAGTGCAGGGCTGAGCACAGGGCACGGTACTCGAAACCGTAAAGCATGGTTCTTAGTCGTATAGTTCTTAGTCCACAGAAAGAAAAAAAACCTTTCTGAAAATAAATCATAGCAATTCTTGCAGCAGCTACTCAGCTAAGCAGAACAATCCATAATGTCTATGGACAGATGAGGACAGATTTCCCCTAGCCAAATCTCTGTGGCCACATCTCAGCACCAGCAACCTCAAGAAACCTGTCTAGCCAAAATTTGGGGACATTAGCCTGAGCTCCTTGATATGTTTCCAGTCTTCCTTGAAAGGAAGAGAGGGAGGGAGAGAAGGAAGGCAGGGGAAGGGGAGGCATCAATCCTTTCAAATAAGAAAGACCAGTTATTTCAGAAATCAGCAGCTTCTCTTAGTAGGTACCTAAGCTCTAGCTCTGTAGTTCTGAGCAGCTGTTTTAATAGCAGTTAGGGCTATGTGAGCCCTGTGCTGGCAACCTGGGGGAAAGAATCTTGCCACTGGGAAGAATTTCAAAGTGAGAGTTTGCTTCTCCCATAAACATTTGATACAGATACAGAGTTGCACAGATAACCATGAAGGATGTGAAAGGAGCAGGAGACGGAGAGGTCAGTGTCTGCTCCTCCCCTGGGGGTTCCCTCAGGCGCACTCTCTGCAAATCCAGCACTTGCACACACTGTTCCCTGAGCACATGTCCCCAGAGTCCCACTTCCAAGCCTTCGCTCCAGCTTCACGCCACTTAGGATTTCCTCCCTTCCTGTTGAATTCCTCTCCTTACGTCAAAACCCTGAGGCATTTTCTATGATTCTTGTCATGGTTTTTTTTTTTTTTTTTTTTTTTACTGTCTTTTAGACCTTTCTTCTAGAGTGGAAGGTAGACTGCGTGAGTGCTGGCACCATTTCTTTCCTCATCCTTGAGCTCACCGTGGGTTTAGCGAAGGGCCCAGAACAGAGAAGATGCTCCCTCGGTAGATGTAGGTTGAACTGGAAGCAAGGATTTCACTTAAAATAAAGGAGGCAAGGGGCGTCTGGGTGGCTCAGTAGGTTGGACCTCTGCCTTCGGCTCGGGTCGTGATCTCAGGGTCCTGGGATCGAGCCCCGCATAAGGCTCTCTGCTCGGCGGGGAGCCTGCTTCCTCCTCTCCCTCTGCCTGCCTCTCTGCCTACTTGTGATCTCTTTCTCTCTGTCAAATGAATAAATAAAATCTTTAAAAAAAATAAAATAAAATAAAAATAAAAAAATCATAAAATATAGGAGGCTGAGTTGAATCATAACAGAAGTGCTCCAAATCCCCTCAGGATTTCCCCTTCAGTGTTCTGTTGATCGCATGGCTTGTGGGAGCTGCCTCAGAAGTGCAAAGTGCGAGAGTCCATCCACAACATGGTTGCCAGAGGTGGCCCTTCGGGTACTCGGGTCGATGTCATGCCCTCACTGCTAGCCCCCCCGCTCCTGCCCAGATCCCCAGGCTGGGCCACCGGCATGTGTCATCTTTACTGATCTCTTCAGTCGCTCTGATGCAGTCACACGGCCTCTGACTCAATGTCTTAAATCACAATGCAGATCACGCCCTTCCCTTCCCTAGAACCCTTTCTCCCTGGCTCTTACGAAACTTTGAAATTATTTGGTTTGTTAGTTGACTTCGTTTTCTCCTGGCTCCCCCACATGTTTGCCAGTTCCGTGGAGGCAAGAACCATCATCTCTGTTCTGTGCACTGGCCCCCTGGCCTCTAGCAGGGGGCTTGGAACATACTAGATGTTCACAGACCTTTGTTGAGGGAAGCCATAAAAATGCGGAGTTGGTATCATTCTCCTTCATGCTATAAGCCCTGCTCCACCTTCCACTCTCCTGTCCCTGTTTCGTGTTCCCACACTTTGACCGGCACTCACTGGAAAAATGAACAGGGCACAGCTCTGGAGCTGAGCCCTCCAGCAGAACCGCTGTCTTTAGTTCTGTTGTGGAATCAGAGAGCACATCCCTGTGCTCTGTGCGCACCCCACCCATCGAGGAATAGCCAGCAATCATGGCACAGACTTGCTCTTGGAACTTCTGCCGCAGCTCTAGAAACTTCTCTTGTAAAAACCAATCCGGAGGGGGCGCCTGGATGGCTCAGTTGTCAGGCATCTGCCTTCGGCTGAGGTCATAGTCCTGGGGTCCTGGGATCAGGCCACACATCGGGCTCCCTGCTAGGTGGGAAGCCTGCTTCTCCCTCTCCTACTCCCCCTGCTTGCGTTCCCCTTCTCGCTGTGTCTCTTTCTGTCAAATAAATAAAATCTTAAAAAAAAAAAAAAAAACAATCTGGAGACAACATTCCAAAGACCCCAGAGATGTGAATAAGAACAGGGCCTGCCAGGGACACCTGGGTGGCTCAGTTGGTTGGGCAGCTGCCTTCGGCTCGGGTCATGATCCCGGTGTCCTGGGGTCGAGTCCCATATCAGGCTCCTCCCTTGGCAGGGAGCCTGCTCCTCTCTCCGCCTCTGCCTGCCTCTCTGCCTGCTTGTGTTCTCTCTCTGTTAAATAAATAAATAAAATCTTTAAAAAAAAAAAAAAGAAAAAAGAACAGGGCCTGCCAGATGAGATAGTATCCACTCTGCTACAAGTATCACAATCAAGTTTTGTGAAAAATGCCTAATGCACTATTCCCCCTGCATCTCTGGGAGATCTTAAAGACTTGTTGGAGGCAGATTTCGCATAGAGCACAAAACACAGACGGTATCGAATTAAAGAAAGAAAATTTGTGCATGCAGCCAGGATTGATGTACATTTTGCTACCGATTTTATTGTTTGCTTGTTTTTTGAAACAAGGTCACATAACTAGCCAAGTAAAATTATTCAAGGCATCCATAGTTTCAAATGCCCGATTTTTTTTTTAAATTATTTATTGATGGAGACCTGAGTATCTCATCTTAATTCATCTTGGGGAATCTCCGGTGTGGCAGAAGTATTTTATCATGGTTGTTGTGGCTTCTGAAAGCATAGTTTCAAACCACAAGAGTATCTGATAGCCATCTGAGAGGATGTGGGCTGATTAGGAAGGTCCAGGGTTTTAGAAATAAATGCAGGTGATGCCAAAGCCTGTTTTTCCAATCTAGATTTTCAGAGACTCCTTGTGGCTGGAGTAGTTTGCAGGCTGGTCCCACAGCGGCGTTCTTCCGTTGCTGGCCTCCACCGCCCTTCTCTCCCAGCCCCTCATCTTCACCCATTCCCACCATATGGGGTTGCAGCTGTGGCCATTGTTTCCCCCCAGATGACCATGTCTCGGAGTTACCGGAAGAACTTAAAGAACATTTGATTCTCAGAGTTTGCTCTACACTACTGCCACAGAATTTTCTGGGCTCGGGCCCAGGAATCTGTATTTTTACCAAACCCTGACGATGATTCTGACAAGTTACCAGGATTGGGAGTCACTGGCATGGCGGAAAGAATTCCATTTGCACCTAAACCCAACCAGCAACTACTTAAGCAACTTTAGACAGGTCAACTCCTGGCCCATCAGGAAAACAAGAAATGACATCTATATAATAGAGTCGTAGCAGAATTAAATGGATTATATACGTGATCTCTCCCTATGTGTATTTCATAGATTGAATGAGTTTATACTCTGCTTGTGACCTAGAAACTTCCCAGAGTGTTTTTCTGAAATCGTGTTTAGCTTCCGCTTCAGCGTTTAATTCCTTATGAAACTTAGTTTCTCCCTTTGTCAGTCACCAAGCATAAGGCCATATGTAGATGAATCATAGGCCCATCATGCCATGTGTTCTAAGAGCCTTCCAAGTTCATTGCTATAAGAAACGCTCAACATTTAATGCATATTGTTTCTTGATATCTCTTTCCAAATTGCCAGTACAGTTTCCATTTCTGGGAAATTACATAGACATGTCTGGATCCAACTCTTTTATCTTTGCATTTCCAACTGCTCTGTTTTCCTTCTTTCTTCCCATCAAATTCTTATATTTTGACAGTTTTAAGACCAGCTCTTCCTTGATCTTTTCCTTCCTATAATATATTGAATTGAAATGAGCCCATTCTCCTTGGTGTGCCTTCCCTCCAAACGCAGAATACTCTAAAGTTCAGATTCTCTTTCTGTGAGCGGGTTAACATCACAAAAAGTTTGTGGTTTTACCCATCATAAACAAGAGTGTTTTAAATGAACTCTGCTTCTTTTCTCCCAGCATCACAGAAAGGTTGGGACACAGTGAAATGAATTTTTCAGTAAGAAAAGTTACTTATTAAAAATAGTGGTGATAAAAGTATGTAAATCGATTCGGTAGGAAGAATTTGTAAAATGCTTTAACTTAAAAGGAAATACTCGTGTAGGCATCCACAGTGAATCAGAAGGAAACCACTCTGGTCTCTTGAAAGAGATGTTTACTCTGTTCAGTGTTGACAAAATGTATCCAAAAAGGCTCTTTCTGTTAAGAAGGGGAGGAAGAAGGCAAACTGCATGTGAAAGCATTTGATCATATTTCATTTGGGAATGTTACAGTTTTCCTTGTGCCCCCAGTTGATCTGAGCATTTCAACAAACACAGTATTAGCTGCTGACATTGTTTTGTATTGAACACAACCATTTGTAAAAATAGAAGAAATACTATATTCACATTTTCAGTCCTTTTCTTTATTAAAAAAAATATGGCAATGTGGTTTGAGTTGTGAATCCATTGAAGACATCTTTGATGAATCAACAGTCAGGGCATATGTAAAAAGTGATTTGGAAAATTTCTCATGGGTTGTTGGTGGGGGGTGGGGAGGAACAAACTGTTGGGGCATCTGCCCATTGTCTTTCTGGCTCTTCCACTGACCCCTTTCACTCTCTAAGTCCGTCTGCTGTTACAATAAAAATAAACCCCCTCTCTCCTTTGCCAACCTCTCTCAGAGTTCTCTGGGATATGATTGATTAGTTGCAAAGTAATCTGACCTCATTGAATAAGTGGTGTCATCTAAATATGATGCATTAGGGGGCACCTGGATGGCTCAGATGGTTAAGTGTCTGCCTTTGGCTCAGGTCATGATCCCAGGGTCCTGGGATCGAGCCCCACATCAGTCTCTCTGCTCAGTGAGGAGGCTGCTTCTCCCTCTCCCTCTGCCTGCTGCTCCCCCTGCTTGTGCTCTCTCTGTCTCTCTCTCTCTCTCTCTCAAATGAATTAAAAAAAATCTTAAAAAAAAAAATGATGCATTCGTCCCCTTTAGACATTCTAGCATCATCCAATCTGAAAGCTTCCAAAAGATCAGGTAACAACCCAGTTCAAAAACCAACAACAAAAACGCCAAAGTACAGTGAAAAAATGAAAAAGAAAAATTTCCATCTTCACCTGTTTTGTTCATGCCATTGTGCACTGGGGGTTAAAGTGATTCCCATGTCAATACTAATGATAAAAGTTTGAGTTTGAGTTTTATTTACATCCTTGCTATAATTATTTATTTTCTTTAGAACATACTTTTTTGCATAAAATAAGAAAGTTGGTTTCTTTTTTTAAAAAAGAGTAATCTCAGGGCGCCCTGGTGGCTCGGGTGGTTAAGCATCTGCCTTCAGCTTAGGTCACGATCCCAGGGTCTTGGGATTGAGTCCCACATCCCTTCCTGAGCAGGGAGCCTTCTTCTCCCTCTCCCTCGGCTTGCCATCCCCCCTGCTTGTGTGCGCTCTCTCTCTCTCTCTCTGTCAAATAAATAAATAACATCTTAAAAGAAAAGAAGAGAAAAGAAATACTAGCTACAAAATCAATAATCAAAAAGTGAAATCAGGTATGCCTGGGTGGGTCAGTTAGTGAAGCATCTGCCTTCAGCTCGGGTCATGATCCCAGGGTCCCAGGATCGAGTCCTACATTGGGCTCCCCACTCAGTGGAGAGTCTGCTTCTCCCTCTTCTTCTGCTGCTCCCCCTGCTTGTTCTCTCTCTCTCTCTATCTCTCTCTCTCTCTCTCTGGCTTGCTCTCGCTCTATCTCAAATAAATATTTTTCTTTAAAAGTGATATTACCTCAAGCAAATGAAAGTAGTAGAACAATCTATAGGAAAAGAAGAAAAAAAGGGCCCATTCCCTGGCTAAGAAAACAAACAAAACAAAAATCCACAAAAAAATAACCCCCCACAGGGGCGCCTGGGTGGCTCAGTGGGTTAAAGCCTCTGCCTTCAGCTCAGGGCATGATCTCAGGGTCATGGGATCGAGCCCCACATCAGGCTCTCTGCTCAGCGGGGAGCCTGCTTCCCCCTCTCTCTCTGCCTGCCTCTCTGCCTACTTGTGATCTCTCTCTCTCTCTCTGTCAAATAAATAAATAAAAATCTTTATTAAAAAAAACTTAAAAAAAAAAACAACCCCCCACAAAAATAAAAAAATAGAGTCATCTCTGAAATACCACTATCTACCATCTGGCCATACTTTCTCCTTAGGAGCTCTTATAAAATGGTGAATTCGTGAACCGAGACGAGAATAACTAGGCTAGACCTCTGAGCATTCCGTTTGCCTGGGCTTCAGTCACTCCTGTATGGAAAATATAGATTTCCTGATTATATACTTTAGACAAAGTAGAGAAGGAAATATGATATAGACTACTTCACTTCTCAGAATAGTTTATGAATGCTGGCTTTGACTTGTGTATCTATTATAATCGTAGTTAACATTTAAGACCTTATATGTTAACACTGGGACAATATTTTAAATATTGTCAGCTGACACACAATGTTTACTTCATCAACTTCTACGTTCCTTTCGGTGTTACAAAGGCTAGAAAGCTAAAAACGACATTAGCTGATTCCCTGGCAGCTAGGATTCTGGGCGCAAACTGGAACACCAAATAGATACACTTCTACAAGATTTTAAAGACGGAAGACAAGAGAGAAACTACCTTTCTGCTGATATTTCTGCTATGAGAAGCAGTAGCCGCAGGCAAACTCAGCATTCCTGGGTCAAGACTCTGGCTTTGGGGATGTCATACATCAGTCAGTCATCGCAGTGAGAGCAGCTCACGCTCCTTGATCTCTGGGTCCCGGCTATGCTGGTGACCCAGTAAGCCCAGCTGTGGATCCCTGTCCCTTGCCCCTCCACATCGTTAAACGATTTTGTAAGTACCCAGTTCCTTGCATTAGATCACTTTGACCTGGAATATCCAGAGTAAAGTCTGTGTTTCTTGCACTGAAATCTGACTAAGTCTGAATTAGGCATCCAAATTAAGGTTTAATACAGGGGCTGTATTGCAGGGAACTTATCCTCACATCAATTTGATGAGGCAGGGATTACCTTTGTCCAGCTGTCCAATGGAAGAAGTAAAATTCAGTGAGATGAAATAACTTACTCAAGGCCACACAACTTGTAAATAGCAGAACCCAAGGTCAAATGCAAATCTAATTACAGAGTTTCTGTGTGTGACTACTCTGCTAAACTGTGATGGGACAGAATCAAGTACATAACAATTTGCCTACAAACAGCTAAAGATTTATTTCTGTATTTTGCTACAAACTACAGGAGGGAAGAGTCGGTATGTTGTATATCTTTGAATAAGACTCCCAAATCCCAGAGCATGGTTTAGTATTGGGTGCCTAGAACAGGTTCTTGTTAAATTACTGCTGAAAGAATAAATGAATGAATAAAGGAATGGTATCGTGATGAGTCCTAACTAAGGAAAGTGACACTTCGTATGATGCCCTGCTTGTGGATAAATAATTTTAATTTTCCAATTGGTTTAATTAGATGTTTCTCACTCTTCGTGTGTTCAGTTGCCTCTGCTAAGAGCTATTGCAAGCACTTTTAGGCTTCCTGTGTACACGTTTTTGATTTCTGTTGGTTTCTGCTTCTCAACAAGGTCTATTGCCATATTATTAAATTCATCAAACAATGGAACATTCAGTCTGTTAGGATGAGCTCTTAGGTCTATCCCATTCCAATCTCCAGCATCGCTTTTCCTTAAAGAATCTTCCCTTATAACTTATCAGTGTTCCGAAACCCAAATTCAAGGACCTATTTCTACTAGAATCTTCATAAACACCCTGTCCTTGCTCACAAGTTTCAGAAGCCAAGGTGCGCCATCCACAAATCTCTTGCCAATTTTCACCATGGTTTCTTCTGCGCCAATTAGCAATCAGGTTCTCTTTCAGTAAATACTTAGGGTAACTTGGGCCACCCCCTTCTCGCAGGGCTGGTGGCCACCAAATCTGCTATATTTGTACACATTTTCTTTTAATTGCCAAACCAAAGTGTATTTTAGAAGGAAATTTGATCCATATGTGTCTGATTCATCCCCAATGAAGTCACCAGACTCTTTGGAGAGAACAGCCCCACAGCCACAGAATCTTGGTAGAGTCTCTCTTTTCCTTTCGAAACAGGAAGTTAAGTATGTAAAGAGCCAGCATCTCGAATCTTGCCATGTTTAGGCAGTTGGTAAAACCCAGGCTTCGGGGAAAGTTAACACTTCTTCAAATAAGGTCTGGCTTTCAGTGGACCTTGTGAATGTCCTGGGCATTCTTTTGAGGAGGGATGGAACTGACTCCTTTCACAGACTCCTCCTTGGGGCTCTCTTCCGGGGCTCTAGGCAGCTCCCCATCAACTGGCCAACGTTTCCCCAAGTCTCTTTGTCCTGATTCCCGAAGCTGTTGCCGGAGCACTTGATATAGTTGGAGGCGGTGTATGCCCCGCTTGTTGCCCACATGGTTCCCAGATATCCCCAGGGTCAGAGGTCACCAGCAGATGAAAGCCGGTGGTGTAACCCCATGTGGAGGGGTTACCCCATTCGCCTTCAAGGTAAGCAGGATCACTACAGTGGTCTGGTCCCCTTCACTAATAAATAGGTCATGCACAGCTCTCCCTGGGGAGCAGCAAATTGAGATATTTGGCTAGAATTCTGTGCCCTGACACTTTTTAACTGCTGCCACTGGGCAGTGACTCAGGAAAGGAGAAGTTCTACTGGCTGGTTCTAAAAGGACTTAAGAATCGTACACACAGGGCACCTGGGTGGCTCAGTTGGTTAAGCAACTGCCTTCGGCTCAGGTCATGATCCTGGAGTCCCGGGATCGAGTCCCACATCAGGCTCCCAGCTCCATGGGGAGTCTGCTTCTCACTCTGACCTTCTCCTTTCTCACGCTATCTCTCACTCTCAATCTTTCCTAATAAATAAAATCTTAAAAAAAAAAAAAAAAAGAATCATACACACAACTTCATGCCCTTCTGTCCGGCAACCCTACCGAGGTAAGAGGTGAAAATACCACCCTTCCCTCTTTATACGTAGTCTAGATGATCAACCTTTTACAACTTCTTTGAAACATCCCACAGAGTTCATTTATCCAGCAGTTACAGCCTTTGTCAGGCCCAGGTCCCAGGAAAGAAAGAAAAATGAGGCACCACCATCTGTGGCCTCAAGGATCTTATCACCAGGTAGAGTGAGGCAGACATGGGATAAGCAAATAAGGATCGAGTAGCAGTATGTACAGGGGGGAAGAGTGTCCAGGAAGCCTAAGGTCCAGTTTCAGCTCTGCCACTTCCTAATTGTGGAGGTTTAGTTAAGTCCTGTAACCTTCATGCGAAAAATGTGAGGAGGGAGGATTAAACGAACCACACATATAAAACTTGCTCTGTGTAGATAGTAACACTTCTTATTACAGCCTATTCCAGAGAGTGTATGGCAGTGTGTGTAAGGTCTCCCAGGAACACAGAGGAGAGTGCTAAGAGAGCCAGCACTACCTGACTGGGGGGAAAAAATGACCTCTGACCTGACTGTATGTCTACGGGAAAATTGCCGGGAAGGATATCTACCCATTGCATGGGGGTTCACGTTCTCCCAGAATTAAGCTTCAATACTCTGACACATCCAACACTGAGTTCGCCTGCTTCACCAGTGGCTCATCAGACCTGGAATTTCTCTGTGCCCTGAAATGTCAGCATTTCTAGTTCCCTGGCTCTCGTCCTTCTATTCTTATCTAGATTACAAACTTGAACAGCCTTTGGCCTTGTCTGCCCACTGTACCTAGCGATCTTTCTAAAATATGAACTTGATATGCCCCAATCCCTTAAATCCTCCCAGGACTCTCATCCTTCGAGATGAAGTCCGCACCGTTTGGTGTTGCCCATTTAGTTCTCAGGACATAGTCTCTGCCTCTGTCACCAGGCTTACCTCTTAGCTTTGCCCTACCTGTTACCCTTGACTCGACCACCACACTGAACTCCCCCCTGTGCTTTCGTCTATAGTTTTGCACATGCATTTCACGCGTTTCTTTGCCTGAAGCGTTCTCCCTTCTGGTTTTGAAAAACTGTTGGAGACTCAGCTTGGATGTGTCTGGCTTCCTCTCCCGAGCCACCCATTCTGGGTTGGCTGCCCCTTTGGTGGGCCCTCGTTATACCTGCACAGATCCTACTGTGGCTCCTGCTACCCCCTCGGGCCCTTGGCATTGTGGGTTCCTTGGGCTCATAAGTCATTTTTGTCTCCCCACCTGGCACAGCCATGATGCCTGAGGTATTTGTGAATGAATCACAGAACCTCAGACAGAATCTCAGCTATCCTCTCTGCTTGTACAGAGAAATCCTCTCTGCAGAGAGTCACCCGGGTGCCCAATAGAAGGGCTCTTCCCAATGCCAGCTTCTCTAGTATTGCGGATCCCAGTGTCCTGAGAGAGGACATAACTAGACCTAGTCTATTTTTGAGGGGTCCTTGGAGGGAGGGTGATGGAAAAGGCTGGTAGGGGTATATACCAGACTGGTTCTGCGAGCTCCTGGAACTGGATTGTCCTCTAGAAAGCAGCTGTAACTGGGCATGCAGCATGTTTTAACTTCACAGCCTGGTTCTGGAGCCCCACGTCAGTCATCCTGGGGCCTGGTTCTGGCATCTCACTAGATAACTGTCTAGACATTAGGCAAGGCCAAGTTTCACCAGTAACGCTATAGCAAGAAATGCCTGCGGTGACTGACGTACTCGAGCAGTCCCCGCTCCCCCATTCCAGACTGATGATGTACCCTGGGGTTCTTAGGCAATTGTTAGGAGGAGCCCTAGGGAGGGAGATTCTGGACCACCTGCCTGGAATATGCTTGAATGATTACTGAATACATAAAAGACCACTGGGTTTATGGAGTGTTCTTGTTGATCGCGCAGTCCGGAGGAACCCGGTAGCCCACCAGGTGCTCCTTGCAGTTTGGATGCTCTCATGGATAGTCTCCCCCTGTGAACCCGGTAGCCCACCAGGTGCTCCTTGCAGTTTGGATGCTCTCATGGATAGTCTCCCCCTGTCCCCCCTACAATAGGTGTTTGCTGACTCCCTGCACCAAACTAGGTTTTCTAGAAAAGGGCTCCAGGTGATGTTTGGCAAAACACGTGCCGTTCTTGGGTGTCAGAGAAAGAGCAGTAACTATTTTTTCTTTTGCTTTAGTTTTGTAGTAATGAGATCACCCGGTCTAGAAATGGGGGCTTTACAGATAAGGAATTAACTAGGCTTTGAATGGAGCTGCTGCAAGGTTCTGCCCAACCCAGCACCCACTGGGCACCCTCTGCCTCCGTCGTCATCGTCTTCATTTACCACTCCGTCAGACCCCCGCGATGCCACCCCGGAAACGTCCACCTTTGCACACTGCACTGGCTTCCTTGGTCTACCTTTACTGCCGCTGCCTTCCCATCTCTTCTCCCCACACACTTACCTTACCATCAGTATTTGCTACAAAGTCATTTAATGAAAACCCCTCCAGGAAGAGTGCTTCTCAACTGTTCTCCACCCACACCCCTACTATTTTTTCTTTCTTTTCTGTGCATGCCCCTGAGCCAGCAGTAAGTATAATGGCGAGCCACACCCTTCCCTCCCCCACCACCCCCTAAGGATTCTGACATCTGCCCCGCCCGCAGTCCTCCCAGGGGGCCTGACTTCCTCTAGCCATCTACCTGACATTTGCTATTTTCAATAAATGTTTCTGTTTTCTTGGCTCCTTGTCCGCCCTGGGCCAAGGCAGTGGCACCTTAGTGATCGCCCTGTGATGCTGTGGCAGATACAGGAGAACTGGAGACTTCTGGTCCCAGGCCCCCATGCCTCTGGCTATGGCTGTTATCTAGGATATTTCTCAGGGACGCTTGGTATCTCTGAGAGGTTTCAAAGGGAGGAGGAGGAGGAGGAGGAGGAGGAGGAGGAGGAGGAAAGGATGGTTCTGCTGCCCTTTGTGTCTGCCTAAGTAAATAGGAAAAGTCCTCTCTCTCTCTGCTGGCAGCCAGAATGGAGGCAATTCTCTTCTAGAACTCTCCCATTGTAAATTCCTCCAGCGCTAGGGCTGCGAGTCCTCCTCCGTGCTGTGTTAACTGCCCCCCAGGGCCTCCCACGGGATGTGCCCACAGTGGGAGTTCCATCAGGATTCCTGGCTGATGGTGCTACTAGCACTTGGGTCTTATATTCTGGCCACTGTGTTAAGTATTTTTTTTTCTTCTTTCTTTCGTCTTCTTTAGTTCACTGTGTATGTGTGTTGGGAGCAGGTGGTGGGAAGAAATATCGACAGCCCTCTAGGTTTCTAAGATCCTTGGCTGGAGCATTGCTGAAAAACTGATAGATCCCAGAGGTGAGTTAATGACCCAGCTCCCAGGAGAACTGATGGGTTTCTTCTGTAGATGCAGCTCAGCCTCCTCCAGAAAGAAATGGCCCTTTTGAGTCTATCAGTCTGATGAGGGTCTCCCTCCTTTACTGCTTCAAGTCATCTTCTGCTTTCTATGAGAAAGGGACTCTAACCCCCCACCATCACCACCACCAGATTTTTCTCTTCTGGGAAGACACTGCTATGTCCCTGCACAGAACTTCCAGGGAAATTCTCTTCATTAGTCTTCCTGTTTGGTTCCTCACTTTTTCCATAGCCCTCTCTGGTAAAACTTTATACCTTATCCTACATTGTTATTTCTAGGTCAATGCTTACCATACATAACCTACTCTGACATTTAAACCATTAATTGTGATTGTATTGTAGAAACTTTCCAATAATCACACATATAGAGATAGAAGTACAACAAATCCCCAAGTACCATGACCCAACCTCAACCGTTATCAATTTATGGCCAAACTTGATAGATCTATACCTCCAATACCCCTCCCGCCATCACTACCAATGGATTATTTTAAAGGCATTCCAAGACAGCTTATCATCTACAAATAATTCAGAATTTATCCCCAAGAAATGAGAGCTCTTTTTGAAAAAAAAATATAGCCATAATACCATGTAACACTTAAATATTACCAAATATCCTATCTGTCACTCGTCAATTGTCTCATCAATGTCTTTTTAATTTGATTTAAGTCAGGATACAAAGAAGACTCATATATTGTATTTGGTTTGTTATGTCTCTTAAGTCTTCTGAAATCTATAATTGGTCCTCCCACACACACCTTTTGCTTCAATTCTTGCCATTTATTCATTGATAAAAGCTAGGTCACTTGCCCTATAGTTTCCCCCATTCTAGATTTTGATGATTGCTTCTCAGCAGTGTGTTTAACATGTGTTTCTACTCCCTGTGCTTGCTATTGGCAGAGTTAAATCTAGAGGTTCGGGTTAAATTGTTAAGGAAGAATATTTTGTTGACGTTGCTTCTTACTATCATAGCAGGAGGCATACAATAGACATCTCTTTTTTATCTGATTTACCAGTGGGTTCAGATGCTGCCGGCCTGATCTAGCCATTAGGAATTGACTCCTTGGTTTCTCGCCCACTGTTGCAGAAGCCATTGATAATGACTGACCATGACGATCTCCTTTTGAAATCTACATGAGAGAAGTTATTCCGTCCTCTAGTTTCTTTCTCAAGGGCCCCTCGTGACAAACTTTTATATTCCTCAGTGACTGCCAATGTGGCTCACACCACTACTCTCGATAGTGATTTCTAACCTTTTGAGGTCACAGATCCCTTTGAGAATTAGAACTTTATAAGAAGAAGAAAAAGAACATATATGCATGGGCACTGAGGATTCCAGTTAGTGGCAAATAGCCTGGATCTCAGATTAACCTTGCATGCTTGTGGTGCAGCTTTGACTTTGTACAGAACCTGGGTACCCTGACCTTCCTCTCTCTAACTTGAAGACTTTACCTCTCACATTGATAATTCTGTCTTTCGTTCCCGGACTTCATGGTTTTTCTACTTCTTCAAGTCCATTGGTCTTTAGCTCCACTCAATTCTAACTACTTTTTTGTGGTTGTCCCAACTGAGACATAATTTATTGTCACTTGAAAATTTTCCTGTCAAGAATCCAAACTCCTTGACTTTATTTTGCTCCATGTCATTTCCTACATTCTTTTGACTTCTCAAATCACTGGTCTCTGCCTGATCCATAACAAAGTCTCAAATCTATAACGGGGCACCTCCGTGTGGATTTCCCTAGGGATTTTGGATCTTTGACTTGTTTACGTTCTACCAAGGGCTCACTCTTCTGTCTGCCTTCTGCTTTTCTTCCAAAGGTGCTGAGAGTGGCAATGCTGACAGGGTCCTTATAAATTTAGACTAAGTTGGACGCCTGGGTGGCTCAGTTGGTTGAGCAACTGCCTTCGGCTCAGGTCATGATCCTTGAGTTCCGGGATCAAGTCCCACGTCGGGCTCCCAGCTCCACGGGGAGTCTGCTTCTTCCTCTAACCTTCTCTCCTCTCATGCTCTCTCTCACTTTCTCTGTCTCTCAAATAAATAAATAAAATCTTAAAAAAAAAAATTCAGACTAAGTTAAGCTGGTCTCTCGGTGCAGTTCACCCTCTTCCAGTCATCTTTCCTTCTTCCCTATTTCTGTGCTACTCAGATGTTGTTCATGGACCAGTAGCAACAGCACTGCCTAGAAACTTCTAAAAAATGCAAAATCTAAGGCTTATCCTGGTTCTACTGCATCAGAGCATACACTTACAACAATAGCCCCAAAAGAATCATATTCACATGAACGATCAAGAAATACCATCATATCTGTTCTCCACCTTGGTCGTTCTAAATTTTTCTCACAGTACGTAATTCTTGATTCCCCCAATGGATGACTCTATCAGGCCAATCAGGGCCAATCAGGAAAGTGGAAAGCATTCTAAAGATTTCAAAAAGAAGGAATTTAATATAGGAAACTGGTTACATGGGTGATGGAAGAGAAGGAAGCCATACAGGGGTGGGGGAAATAAATCGGAGGTTAACAATATGGCTGAAGCCATAGCCTCCTCATGCTGCAGGGACCAGGGAAGGAGGCAACATGGCTGGAGCCCGAATACCATGCTCACCTAGCAGGAGATGGGTCCTTCGAGGAGATGCAGCTCCTAGGGGAGAAAGCACAATACCTTGCTTCCTCCCATTCTTTCACCCTCTCCTCTCCTCTCAGTGACCTCACAGTAGACGTGGGCAGAGCTCCACTGACAACTGAGCCTTGGAAACCCAGCCTGCCTTTCAGAGAACAACAGGGCACATCTGAGGGCAAACAGGCCAAACAAAAGCACAGGGACCTTACCTCCTCTTGCTTCACCTATACTTCCTTCTTCCTGCCCTCAAAACATCTGCTGTTAGCCATTTTTCCTTCCTTCCCTCCAATCTCAGAAAAAGAGATATCCTTTGGTTTTTCTGTGAGAGTTAAAACTGGTATGAAAAGTAACTAAACGCCAACAAAACACAAGATTCATGGGGTAAGCCCTCCCAGCTCCGCTGGGCTCTGGGCCACGTGGAAATGATCTTTGGGAATCTGGTGGTCGGGGTGATTCGGCAATCATGCTGTGAAATGTGGGGAAACTGCCTGCGGAACCGCTCTAGAAAAAAATGCAATAACACACTCACGTGTTAACTAAAGATGGTCAGGCTGTTTCCATTAGATAAATCGCCGACATTTAGACTTAATGTGCACTCATTAAAATTAAAACCAAGAACGATCCATTTTCCTCCCTCAGTGCCCTCTCACTGCTGTCTCCCTCACTGACACCAAGGAGCTGAAGCCACTGATATCAAAGCCTGCAACCGTTGCCTTCTTTATAGTGAAGAGCGAGCGGTAAAGGGCGCGGAAATAATCTCACAGGTGCACTGAATCCTGCCAGCCGTCCACTAAATTGGCTTTCCGACTCCAGAGGCCTCAGTTGAGTAAAAACTGCCCACCTTTTCAGAAACGGGCTGGGGAGGAACGCCTGGGTGGCTCAGTCTTTTAAGTGTCTGCCTTCGGCTCAGGTCATGATCCCAGGGTTCTGGGATCGAGTCCCACGTCAGTCTCCTTGCTCAGCGAGGAGCTTGCTTCTCTCTCTCCCTCTGCCGCTCACCTCCCCATGCTCTGTCTCTCTCAAATAAATAAATCTTAAAAACAAAAAACCAGGCTGGGGAGCACCCCCCCACACACACTTGCCGCTCCACCCTTTAAAAGCAGGGTGAGGCTGACTGATCTACTCTGTGCTCAGAGAGAGAGGCTTTGTGACCCGGATTGTAGGCTCTGCTGCCTGAGGAGCTCGGTGGCGTCAGCCCGAGTCCCCGATGCGCCCGCACAGCCCAGCCCTGTGCCTGGCATGTGCTAGAAACCCGATATTTGCTGAATAAACACAATAACTCAAAGTCAAAGACCTCAGTCACCATGTACTGACAGTATTGGTTCCAGCTTTTCATGGAAGCCAGGAGTCTTGGTCCCGCCATTTGTAAAATGGAGATACGGTGCCAGCCCTCATTCACTTCACAGTATTAGTGTTAAGATCAGATAAGATCGTATCTGTGAGTTTGTTCTAGTAAGCAAATAAATTGTTTTTATAATGATCTAAATAAAAAAGCTTCACACACCAATGCGCGCATACATGTTTATTAAGATGTAGCCAAGTGAAATGTGTCCTCGCCTCCTCTTGAGTACAATCTTCTTTATTGATGTGTAACAACGCCCAAGGGCTGGGTGAACTACATAATCAAAATCAAATGCCAGCTTTTCGCAGACTTGGCCAAAAGAGTGCAGCCCGAAACACCATCTCAAACTGCAAGAAATCCGAGGACATTTCATTCATAGTCTTGCTTTTTTACTGTTGGTGATATAGACACTCTAATTTTAACGCCCGCTGCAGATCCACATTTAAAAAAGAAAAAGGCTCTTATTCTGGTTTAGTAGAAAGCGGAGCTGTCAGGGTGAAGGACAATGCAATATCAAAATACAGCTGCTTTTCATCCGTACTAGTCTAAATTAGAAACATGCTGCCATTCACGGGGGCTCTAATCACACGTGCACGTAAGCCATCCCGAGGCCTAAGGGGCGGTGTGGGTTTCTACCCAGCATCTTCACTTTGTTCTGGGTCCTTATCCTCTTCTGAAAAATGGGGGACCGACTTCTTGGCAACCACGTTGTCCAGTCTCTGTCCTTGTAGATATGGATTGACACTCTGAAAAAAATATGGTTTGGTATTATAGCTGAGCATCAGATACGGACATCTCACAAAAGACGTGAGTGAGAATTGCTTCTGGCCTATTGGGTTAGAAACAAGGCAACAGTGGTACCTACGACCTACCCAGTGACGACTCCAGTACAGCTACAATATACTGACAGGTGTGTCTCATTGTGTGTGTCACGCAAGCAGAGTTCTTTATCAGATGCGAGAGGACTCCCTCCTTTGGCACAAAGATTTGGCGTGAACCAGCTAGTAAGCTCTCACTACTAACCTAGATACCAAGCGCCATACAAGATAACACTATCATTCTATGGCCTTCTTTAGTGGGAGAGAGCATTGGAAATGCACTAAATTAGTGAGTGTTCTAAAGAAGACGACAGACCAGGACCACGTGGGAATTAGCATCTGCAGACTGGTCATAGGACATCTCGTTGCCGTAGTGGTTCTTCTTTGCCAGTGTTCTGCCCCAAGAGGACACCGCAGCGGCCCTAGCAATCATCTCCAGCTTCCCTCAGTCAAGTTCTAAAGCTAAAGAAAAGAAGTAAGCTACGCACAAGGTGCCTTTATTCCTGACTCAAGATTGCATAGTCTGAAATCTTTCATCTGTAGCTTCTCTCAATGAGTCAAGGTTTTTTCAGTCCTCCTCTAATACATACCTATTTTTTGAGGTTTGGATTTGAACTAGGAATTGGAGCTTTACAACATAGTTTTTAGCAAGCAGAAAAAATGCCAAAAGTTTTAGAAGATATTTGTTTATTGAAGTCACCTTCCAGTAACTGAACAAAAGTATAAGGAAGAAGCAGTAGTTGCAAATGATCAGCCATCCCAAGTCTCTGTGAGTGAAGGGCAGCAGTTCACAGGTGGGTCTCTCTCGCCAATGGGACCTCGTCTGCCTGGGCTCTTTTAAAGGGTGAGCAGGTCATTCTCCAAAAGGAACGGACCCTGAGTTTAGTATTCGTGAATGTCTTCCCACATTCTCACAGCTAAAACCATGAATCATGAAAGGCCCTACTCATCCAGCAAAAATGCATTACAAACAAGCTGAGAATTACAAAGTGTGTGATGTCTTCATATCTGGAAAGGGATATGTCACAAAAACACAGTACTTTGCTGGGAAGGCATCTTTAAAATACTTAAAATAACGAAAATACTTTTTGTATCAGCGACAGTCCATGAGAATGGCCTGGCTTACTCCAGAGAGTCATGTGAGAATCTCCCTGCAGGTGAAGCAAGCGTAGACTGAAAAAGCGTACTCAGTACCATAATTATCTTCATTGTTTTTTAGTAATGATATTTATTCTGAAAATTCTAAGTCATTAACAAGGGTATGAGATTTTCGTATTTATCAAGTATGGGAATAAAAGGTTGATAAACCCTTTAAATAAGATAAATAGTGGATCTCAAATATTAACAAGATACATCTTAACAGTTACAGTTTGCAAAGGTGATCATTTAAAGGGAAGTTGACCTTTTATTCATGAAGCAACTCGGAATTCAACTGGGTTTGAGTGAATACAGAAAGTTACATAAGGCCCACCTAGGATCCATTGTAACTCCAGGGAGGATCCCTCCTGGGAAAGGGACTTTTCCAGGAGGAAGTCCTTCTGCCCAAACCCAGAAAAATGACAAATATTGGAGAGCAGGGGAAGTAAATTAATGAGGAAGCAAAAGGAGCAATCATTTGAGATTTTTTTTTATAAATGTGCATGAGTATTGAATCCTATACGTAAGAGGAATAATAGTAATGACACTTGATTTTAATTATTCTCTGAAGAAATCAAGACACTTATATATTTATCTTCTCTCCTGGGTGAGAGAGACTGGTTAGGTAACAGAGAGGACATTTTTTCCATTTCATAACTAGAAGAAGCATTGGGATCAGACTCCTGCTTTCGACGTCCTTTGGAAATCGTTGGAGAAAGCCTTGGTGATTGGTGCACTTGAGAAGGGGAGTAAATTCTTCAGTTAAGTGGAAACATCACCTGAGGCTTTCAGTTAGGTGGCAGTATCACCTGTAGTAAGTTTCCCCATGGGTCCTGAGGGGTCCAGAATTTATGGCATGACCATGAGTTTTTGTTGCTGTCTGAGAATAGGAAGAACTTGATACCACTGGGTCAAAATGACCCTTATTTTCATAAATCCTAAGCCTTTCCTATGTGGAGGAAGTTGAGGCCAAAGTACAATCCTTTATAACATGTGTCCTCGCCAGAATTCTGAGTTTTGGTAATCACGGGTCTCATGGAAAAATGACCTACATCCTGACCCGCGGTCATTAACCAAGTCAGGGCCCAAGGAATGGTGAGCCAGGAAATAGAGGCAATTAAAGCTTCACGCTAAGTTATTCATTTGGGGTCGGTCATTGGTCTTATTTGGAAATGTTCTTGTTGTGCCACAGGGAGATATTCAAGCCGTCTTACTGGTGAATTATGTGTATTCTGAGCTCGTGAAATAGAATTTCTTGATGTTCTCTCAAGACCACAATACACCCTTCGGACCCTCTCTGCCACCACTGGCCATCGGAAACTGTGATCACCCAAGAAAAACCCCTAATAACCCTGTGAACTCTCCAGAAGAAGATCTGTCAATTAATGCTGCGTCCAGAAAATCGACACCTCCTCGAGCACCCCGACCGGATCCGGCAAAACCACGCAGAACGGCCGCAACTACCACTGTCCAGATTCCCAGATGTTGCCAGGATCCAGGCACTTGCTGGTCTAAACAAACAGTCAGTGGCCTTGGGTCGACGGCTTGGTTTGCGTATCAAACTAACATGGTTACCCTCTGGCAGCACTATGCTACGGAAAAACTGAACTTGAACTTTCTCCTCCACCTGATCAGAAGAAGAAGGCAGGGGGCCGGGCAATTCTGTCCATGAGGGCACCAGGGGATTATGAGACAGACGCTGATCACGGATTCAGTCTCCAGGCCATAAAATGCACTGGAAACTCAGAGCAAACTTGACCTTCGGCTTTACAAGAGGCACCACCACGGCGGCCCGATGGGCAACACCCAGACCAACGTGCCACCACGGGCAGCCCAGAGACGGTAAATACCTAAGCAAATTCACCAGCCAGCAAACAAATACAGCAGATCTCGTGGACTGGACATCCGTGTGGCTAGGCGCAGAAAAAGGTATGTAGGAGGAATGAGGTTTGGTCATCTCATCCTTTGCCCCTACATTCCTTCAAAATTACTGCCTGGAGCTTGCAGTTCAGCAAGCACTTCCTTGTTCCTGTCTTGTGTTTTTATATAATTGGTGCAGATGTGTAAGCAGTTGCCCCCAGCGGTCCAGAGCCCCTCCGAGGACAGACACCCTCACGGGCTCCCTGAATTCCCACACCCAGGGGCGGGAATGCAATCCACATTTCATGAATGCGATGGCGGTGGTGAGATCACCACCAAGGAGGGCTCCTCGAGGAACCACGTGCCAAATCGTGGGCACGCCACCGCAGGGCATGGCCCTTGCTCCCCGGGACCCCAGTCGTGCCCTCCCAAGATGGCACGTGAAAGGCTTCGGCTATTTTCCGACAACGGAGAGCGAGTTACACTTAGAAAGCTCCAGGCGTCCCACCAACAGCCCCGCCAGCCGCACGTTACCCTCCGCTTTCGTGTCTGTCCTCCCTTCATCTTCTCGTAAAGGAGTTTCTTGTTCTAGAATGGGGAGAAAAAGAAAACACAAATGCACAAGTATGGATCAAATTTGGCGAACGTCTATTTTAGAAGCAATACTGGTGTGTCCCCTGGATATTTGCATACACATATTTTGGAAACAAAGCTAGATGAAAGGAATGTCGTGTCAGAAAGACAGACCGCAAGAGAAAAGCTGGTGGTTGTGTAGCTTTTAATAAAGTCCTCTGCAATGCCCCCAGGCACCCCAGTGTCACCAACAATCATATAAACAGGAAAATACGACATTCTAAAACACACAGGGCACGGGAAGCTCAGCTCCCTACTTTGAACAGCCTTTGTTTAAAACAAACTGTTTTATCTCGTTTTGCTTTGGTATCCAACTCCCTTTTTATGAGCCGTACACATAAACTGTTCTCTAGAGGAGTGTCTGACTATTAATAACAATCCTCTATGTAAATAAATGAGACATTCTGACTTCAGCAACCTTTCCTCCTGTGGCTTCAGTCAGTGTGTGCCCCCAGTCAAGACAATCGGAAAACCATTTGGTCTATAACATTTTTAATAGAGTGAACCTTTTAAAAACTGCCAAAAAACTTCTTGGCAGGAGGAAAGCCATGTTGGGGGAAAAGAAAAAAAAAAAAAAAACGGGCTCTGTTACCACAGTTTGTATAAGTGTTTCCACATATTGCTATATTTCAAACACACAGTGGGCTTAAATGAGCTCTAGAGTATCAGACACATGCTCTGCAGATTTTTTCTTCTACTGAAATTATAAAAGACAGAACACTTAATCTGAAGGCAGAACGGGAGAAGGGGCATTGGGGGGACATATTTGTGTTGTTTTTTTTATTTGAGTTTTTTTTTTCATCAGAAGGGAAATAACGTATAAAAGAGATGATTCATCTTACTCTAAATAAAATATACTGAAATTTGTTTTTTTTTTTTTTTTTTTTTTAAAGAGATGACAGAGTTCTGCTAAGAAACAAGTTTATACAACGATTCTATCCTCTGAACTGTTTGGATATAGAGACTTTTTTTTTTAATGGTAGTTTGGAAATGAAAATGACAAATGCCAAGAACGAGCTTCGTAATTTTCATGTTCATTAAAATCTACCCCACCCGCAATTTACAATGCGTATCTCTTGCCCAACCTCAACTATGCAGGGAGACGGGCGCCAGGGAGTGGAGGGGCCTCCGCTGCCGCAAAGGCCAGTACTGGCCACAGCCTCGGTCTCCCGCTCACTTGGGGAACTGGTCAATCTAATATTGGAAGGGAGAAAAGGCAGACATGGAGATCACATCCTCGAAGAATGAGCACATCACCGTGAGGCTCATTCTTGCTGTCTGTAGTTGCCTTTTCGGGACTCCTATTGCACAGAGAATGTCTGGGAGCTTGTGCCAACGCTGGGGACAGGGGGTTGGAAGATGGGGGGCGAGGACAGAGGGTCTTCCTTCCTCCGTCTCATCAGGTTCCGCTGCCGGAGTGGGCGGGAAGGCACGAGGCCTGGAGCCGGGAGGATGGGTGGGGCAGCCCCTCCTCCGGGCCAGAGCTCCACTGCGCCACCAGCCGGGCGAAGGCAGCATCGTTGCCGTTCATCTCCTTTAGAAGGTCCTGGGGCAGATGATAGCGCTAAGAGCCTTCCTTTAAAAAGAAGTGCAAAAAGTCTAGCAAGTCTTCCTCTCAGAAATGGTCCCTGGGTTTGCCTAAGAGCCAGGGTTAGGATTAGCTGGGATGAGGCTTTCCCACCCAGGCACGAAAGGGCCGGGGGGCATTCCTGACTAGCTCTGCTATTGAATGGATTGGAAGGCAAGGATTGGCAGCCCACAGCCCCCGCCCCCCACCCGCCCCCACCGACACCTACTCCTTGTAGGTGGGATGGGATTGGCAGAGTGGTGAATAGCAGGTTCAAGTTCACAAAAAGGGCTTTCCACTGTGCCATCAAGATTTTGGACAACTGTCCAGAGATTTCAATTCCATTCCTAAATGGAACCAGGGACACTTCCCGGAGAAGGTCTGATTCCAGGGCTAGGGCAGGGAAAGTACAAGGATCAATGAAGCTAGAATATCTAATTGTGCCATAAAGTAAGAACGTGCTCGGGAAGTGGTGAGTTACATCAAAAGGACAGAGAAGCCAGTTTGGAGACGCCCACTGGCTAAATCTAGGACAATCTGAACACCAAAATAAGAAATAATAGGAATCCACAAATCCATAGTGATAAGAAATAAATACACTTTCAAATACATAAATGAATAATGAGGGAGGAGGGGAGACCCTTGCTTAGAGTAGAATGCCACCCAATAAATGTAGAATGAGTAACAGAGTTGAAAAATCACCATTTGACAACTACCATGTTATCGCTGATTCTAGCAAGTATCATCAATGGAGACTAAAATTGCTGACTGCAAGTTCGGTAGGGAGAGAACATGTATACAATCTGAAAGTATCTCCCCACAGATTATTAATTTCAAAGGGGAAAAAGTAGTAATTTTACAATTGAGAAACGCGGCCGACATCGCTTAGACCAGGTCACTACCAAATCTGGGACAAAGAGGCATCACGTGTCTCCTAATGTCAACAGTAAGGGGAACATCTCAGAAAGGCATGACCCCAGGCTAATCACACAGAAACATGAGGCAAACCCCAAGTGAAGAGCGTTTGACTCTTCAGCTAGATTGAGGTCCTGAAAGACAAAGAAAGGCTGAGAGGGTCTTCGTTGCCCCACTTCTTTGGCTCAAGCTCTGGCCATGATCAGCTGCTTCTGGGGAAGGAAGAGACCCTCCTCACCCCAGCAGGCTGATGACAAGATATGAAAAGCACTTGAAAAGGAGAAAATTTGCTTTTGGAGAGAACTTTTTCCTGAGTAGCAGTCAGCAATTGACTATGAAGGAGGGGGCGACTGCTACCTACGGTGGCCAGCCTTCGGGTATAGCCACTCGACACCGGGAGCACACATGCTGTCCGAAAGGCAGCTGGTCCTAGACAGGACTCGATGAGACCCCTGTACAGGACACATTATGAGCCCTGAGCCACGAAAGAGAAGGAATCAGTTCTTTTTTTTTAAAAAAGACTTAATATTTATTTATCTGAGAGAGAGAGAAGGTCAAATGGGTGGAAGGCAGAGGGAGAGGGAGAAGCAGACGCCCCACTGAGGAGGCAGCCTGATGTGGGACTCGATCCCAGAACCCTGGGATCACGACCTGAGCCCAAGACAGACATTTAACCATCTGAACCACCCAGGCGCCCCAAGGAATCGGTTTTTAAAGAACTCTGGGAGTCAGATGGCCAAACCCCAGCTCTGTTGATCATCACCCCTGTGGTGTCAGGCAGGCTACCCATGTCCCCTAAGCCTGGATTTTCTCATCTGTAAAATGGGTGTGACCGGGATGGGCCGATCGAATGAGAGAACTCACGTACGGTATTTAGCACACTGTCTGGCACACAGTAGGTGCTCAGTAAATATTACTATTTACCACCATATAATCAAATACAGTGTCTATTACTCTTCATCTTCATTCCCGTCATCTAACAGAGAGCCTGGAAGGCATGTGATGTGCATTTGACAAATGTGTCTCGATGCATTAACAAAGAGAAAGTAATGCAGGAAACAAGACAGACGCTGATATTTATAATACATGAATCACTTCTAAAGACCTAGCTGAGCTCTAGCTAATGTCAAAAACAGGCAAATGTTATTAGCATATAAGGAATCATGGTGTTGTGTGCCATCCTCTTGTGCAAGACTAGTACTTTGTTAACTTAGAATCCGGCGGAGCTTAGGACAAACTTGAAACCATCATTCTGTATAAACAGCGAGGAAGGTCTCAACCCCAGCCTAGAAAAGCAAGACGTACGGTAGTTCCCCTTTCTCCGCGGTTCTGCTTTCCACGACTTTAAGTTACCTGTGGTCAACCACGGTCTGGAAGCAGACGTGCCTCCTTCTGACCTATGGTCATTCAATGTTCCATCACAATGCCTACATTATTCATCACAAGAAGGGTAGGAGAGGTACAATAAAGATATTTCGAGAGAGACCACATTCATATAACTTTTATTACAATATATTGTGATAATTGCTCTACTTTATTATTGACGACTGTTGTTAATTTCCTACTGTGCCTAATTTATAAATTCAACTTAATCTGTGTATGTATAGGAAAAAACAGTATACATAGGGTTTGGTGCTATCACTGGGGGTGATTACCCCGCAGATAAGGGAAGACTACTGTACTCAATTCACACCTGCATGTGAAGATCAAGCAAATCGGGGACCTGGGGGGCTCAGTCAGTTAAGTGTCTGCCTTAGGCTAAGGTCATGATCCCAGGGTCCTGGAATGGAGTTCCACATCGGGCTCCCTGCTCAGTGGGGAGCCTGCTTCTTCCTCTGCCTGCTGCTCCCCCTGCTTGTGCTCTCTCTCTCTCTCTTTCTGACAAATAAATAAAATCTTCAACAACAACAACAAAAAAGATTAAGCAAATTATGTTTCACTGCCAGGTGGTAATGAGAAAATAAACAAGAGAAACGAGTTTAAATCGACACATAATTAACAAATGATAAAAGGTGTGTAAACATTGTTCCTGGTCATTGATCTATAATAGTAATCTGTCCAGGTTTTCAAGAAGTTGGCAAGAGAGAAGTTTCCATCTCCCCTGCTTCCTCAGAAGCGCTCTCTGCCCTCCCTCACACTTTTCTCAGTCTCTCTCCTGCTTCCTTTTGCTCATTTCTAGCCTATCAGTTCTTTGGAGTGCCTTCAACTTCCTCGCAGGCCATTGTAGAGTTGGTCATTCAAGACTTCCGTCTTGGATATTCCTCTGCCCTTTTCTTCCCTCTCTGCCAGTAATTGTACCTGGTGCTCATGGGAGCTCTAGCTTACCCAGCTAGAACATGAAGCTGGATGGGGCTCTGTTGGGCTCACTGTGTTTTCATGCATTTCATCTCAACCACGAGGCGGTGAGCTCATGGAACACCAGGCCCATGTCTTGAAGACTTTCGTATATCGAGCACCTAGCCCAGCGCCTGGAACAAAGCAGGCTCTGTATCTTCCACTTGTTCTTTGCTGAACCTGGCCCTTGCTTCTGTCTGGCAACACTTGGCCCCTCTGTTGTGGGGTCCTTCCCAGGGTTCCTCTGTACTCTCCTTCTTTCTTTTTTCTTTTCTTTTCTTTTCTTTTCTTTCTTTCCTTCTTTCTTTCTCTTTCTTTCTTTCTTTCTCTTCCTTTTCTTCCTTCCTTCCCTCTTTCTTTCAAGATTTTATTTATTTGACAGAGAGAAACACAGCGAGAGAGAACACAAGCAGAGGGAATGGGAGAGAAAGAAAGCCTCCCTGCAGGCTTCCCCCCAAGCAGGAAGCCCGATGCGGGGCTTGAGCCCAGGACCCTGGGATCATGACCTGAGTTGAAGGCAGACGCTTAATGACTGAGCCACCCAGGCGCCCCTCTCCTACTCTTTCCCACCTTCTTTGCTCCCCTCTTCCCCTCCTCCCTCCCTCCCTTCTCCACTCCATCCTTTAAAAACTTCCCTCAGAGGAAAAGTTCATGCCATCCATTTCCAATAAACTTGACATAGCCCTTCTTTCCTCCTTGTGCTATATTTACTCCATATACCAGTTCTAGTCCGCTCCCCAGCCGCCTTCGACATGTCATAGGTTCTCATCTCTCAGGTGAGGTTCACTTGAATCCACTATATTCGTGGCCTTCGAGGCTGGAATGACTTCATATATTTTTTTCTTGCCTTTAGTCTGTTCTTTCTCTATTCCATCCTTCCATACGCCACCTGAATAACCTCGTTTAGAGAAGCCTTTCATGAGTTCAGTCTCCTATTCGAGAACCTATAGATGTTTGCTTATGTTAGTCAACATGTTAAAATTCTACCAGGAGGCTTCAGAACAGCTCCACAAACCAAGTCTCCCTAACAGAACCGCTTATGAAAAAGAAGAGAAATAGAATCAATGCATTTTGGAGGAAGCAGAATTAAATGTGCTGTGGTGTTTTAGGATGGGAAGTGTGTCCGGGTCAAGGGTAGAGGGAATCAATTCAATGCAACATTAAATCAAGGTAATGGAAAAATGAAAGTGATGGTTCACGGGAGTGTCTAAAACAGTCTAAAAGGAAGGGAGGGATTTTAGTCCACAGACTACAATGGTCCTCGGAATGAAGGAAGCAAGGTCAGCTGCCAGCAATGAGCTGAGCAGGGACCGGTAACTCTAGAAAGGCTTACGCAGGGATATCTGCTCATCCATTCACGCCATAGATGTACTGAGCAGCTACTTCTACACGAATTAACACCCCTTAGTGTTTTGCCACTTTTCTCACAGGGCTTTTGCCATTTGATTACATAGGCCCGACCACAGGAGCATGGCTATATCCGCATTCAGTCGTGATCTCGTTGGACTCATGTTGGGATCTTCTTGAATCCTGACTCTGGTCATGCAGCGCTCTCCCTTCCAACTTTGTGTCACCCTTTGAGAGGTACGTGTTTTGTATTTTCTAAAGATGTGGAGCCGGGGAAGGCCAAGACAAGCGGGTTACCATGTGAAGTCTCTCTCCCTATTGACGTGGACTCTTTCCCAAGCTCTTTTTGGTGAGGTTCCCTTGCCGAGTGAGGCTGCGTTTCTCCACCCATTCCAAGAGGAGATCATGAAAGATCTCATCAAGTAGTTTGCTGAGGTCCAAATGCACCACATTCACTCCATCTCCCTCATCAAGCTGACAAGTAAATGAATAACTTGGCGAGTAGAAGAGTGTAGTCAGATTGACAAAACTTGGTTTTAACAACCATAGTCAAATGGTGATGGCTTCTCTTTCCAGGTGCCTACAATTTCTTTAACGGTTAGTTAGAGATTCTTGCCTGGTACTGACAGCAAGTTCACTGCTCCACATTTTGGAATTTTTCTTCTCTTTCCATAGAGCAGAATTACATATGTCTGTTTCTAAACTGCTGCTGCTTTTTTTTTCTCAATATTTATTTATTTTAGAGAGAGAGACAGCATGAGTGGGAAAGGCAGAGGAAGAGGGAGAGAATCTCAAGCAAACTCCACACTGAGTTCAGAGCCTGATGCAGGGCTCCATCTTACCACCCTGAGATCACGACCTGAGCTGAAACCGAGTCGGATGCTGAACCGACTCAGCCACCCAGGCACCCCTGTTTCTAAGCTTCTGACATCATTTTTCCTTGGCTCTGCAGAGACCCTCTCCCTCAGTCTAGAGAGATAACTTGCAAATTTTCTCAGTATCCATTTTTTACAAAAAAAAAAAAAAAAAAAACCCACCAAAAAAGAAACCAACCCACATATTTCCTACATGACCTTTGTGAAACCCTGGAGAGACTTTAGGATATGTTAGGAACACAGGCTACGGAGGAGACCAGAGTCAAAAAGTCTCTGGAGACTACAGCTGCTGAGATGGGTTCAGGTCACTGACTCTTGGGATGGGTAGGTATCTCGCATCTTAGACACGTGTGCGGTTTGGTTAATTACCTAAATTCGCCCTCAACCAGAGATTCCCGAAAAATCAGCTTCTAAACAACTTTTCTTCCCTCACCCCACCCGCATTGCTCATTCCCGCCATCAGTACCTTCAGAATATCAGAGTGTAGGATCTACTAGTCATGAAGATTGGACTTACCCACTTGCCGAAGCCTGGATAGTCATGTTCTGGATCAAAGAGGTGCTGGGACAACTGGAATTCTCGACTGAACTCCGCTGTGTCGGGGGTGTTCTCTAGACATCCATCATCTACTACAGACAACAAAAGGCCTTTGAGGAATGGCCAAGGCATCTATTGTTATTCTAACGGTGAATTTATTCAAAACAGCCCGACAGCCAAAGGTCAGCATCTGTCCACATCAGTCGCTCTGGAATTGGCTCATCGCAAACCCTCACTCCTCCTCCCACCTGTGGCAGAGAGCGGCTGGCTGCTCACCAAACCCACTTCCCTTTCCCCCTCAGCACCCCGCTAATTTCCCAGCCTTGCCCGGCAATCAGGTGGAGTCATACGCCTGAGTTTGTGCCAGTGGAATGTGGACAGAAGCGATGGATTCCGCTTGCAGGCCTGGCCCATAAAAACCTCCTATGTGATCCCCTCTCCCGCCCAACCGCCCCCATCCCCCCCTGCTCTTCTGCTCGCTACATGCTGCCAACCAGGGCAGCTGTGACCGCCACGCGTCAAGAGGAGAGATGGCACTTTGGGGCTGCAGAAGCATCCGCCTCGGGCAGGACGTCACATGGGCGAGAAATAGCCTTCTATTGTGTTACCACTATCATTTTTATCTGTTATAAGAGCAAATAGTTCCTTAACTAGTGTACTTCCATTCCACATGACTCACGGTGTTTTCTCCCGGGTGAGCTCTTCAGAAACAATTCCAGCTCCTTGGAGAAAGCACCTTATGTAAGAATGACGCCGTCAGCAGACAAAATTGAGGTGGGTTATGGCGGTGACAGTGTCACCTTCGAGTCAGACAGACCAGAGCTCGGGGCTCCCGTCCGAGCTCATGAGGGACAGATGGTCTTAATTCCTTGGGAAGATTAGCTTTGTCTCTCTAAGCCCAGGTCTCCATGTACGAGACGGGCAGAATCGAGGGCTTGCCTTACTGGGTACGGAGATGGCCACACGCACACACCTCGCCCATGATCGGTTCACTCTGCTTTAGTTCCCGTCCCACCGTCTCTCTGTAAATGACAATCAGTACTCTGAACTGCTCCTTGAAATAAAGCATCTTTCAATCAAACCCAAGAAAGGTTATCCCACTTGCTGCTGCTGTGACCTAAGCCCTATCATTATGAGACACACTGCTCTGAGATTAAGTCCCTTTTTTTTTCCGACTCGAATGTGCTTTTAGACAATAGCTTCAGAGGGTGGGGGGCAGAGGAAGGAGTGTGAATTTTGCGCAGGGCTGGAGCCGAGAGGAAAGAGAAGAGTCCTTTTGCAAAGGGATAATGAGGCATCAGAGTCCATGCTAAAAGGAGTCAGACCAGCCAGAGAGTCTGGTCTCTTGCGACTGCTCTGAAGCCTTCCAGCAGCCTGAAGCACCCAGTGTCTTCACAGCAAGAAGCTCTCGCATGGGAGTCAGTAGGTTCGAACAAACCCCTAACGTGCCTCCCCACTTTTCACGGGACTGTTTATCTAACTTCATCTACAGCGATTACCATGTAGGAAGGAGACAGCCAATCCCGAGAGTTCAGGCCGTCCGCAGATGGCAGCTTGACAATTTTTTTTTTATAATTGTTTCTCCAGGACTTCCGAGTGGTCCAGACTGAGCTGTAGAGATACAGCCCTGCTGGGGAACGGCGGTATCTCGGGGCCTGAAAACATACCCTGGGATTCGCATCCTATGTCTGAGGACGCCCTCTCCACGTTCCCCTGCTCCGTCCAGGGTGGCCGGGCCGTGTTCAGTAGAGAGCATGGCAGGGGAGGGCGAAGCCAAGGTTTTATTCTTGGATTGCTCAACCGTGCGGTGTCACGATTCTCACTGAGGTGTATCTCGAGCAACCTCTTACAAATAATCGAAATTTAGCTAGCGATTTCCTTTCTAGAATGAAAATGACGGTCAAACAAGGAGTGAGAAACATGTTCGTCTCGTGGCCAGAGAGCGAAGAAAAATGGCAGGTATTGTGTGATGGGAAAGGGTCTGGGAGCTGTCATTTGATCTGGCTGCCATCAGGGCCCCTGGACTGCCCCATCTCAGCTCCTGTGTGCATGAACCTAGGGCTTCGTTCCACGGATCTGGACTTTCTCCTTTTCTAGGACAGCCTAGAACCGCATCTATGTTTTTGAGGGCACTGTGTCTTCATTTTACCGATGAAGAAACTGAGGCACGGGGAAGTAGACTGACATACTATAGTTAGGACTAGACCTCAGATCTCTTGGCTCAAACTCTGCCCCATCTCCTACAGCAGTGGTTCTCAGACTTCAGTACGTGCCAGAATCGCAGAGAAGGCAGCTTAGAATACAGGTTTCTGGGGCCTACCCCAGGAGTCTCTGACTCAGTGGGTCTGGGGGAGAGCCTGGAAATCTGCATCTCCCACCTGTTTCCAGGTGATACTCATGCCACCGGAAACCGGTGCTGCCGGACCACCCTTTAAGAACTATGGTACCGTATTACATCTAATTGGTTTAACCAAATCCCCACGGGGACTGTTGCTCTTCAAATTCTGAACTGGTCTTTCCTCCTACCCAGCCCAAACCCCGCAAGCACGTAAATGTGGCTGCCGTGATTCAGGTTTTCCAGCAGTCGGCCCACTATTCCTACATTGGCTAGGTTACATCCAACTACTCTCGTTGCCCCACAGGCTCCGTGCCCCACAGAAAACAGATGCCTACCCTACGTGAGACGACGAGTATCTTTCAGGGAAAGCCTCTTTCAGAGAAAGCCTGCATTGTGTTTAAGAAGATCTGAGGGGCTAATACTGTCACAGTTTTCAGAGCAAGGCATTGTGTCACGGCGGCTGAGTACATGGTCCTGAATCAGGGAGATCTGATTTGCGTCTTGGCTCAGCTACTTGCTAAGTAGGTAAGCTTGGACGAGCTAGCTCTAAGCTTCAGTTTCCACACATGCAAAGTAGGGATAATAAATACCAACTATTGTTGTCATAGGCTTGGGGGCAAAGACTATTCAGGTGCTGGAAGTTAACACAAGCCCAACCCAAGCAATGCGTTACTTACTAAGCGGCAAAACTAATTCTCATCAGGATGCCATTTAATGAGTCTTTACTTTGTGCGAGGTTAACGCTGAGCGCTTAACATGGATAATTTCATTTAATTCCCACAACAACCTCCCTTTGGCCATTGAGGAAACTAGGGTGTAAATTGGTTGATTAGCTTGTTCAAGGTCACGTATCTTGACTTGGGTTTTGAATTCAGGTAGTGTGAGTTTAGAGCCACCGCTCTTAACCACCAAGGTTAGCCCCGCAAGGCCCACCGTAAGTGGAGTCCACTCACTGTTCATTCTCTTTGGCATCAGGGAGTAGGAAAGTGGGAGGGAGACACGAGAGGCAAAGAAAAGCTTCAAGTTTCTTCCTTGACCGACTTATCATCTTCCTGGCCCCACTGTCTCTCGTGCCATTCCCCGACCCCAAAGAAATATTTCAGGAGAGATGCTGTTTATGACAGGGTTAAAATGTCGATTGTCAAAGGCAGTAAGGAAAATGAAGGACGTGGAAAATCCACAAACTAGTAAGTTCCAAGGACACTCAAAGTGGGCACCCACGATATCATAGAAAAGGCAAAAAGAAGAAAATCTCTCTCCATTTTTATTAAAAGTGTAGCAAAGAAAAAGGCATCAATTCCTAAAGTGGGAGAGAGACTGAAGGTAAAGCTTTCACAAGGGAGTCTATGTGGGTGTATCTGACTGCCAGAAAGCACTGAGGGCTCTAGAATAAATTTCCCTTTCTAATCTACCTACAAATTCATGGGGGGGGGGCTCATTTAGAAAAGAAATACTATTTCTGAGAATATTTGTAGCGAATGTTAGAATTTTTAATTTCCTCCCAAAGACTCCACCTTCCATGAGAACCCCAGGGCATGGCCATTACCTGTTTTTCCAATGGGACAGGGATTTGGAGGGTCCGGGTAGCCTTGATCTTCACTAAAGTCCTTAGGAATGTTGTCACCAGTCAACTCTGCCACAATGTTTGGGATGTTGCCAAAAGGACCCAAGTGCTGAAGACCTTCATGAGCTCCACCTGCCAAGGAATCAGAGCCGTTCACCTCAGGACAATTAAATTCATTTCAAATAACAGCTTCTCAAGCAAAGCATTGTGATCTATACTGTGGAAAGAGAACAAGAAATTGAATAGCTCCTGCCCTTTAGGGCCTAAAACGTTAGTTGTGGAAACAGACACATGCCCACACGTACCATTTCCACACAAGGCACATTAGATACATGCCCGAATAGAAATGTTAATACAACATCATGGGAGCACGGTGAAGGCAGTTTCATTTGGCCGATAGGATGGGGAGGGCTTCTTGGACCAGCTGGAACTTGAGTGGGGCTTGGGGGTAGGTTAGGGGAAGAGATACGGAGGCAACTGCAGCAAGGCATGAGAATAGGCTGGAAAACAACACATTTCCAAAAAAGAAAGAAAAGGAGCACCCAGGTGGCTCAGTCGGTTAAGCGACTGCCTTCAGCTCAGGTCACGCTCCCAGGGTCCTGGGATTGAGCCCCGCATTGTGCTCGGTGGGGAGTCTGCTTCTCCTCCCTTTCCTCTGCCTGTCACTCTGTCAGATAAATAAATAAAATCTTAAAAAAAAGAAAAAAGAAAGGGAGGGAGGGAGGGAGGGAGGAAGGGAGGAGCAGAGGAAGGAAGAAAGAGAAGGAAGAAAGAAAAAATCACCATCCCCCTACAATTCTAGAACCACCACTTAAAACTCGGTATATTTACTTCAATCCTTTCTCCTCTGCATATCTTTTTATACTAAAGTGTTTATTCATTTTTATTTAATATTAAAGTACCAGCATCTTCCCATGTGGCTGCACAGTCTCTCCTCACATAATTATAAATGGCTGTGTTGTTTTTCTAGCCAGTGGCTGTACCACAACATATTAATCATTCTCCTGTTGTGGGACATTTAGTGTTTCCCAATTTACTCTTAGGAATTTAATTTTTTCAGGGGCTCCTGGGTGGCTCAGTGGTTTAAAGCCTCTGCCTTCAGCTCGGATCATGATCTCAGGGTCCTGGGATCGAGCCCCGCATTGGGCTCTCTGCTCAGCGGGGAGCCTGCTTCCCCCTCTCTCTTTGCATACTTGTGATCTCTCTCTCTGTGTCAAATAAATAAATAAATTTTTTAAAAAAGGAATTTAATTTTTTCCATGTTTTGGGTTAATATTTCTCAGATAGATTCCCCGAAGTCAAATTACTGGGTCAAAGGCCATAAATATTTTTATGGATCTTTATGTTATATTGCCAAGCTGTTTTCCAACCTGGAAAAGCAGGTACCATTTTATAAAATAAGGTCACCGAAATATGAGAATACTATTTTTATATCATCTCTATCAGCACTAGGTTTTATAAAAATAATTTTTATGTTTTCCTTGCCAATTTAAAAGGTGTTTAGAAAAATTAGTCTTATTTTTAATGTCTAGAAAGATTGCTGTCTTATTTTTAATATCTTTGATTTTAAGTCAACTCAAATATATTTCCATGTGTTTATTTATTAGCTTTAATTTCTCTCTCTCTTTTTTTTAAGAGTTTATCTGAAAGAGAGAGAGAGGGAAAGCACAGAGGAAGAGTGACAGGGAGAAGCAGGCTCTCTGCTGTGCAGGACGCTTGATGTAGGGCTCGATCCCAGGACCCTGGGATCATGACCTAAGCCGAAGGCAGATACTTAACGGACTGAGCCACCAGGAGCCCTGTACTAGCTTTAATTTCTTTATGCAAGTTGTCTGTTTATGCTGTTGGAATTTGAATGTTTTCCTTATTCATTTGCATGAACACTTTACATAGTAAAGATAACAAAACTTGTTATCTTTGTTACATCTCCCGCAGCCACATTCCCATTTCCTCTGACTTGGAATTCCAGTTGTTAGAGCAATATTTTGCAAACATAAAATTCTTAATATTCATGTAGTCAGATCTGCTCTTGTTATTCTCCTTTGTGATTTCTTCTTGTCTTTCTAAATTTACAAAATTGTTGCCATTTCAGGAGTACTACCAACATTTGGATATTTCAGGTTTTTGGAGGTTTTTTTTTAGTGCATGTAAAATAATTAACCAATTATTAACAGCATTAGTTAAGTAATCCTCTCCTTCCTGTTCTGAAAGCTTACTCTACCAGCACCACAGCAAACTCTTGGAATGAATTCCTATCTAATAATTGTACTGGGACATAGCTCTCCTCATGCACAAGATGCATCTTATACATGAAAGACCAAATCAAAATCAGAAGGTGTCTTGGTTGGTGTGCATGGATTTAGAGTCAAGATCAGGCTATGATAGCCACTCTTCCAAGAGAAGTCTCCACAGCTCAGGGGTTAGAGCACTCGTCTTGTATAATAGCCACACACCCATCTCCACAAGACAGTCTTAACAATAGGCTATATCATTGAGGTCCAGCTGGATGAGGCATCCTTCTCTCTTGGATGAGCTGTATCAAGGTTATTGCTCTGACACCTGCTTTTTTTTTTTTTGCTTTTTTGACTGAACCAGCTCCCCCTTGGAGCAACGTATTTTTTTTTCCTTTGGAAATATTAATGTATTCAGTAGGATCATGGTTAGATCTTAGTGTCCTGGGAATCATGTCTTTGAAGTGACTTTGTATCAGTCTGTCTTAATTTATTACACCACATTAAAGTTGATCCTTAAAAGGCTAATTGTACCTCCTTCAATTTCAAATTCCTCCACCCCCCAAAATAAAGATATCACCAAGTGGCTGGTTACATTTATATTTCATTGCTTTGTGATGGGAGCCTGGAAAATTTCTGCATTAAAGAAAGGTATTATTGGGGCACCTGGGTGGCTCAGTCATTAAGCATCTGCCTTCAGTTCAGGTCATGATCCCAGGGTCCTGGGATTGAGTCCTGCATCAGGCTCACTGCTGGGCGGGAAGCCTGCTTCTCCCTCTCCCACTCTCCTTGCTTGTGGTCCCTCTCTCACTGGGTCTTTCTCTGTCAAATAAATAAATAAAATCTTTTTTTAAAAAGGTATTATTTTTGGAAAATATCCATGTGAATATTTAAAGTAAGATGTAAGTTATATCTATCATAATCTAAAACAATCTAAAACCATAAAATGGTTTAATCTTATCCTAATTTGATGGTTATATGTTAAAATTTATTGCTACCAATAAGTCTCTCAACCTCTTATTCCTCACTGTTTTTGCTTTAGCATTTTGATGCTATGAGAATTGCCACGTTCGAGCGTATAAATTCCTCATTTCAAGTGTGCTATTAATTGGCTATTGAATAAAAATAAAAATTGACAAATCATATTTCTTCCATTAGCACCACTGCTCCTCATTCTGTTGTTTTGCTTGGTAAATCTTTGATCATCCTTCTATTTACAACTTTCTTTATCTTTCTGATGGTTTTTCCAATTCCTCCTGTGCTGCCTGCCTTCAGAGATACTGGAGGGATTCCTATTTCTTACCCCACACTAACCCAAGAGGGTGGAAAGGTGAAACAGACAGATAGCACCCTGGGTATTGATACATTTGAAACTTTGTACAATCTTGGCAAGGCGGGCACCACTGTTTGCTAAAGGGCATGCTCCCTGGTGTGTCAATACATGTCTCAACTTTTGAAAGCACCCTAGCCTTAAGTGCCAGGAATTATCCAACTTGGCTTAAGGGAGAATGCATGTCTTCTTAATGCTCCATTAGTAATTAATGAAGGAAGCAAACACAGTTTCCTTTATGGAAAGCCTGCCAACGCTCTGTTTACCTCTGTGCACCAGTGCCATTAAAATGAATGTAGCACTTGTTAGGGGCAGCAGATGTTTTGCACCAGGTAGATACCTTATAACACAGGCTCTTTTAAAAACTACATTTCATGACCTCAAATTGAGAAACACCGAGGTAGGAACTGTGTGAGACACATGGAAGTAACAAATGCTATCCTTTGCTCTCCCGGGGGCTCGAATTTTATAGGCAAGAAACCACATACAGGAAATAATTAGAAAATGATATAGTTGAATATGCAACCAAATACTAGTTATCAGGTTCGTTATGTTTAGATTATGTCAGTTTATTGTACCTGAAACCAAGTCAACCAAAATGTTATGATGTTCATGGATACTCTTTGTTCTGTGTCGCAGACTCAACCAAACACAGATTTTAAAATCATTAATCAGTCAGTTTTAAAAATACATATATATTGAGCACATACTACGTATCAAGACCCGGACTAAGAGCTAAAACCAGGTAAATGGGGGGTTCTGAGGTGACGGTCTGCAAAAGATGCATAGAGAAGAACACACCTGCAATGCAGAATTGAAATGCACTTGTAATGTAACTGGGATACAGCAAGATGTCACAGGCATGAGGGGAGAAACATCTAACCCAGATGTGGGACATGGAGGACTTCTTGCAGGAAGCAACATACCAGTGATTATGTTAGGTGTTGCGGAAGACAAATGTAAAAGACATGGTCCCAGCTCTCTAACTGGTTCTTCATTCTATCATTCTTTTTTTTTTTTTTAAGATTTTTTATTTATTTATTAGAGAGAGAGACTGAGAATGAGAGGGGAGAAGGTCAGAGGGAGAAGCAGACTTCCTGCAGAGCCGGGAGTCCGACATGGGACTCGATCCCGGGACTCCGGGATCATGACCTGAGCCGAAGGCAGTCGCCCAACCAACTGAGCCACCCAGGCGCCCTCTGGTTCTCCATTCTAGATGGTTCTTCAAGGCTGCACAATAAGCCAGTGCTATATGATAAGATACATCCTATGACAGAATTCATTATGGTATAAACTGTAAGTGATGTAGAAATTCAGGAAACAGCCTGCTGAGAAAACATCTGTGAAGAAGGTGACCCTTGAGTTGGGCTCATCAGAGACAGGATCCATCCTTACAGGTGACAAAGGAAGAGTCACAAGTGAGAACGCAGAGGTTGATATAAGCAAGGAATGTTTGAGTATCCGTGAGGAGCATAGTTGGGGAAGGGGGGAGCTGGACGGAAGGGAAGAAGGCCAGTGCCAAGCAGAAAAGTATGAATTAACAGGGTAATAAATGGCAACCAAACTTTCTGGCCAGGAGAACAACGTAATAATTCATGTTACACAGAATATTAATATTTCACAATTTAAAGCACTTGTTCCCATATAAGGATGCATATCAGAAAATTCTAATGCCCCCTACTCCACAGCCACTGTATCCAAGTGTCCTTCTAAAGACCACTGTACAAAGGTAGACTGGAAGGAAGTTTAAGAAGTCCTGCTATAAGGTTATAGCCACTCAGGGGTGGAGCAGGGAGGACTGAGGTTAGGGTAGCCACAATGGGAGTAGAAAGAAGAGAGATTTCAAACAGTGCCCAAGGGGAAGATAAGTCAAAGTCCATGAGGTCTCCAAAGCATAGAGGCACCCTGATTAGGGAAAATAATGCCATTGATAAAGACAGAATCTTTCACTACCGTTTCAAAATTATTTCAGGTAATTAATTAACTCTATCCCGTGATGATGCTTTATCTATCTGTTTCCATCACAGCCCTACCACTCCACAGATGTCTCTAGAATAAAGAGAAAATATTTAATTCTTGCAAATAGGTTCTAGGCTCAGTTTAGTTTATATAAACTTCGCTTTCTTTAATACAGTTGGTACCACGCAGCTGTTTATTCTCGGGCTCTGGGCCACGGGTAGGTTTTCTCTGCATTGTCACGGCAGTGAAGCGTCAGTCAGTTGTAGTGTTCAGAGGCAATGGAAGCAGGAAGCAGGGAAGGAGGGGAAGAAGACTGAAGTTTGTCTGATCCAGGCCAGAGCTCTTAAATCTCCTTCTTGGCTTGCCCTGAAATCCTCCATAAAAATCTGTGGAGGCACTTTTCCACGTCTTGGGGGATTTCTCTAAGAGCATTCAGCTCTTTTCTGCATTCCCATCCCTTGCCTAGTGCTTCGATCCTCCTCTGCATGTCCCTTTTAAATTGGTAAATCTGTTATTTCAGTTGGCTATCTGCTCAACCTCAGTTCTCGCTTTGCCACCCCTGGGCTCGTGCATCTCAACATGGCAACTCCCGGCAAGACTCCTAAGGACCACCAGCTGGGCCTGCACCTCCAATCCAGGAAAGGGCACTAGCTTTTCTGGTTAACTTAAAACTCCCTTAGTGATTTTGAAGATCAGTTGCCAGTATCTACTAAATGAAAATTATCTATTGACTCAAAAAAATTTTGCTTGGCTTCAGTCATGGGGATTTTGTGGTATGAACTGAGTTGTGTAGTTGTATAGTTATATAGTAGAGTAAATCTCTGGTATCATGCCTTATCTTGATGTCATTTGAGCCCCCTATATGTAGTGGACTAAAAAACAAACAAAAAACAAAAAACAAAACGAATGAAGTTGAGTATCCAATTATAGCGACATTTCATGTATCTCTTTCCTGGAGAATGTGGTTTTCCATATAGTATGCACATCCCTGAAGCATCCCCTTTAACATTAAGATTCATTTATTTAACCATTTTAAAGGAAAATTTTCACGAATTTTAGGCAAAGACTTTGAACAGCAGCTTGGGAATATGACATTTCCCTCCTCTCGGTAATTTGGGACTATTATTAGTGGTATCAATGACTATGCAGTGTTGCAGCAACGTGTTCTCACTGTGGGGAAGTGCACACGGTGACATCACCCTATGACATGGTCCCAGCTACGGTGGCTTTTATAGTTCTTCATCTTCTCCCTCCTTGTCAGCTGTTCATCCAAATCATCCCAGGTCCTTTTCATAATGAAGTACTTACATACATAAATAAAGAGCGGGCCTAGGCCTTGCAAATCCCCTCTTCCAGTTTGCTTGGCTGCACACATAAATCACATGAGGATCCTGTCAAAATGCAGGTTCTGATTAACAGGTGCGGGATGGAGCCTAAGACTCTGCATTTCTAACAAGCTCCCGGGGAATGGTGATGCTGCCAGTCTACACACCACACCTTTAGTAACAAGGGGCTAAGAAATGACAGAGCCAGACTTACTCAAATTATGCATAAAATAAGATTAAATTACCTCTAAGAAACGCCTTGGGGTAATGATCTTGGTTCATAGATTTGTGATATCCAGGGTAGCTGCGGAGAGGCTTTCTAAAATTCACTTGAGGTTTCAGATAAAGGAGCTGTGGCTACCATTGGCATCCTTTCATTTAAGGTTTTATTCTAAGCATAGAGGCACATGGTCCCATTTCACAAGGAAAGGACCCCACTGCACCCTTCATTCAAACAAATTCTGTGAGAATTCGAATACCTCCATCTTGAAGGTAAGTTCTCACAGGTGATGTCCTTCACAGAGCCCAATGACCTCACACCATCTAATGCAAGAGTCCCTTCTGGCTGGGACTGGTGGGGACAGTTTTGGTAAAAGTCAAGCTTGGCCAGAAATGAGGAAGCTAAATGGGGTCTGGCACCACTACTGCCTTTTTGTACTATTACTGTTTCAATAGTTTCAAAGTGCTTTTATATCCTCATTAAAAATGTTTCATGAGGTCACTAAGACAAGAAGGACTACTCCTACGTGAAAAAGGGAGTCCTAGGAGATTGTTACTTGCCTGAGGAGATCACTCAGCAAGTAAGTGCCATCTGGAGACTGGGAAGCCAGCACTGTTCCCATTCCACAGTGGCACCAGGGGAACCCCAAAAGGCTCTACGCAGCCCATCCATTCCCTTTATGGGGGAAGGAGGTTCATCTTCCAAAGATCAGCTCTAGCTCCAGAGTGGTCATTGGTAGAATGACCTGTCAGAAGGGGGGGGGGGGGACTCTCCTATTTTGCAGCTCCCTCTGAGGCCCCAAGCTGTCTGTGACCAGGAGGGTCAGCTTCCCCCCACAGCCGGGCCCCAGCACAATGACTCTGGGATGGGGAGCCGGCCACGGTCCCTGCCACTGTGGTTCCGTGGCGTCTGCGTGCCAGCCTCATGCCAGAGGTTTAGAGCCTCCAGGCCCAGCCCCAGCCCTGCGGACTCTGCCTCACGATTTGGTAACACCCTGACAAGCTCGCAGCCAGCAGTCTCCCCCGCACCCCCGCAGGCCGGAGCACCCCGCCGGGCCGCCCGTGGGCCCACACGACCGGGCAGCGGGCAATAAAGGAGGATTGTGGCCAGGCAGCCTGGTGCCAGGGAGCCAGTCAGCCACCTCGTAAAAAGGCAGCTCCGTGAGCAGTCGGCAGGGAGTGGGCACACTCTCCTGAATACCAGCCATTCAGCTGAAGGGAGAGGAGCCAGCAGTTTTCACTTAGGTCACCACAAACAGCCGACGCTAAAAATACCCTGCGGTCTGGGCCTTCGTTCCTCCTGCGCGTCCCCATGTATCTTTTATAAAGGCTGGCCCGGCTTCTCCAGCGTTCCCGGCCCGGGACCCTGAGGCTTCAGGGAGGCCATTCGGACGCACGCTGCCCTGCTCTGGTGTGCCCCCTCACACTCCTCAGCCAGAGCCGAGCGAGAGGAGGGCAAGTAAACTGGAACAGAGGAGGCGGAGGCCCCTGGCCTCAGAGGCCGCCGAGCGGGCATAGAAGGAGACGAGCGGGACACGGACAGCGTGCAGCACCAGCGTGACCACAAGGGAATGAAGAGGGGCCCGCATCCCAGGAAATCCTGAGGACCAAACTGAGGGAGCTGGCCCCACAATTTTGTCTCCCCCCCACCCCAGGTAAAACACATACACTGTCACACAAAGTACTACCACTTCTCCAAGATGGCAGGGCGAATCTATCCCCTCCTGTACAAGCCACACCTCGGACTTCTCCTTAGCCCAGCACTGGGGTTTGGCTACACATTACTGTCCACACTGGAGCAAAGAAGACCGAGGCACGGAGAATAGAGAAAGACACACAATTTAGCCCTTATTAAGGGGGTTGCGGGGAACCAAAAAAAAAAAAAAAATGAACAACGTAAGTGTGCGATCTTAAAACGTTTGATGTTTAATTTTCATGTTTCTGCTTCCTTCAGGCCAAATAAACCAAATGAGCTAAAAAGAAGAAAAAAAATAGTCATTTCTATACATGTCCATCCTCAAAATTAACTATATATTAAGGCATTTTTGCCTAGGTTCCTAGTAAGAAATGAGAGTCCCCAAAGAAAAGAGAGCACCTTTCATACAAAGAACCTTTTATAGCTTCCTGTTGTTAAGACCCTGGGTTCAAGTCCACTTTCTGCCACACTTCTGAGAACATCCCAATCTCTCTGGATCTCAATTTCCTTTTTCTGAATTTGAGGATAGTATGCTTGCAGTGGGGGGGGGGGGATGGGGTTCAAATAAAAGATTATATGCAAAACACTCAGTTCACTGCCTGGTAGGCATGTAGTAAGCACTCAATAAATGTTTGCTGCTTTTATTATCCAATCAGTATTTCCTAACAGCACAATTAACGGAGCCCCAATTAACAATCCTATGTATTCTTCATTCTGATGACCACGGCCCTGTATTGGGGGCATCGAGCGACAGGAGCTCAAAACAGTGGAACTTCTTAACAGCAGTACCTCCTTAAACCACTTAAAACTAAGGAAGTTGATACTTGGACCCATCCTACTTGGTTTTCTCAGGGCCGGCATCCTCCATTCTTGCCCAGGTGACATAACCCCTTCTCTGAAGGATTTGTCATCGAGTCAAGAGGGCAAAACACGTCCACATAAATGTGGATATTTACATATCCAATGTAAATGCCGGTTTGTGGAGGGAGACCATGAGGACGGAGACGGGGACGGAGAAAGACGTGCCCTAGAGGGAGACAACGAATGCAGAATCATTTACAATTAGAGATGGGTGTTAGGACCTCGACTCTCCTCCTTGGTAATGGAGCTTAGCTGAAGCTGTTTAGAATGGTGAGGACTTATGTTGCAATAGCCACATTCCCTAAACCCATGACAAGTGACCCCAAAGCACACAGCATTTGGTAATTGAGAAAAACAAAGAAATGATTCTATCTCGGCTGAACTGGCTTATTCATTGATTTGCCCCAGGGCAGGGGGGCTGGTCCAGGCAGTTTGCAAGAACCATCCGAAAGCTCTGAGTGCCAGCCTGGTCCCTCACAGGGACGTCCCCACGCAGCCCGAATCTTCAGCGAGTCCCGTTGTCGTTGGCACCAGCCTAAAGATGCAGGAGAGATCTGAATAGTATTGAATCTGCCGGCAGATAAGCAAAATAACATTCATTGTTCGGATATTCTGTCTTGAGAGGCATTTGTTTTCGTTCCGTTTCTTTTTCCTTTTCTTTCTTCTTCTGCTTTGCCCACCACACCCCCCCCCCCCCAATACTAGGATCTAAAAAACTCAGGCTCCTTTGGGACCAAAGGCAACATATTATCATCATCTACTCGGAGGCACGCAAACAGCGCAGGCAGAAACTCGGGGGTGGACCACTGCATCCGTGGTTTTCACATCTACATATGGTCCCAATTTAGGATCACAAGCAGAGTTGTTTATTTTAGAAAAGCTTTTTAGTTCACTTTTAAGGTATTTTGCTTAGGCATTGCTTGCTTTTCAAAAGAAGAAAATGTGTATTTTTTTCCAAAGTGGTGTTTGTTTTGGCTCTTTGCTCATTTGCAAAAGTTCAAATTTTTATTCTGCGAATTTAACTAATTCTCCTGCAGCCACCACAAGCCCCACCCCTGCCCGACGTAGCCGTGCAAAACCCCAAATTAGAACAAAATAGATTAATTTGAAAATGAGGCACTTGGGAGGATAGCTGTGAATTTGGTAGGTTTTTGAAAAAGCCCCTTTAATAGGTAATTTGCTGCAGCACTTGTCATCCCTTCATGTAACTTTATTCGCTGCCTGAAGTGAGGTCTTTATCTGACAATTTGTACAGGCCAAGTCAGTTTTTTGTACTGAGGTTAAGGCCCATTGGGGGTCCTCTAAAACCTTTATTCTATGATTCCTGCTGAAATTATATGACTTAACTGGGCGTCAGAGCAGAGTTTGAGTTGAGGTATCACTTATTGTTGAAAAAAATAATGTGACCTTTAAACAAAATTGTGGTAGGGTGAGGACATGGAGAAGACCATAAAAAAAAAAAAAAAAAAACCCTTAAAAAAACCCATAAAAAAGTCAAGATATACACCTGGACCCTCCAGGACCTGGTCCTGTCTAGACTCCTACTGTCTCCAGTTATGGAAGCTCCCTAGTTCAACTTCCTTTCTGAGACTCCACTTACTGATGACGTCCTTTGCCCAGAGCCCACATCTCTGTTCTAGAAGATGTGCCGAGTCCCACGTGCCATTCCTTTGGGTCAGGTTCTCCACAACATGGTAATCAGGACCAACTAAGCTGTTCCTCTGCTCCGGTGTAATATATTTGCATCTTAGACAATTTCTGGGGTAGTCACTGTAACTTACAGCAGTGACGTCCCTCACGGGAGTCCCGGGTCTCCCAGTGTAGCAGCTGAAGAGACAAGCGGGACAGTACCGAGTTCTTGGGTGAGGAGAAGGGGCAGTGTAGGGTCGGTCCCCGTAGGCAGGCAGAAATCAATGCAAGTAGGACATTAGCGGCCAGACCAGAGCCAAGTAAATGGCCAGGAGGTTTATAATTAGCGATGACGTGTGCAAGGAGCTAGCTTCCGACACACGGGGAAAGGATGAGGAGGGTCTACGGGAGCCGGGGAGGGCTGACAGGTGACATCCACAGTGAGCCTCGGGACAGCAGGCTGAGGCCCCTCAGCCCCAGACTCACAGCTCTTCGGTGGTTTCATCTGGGGCTGGACTTCCCCAGCCAGTCTGGCCTTTACAGGGAAGCCCGGCCCTGGGAATCCATGACCGAGAAGAGGGTGTGAGTAAGGCGCGGCAGAGACTGAGGCCGGCCCATGCTGGAGGGGACGGAGGCCGAGGTGGCGGGGCCTCGCAGCGCCGGGCCGCCCAGAGCCCCCCTGTCAGCTGCTTGCTGTCAAGAGTCTCCTTTGCGAGGTTCTGGCCCGGGCTGGGCACGTAGCTCGGGGATGCCACTATTTCATACGGCAGTTCCCTCTACTCCTCTGTAAATGAAGACGAGGGGACCTGAATTGAGTCAGGGAAGGCCTTCTGGACCACGATGAAGTTCTCACTGCATTAATTATTGATCCCCGACCTCTCTTTCTCCATCCAAAGCTGCTGTAAATACATAAGTGTCTTTTATAAATAGCTAGTGTAAACATTTGTTTTGGACAGTGATCTCCTTATAGGACATTCTTTTCTGTTTCCGATTTTCTAGTAGTTATTACCTTCATCTTTCCTCTTCTTCTTCTTCCTCCTCGTCTTCCTCTTCTTCCTTCTTTTTCTTCTCCTTCCTTCTTCTTCCTTCTTCCTCCTTCTTCCTTCTCCTTCTTCTTCTTTTTTTAAATTCCGGCCCTGGGAAGGGACAGCAGGCGTTGTGTGTGTCGGGGTGGGGGGTTCGCCCCGATGAAATCTTCTACAACCTCTGCTATAGTTTTTCTGGCCTGTAGTTTTCTCACTGCACACAAATATTCCCAGCTTCTTCCTTTTATCTCCATGTAATCTCTGCCAGGTATTAGTCATTAAGAATAAAACAACATCAAAAACAATGAAAACCGATGAGCTCCTCACTGAATGCCCACTAAGTGCCGGGCACCATGCCTGGGCCGAGGGCCCAATGCCGTGTTAGAGGAGACACAAAGGTGGTCGGTCACAAGGCTGTGTGGAAAGTGGCAGGCACCTCCCTTCAATGGAGTCTAGAAGAGGGGCCTCCGGGAGCACGCACTCAGACAGGCGAGACACTCTGTGTGGGAGACACTGAAATGATAACTCCCAGGCTTCTTTTGAACCTTAAAAATGGCTTTCTTACCCACAGACGGCCATGAGGGTAAGGAAAACATAATTCAAATTTGCAAATAAACCCAGGTTTCATGTCTTAACACATACATTTGTAAGGCGTTTTTAAAAATAGCTTTAAAAAATTATTCAAAAAACGTTTAAATGGCTTCAAGCTCGCCACCTACACCCTCAACTAAAATTTTAACTACAACTATTGGCGAGAAACACTGTTGGCCTGGGTAAAATTCACAGTCCCTTGTTACTTGGAATAGTGCGTAGGAGCCCTGTCAGGTGAAAATATAACGTGAGCCACACAGGTGTGCTAATGGTCTAGTAACCTCATATCAAAAAGTAAAAAGAAACAAGAGAAATTAAGTTCAATAACTTACTTTAATTACTCCAATATAACCAAATTATTATCATTTCAACATGTATTCAGTATTAAAAAAAATGAGCGGTGAGATAGTTTGCATTTTTGTTGAACTATGTCCCAAATCGGGTGTGTAGTGTACACTTAGGGCACATGACCATTCAGATCGGTCGTATCTCACGGTCTAGTAGCCCCACGTGGCTGGTGTCCATGTTGGACACCTCAGGTGCACGGAGGAGGCCTGGCGGCAAAAGTACAGGCTCCGTGATCCGTGTGCCTGAGTTTGAATCCTGGCTTCCTCCCCCTCGCTGTATGACCTCGTCTCTAACCTGAGGACATAAGGAACGCCAATCTTAAGGGGGCGGCAGGAGGAGAAAATAAAACAAAATAGTCCTTGTAAGGCTCTTTGCATGGAATCTGGCAAATGCGAAGTGGTTGTCCTTTTACAATGCACGATTAAAAACTTATGTGATCCTGGGCAAAGGGTCTTACCTATTGGGATATTGTTTTCCTTCTCTGTGAAACATGGGTGATAATAATACTTCATTGAGAAGATTAACTGGTACAAGCATAGCACTTAATAAATGTTCACTTCTTTCCTCTTGGATTCAGATGTCAATAAACAGAGAAATAGCCATAGGGCCAGCGGAGCGGGAACAGAGGCAAACGGGCCTGAATAATTGGCAAAGCCCAGAGTCACGAGGTAACCGTGTTGTAGCAAGCATCCAGAGGGCTCCAACCTACCTCGGGCAGTTTGAGTGTACCCACTAGATGTGTTTCTTTGGGAGTCCCTTTACGGGAAGCTATGGAACAGCAAGCAGGTTCACCGAGCCACAGGCCAGTGGAGGCTGAATCAGCCTCTTCCGTGATCTCTCCCCGCGTATACCTATTGCCATAAACAGCTACTCTGTATTTAAAATCTCAGCCATGACTCGACTCCCTTGATGTTAAGAAGAAGAAAAAATAAACTATGTGTTTATTACAGAATTCGAAATCCCTAATGGTAATGGCCTTGACTGCTTTTCCACTCTGAAGTCTGCTTTTGCATATTTAGCGGCTCAAACAAGATTTTGAGAAGGAACACTTAAAAATTTTAATTAAAACCATACCTTAATTATCCCCCTGCTCTTCTGCATATTTGTTTATTTTTTCTTAGGATGGATTTGTTAAGAGTTTTGGAATCACTGGGGAAGAGCTTTTGAGGGTGTTTGCAATCCATGATTCCAAGCAGGGAGGGACCCGAGGGTGAAGGGATTGGCTGTGACATCAGCAGTGACAGGCCACTCCTCAATTAGGCTGGGAACCTTCCATGCCGCTGTCCGAGAAGATGCTGCAAATCCTCCCAAGCCTTTAATGCCCCTTCGTGCTTTAAAGTTCCAGAAGGTTTGTTTCCAAATGACGGTAAGACAGCCATGAAAAACAATACGAGTTTTGGGTGAACCTGAGGACCTCATCCATTCCTCCTACCAACAGAAAGGGGACACAAACAGTCCTTGGTTGTCCTGAAAGGGACTTACGACCTTGTAGCTCTTTCATTCATCCATAGGAATTCCATCAACATGAAATGTGACAGTAAAAAATGAAATAAAGCAAATGGGGCACAGGGGTGCCTCAGTTGTTAAGTGTCTGCCTTCAGCTCAGGTCATGATCCCAGGGTCCTGGGGTCAAGCCCCACATCGGGCTCCCTGCTCGGTGGGGAGCCTGCTTCTCCCTCTCCCACTCTCCCTGCTTATGTTCCCTCTCTGTGTCCCTCTCTGTGTCAAATAAATAAATTAAATCTTAAAAAAAAGAAAAAGAAAGTAAGGAAGGAAGGAAGGAAGGAAACATAACAAAAATGCCTTCCACTAAACTCGTCCCATTCTTGACCCTGGATTTATTTCTAGTGCCATGTTCTATCTGTCAGAAAGTAGCAGGATATATATGTATATATATATAAATATATAAATATAAATATATATATATATGTATATATATATATTTAATATAGGAGCTAATGCTAATACGATCAGTTAAATTAACGGAACTGTATAAAGATGTCTTACCAAAATGGAAATAAAATAAATGTCTCGAGCATATGCATAGAGATTATTCGGGATACTCATGCTATTCTAGTTATTTCAACAGCACTAGGTGTGTTTGGGGGGAAAGTGGCCCTGATGAATAAATGGACTTGTAATTCCTTTCAAAGTGGTGGTTTGATATTTAAGGGACTTGGACGGGGCAGTGCCCAGCCATAGGAATGTCACTGAAACCTGGACGAGTTTTCTGCCCAGAAACCCCCTAGGGTCGAACGCATGTTGAGGTCCATTCCCCATTCGCTAGAGGGAGAAGAGTGTCTGAGGAAGAAGAGTCTCTGAGACCAAAACCAGGGACATTAACAGAGGCTGGGCTCCCTGAAGTGCCCCTGGGCCAGATCACAGTGCCACAGCTGGTGCGGAGGACTGAGACCCGTGCTCACTGAGTGCTCAAGCCTCATCTCCTCGGCCGGACTCCAGCCTCTCTCTGTTCCCTTCAGCACGCTTTCCTTAAAATGGACCCTCCACACGTATTTGTTGACAGGATGGCCTCCACCTGTGTGACTGGAGGCAACTAACTGGCTCTCAGCAGGACACACGTTATTTATATACGTAAAAGAACATGGTAGAACACATATGACCAGGGATCTCGATACGACTGCTCCTAGAGGTGGACTGACAGTGAGGCAAATGAAGTGTAAGATTCAGGGCCCCTCCTTTGCACAGATGGCTTCCAAAGCCTTGGACCTAATTTGGCATTTGTAACTTGGCATTATTTTTCTTTAAAGAGGATTTCTCCATTGCATAAGCTTCACGCCTCACAAAACTTGGATCTGCTCTGGGCTGTTCTGAAAAGCCATCCGTGAACGCCATCTTGGATTTTTCATCTGTCATCCTTGCCACTCCCACTCATCCCAAAGCAAATCCAAATCAATTAGCTCTGTAACATTGGACAAATTAGGCCTGGGTTTCCTCACTTCTGAAAATGAAAGGCAGTTGGATATGATTCTCCAGCTCCAAAAAGAGAGAGATGTGGAGAAGTAAGGCATAGCGGGAAAGAGAAAGAGACCAAGGATCTGACCCTAGTCCTCGTCCCGACTATACTAACAGCTGGAGTATGACGCGCAGCAAGGAACCTCCTCTCTCAAGGCCACAATCTTCTCTACTGTGAAGCGAACAGGTAGATAAGATGCTCTCTAGAGCCCCATGCTAACCTGGCGTTCAATACCCCACTTCATGCCCGGCGCCACATCTCACGCCCTACTCTCACCGGATGTCACCACGGCCCTCGGGGGCATTCAGTACAGTGTTCTGGCGCGCCCCAGACTTCTAATTCAGTGTTCTTTCTGCTATACCACATTGCACATATTTGCCAGCTGAACAGTAAATAAGGCTGATGTCATCGGCTTTGCTGGCCTTCGACTATGCACTGTTGTCATGCTGAGTCAAAGACGACACGGACATGAACCAGCACTGTAGCCTGCGGCGTGGCAGACGATGAGGGGGCAGCTGCTTTCCCAGGAGAGGCACTGGGTTTAAAGCTGCAGCTGCTAGAGAGCCGTCTGCAAGGAAGACCATGCTGTTCCCATGTCTCTGTTCAGACCCATGTTTCCTTTTCTTCACGGCTGACCACCCGTTGCTCATTGCTGACAGCTCAACTATCAGTAGAAGCACCTGGAGCACCCCCGCCTCAAATCCTAACCAGCCCAACCTCCCAGAACCACCATATTTAAATTCCTGGAGATATCAGGGGCCAGGAATTGTCACTTCTAAAAGCTTCCCAGATCAGGAAACCGCTGTTCTAGGTACTTATCTCTGTCCTCATGGGGCTGGAAATGCTACAGCATTTGAAATCATCAGTCTATCTCACTACCCTGGTGCCTTGTGCCACGAAGTTAACCGGGGTAGGGTTGGCTGGGGCAAAGTAGTAACTTTGAAAAGAGCCCTCTCACGGAAGACCTCCTCTTGCATGTATTATGTTGCATATAAATTTGTACATTTTTATGAAATGTCCCAAGTAGGCAAATTCTTAAGAGACGGGGAAATTGGCTTAGTGGTTGCCAGAGTCTAGGGGAAGGGGGCCAAGAGATGGGACAGGGAGGGGTGCGGAGATTGGGGGAATGATGGCCACGGGAATTGGAATTTCTTTTCGGAGTGATAAAAACCACACAACCACACACACGTGCGCACACACACACACGCAGGTACCACATGCTAGCCCGTGATCACCGGTGTTTAGTTACAAACACCTAAGTAGCAAATGTTCTATGTGCGTGATTGGCACTCAGCCTCCTTATCACTCCACTCACCTTATGACCACTTAGTAACATGCTTCCCTAGCCCTTCCACACCCGGAAACCAAATCGTCCTGGGCTGATGGCACCACCTGGTGGCCACCACGGGAACTTCCCAAGCGGGTATTTCGGTACCACTTCATTCAAGGTCTGGGACCTCTTGCACAAGCCATTCTCCTCTTTCTTCTTCCAAGTTCAGGGCTGTTACTTCTAGCCAGGTAATCTACAATTTATACACAAGCATTCCCTTCCGTCTCTTCTCCCAACTCCTGCCCTGTGTCTCCCTGTCTTGCTGCTTGGAAAGCTTAAGGAGCTTCAGCTGTAAGTCTGAACTGTGAAGAAAGTAGCAGATCTTGAAGTGGTGAGAAACATTTAGATTTACTAAACCAACAACACTTCTCATCAAAAAACATTTTTGGAGAATAAGAAAAGTAAATGGCTATATAATAGATGGGAAGACGGTCGGCCTTTTTTTTTTTTGTAAGATTTATTTACTTGCCTTAGGAAGAGAGCACACATGAGCGGGAGGAGCCGAGGGAGAGGAAGAGAGGATCTCCAGCAAAAACCACGCTGAGCACAGAGCCCAACGCAGGGCTCGATCCCATGACCCCCTGACCACAACCTGAGCTGAAACCAGGAGTGGGGGCTCAACCGATTATGCCTCCCAGGCCCCCCCAAGACAGTCCATTTTCTTGGTAATCCAATGAATGCAAATGAAAACAATGAGCAATATTTTTGCCTGTCAAACGAAAAGATTAAAAAAGGTAATACTCCTAGTTAAGAAGTGAGACAAGACTCCGTGAATCGATGAAGAGACGGTAGCCACGTTAGTCCAGCATTTACAGAAAGCAATGTAACAATATGGAGGAAACGGGGCCTAAAAATAGGCATGGAACTTGACCTAGTTTCTCTTTTCATAGAAATATATACCCTAGAGAACTTATCAGGAGTCCACACAAAGACTTTTGTGCTAATATGTTCACTGAAGCAATATTTATGATGCAGACAAACTGGAGAAACTCTAAATGTCCAATATTTGGGTAATGCTTAACTGAACTGTGGCATAAACATATAAGAGAATATAATGCAGTTACTAAAAATAATTACAGTGATTATTTTATGAAATACAGAAAGTTCTTGTTATAATATTAAGTATGAAATTCAGATAACAATATTATGTATAAACATTCAGATGAAAAAGTATGATTTTGATTTCAGCTCTGGTCATGATTTCAGTCAGGGTCGTGAGATCAAGCCTCACATCAGGCTCTGCGCTCAGAGCGGAGTCTGCTTGAGATTCTCTCTCTCCCTCTTCCCCTCCCCACTCTCTCTCTTAAGTAAATAAATTAAAAATTTTTTTTAAAGTATGATTTTTAAAAACTACATATATGTGCACAGAAAAAAAATACTGGAAAGAAATATACCAAATGTTGAAAGTGGGTCTCTCTAGGGGAGACTCAGTGGGTTAAAGCCTCTGCCTTTGGCTCAGGTCATGATCTCAGGGTCCTGGATCGAGCCCCGCATCGGTTCCTTGCTCAGCGGGGAGCCTACTTCCTCTTCTCTCTCTGCCTGCCTCTGCCTACTTGTGATCTCTCTCTGTCAAATAAATAAATAAAATCTTTTTTTTTAAAAAAAAGCATTAATACTGTTTAAAAAAAAAGTGGGTCTCTCTAGGTGGGTGAGATTATAAAACAATTTATTTTCCAAATCATACACAAATGGACCTTATTACAATTATAATAAGAAAGATCACTACAAACATTAGTGAACGGTAGCATCTGTAGTCTTTAAGGGTACCCCTAAATTTCTTTCTGGATGTGCAATGCCAGGAAAAATTGAACCCCTAGAGCATGGTTCTCCACTGCTGACTGGCAGAGGCAGTATCTGGAGACATTTCCGGCTGTCACAAGTGGGGGGATTCTACCTGCGTCTAGTGGGAGGAGGCCAGGGATGTAGCACCCCCGACAGAGAGGTGCAACCCCATTCTCTGGCCCAACGCCAGGAGTGTTGGGAGTGAAAACCTGGCTCTAGAGACCAACTCACAGGATTTGAATCCAGATCCTATTTCCCTTAGCTGGCTGGGCCAACCGTTCACATACTTTATACCTCAACTTGCCCTTGTAAAAGGGGATCATCACATAGGACTTTGAGGATTTTTAAATAACAATATATAAAGTGTCAGGCAAATAGATAAATTATAAATATTGGTTCTCTTCCCCCTAAAGCCAAATTTAAAGAAATAACACTCTTAATGTGGTTTTTGCTTTTGTTAGGTGTTATAAAAAGAGTTCCTCTAACCTTTTAAATTCCCTCATCTGCCCATTTAAAACATAGATGGGGCTCTCCCTGGATTCTAGACCTTCAATATTCAGGTTGATAGGATAAGAAAAAAAATGAATTCTTGGGTCTACAATAGCGATTACCAAGTTCTAGGGCTAACATGGGTGAAAAGCTGATCTCTGGTTCCAACACCGCCCAGCTGAGTCTGTCCTGTGATGGAAAGGCTGAGCTTGCCCAGCACCAAAGGGCACATACACAGGTGTCCTGTGTGCATCTCTAATTATCAACCAAAGCTACACGTCAGGGATGGGGGTTTGCCTACCCATGTGGGTTTCTTGTACTTTTCCGGGACACTTAATGATTTAGCTTTATTTATAAGTCTGCTCATTGAAATTAAAAATGGCCTTGGGAGACCAGAGGTCTAGACCCAAGACACCCTCCCTCCTGCTGCTTCCACCGTCGCCACTGTCTAGGAGGGCTGCAGGACATCCTGCCATTGCCTCTCGCTCCTTTGCCTCAACTGGAGCAAGGCAGTCGCCCACGCACGCTCCTCCAGGCCGTCCTGCAGGGGCTGAGAGGTGATTCAACCTCCCCCGGAGCCCCGGGGAGCAGACCGAAGCATCGGGGCCATGGATCTGGCAAGCTGGGAGCACGGTGACCACTCCCCGCCTGCAGACATGTCTTGCTTATCCGATGCCCAGACCCCTAGGCACCAAAACTCTGCCTGTTAAAAAAAACCAGAGACACTTAACCAGGCTCCAGTATACAGATCTGTATACAGATCTAGTTAAGTGAGACCCAACTGCCAAAAATTCTCTTCACTGACCACACATGCAAAAAAAAAAAAAAAAACAACAACAAAAAACCAACCAACTCCCTGTGATATTAGTATAATGCATCACTTGCCATCAGAGTAACTGCTCCTCCCCTTCCCTTCGGAAACATTTCCAGACAACAGCACCTGCGCTACTGCCATCTTTTTGCACACTCCAGTGAGCAGGGGCTGTTCAGCGTCTGCACAACCTCAACGAACAGGCCCTCCCATCATCCAGGGAAGGACGGAAAAGAAAACGACGACGACAGAAATAAACGAAGAGACAGGCGAAGAGACGCGCTGGTTCAATTCAGGAGACAGGCGTCTTCCATAGTTTACAGGAGAGGAATTCCTCCCAGCAGGCCCATCCATTCCTGCTGCTTGAGGGGAAAACGTTAGTCATCCCCCTCGTATCCAAACCATGGAGGGCTTGCTGACCCAGGCCTGCTGAGCTGCCTGTCGTACTAGAGAGCGGCATCGGGAAGGACCCCTGGGCCAGTGGCTGGGACAGAGCGCCCACTGAGCCACGATCCATCTTGTGCCAAGACAGAGTCTGGCAGGCTACTGGGGGAAACGGCCGGTGGGGCCATGAGCCTGCCATGAGCGGGAGGGGCCCGTGGCCAAGGTCATTCCAGGCTCTTCGTAAGTCTCGCCCTGCCTTGGTCAGGCCACACGCCAGTGGACCCTTCCCTTCCCACTGTGCGCCATGCCACCGCCCACTGGAGAGCAAGTGGGCTCTAAAGGGCCGGCGGGGGGCGGGGGGGGGGCAGTGTCTGACCCGCTGGGACCTTAGAATCAGATGTGTCCCTGTGAAAAAGCATGTGGGAAAGACGGGGTGGCTACAGCTCCATTTTATAGACTGTACAATCAATTTATACATCGTAGAGCACGGCAGAAAGCACATTCCCTTTATTCTCTTTCTGACACCCCTAAGTGCCGAGTGACGGAAGAAACCCCAATGGTACTAGCGCCAAAGGTGCATGGATTTGTCCAACACAAATATCCAATCCCCGCGCCCGCCCGCCCGATACCACTGTGACCACCGTTCCTGTCGCTGAGGGCATCTCCAGATTTGGGGAGCCTTTTTAATCTGCAAAGAGAGAGGACTGGAAGGACACTATGCAGGCAAGGTGATAGGCGATGGGAGGCCGGAGCTTCCTCGGGGGATCTTAGGGCTCTGAACAATATGGACCACAAGCCCCTATTCCCCAGATGCTTTTTTTTTTTTTTAATTTAATTTATTTAACAAAGACAGATCACAAGTAGGCAGAGAGGCTGGCAGAAGGAGAGGGAGAAGCAGGCTCCTCGCCGAGCAAAAGAGCCCAATGCGGGGCTCCACCCCAGGACCCTGAGATCATGACCTGAGCTGAAGGCAGAGGCTTTAACCCACTGAGCCACCCAGGCGTCCCCCCCGCCCCCGAGATGCTCTTAAGTAGAGAAATTTGGTGACACTCTTCAAAGTGTCCAGCCTTCCCTGCTGCCGCCGCCTCTCCCCATTGTTCAACTCAACATACTAGCTAATAGTGTATTTCTTCCTACTTCTCCCTGCCTGAAACTGAGTCCCCGTGATCCACCTCCAATCCCTCCGAAAGGAGGTCCAGCCCAAGGTCTGCTCATCTGTGATGTCTCTTCTGGGGGCCAACACCTCACCCTGCTACAGAGCTCCTTGGTGGTGACTGATCTATGTCCTGGGCCCTCAGCTTCTGTCCCAGCATGTTGCAGATACGACTTTCAATTTTTAATGTCCCTTTCTCTCACCTACACTTCAAGTTCCTTGAACAAGGGGTGTAAGTCACGGGAAGGGACAATGAGCCGGGCTACTCCTCTCTCCTGCTCCCTGGAGATCAGATTTTCTGATGTCCATTTAGCCGGTCCTCTCACTGGGGCGAGACGGTACGTGAAAAGGCAGTTCATCCTTCCTGATCTTTCTTTCTTTCTTTAAAGATTCACAAGTAGGCAGAGAGGCAGGCAGAGAGAGGAGGGGAAACAGGCTCCCTGCTGAGCAGAGAGCCCGATGCGGGGCTCGATCCCAGGACCCTGAGATCATGACCCGAGCCGAAGGCAGAGGCTTTAACCCACTGAGCCACACAGGCGCCCTTTTTCCTGATCTTTCTTGTGTTGTCACTCTCCAGGTCTGGATGCCTCTAGACAGACATAGCAATGGGAAATGCAGCCAGGGGATGGAGGAGTAAGGCAGAAAGCGGCCGAACCCTGCTTCTCCATTCCTGATTAGCTCTAAAACGACTCCATTACTCCAGTCAGAGTTGAACCTTTACTAACAGGTTAAGAAAAGATAATCCCTGACTCCTGCCTATTTTATGAAGACCAATGTAATGACTGAGATGGTTTGCTCACTGGTTTCAAAAACGCACGAAGGCAACAATTCCTGGCATGTAGTAGGCGCTCGGTAATTACTTATTGAATAAGCAAAACTGGAAATGTGTTAGATGACATTTTTTTTTAAAGATTTTATTTATCCATTTATTAGGAAAGAGAGAGTGAGAGAGAGCATGAGAGGGGAGAAGGTCAGAGTGAGAAGCGGACTCCCCATGGAGCTGGGTCCCGGAACTCCGGGATCATGACCTGAGCCGAAGGCAGTCGCCCAACCAACTGAGCCACCCAGGCGCCCTGTTAGATGACATTTTGAGAGAACGCGTGGTCCTGAGGCAGCACTGATCACTGCCTCCCAGCCACACCGACATGTGGACAGTCTGCCCTTGAGCCACGGAGGGCACGATTCCCAGCTCCCCTGTGCACACTCTGTATGCTGACATCTCCGACATCTCCAGGAGGATGCTTCGCTCTTGGCTTAGCAGCTGACTAAATACGCTTCCTGACTTGCTTCTAGGGACACCTGCGTGGCTCAGTCGGTTCGGCGTCTGCCTTCAGCTTGGGTCATGATCCCGGGATCCCAGGATCGAGTCACGTATGGCGCTCCGTGCTCAGCACAGAGCCTGTTTCTCCCTCTGCCTGCTGCTCCCCCCGCTTGTGCTCTGACAAATAAATAAAAAATCTTTAAAAAGGGGCGCCTGGGGGGCTCAGTGGGTTGGAGCCTCTGCCTTCGGCTTGATCTCAGGGTCCTGGGATCGAGCCCCACATCGGGCTCTCTGCTCAGCGGGGAGCCTGTTTCCCCTCCTCTCTCTGCCTGTCTCTCTGCCTACTTGTGATCCCTCTCTCTCTCTGTCAAATAAATAAATAAATAAATCTTAAAAAAAAATCTTAAAAAAAAGATGCTTCTGTAATCTATTTTATGGCAAAAGACAATATTTAAGCAGCCACAAGGCCAGGAGATGGAACAGAGGGTGGTGAGTGTGAAGAAGCTGCCCTTTCCCAGGGTTTCTGGAAAGCACCCACCCTCATTATAGTCATGTGGCCCTGACTCCCAAGGAGAACACTGAGGGGGCAGAGCACTTCGTAAGACCGGAGGGAAGCCCATTCATCCAAAGATTCACAACGTTTGGTGGCGGTTTTCCCAGGCCACGCTTAAGGAAGAGAGAACATAAGGAAGAGGAACATAAGGAGAGGGCACAAGGAAGAGAGAACACAGGCTATGACCATGGTCAGGACCATCTTCCACCCCCAAGCCAAGTCCTCTGGGAGATAACATGTGGGAGGACGAAAGCGGCAGCTCCATGAGAATGAGGCTTTGCATTTGTGTGACGCTTTCTATTGTCCAAAAAACTATTCTATCCATTATTTAACTCGACTGTCCTATCAACCCCGTAGGATGGGCTGGATCGCTTATCTCCGCCTGGAGACTGGGAAAACAAACCTCACAGAGTTTAAAGGGACTTGCTCGGTGCCACCCAGCTGGTCCGAGCTAGGACCAAGGCCGGGGCTCCCCGCCTCGGTGCTCTTCCCGCCACGTCACCCCACCCCCCGGCCCCCCACCGCCACGACAGCACGTGCCCCTTCCACTTCTCCAACCCCATGGCACGCCATGCTCAAAAATGCACGCTTAATTTTAATTGCGGTGCCAAGCTGGGGTCTGGTAAACCCTTCCAGCCTGCTTCAATAGCTTCCTCTCCGAACCATGGTGTCCAAGGTATTTGCACCAATTTGTTCCAAGAGGGCGGTCTGTCAGAAAACTTGCTTCCTGAAGCTTCACGTCCCTGAAACACCATCCGCCTAAATCCGCGTGTGGTTTACCACGACTCCCAGCAGCATTACAGCTTCTCAGCTAAGGATCCCAGGATTATACAAGTCTACGGGGATAGAAGACAGCTGCTGGGAGAGACGCATTCAAACCGAACACAGCTGGCTTGCCTGCCGACTCGTAAAGCTCAGGCTGGGTGATTGTGGGCAACTTTACACTTTTTTCACCGCTATGAAGGTCCTATCAGATGAGACAGAGTACTGGAAAGTATTTTTGCAAACCATAAAATATTCGTTGCTACTATTCCATTTCCTCCATGTGCGTGATCCATTTTGGTCAATTACATCTGGAACATCGTTCACTTGGCCTCCCGGGGACGCACTGAGCTTCTTGTTGTCTCGCCCTTCGCTCAGATGGCGCGTCTCAGGTGATGGGAAACAAGGGCCTGACATGAACCTGCTCCGGGCTTCAGACAGAACAGAGGACACCTGCTGGAAGCAGGTTTGTACGAGGACCTGAGCAGGCCTCCCCCCCTCCTCCGGGAAACAGTGGCAGGAACAAGTCAGGACTCTGCTGTCAGCAGGAAGGGAGGGATTCTTAGCGCCCCCTGCTGTCTGATGCTTAGATTTCCCTCCCCGCCCAATCTCTGAGGGGATCCCATGAAAAGCACAGAACAGCAAGGAATACAAGGGAAAGCTGTTTTCCTGAGAAGTGCCCAGGATTTAGGGGCACGAGAGACACTGAGGGATCTCCCCCGGCCTCGCCGCCCAATATGTGCCAACGTAAGTCCCTGAGGCTGCGACTGCTGGAGGATGCTGGAGACTGGAGGCCGAGGTGGTGCCCAGCTGAACGGGACCAGGAGAAGGAGAAGGGGGAAACGGGAAGCGCCCGCGGCAGCACATCGGCGCTGGGCTCTGGATCTCAAGAAATATTTAAGGCATTTTGCGGGTCCTGAGTGAGGAGGTGCGAGCAAAGCCAGTGAACTGAAGATCCTGAGAGTGGCTCCAAGCGTGCTCTCAGGTTGTATTACAGGATGATCTTGACGGAAATAACACTAGTCTCATTTGCTGGAGTCTCGGAGGTCAATGTCGTTTCAAAGGAACAAACCGAGCAAGGTGATTTTAGCAAATATTTGCTGGGTGGGCGCCTGTTACATGCTAGGCCCCGTCCAGGCCCTGCAGATAGGAAAAGCAGGCAGACATTAGGTTTGCTCTTGGGGTTCTCACCGTCTGGGGGGGAAGGCACCCAGCGCCTTGTCATAAATGCCAATCCGTGGGGAGTCTGGGAGCACCAAATTCAAAGAAAGATCCACAGGGAGCCCACGAGCAAGGATCATCCTTAAAGATAAACTTATTTCATCACCTGGTCTAAGATCAACCCTGCCCACACCTATACCTTTAATCCAGTAGCCTGAGAAGCTGCATGCTGTGCAGGACAGGAGAGACCAGGATCCTGGGGCACCTGGGTGGCTCATTCGGTTAAGCATCTGCCTTCGGCTCAGGTCATGATCCCAGGATCCTGGGATCGGGTCCCACATCGGGCTCCCTGCTCAGCAGGGAGTCTGCTTCTCCTTCTGCCTGCTGCTCCCCCTGCTTGTGCACTCTCTCTTTCGATCTCTCTGGCAAATAAATAAATAAAATTTCAAAAAAAAAAAAAAGAATACCAAGATTGTGTTCAAGCTGCAAACCCACATGCAAATACTAGCTGCATCCCCAGATAAGTCACTTCTCAGTGTTTCTCTTTCTACGTCTATAAAATGTGACAAGGAATATGTCCCCCCCGCCCGCCCATCTCAAGCAAGTGACTGTGAGGGGTCAGCATGAGACTGCGCACGAAGATAATCTGAGATCCAGAATCCAACAGAGGTAGCCAAAAGCACAGTATTGTTTGTATGTGGATTATAGTCATTTTCCTTGGGACCAGCAGCTTGATGCAACTGTGTTACTGGGTTGCTCTCCACGCTGGCGTGACGGTTAATGGAACGTGTCGGCTCGGTTAGGCTACGGTGCCCTGTTCGGTGGCCAAACACCAGGACAGGCGTTAGACACACAGTGCTGTGAAGGTCTTTTTTAGATGTGGTTGACACCGAGAGCAGACCATATTCCATAATGTGGAAGGGACTCATCCAATCAGTCAAAGCCCTTAAAGGGCTGAAGTCCCCTGAAGAGGAGAGAATTCTGCCTCCGGATGCCTTCAGACTCAAGGTCCCAACATCAACTCTTCCCTGGGTCTCCCTGCAGATTTCAGACTTGGCAGCCCCAATTACAGAAGCCGAGTCCTCCAACTAAATCTCTCTCTCTCTCTCTCTCTCTATGTCTCTCCACACGCTCAGCACACACGCTGTTTGTTCTGATTCTCCGGAAAACCTGATCCATCTGACTTCCACTGAATTCCATGAAAACACAGGGAGGCTCGGCCTCACGCAGGTTCCAGCATGTGTAGAAGTGAGAACTTCACAGCGAAGGTCCTGGAGTCCGATGCCCAGCCCAGCCTTTAGCAGCCGTCATCCAGTAAACGGAACCCCATTTTCTGTGTTCCTCTCTACCATCAGAAGACAGTCACATTTTACTTAAGGGATAAACTGAAGATGTCGCCGTGATTCAAAATTCACAAAGCTCAAGAACAATCCTCACCAAGGACAAGGGCTATTCCTGCTTCTCAGCTAAAATGCAGTGAGCCTTGTGTACAATGGGTATACCTACTTTGGTGCGTATACAGTGAGTGCATACTAATTTTTTGTACTGCACGGTTACAAAGTCATGCAAAATGCACACACAACGTCCCCCAACAGCTCATTATTTTCTATTTTTGCTCTTGGTTCATGCCTCATTGAAACATTTATTATATATCTGTGTGTGTGTGTGTGTGTGTGTGCGCGCACGCATATTTTAAGATTTTACTTATTTGATGTTGGAGAGGATGTGGAGATAGGGGAACCCTCTTACACTATTGATGGGAATGCAAGTTGGTGCAGCCACTCTGGAAAACAGTGTGGAGATTCCTCAGGAAATTAAATATACAGCTACCCTATGACCCTGCAATTGCACTACTCGGTGTTTACCCCAAAGAAGCAGATGCAGTACAAAGAAGGGCCATGTGTACCCCAATGTTCATAGCAGCAACGGTCACAATCGCCAAACTGTGGAAAGAACCAAAATGCCCTTCAACAGACGAATGGATAAAGAAGATATGGTCCATATATAAAATGGAATATTATGCCTCCATCAGAAAGGATGAATACCCAACTTTTGTATCAACATGAACAGGACTGGAAGAGATTATGCGGAGTGAAATAAACCAAGCAGAATCACTTACGTGCGGAGCATAAGGAAAAACATGGAAGACATCGGGAGAAGGAAAGGAAGGGTGAGTTGGGGGAATCGGAGGGGGAGACGAACCATGAGAGACTGTGGACTCTGGAGCCCTCCAAACAAGGTTTTGGAGGGGAGGGGAGGTGGGGGGATGGGTGAGCCTGGTGGGGGTGGTATTGAGGAGGGCAGGTATTGCACGGAGCCCGGGGTGTGGTGCATGAACAATGAATCTTGGAACACTGAAAAAAAAAATCATAATTTTAAAAAAGATTTTACTTATTTGAGACAGAGCACAAGGGGGAGAGGGGCAGAAGCAGAGGGAGAAGCAGACCCCCCCCCCCCCCCCACTGAGCAGGAAGTCTGACTCCAGCCATTCCCAGGCCCTGGGATCACAACCCTAGTCAAAGGCAGACACCTAACCCCCTGAGCCACCCGAGGACCCCAACATTTATCACATATTTTTAAAGACTCATTGATTTGAGAGAGAGAGTGGGTGCACATGCAGGGAGAGGGGCAGGGGAGGAGGAGAGAGCCTTAAGCAGACTCTGCACTGAGTGCGGAGCCTGACGCAGGGCTTAATCTCATGACCCTGAGATCACGACCTGAGCCAAAATCAAGAGTCCGTTGCTCAACCGACTGCATCACCCAGGTGCCCCTGAAACATTTACTATATTAATCAAAAAAGAAAGTAGACAAAGACAACACTCTCTTTTCATCTTGAATCATATTTTACAAGTTATACAGGGATTTTATAATGTAAGAGCAAACATGCTGTAATATAACTAGTAAATAACCAGTAGTTAGCTTCTATATTCATGCGAGGTAATAGAAAATATGTATTGGTCTTTGCCCTTGTTCCTGGCACAGAGCTCCTGAAATCCTTGTAATTTCTTGAGAGATTAAGAGTATTAGAAGTATCTTTTGTTCTAGTATTGGGTGTTTGACTCTGGTTCCTGGCACAGGGCTCCAGAAACCCCTGCAATTTCTTGGGTGACAGGAGTGTATTTTGTTCTAATGAAGCGACTCTAGGTGGGGGGGTCCCTGGGTGGCTCTTCGATGAGGGCCGGTCACCAGAAAGATGAAACCATGATTAGAAGCTTGGGATTTTCAGTCCCGCCCTCATTCTCTGGAGAGGAGTGAGGGCTGAAATTAGAGTTAATGATCAATCCTGCCTATGTAATGAAGCCTCCATAAAACCTCAAGAGTAGGGCACCTGGGTGGCTCAGTGGGTTAAAGCCTCTGCCTTCGGCTCAGGTCATGATCCCAGGGTCCTGGGATCGAGCCCCGCATCGGGCTCTCTGCTCAGCGGGGAGCCTGCTTCCCCTCTCTCTCTCTGTGCCTGCCTCTCTGCCTACTTGTGATCTCTCTCTCTCTGTCAAATAAATAAATAAAATCTTAAAAAAAAAAAAAAAAGTACAGGGTTCGGGGAACTTCCAGGTTGGTGAACACATCCACACTGGCAGGGTGATATACCCCAACTCCACGGGGACAGAAGCTCCTTCACTCTGGACCCTCCTGGACCTCACCCTAGGTATCTCCTCCTCTGGATGTTCATCTCTCTCCTTATCATATCTTTTCATAAACTAGTGAATATAAGTAACTGTTTCCCTGAGTTCTGTGAGCGGCTCTAGCAAATCAGTGCAACAAACAAGGGGATGGGGGGAAGCTCAGATTTATAGCCAGGCGGTCAGAAGCACAGGTGACAAGCTGGACTTGGGATTGGCACCCGGACTGGGGGAGCCCCGGGGGACTGAGCCCTTAACCTGGGGGAGCTGGCACTATCTCCAGGGAAGAAATGTCAGAATTGAGCTAAACTGTAGAATTCCCAGCCGGCGTCGCAGAGTGGTCTGGTGTAAGGGACCTCTCCCTCCCCGACACGTGGGGTCGGAAGTGTTGTGAGTGTGGGGTCAGTGTGACAGTAAAGGGGAGACACAGTAGGAAAACCGAGTTTTTCTAACACAAATTCATAAAGAGCTAAAGTTATCTGGTATTTTAAAACATCAAAAACCATAAAGGGGGCGCCTGGGCGGCTCAGTGGGTTAAAGCCACTGCCTTCAGCTCAGGTCATGATCTCAGGGTCCTGGGATCAAGCCCCGCACTGGGCTCTCTGCTCAGCGGGGAGCCTGCTTCCCCCTCTCCCTCTGCCTGCCTCTCTGCCTACTTGTGATCTCTCTCTCTGTGTGAAATAAATAAATAAATCTTTAAAAAAACAAAACAAAACAAAACTATACAGGCCAGGTGTATGAGATACGTAAGACGGCAAAAAATAGAGATTTGGGGAGCCCACTGCCTTTCCTTCTTGTATTCTTATTTTAATTCTGAGCATGTGGCTTGAAACAGAACAGTGACTGCAAATACCGAGACGCAAACCTCCAAACTTCACCGCAGGCCGCCGACGCCCCTCTGCCTCTTCCCTTTCTACCCAGCGGAGGAAGGGCCGGACTCGGGCCACCTGTGCTGAGGTTCTCATCCCCTCACACGTGCTCAGGAGCTTTCACCCCTCAGTTATCCGCTCTTCATGCCACATCTCCTGCGCTCCCTTTCCACCGGTTCTGGCCAACCGGCACTTAGATGAGTTCAGATCTCTCCCTTCCCGACACAATAATCTGAACAAAACCCTTCAACTCTATTCTCCCCCCACCACCCTCCCCCCCCCCGACCATTCCCTGCGTAAGGATTACTCAGTCTTCTCCCCTTACCTGACCTCTTGGGTCATCTCCCTGTCTCCTGCCCGATGGTTTC
>CM052797.1:57920174-57998549 GCA_028533885.1 Nasua narica | reverse complement strand
CTATAGCATCAGCCACCGCGACCCTGGGGACGACCGTGACATCTCTCCCGCGTCATATACAGCTACGTGCCTCCTGGACGCCTGCCTCTGGATGCCCGGGGCAACTTAAACACAACACAAAACAACAGCCATTATTTTCATCTTCCTGTCCTGCCTCCACGTCCCCCCCAAAACTCCAAACCTCTCCCTTCTCCTTTTGAATTTTTCACCTTCTGTGCAATTGACCAAGATGAGAAACTGGAAATCACCCAGGGACTTTTTTAAGGATTTGAGCTGAGGGTGGGCTGAATGGAACCCCAAAGGACACAGGCCAAACTAGAGGCCCTGGCCTCCTCAAAGAGCCAACCCAGTGTTCTCACTGGCTCGCCCACGATGGGGGCAGCCTACAAGGATTTGAGTCAGGATATCTGGGTCAAGAGTCAGCCCCATTCTTTCCTCCAACTGCAGAGAGACCAGCCAGAAACGGAGGACCTGGTGTTGTTCAATGTTGAAGTCACTCTCCCCTCCAACCTTCAAATGGGGAGCAACTTCTGCCCCCCTGTGGCAAAATGGAGGCACTGCAGTCTTTACAGAGGCCAAAGGCTGGCTAAGGCTTTTTCAGATCTGCCACTTCAAATAGGCTTTACCCTAAAAGGACTCTTTCTTGATATTTATTAAGAAAACAATCTTGGTTCTCTTTATTTTGAAATGGGAAAATTGAGGTCCAGAAGTTAGTGTTGTAAAAAAGAATTTAGGTATTTTTATGCTTGGCAATATGGCTTTAAAATGATTTGAAACCATCAAATGCCAGAGTTTATAAATTTCTACCCAGTGATATTGTTTGTTATCTGGTGTTATCACAGAGCTAGGCATCTGGGGGTCTAGAACTGTGGGGAAAATAAATCGGTGGCGCTGAGGAGACCCTCTTTTACCTGAGGCTGTTAACATTCTGTTAACATTCTGAAAAGCACATTTTCTGGTCGGGTTCATCCAGGGCCAACATTAGTGCCAGCTGGGAGAGCACTCTGGCTCCCAGGAATCTCTGTCCCTCGGCAAACGGCTCTCTGAACCACCTCGGCCAGCTGGTGGCTTCATTGCTTTCTGGGGACAAGAGAACCACAGTAGCCATTCGGGGAGGTCACAGGGACCCGGGAGCAACTTTGGGCTTGGGGGAAGACAGCCACCGCTGAAACGCACTGAAGCCTGTCTGAACGGTTCGCTAAGTGGATGAGTCATCAGAAATCCTATCAGGGGAAAGCCAGGAAAGCCTTGAAAATGTGCTATTAGTAATCCATCGAGTGAGGGGTTACTAACAGCACCGCTGACTGCCCGCGAGTGAGTGGGCTCAAAGCCCCACTGGACATAGGAGAAGAGGAAGGCTCAGAGAAGTTGCCAAGGTCACACACAGCACATGAACAATATGGCCAGGCCTCAGCCCCCATGTTCTCTTCTCTATAAAACCACAAGTTGGTCCCCATTTGTCATTTTGCTCTGGGCTAACAATGCCAGTGTTTGAAAAATGCTCCTTACCAGGTCATGTGTGAGGTGCCTATGGAGAAATAAAAAATAACCACCAATGCTCTCGGATGTTTTTGGTAAACGTTTGTTCCCCAGTGACGACGTAGCAAGTAACAATTAACAATTAACCGCGAAGCTGGTTACCAAGTTTGGGGAATCCTCTGATACACGCCGAGTCTGGTTGGCCCCCTGCTGGTTCAGTGCTGGAACTGCAAAACGTCCTTCCTGGGTCTCAACAGGCAGGAATACAAAGGGCACCAACCTTGTAAGGCGCTCATCAGTCACCATCAAAATAAATAGACTTTTTGCTCAGCGCATATCGCTGAGCTCTGGGCAAAACCTAGGAAGATTTTTTTTTTTAAACACAGAATATAAATGAAATACCTGCCTCGAACTGGAAGGAGAGAAGTCCCAACAGATCCAGATGTCAAACAGTATTTACTTATCTGTCACTGCTAGATATATTTTTCCCCGGATAGTATGTATATATTCATTCTTCAAATATTAACTGTGTGCCTACTCTGTGTCTGGGTGTAAAGCAGTAAATAAAACAGTTTCATGGAGCTTACACTCCAGTGGGGAAACAGATAATGAGCAAGGAAACAAACACTAATTATAAATTACAAAAGATGCTATGGGTTAAAACAAAACAAAAGGACACCATGACAGAGAATGGGGGCTACTCAGAGCCGGTGCGGTCAGGGCAGCCCTTTCTAAGTAGGCGACTTTGAAACTGAGATCGAAGAAGAAGGTCCTCCGTGCAGAAACGCAAGAACACGTGGTGTGAAGCTGCAGTAAGCCCACTGGTGTGACCACGGCTGAAGCGAGGTGGGGTGGGAGCGGGTAGTAGAGGGAGGTTAGGGGGGAGTGTGGGCAGGAGGTGTGGATACTTGCAGGACGTGGCAAGAAGTATTATTTTTATTATTTTTTAAAGATTTTATTTATTTATCCGAGAGAGAGAATGAGAGAGAGAGAGCATGAGGGGGGGAGGGTCAGAGGGAGAAGCAGACTCCCCGCTGAGTGGGGAGCCCGATGGGGGACTCGGTCCTGGGACTCCAGGATCATGACCTGAGCCAAAGGCAGTTGTTTAGCCAACTGAACCACCTAGGTGCCTCCAAGAAGTGTTATTTTTAACCCAGGTGCAATGGGAAGTCACTGATAGAATTTTAACCCTGGAGACTGATATTGATGGGATTTAAACCTGTATTTTTAAAATGTAACTCTGCCTTTCCTGTGGAGAACAATTTGAAAGAAACAGAAAGTAGAGGCGATGAGGTTTCTAACAGACAATTTCATAAATTCATGCTAGGCACAATGGTATCTTGAAGAAGGCTGTTTGGAGTAGAGCCAGAGAAAAGAGAGAGCAGGCAAATACAGATGTATTTTAGAAACAGAAATGAAATACATTGCTAATAACTTGGGTATGACGTGGAATGGAGAAAATGGAAGCTTATTCCAGGTTCTTAGCCTGCATGCATGGCTACGCGGTGGCACTAATCATCTAGACAGAAAAGAATGACATAAACAAGTTGAGGAAGGTGGTGGTAGAGAGATCAGAATTGATATACGGTAATTTAGCAATTCACAGAAGCCTCTAGACATACAAGACACAAGTTTGGGTTGAAAATACAAATGTTCGGGGCACCTGGGTGGCTCAGCGGGTTAAAGCCTCTGCCTTCGGCTCAGGTCATGATCTCAGGGTCCTGGGATCGAGCCCCACATCGGGCTCTCTGCTCAGCAGGGAGCCTGCTTCCCCCTCTCTCTCTGCCTGCCTCTCTGCCTACTTGTGATCTCGCTCTCTGTCAAATAAATAAATAAAATCTTAAAAAAAAAGAAAAGAAAAAAAATACAAATGTTGGCATCATCAGCAAAGAAAGAGCATTTGGAGTCAAGAGAAGAAATGAAATCCTCTAGACAGAGAACTGAGAAGAATAAAAGAAGCAGAGCCAGCACTGAGCCCTGGAGAACTAAACAATTTATTTTATTTTACTTTTAAAGATTTTATTTATTTATCTGAGAGAGAGAGAGAGCATGAAAGGTGAGAAGGTCTGAGGGAGAAGCAGACTCCCCATGGAGCAGGGAGCCCGATGCGGGGCTCGATCCGGGACTCGATCCGGGACTCCAGGATCATGACCCAAGCTGAAGATAGTTGCTTAACCAACTGAGCCACCCAGGTGCCCCAGAAATGAACAATTTAAAGCTGCCCTTAGAGCAGCAGGAGAAAACTGCCAAGGAGACAGGGAAGAAAACGGTTAATGGGGAAAAGGGAAAGGAGGAAAGCCGACAGTGCACCATCTTGGTGCAAAAGCCAGAAAGAACAGGGTTTTAAAAAGGTGCAGCGTGCTGAATGCTGCCAAGGTTGAATACGATGAATACAGAACACTGGTGAATTTGGCAAGAGAGTGGCTGGCCCTGACAAGAACCATCTAAGGCACCTCAAAATTCACCTGTAGAAAACTGAACTTGTCTTCCCCTGGAGAGCCTCAGTGTGCTCCCCTTGAAGAAAAGTGTTCCTTTTCAGTTTCTCAGGTCAAAATCTTGGTGTCACCCCTGACTCCTCTTTCTTTCAGTTCCTGCCTTCCACCCACCAGCAAGTCCTGTTGGCTCGAGCTTCAAAATACACCCACAATAAATTCCACATGTCTCGCTGCCTCTCTACCTCTCGTGCTAGTTCCTTTCTCCCTTGGATTATTATAGGAGCCTCTGAAATGAGCTCCCCATTCCAGTCCTCCCTCCCCATAGGAAGAATTTCAATACAGCAGCTGGAGTGATCTTTTTCAAGGTTACATACTCAGAGGACAAGCCTGAGGCTCTGTGAGGAGATCTGTCCCCACATGCCCAGCCTCCTCCCTCCCCTTCCAACCATCCTCCCGTGTCTTGGGCTCCGGCCACACTAGCCTCCTTGCTTTTGCATGTGCAGCTCTCTGCCTGGGATGTCTTTCGCTACATATCACACAGCTCCCTCTCCAACTCTCAGAACTTGGCTTATTTTCCCAGGGAGGAGCCCCCTACTCCTATTTTGAGTTGTTTCTTCCATCCCCCTCCTCTGCTTTATATTTTTAGAGCACTGATAACCATTTGATTTATTAAATATTTTAACGTATCTGTTGTGTAGGGACTATATCTCTCCTGTCCTGCCCATCTTCGAGGTTCATGTTTCTTTCCCTGGTACCTAAAACAGTGCCTGGCATTCAAGAAATACTTGTTGACCCGACAAATAAGGGGCAGGAACCATGGACTAGGAGAGAATGGGAGGTGGGGACGCACCATCAGTACATGGTGAACAGATGCTGGGAAAGGCAGCAAAAAAAAAAAACAAAACAAAACAAAACAAAAAACGGTACAATAACTACAAGGGGTATAAGATCAAAGGAGGAAAAGTTTTCTAATGGAATATGTGGGTAACCTATACTGATCTTATATCCTATACTAGAAGGCTAGTTTACAACCCTATGTTTGAGAGCTAATACATATCTTTTTTTTTTTTTAAGATTTTTAAAAATTTATTTGACAGAGAGATCACAGGTAGGCAGAGAGAGCAGGGGAAGCAGGCTCCCCGCCGAGCAGAGAGCCCAATGCGGGGCTTGATCCCATGACCCTGAGATCACGACCCGAGCAGAACGCAGAGGCCTAACCCACTGAGCCACCCAGGCACCCCGAGAGCTAATATATATCTTTACTAATGAGATTAATCTGAGGATCATAAGATTAATTAATCAGAACAGACAAAATAAGGGAAAATTATCTTCAATGTGCCATTTATTAGATAATAAACAGCCCTTCCTGCAAGGGACTTAGAGTCTAGTCACCGTCTTTCCAAGTGCGGTGATGAGTCATTCAGAAATGATTTCACAGTACTGCAATTATGCATGTGAACACCTTTTTTTCTGAACCGGAATATTACCTGCTTGCAAGTAATAATTCAAATTCGGGTGGTAAATTCAAATCCTATCCCCAAGCTAAAGGGAAGCTGAGAGAAGTTAAGTAATTTGTTCAATGTCACATCACTGGTAAAGGATGGAGCTGACATTGAAATTCCGGTGTCTTTGCCAATAGTCTACGTTAAACGTGCGTTAAATTTCACACAGGAATACACGCAACATGTCTATTCTTTCTATAAAGATCAGGAAAAAGAAAACCCATTTCTAACTTGGTCTTCATAATAAAATCCTATAATATAGATGAAAGATGCTACACCTCTCTGTCAGAAGCCGGGGAATTAGCAGGAGTAAATGAGCAGAGGCAATGTAAACAAATGGATGAACTGAACCAATGCTATACTCACATAAAGAAATATGAGATCACCTAACAAATTAAGTGCCAAGATCCAGGGCTGGCAAAAGCCAGGTTTCTTATTTTGTTTCTTTTCTCCCCCAAGTCTAGTAGCTTTCCTCCAAGCTATAACGAGCAGATCCTAAAAGGACCCACAAGATTGCCACCCTGCATAATCGGCTTTGGAATATAGGTGAGATCTGTGAATATAAGAGGATATCACTCCCTTGTTAAATGACAGAGGTGATGGGATGGCCACTCCCATCATGACAATTAGGAGACTGAAGGGATATTCTCCCTCTGGCTTTGAAGCAGCAAGCGGCGCTGTTGTGCGAGGGCCCTGTGGCTTACGACCTGAGGTGACCTCTATGAGCTGAGACGGACCTGGGCTGACAGACAACAAGAAGGGATCCCAGTCCTACAGCAGCAAGAAACAGAACTCGGCCAACAACCTTAGTGAGTGTGAAAGACGACCCCAACGTCCTGCCAGCACCTTGATTTCAGCCTGATGAGAGAGCAGAGGGCCCAGCAAACCCACGCCAGACTCCTGACCGAAAGAAACCACGAGATAACTAATGGGCATTACGGCAAGATGCTAAATTTGTGGTCATTTGTTACAGCGTAAGAGAAAATGAAAACACAAGCCAACCTTCATCCGTTGCACAGACACTTTGAGAGGTGACCTAACGTAGCCGTGACCTCACGTCATCGCAGGGGATCATAATGGAAACAGAATTTTTCATTCTGAATTGTCCTAATTGTCCTGCTCTTTCAAAGCTCCATGCTTCAGGACGCCTGGGTGGCTCAGTCTGTTAAGTGTCTGCCTTCGGCTCAGGTCATGATCCCAGGGTCCTGGGATCGAGTCCTGCATCAGGCTTCTTACTCAGCGGGGTGTCTGCTTCTCCCTCTCCTTCTACTGCTCTCCCTGCTTGTGCTCTCTCACTATCTCTGACAAATAAATAAATAAAATCTTAAAACAAAACAAAACAAAAAAAACAACTCCATGCCTTTTCCTTTGGTATTATTCCCAGCTGAATTCCAATTCAGACTTCCAAACCCAAATCAAATGTTTTTGGGAACACTCAAAAGAAGTATTTCCTTATAACCACGCCCATCCACTCCCAAGCAGAATAAATTACTCCTATTCTTTGCTTCCGTGACAGCCACTTGTCTGGACATCTCCCCCAAAACTTGCCATGCGCGGTGCATTGTGGTAACCTCTCCCCTCGCCCCCTGCCCTAGCCCGAGATTCTTTTAGGACACAGCTGCCCCAGGCCCTGCACCAGGGCTGGCATGGAGTGGGTGCTAAATCACTGGATAGTGAGTCAAAGAAAATGAGGTTCTGGAAAAACACAAGCTTTGCATGCGCAGGGAGCTGCTATTTCTCTTCCACACAGATGATCAGGCGTCAGGTATTAATGGAAACACAGACAGCTTTCTCCATGACAACAGCTGGAGGACGAATCAAGCACTGACTGCACTAAAAGGGCAGATATTTACTGTCTCGAAAAGGCTGGTCTGAAATGGATAGGTGCGCTAGGAGTGACAGGTGGAGGGTGCCAGGTGCCAGGGAGGACTGAGATTCTTCCTAAAGGGGTGGCAATGATTTGCTCCAATGTCAGCCCTGTGCTAGGTTTGCCTGCTTGCTGATTCAAATGATCTGTTAATCCATTCCTGACATCCAATGCCAACCTAAACGAACAACAATCCCACAGAGGTAGTTTTCCTCGATGGCGTACAACTATGGGTAATGAGAATCATTTATCAACAACACCCATGGCACTGACTGGCCTCCAGGGCAGAGAGCATTTTTAGGAAATCACAGACTCGGGCAAAATTTGCATCATCAATCCATATAGAATAGCATTTGCCGATTATGCATTCTGACAAAAGTCAGAAAGAATTCACAGTTTTCCTCAGGACCCACTCACACCGGCAAAGATCTGGAGTGCTCCCTTGCAGTTAACCTAAATTAATCATCTTACTGCTGTCAGTCTCCCCCTCACTGGAGAAAGAGACCGTTCAGAATCAGAGAGGATACAAAGCAAGGAACGGAAATAAGGCACCTGCTTGTCACCAACTCGTAAGAACTACATTCAGATTCTCTCTGTAAAAAAATCATTAAACAACAAAGTACTGCTTTTGAATACAAGTATTACAATGACATTGCTGGAAACGTCAAAAAAATTCCGGGGGGGGGGGGGCGATGGTCTTGCCACACTAAAAGAATTTAATTTACATTTGCTGTAATTAAAACTATTTCAAAAACGGTTTTTGACATAAACTCAATGTCAGTACCTCTTTCAGCTCCCTTTGCGTTGACACGACATCATCCCTAAGAACCAAGTCCGATCCTATAGGTCCTGCATTTTAAGGATTTTTCACAAATGCTGGTTGGCAATGACTCAAAGAGGGAGCCAGCTGGGGACACATTTCCCTAAGATCAGTATGAAAGAAGACGCAGGGTCTGGGTTCCAATCTTTCTTTAGGGATAACACTAGATGCTCCTTTATTCACTCAAATATTAATGTACCAGACTTTGTGCGAGGTGCTAGGGCTTCAGCTGCAAGTTAGATAGATAAGGTCCCTGTTCTCTTGATACTTATATTCTTACTGTGGAAGCATGCATGTATATACTGTAGGGGATAAGAAGAAATGGGAAACGGAGGGAGGAAATCAAGTTTCTTCGGCCTGTGTTATCTTAAGTACTACCAGAAACTTCGAACTGGAAGAATACAGTAAATACCTTCGATGCTCTGTGGGCCCACAAGATTCATGGCCTGGTGAGCTGGATACTCTACCCGTGGTCTGGCAATGCCCAGCTGCTCCATAACGCCATGGAGCAGCCTCTGGATATCCGTTTCCGAGACCCGGTCAGGGGTCCGAGGGCTATATGCGGATGTTGGAGTCATTCCAAATGTCAGCCAAAATACTAGGCCGCAGAGCATGGTAGAAACCATCGCAGAGACCATTTTTCACCTGCAGAAAAAAAAGACCAAACGGGTATCAACTGGCCCCAATCGGCGGCTGTGATGCTCAATTGGGCGAGTGAGTGATTCAAGGACCACCCACCCAATGGAGCTGCAGTGAAAATCCTTAGGGGTTTGCTTTTGCCTGAAGTGTCCAGTCTGGGCAGAACATCTGCTGTGGAAGGGTGTTAAAGAAACAAAACAACCCGAGATAGCCCGTTCCCTCTGCACCTGGCAGCCTTGGGAAGACTAGCCAGGAAAGGCCATTCTCACTCCTTGTTCTTCTCCTTGCAGCTCCCCGAAAGTGCTTCAGTACCCCTAACCCCACCACCCTGTCTCTCCTCTCTTAGGAAAGCAAGCAAACCACCGACAAGAACTTGCTTCAGTTCTGAGAGGAGAGGGAGAGAGACATGGGGAGTTCTCCCAGTCTCGGGGAAGAAAAGACGTAGCGAGGAAGGAGTGGGGGAGGCACAAATGGTAAAGAAGCACAGAAAGGTTTGGAGCAGTGGAAGGGAACATGTTAGCTCAGCAGGTGTCCTATGCATTTGAGATCCCGAAGGGGCTGAAAACACAGCCAGCTCAGGCCTGTCCTGCAGTGCGGAAGGTGAGAAGAGGCAAGCTGGCTCAGTCAATACTCACTGAGCGATCCTGGTGCAAATGCCTCCGTTCGGTCTGCAGGGCGGGCATGAGGCATGCATCCGTGTTAGAGGGTTGTTGTGAGCCCCAGCGCAGTGCCAGGCAGAGCCCCCGTGCTATCGGTATGACGCTGGCAATACTGTCTCCTAGTTCTAGAGATTAGAACTTGAAGACATGGTTGTGATGAGAGGAGAGGGAGAAAACTGCTCTGGGGAGCCAACCTGTCTTAAATGTTGGCTTCTATGGAATCAGAACCCTGCAGAACAAGGGCACAAATGTTCATGCGGCTTCCCTGTGCAGCCGCCCAATCTGACTAAGACGGAGGCTTCAGGCAATGGCTGTGCAAACCCTCCTTTTGACCATTCTTCTAAGCAGGCAGCTGGGAGATGAGTTTTCTTCCTTGAAACTGCAATATTCATAACCCCCATTTTTTTCTCTGTAAAGGCAAGGCTTTTTCCAAGCCACCCCCAGATATGGAACCTTGTTCCCGAAATTGCTGACAGTAAAGCGTGCAATTTGGACGAAAAAAGCCGGAGGCAGATATCAACCTCTCCAGCCACCTCCATCTTCCCCTGGCTTGCTGTGAACGCAGGATGTCTTTGTTTTATTTAAACCCCTGGCCAACACCGTTCTGATTTGATGAGCCACCCAATTTGCTCCCTCCATACTCTTTCCCTCATATTATAACCGAACGTCCTAATCCCCACCCACTCTTTGTCTGCCCCCAGCCTCCAGCTCAAGGATTTCAGCAGGACGCCATCTCCCCTCCCCATCCCGTAAACCCCGCGCGTCTCGGGTGGGCTTTAGGGGGTCGAGCAGGTATCACCGCAGGACTCACCGAGGGGCAGCCGGAGGACTCTGCTGTGGTCTGGGCCTGGGCGGGGGTCGAGACGCGAGCGGCGTGATCCGTATCGCGCGTGCGTCACCGCCCTCCTCATCTTAGCTCCGCCCCCACCGCTCCCCCAGCAGGTGGAGGCCGCCTCGCTCGGAGAGCTGAGAACGCGATCCAGGTGCTGGTGGCTCCTGCCTTGAGCCACGCAGCGTTCAACCTACGCATTCCACGTAACTTGCCCTGGAGACTCTTTTATCTACCGATCCTTGTGGAAGTAATTCACCTTTTCTAAGATGAATAAGCAATTATCTAAACAATGTACCAGATCACTTCTGCCCTTCGCCCCCAATACCACATCCTTAATTTTGCCATCTTCCTTCCTTTCTTTTAAGTCTTGTAGCTTGAAGAAGGGGGCAATGGTAGGAGAGACAAAAGATGAAGAGGTCCTAAGAACTTTTAATGATGGCAGTGATAGGGTACATCCTCAGGGTGCTTTCAGGAGCCCTTTTACTGAGCAGAAAAGCTATGGGATTAATACAAGATGTTAGAAACTTGTTACAAGTGAAACACCAAAAACACATGAAAACCTCTAGTAACATTAATTCTGAGGGTTCTTAAACTTCCGGACCGACTGCCAAGTAAGATTTCTTTGGTCTGAAGAGAATTGAACTCCCTACACATTGCAGAAATTTATCCGGGTAAACTCAGAATTTTTTGTTAAAGACTTATGGGACTGGGGACGCCTGGGTGGCTCAGTTGGTTGAGCAGCTGCCTTCGGCTCAGGTCATGTTCCCAGCGTCGTGGGATCGAGTCCCACATCGGGCTCCTTGCTCAACGGGGAGCCTGCTCCTCTCTCTGCCTCTGCCTGCCTCTCTGCCTGCTTGTGTTCTCTCTCTCTCTGTTAAATAAATAAATAAAACCTTTAGGGAAAAAAAAAAAAAAAAGACTAGGGGGACAACATTGAACATATGAATTTAGCCCAAATACAAAATTGAGATGTAAAACCACAAAATAGAGAATGGCACATTTCCTTCAAGACTAGGGATGAGTAAAGTACCCTGGGGGCCAGAGAGTAACTAACTTGATGAGGCTAGAATCCAAGATTCCTTTACCCTGGCTCTATGCGGACAATCCACGCTCAGCTTTAGCACCTTACACAATGAAGAGGGGTCCACGAAATTCATTCACAAGACACATGACCTTTTGGTTTAAAGCCAAGCCCCCTTCCTAGTGTCTTTTCTTTGGTGGACTCTCATTTCCAGCTTTTTGTTTCAGTGCGTGCAAACACAAGAGGACAAATGCAGACTATTACTGGTTTATAGGCTCAAAGACCATGCTGGGGCTTAATATTACTTACATATACTCAAGTTTTTCAATTCAGAATTTTATCTTAACATTGTCGTCTGTTACCTTCATCTTGTGCTTGGAAAAATGGAGAAGCCATTACATTTTACTGCTTTTGTGTTGAATGGAAATTGAGATACACCAAAAGGTTTGCCTCATATGAAAGTTGGTTATTTTTAAAACATAGCCTGGACTTGATGCCAATCAAACACCAATATTGAATTCTTAGTGATTATAAAATGTTGCCAGGCAGCCTAATTTAAGTCCTATGTAATTGTATTGTTTGTTGCTCATGATAAACAGATTTGTATGAGATCTTTATTTACACTTGTAAGAAAAAAGTGAAAGTAATCCTTGAAGTTAGTGCCTATGTCCATACTTTTAACTGTGTTAAGTATGCTCACATATCATTTAACCTGATATTCTCATGCATAACATTATCTTTTATATAAAATGAAGAGATTCTAAAATTAAACTTTCCTGACTGTCCAAACTACTCACCTTCATAGTCCTGCTATACTGTTAGTTTACAGCTAACAAAAATGAGAGTGACATGTGGGTACTTTTCTTTTTTATTTATTTGTCAAAGAGAGAGCCAGCAGAAGCAGGGGGAACGGCAGGCAGAGGGAGGAACAGGTTCCCTGTTGTACAAGAAGCCTGATGTGGGACTCGATCCCAGGACCCTTGGGATCACCACCCAAGCTGAAGGCAGACACTTAACTGACCAAGCCACCCAGGCATCCCAGGGTGGTTTTTTTGTTGGTTTTTTTTTTTTTATAAATATCTTTCATTATTATTAATCTCAGAAAAGCCACTAATTCAGGTAATTGTATAGTTAACTTCCTGTGCCTTCTTACTGCTCTTCCAATTCAACACTTCACCCATCCCCAAGGATATAAAATGACATCAGTACATTTTTAAAAAGTTTATCCAGAGGGGAGGTGAAGTTTAAACAATTGCTTTGACCCAGACAACATATATTTCAGAGTTTATGAGTGTTTTCTATCTCTACTAGTAAGAAATATCAGAAATATCATAAACACCCGAAATGTATATCCAGTTTATATCACAAACCTGTTTTGATGTCATAAATCATGGTATCTACAGGTTTTCAGTCTTTAAGTCAAATTCTTACTAATAGTGAGAAAAGGTTGATTCCTAGGTAATATATAAATAGGAAATAGCTTTGAAATAAGATATATTGTTATCAAGTAGAACCTGGTGAAGCAGACATATCTGATGACTTTAAATTTCTCTGTAAATACGGCTGCTCTGAGTAGATATGCAATGCTGTTGTATTCTCCTCCACTATCAGAATGTGGCATTCTAATAACTGATCTGAAAAACTATCTTCAGTGGTTCGTTCTGCCTACAACATTTTTCCTTTAAAACCTTGAGACTATCCACCATTGTTGACATTATTCTTTTTAAACATCTATAACTTCTAATAATTTAAAATATAAATTTAGACAGATTTGCTTGACAATTTGGGTCAAATTCTAAAAGGTACTTTGAATTTCATCAGAGATTCAGACAAGTCATTTTCCAGAAGGTTACCTTTAATGTCTATGCTAAATAAATAACATTTACACACCAGACAAAACCATCATAGGCTTTTTATAAGAATCAAAAGTTAAGAATCCAAGTTAAATGTACAGAGGTACATCAACTATTTTAAATTATAAAATCAAGTGTGTGCATGTAAGAAATCACCTTGATTAAAAATTTCCAAGCTTAATTATTCCTCCTTAAATAATTTTAAATTCTGTATCAGACAGAACAGCTATGAATGTATTTGTGCAAATTAACTTTAAAAACATAATATGGCTCAAAAGTCATCAATTATTTCTGCAGCATCATTCTATACGAGCATACTTGGGTCATTATTCTGCCTTAGCCGTAATTCTTAATCCAAGTGAACACACTGTATACAACTACAGACAGACAATATAGACCTAATTATTCTGCCCCACATAGGAATAAAGGATTAAGAGGCTATTGAAGCAATTTAATTTTTAGGGATTTTGGCAAAAAACATAAATATCAATGTAAGTAAAGAAATAAGATTTGTAAGGCTTATCTCTTCCCTTTACATGTTAGAAATTTCTTGTAGAAACCTTCTCTGACTCAGGAGGAATAATAGGAAATAGACAACTCGTTCCACTCTTTCTATCACACATAATATAAAATTCATAGTTTTCAAAAATTAATGTCTCACAAACCCAGCCAACAATTTCTTTCAAAAAGTGTAACTTCTGCTTTAAGAGATCACAAGTTTAAATACTGCCATAATTAAGAAAAACAAAATAGTCATTTATACAAGCATAAGAATTCAAGTTGTTCATGCAGTGAAATTAAAATCACTTAATCTTCCTGAGCTAACAAACTAACATGCAGATTATCCTGCCAGTCCTATCTTCACCTGCTAATTTTATTTACATTAATGACACGTATTAACATCTATCAATTACAAGTCTACAGGTTTACTTGTTGGTAGTAGCTGAGCTTTGCCAATAGGATTTTTTGGAGAACCTTTATACCAGACCCTTTCTTTTTCTGACGGTTTCCTAAGGACTCTAGTACTTAACCCAGGAGAAAAGCCTGTATTATTATTTACAACAGATTTTAATATGTCATGATTTGTCAGGTCATCCAAGGGAACCTTAATTTGGCCATCGGATACTACTTTACAAACTCTGGTAGACCCAAGAGAAGCATTCTTTGACTCTGGGTGCCTCTCCATCCTTGAGAAAGACTTGTATGTTAACTCCATGCCTGATTTTGAAATTGCATCAACATTTGGCTGTTCATATGCTGTCAACTTCGGTTCTTCAGGACCTGATTTGGTACATGAAATCAATGAATCTTTTGATGTACTTTCTATACCAGAGGAAAGAGCACTGTCACAGCTCACTGATTTAACCAGAGGAGAAGCAGCATCACCAAGACTTGCCAATTTGTGCCTTACCGGTTGTCTGCCGTACTCCAACAAGGAGTTAATCCTTCTGACGGACTGACGGACAGGTGTACGTTGAAACTTAAGAGGTGACCGAACTTTGGTTCTGTTTGGTTCATTGAGAGAAAGCTTGTTAAACCACTGTATGTGGTCTGACACCCTCCCCACGTGGTCTGCCATTTGTAAGCTTTCAGAGCTGGCTCTATGGCAGGTTTCCCCCAGTGACGGCTGCTGAACGAGTCTCGCAGGCCTTGGTTTTGGCAAGTTTGTTATATTACATGTAATCTGCTCTGAGGAAGAGGTGTCAGCTGTATGCTCCCTAGAAGCTGCACGTTTCAGTAAGCTCTCATCAATCATATTCTCATTCTCCTTTAATTGCGTCTTCAGCTTGTCCCTTGGGGACTGCTGTTTCTTTATGTGCTCGTCACCAGGCAATTCTGGCTTGACGGAATGATCTCTAGGTATATTTGAATGGATGCTTTTCTCATGTTCAATCTTCATATGAGTTGAGTAAAATGTTATAGTTGCTTCTCTATCCAAGTTTTGAGTTTGATGTAGAGAGATGTCTTGTCCTGAAAAACTATTTTCATCTGTTTTAGACTCATGTTCATTTGATTCTATCACCGTCAGATCATCACTTTCAAATAGATTTTTCTCTGGGCTATATTCTGTAGAAGATGTTTCATTTAGCTTCACTTTCCCCACATTAATTACTGATGACTGCCTGTGATTTATCAATGCATGAAGATTACTTCCAGATTCAGAAAATGCTTTCTGGATTTTCACCAAAGTCTCCGTGGTCAAGTTATTTTCATCCCCACTAAGAGAGCTTCCAGGGACATCATTATTATGCTTATCATGTGCGTTAGAAGGAGTGAGTTCATGTGAACTAAGAGGGGACTTTTCAACCGTAGTTTCAGGCTCCAAAGAAGAGTTTTCCACCTCAAGATTTCCCTTGATTGGAGAAGCTTCCTTTGCAGCTATTTCTTGAAAACTGGAATGACTAGGTCCTGTCCAAGACATTCGGTAACTTGTTCCATCTAGACGCTCTGGAGTTAGTAAGTTTTCCTCAGACTTACTGATCTTTTTTGAACCTAAAATAAAGCAGTTCAGTCTCTTTAATCATTTATATTTGAAACACAAGTGAAATACTATTCAAACACATAGCAGATAAAGGTAGTAAGCATTAAATTTCAATAAATTAAGGATTTGTGTTAAAATAATTTTTAATATAAAAAGGTCAAATATTTTTATATTTCTAAGCATATTCCAATTGTTCAGACAAAAATACAATGCCAATTCAAATATTTTCACTATTCAAACATGAATTTTTAATTTCTAGAACAGTAAATTACTTTGCCATAAAATAACTAAAGCTTATATGTTAATTTTATCTAATTATGTCTCAAGAATGCCAGAAAAGCTTTTTCAGAAAAGCAACGAAAGTAGGCTTTTTGAGTAAAACTAAAAATCTTGTGTAACTATACCTTTCTTTGTTAATCTTTCATCAATACCTGGGCTAAAAAGCAGACCTGTTTTTACAGACTCAATCCTATTTTTTAAACTTTGTTGATTTGCAAGTCGTCGACCAACATTTTCACATCTGTTGACCCCAGAACACCCATTCTGTACAGAAAAGAAAAATTGAAAATGTTTTGGTTAAGAAATAAACCTAGTTAATTCAAATACTAAGACAAAGTAAATTTTTATAGTTATCAAAATCCTCTACAGCTGATTGCAAAAGGTAAATAAAATTAAACAATTTCATACCAAACACAAATATACTTACATGCATGTTGATAAAAACTGTAAGCATTTGACTTGGCTATTACTTGATATTTTATGATCTAAAATAAAAACAGCCTCACATATTAACTAAAATAATTTCTTTTGTGATGACTCTGTGGTAGGACCTGCTCACAGCAATGAGTGAACAAAAGAAAACAGACCAAAATCTTACCCTCCGAATTTACATTCTTTTTTTTTCTCCAAATATGTTTCTCAGTGTTACAAGATTGATTGTTCATGCACCACACCCAGTGCTCCATGCAATACGTGCCCTCCTCAATACCCAATCACCAGGCTCGCCCACCCCCGACCCCCTCCCCTCCAAACCCCTCAGTTTGTTGCTCAGAGTCAGGCTCTCACTGTTCATCACCCACTCCGATTTCCCCCCATTCACCCTTTCCTTCCTTCTCATTCTAAATGGGGAGATTTCGAGCAGAACAAGGAAACCAGTAAATTTTATTATATATTATGCAATACACAAGGTGAGAAATGTTATGGAGAAAAGTAGAGCAGGGTAAGAAGGCTATATGGTGGGGTGTCATTTTAAACAGAATGATCAGAAGATGATTTGTGAGTAAAGAAAAATGTGAGAGAGCCATGAAGATAAAAGGGGAAAGAACATTACCCTAGGGAGAAGAAAGGCCAGGGCAGTGTTCAAGGCTGAAACACCTTGAGAAGTCTGGCACATCTGACAAACAGCAAGGAGGCAAGAAGGGGAGTGAGCAAGAGGGAGTCGGGGAGAAGAGGGCTCAGACAGGCAGGCTGGTTCCAGTCCTACGGAGAGGGACATGGAAACATAAGAACTTTATTTTTTTTCAGAGTGAAATGAGGAGTCACTGGAGGATTCTGAGCAGAAGAGTGGCAATCCCACTTTCCTTGGGATTTCAAAGGATCATTTTAGCTGTAGTACTGCAGCAAGGTAGGAGCAAGTAGACCTACCAGTAGGAGCTTATTGAAGTAACCCAAGTTGGAGATGACAGAATGTACAGAATATTAGAAATGTAGTGCCAGTGAGAAGTGGTCAGTCTGCATATACTCTAAAAGCAGAGGAGACACAAGACTCCCTAATGGTTTACACAGGACGTGTGAGAAAGTGAGGAGTCAAGAATGCCTACGTGGTTTTTGGCCTAAGGGACTGGAAGAATGAGTTGCCGTAGCTGAGACGGTGAAGACCGTCGGTGGGGCTGTGGTTGGCAGAGAGGGGGAAGAGTGGAGAAATAGCAGCAGTGGAGAAATGCATCTTGCGAGCTCTGTTCGGGACAGGTTACACCTGAGCTATCTATCAGATGGACACCAAGCAGAGAAGTCAAGTAGGCAGATGTTAAGGAACAGTCAAGTGGTTTAGGAAAGCATTTTGAGCTAGAGACAGAAACTCGAAGTCTTAGGTAAATATATGATGTTTAAAGCTCATGAACACCTTGAAAGAGTAGAAACAGAAAAGGAAAACCCAAGGACAAAGCTTTGGGCACTCCAATGTAAAGGAATCAGAAACGTAACCAGTGAAGGAAGAAAATCATGAGTCAAGTGCCCCGAAGCAAGGAAGGAAAGTATGCCGAAGAGGAGCAAGTGACTAGCCAGGTCAGATGCTGTTGACAAGTGTAACCAGGACTGTTATTTGTCCACTGGTCAGAGCACCACTGAATTTCTGGGTGATCTTGAAAGCAGTTGTACTGAGTATTGGGGATGAAAGCCTCCTCGAAATCAATTTAAGTAGAACCGAAAAGGAAGGAACAGTAGATATCAATTCAAATGTAAGAGTGTGGTAAAAAGGGGGGGGGGGGGCGTGGAGAAAAGGACAGTAGCTGGAGAGGCAGGGTTGAGAGTGTCTTTTACCATCAAGTCTACAGCTTTATGCTAATATGAACATCAGTGAAATGGTGAAATATATTTACCATGTCTTTGCTACTTTTCCCCAGACTAAATTTCAAACGAAGAGATCTTCGGACCTTTTCTTTACGACTGATCTTAGGAGAAAAGCAGCCTGCTTTTCCTGATTCCACCCTAAAAAAGCGTGACATTTAAAAATGTCAGCATTAAAAAAAAATTAATTGTTAGCATAAAAACTGGAGGCATTGTTGCAAAATGCAATTTGAAAGTCCAGAGCAAATAATATTACTAGTAATTAAACACAGTAATAGTTCTCTAAAATCGGTTAAGTTTTAAGATACCATATACGAACACGCTGTATTTGTATATTAAATGGCCTCTCCTATTTATCACAAGAGTAACTTCATCACTTATAAACCAGAATCATTAGAAAAGAGTAGCCTTGGGGGTCTGGACTGGCTCAGTCAGTTGAGAGTCTGACTCTTCTTTTTTGAGAGCTGACTCTTGATTTCGGCTCAGGTCATGATCTCAGAGTCCTGGGACTGAACCACTCGGCTGGCCCCACCCTCAGTGGAGAGTCTGCTTAAAGATTCTCTTTCTCCCTCTCACTCTGCCCCTCCCCTTCAAATAAATCTTAAAAAAAAAAAAAAAAAAAAAAAGAATAGACGAGCCTTTAAATAACAGGAAACTTAAAATTACACACATCAACATACAATAGGATTTTAAGCAAGCAAAATGGACTCAAATTAGAAATCATTCTCTGGAGGATAGATATATAAAGGGCAGCTGACTGATAAGACAATAAAGGCAGAGGGAAGGGGTGCCTGGGTGGCTCAGTGGGTTAAAGCCTCTGTCTTTATATCCCAGGTCCTGGGATAAAGCCCTGCATCGGGCTCTCTGCTCAACAGGGAGCCTGCTTTCCTCCCTCTGCCTGCCTCTCTGCCTACTTGTGATCTCTCTCTGTCAAATAAATAAATAAAATCTTAAAAAAAAAGGGGGGGGCAGAGGAAATTTTTAAAAATTGTGACTCAAATATGATTCTCAGCAAAAAGACAAGCAAAATATTTTAACTATATACACCAAATGTTTATCCAGTGAAATGAAATGTCCTGGATTTATTACCTGCAAACCTTTTTGCCTGCAATCCTCTTACTTCGCCTTAGTACACCTGTACTGATCAAATGGTTTCCACTGATGGCTACAGGAGAGAGTGAACTCTGAGATGATCCTTCTGGGCTTGTATCAAAGGGAGCTATAAAAATATAACCACATGTAATATATAAAAATGTAACCACATGTAACCCATACTTTCTTTTTAAAGTATAAAATATTAATAGTAATTAGATTTCAATTAAATTTAATTTAATTTAATTTCCAACCCTCAGCAACAACAAAACTACATATTTCTGGTTAGAAACTTCAGAAGCCAAATAAACCCAGTTTGATTTAAAAAAAAAAAAAAAAGGTATAAGTTTCTTACATTTTAGTTGCCAATTAAGGGTCAGATTATACATGACCTTTATATTAAAGCTTTGCTTTAAACTCATTTAATAATGGACTGTAGATTAAAAATATAGGAAAAAATTATATAAATAGGTACTCTGTGGACTGTAATTAATATAGTTGCCTTTATACATTAAAAAAAGCACATATCTGTTATTATCCAAACTTAGAAACCAATCCATTTTTGGGGCACCTGGGTGGCTCAGTGGGTTAATGTCTCTGCCTTCAGCTTGGGTCATGATCTCAGGGTCCTTGGATTGAGCCCCGCATCGGGCTCTCTGCTCAGTGGGGAGCCTGCTTTCCCCTCTCTCTCTCTCTCTGCCTCCCTGCCTCTGCCTGCTTGTGATCTCTCTCTCTGTCAAATAAATAAATAAAATCTTAAAACAAAAACAAAACCAAAAACAATCCATTTTCAATTTTGCAGGTGGAATTTACCGAATTGTGGCTGAAAAAGTAAGGTCAGAGAAAAATGCTGAGTTAAGATCTCTACCTCTAAAACCAATAATACATTATATGTTAATTAACTGACTTTAAATTTTAAAAAATGGGAAAAAAACCACAGACAGAACAAAAGAAACAAAAAATGGGTAAGGTAGTTTCTCTGCAATGGCCACTTGAGCTCTGTTTTAAGATGGCTCCAGTTTTACCATTTTTTCACAGGCCTGATAAAAATATTAGTAAATGTAAACTATATTATTGTTATTTTTCTCAATAATATAAACATGGTCCTTGGTAATACTTATATGCTACTGCTCCCTAAGTTATTAAAATATAATTATTGTAATTAGACAAATATAGAAACTTGAGCTTTCTATCAGATGGACATTAAGTAGAGAAGTCAAGTAGGCAGATGTTAAGGAACAGTCGAGTTGTTCAGAAAAGCATTTTGAGCTAGAGACAGAAACTCAAAGTCTTAAGTAAATATATGATTTTTAATATATGATGTTTATATAGATAGCTCAGGATGTCCAATCTTTCAGGGCACCTGGGTGGCTCAGTCAGTTAAGTGTCTAACTTCAGCTCAGGACATGATCACAGGGACCTAAGATGGAGCCATGCAACAGGCTCTACACTCAGCGGGGAGTCTCCTTGTCCCTGACTCCCTCCTCCTGGTCATACTCTCACTCTCAAATAAATAAAATCGAAGGAAGGAAGGGAGGGAAGGAGGGAGAGAGGGAAAAATGGTGAGTTAAAATAATAGGATTATTGTTATTTAATAATTAAATTTAATTAATTTTTAATTTAAAAAAATCATTGATTAAGTAGGCTCATACCAATGTTCCAGTAACACAAGAATGTTTAAACTACTTTTTGGGAGCTTGGAGAGAAGGAACCAATAGGTTCATTTCTTGGAGCAAATATTATAATGCTAATAAGCAAAGGCAGATAGAATTACAATTCACATTGGCCATCTGGAAACAGTCGTCCAAAGTGGAAAAAACTTTAATTAAGAGAACATTAAGTTGGGGCTCCTGGATGGCTCAGCTGGTTGAGCCCCACTCTTTATTTCAGCTTAGGTCATGAACTCAGTGTCATGAGATCAAGCCTAGCCTCAGGCTCTGCACTGAATCTGCTTGAGATTCTCTCTCTCCTTCTCTCTCTGCCCTCCCCCTCTGCTCCTACACTTTCTCTAAAAAAAAAAAAGAGAGAAAACACTAAGTTAGTCTAAAAGAATTTAAGTCTCAAACCTCTGAATACTGAAAGAAATACAAAGCTTCAGAGTTCTTATCATTACATTTTAGCGAACTACACACAGAGAACCTGTGAAGGACCATTAAAAACAAGTTGCCATTCTGCTCAACTTTCTAATAAAACAAGGAAAACCTAAACTTTCTGGATAACAGAAATCAAAGGGAGGCTTCTGGAAAGATCTCTTAACTTAGCCAGCAAATTTAAAGTAAAACTCTCAACACTGTCTGAAATCAATAAGAACCTAAAAGAATTAGAGATCACTCACTTTTTGATGAAATGTGAGACAAATAGGAGATAGAGGCCTCTGGCGTTAGTTAGATTTCATTTCATTTTGGGTTGTTCATAACGTTAACTTGTAAGATTGACCATAAGCCAACTTGTATTCTAAAGAAGCCAATTCAATCCAAGACCGTACTAACAAAAATCTCACAGTCAAATTAGCAAAACTGTATTCTTCTATAGAGGCTCTGGTTGGCCACATTAGGAACTTATAGGTCATTTGGAGGAAAACGACTGGGCTGGTAAAGAATCTGGAGACCATGTCATAAGGAACAGTGTATACCAAGTTATTAAAGCTTTTATAAAATCTACTTGAGCGTAAAACTAAAAAATACCCCCCCCTTCAACTGCACAATGGTTCCTCCAATGGCGGTACCCCACAACTCGGCAGACTAGAAAATCAAACTTTGGCAACCTCAACAGGAGATAGCAGTACAATCATAGCTATAGATCAGGACGTAACTAAAATAGAACTCAGGATGTCCAATCACCTAACACCTGAGCACCAGTGCTATACACAGAAGCCCAAACTCTCATCCTAAGTTACTTATAACTTTCAATAGGCATGGCCAGTCAACATACACACATACACATTAATTATACGGAGCCAGCGTCTATTTTAAAAGTTAGGGGACCTTTAAAAATTAAGAGATTTGATAAACAGAATAAAGCCATAGCTCCTAAAAGGAGTGACATTAATATGAAATATCACTTTACTCAGAATAGGCACTCATGTTAATGTTTACAACCCAATTATATAAATTCTATTTTATTTGCTACCTGATACTGGTGTAGAACTGCTACTGAAGAGATTAGTTGGCAACAACTCAAAGTTAAAATTGTGCTTGATAGACTTCCTCTTCTTACTCGAGAAACCATGAGAGGAATCCACTGGCAGTTTACGCTTAGCATTTGGTGTAAGAATCGTGGGTGAGATGGATACCTGGGCTGAAAAAGAAATTTTTTTGTTTTATTTTATCAACTCTGTGGGAAAAATAAAAGCTTTATATAATTTCTTCTTACAAAGCTATTACTTAGAAACCAAAGAATGAGGGAATATGTTTATATTATCAAATATATGTTATAACTAAATTAACATCATGCAATTATTTAAAATGATAGTAAGAAAGTCACGAAGAGGCAAGATTAACAAACAATAGTAACTTAAACCAGATAAACTGAAAGATGCATATAGTCCACATTAAAGAACATTAACGTATACAATACAACAACAATCAAGGAGCTCAAAAAAACTGATCTACATAATAGTTTTGCTTTTCATCATAACTGAGTATTAAACCACTTAATTTCTTCAATCTGAAAAACAAAACAAATGATCATATTGTCTATTATTATGTTATTGGGCTGACTAATTTCAGCCACAAGCAAACCAAGATAAAACTGGGAAAATACGCCAATAAACTTCTGGTTCTAAAATAAAAATGAGATTTGAGTTTTTTTCACATATTCAACTGCATCCAACTGACATTCAACAGAAAAGCATGATTTAAAAGACTAAAGATGTAACAACAGACTAAAAGAAACTCTTACCTACAATTTTGGGTTCATTATATCCAATGTAATTAGCAATGTCACGACAGTTATAGTACAGTATCTCCATTGAAAATAAGATTTGGATTTGATTAAACCAAAATAAGTTAGGTAATGGTTACTTTTTGTATAACATACAGAACTTTTCACTTAAATAAAAAATATACAATACCTACCAAATTTTTCCTGTTGAGGTGTAACAGAGGGTGTTCTATTAGATTTAAGTTTATTTAATGCTCCACTAACAAAATCTGAAATGCGAAGCACATACAATCATATAATCAATACAATCAATTATAATTAACATTCACCTATCTTTCACCAATAAACCACAAATACTGATATTTGTGGTTTTCCAGCATCTAAGTTTATGTCAGCTTATACATTTTAAAGTCACTTAAGGTTATCTAGAAGAAATTATTTCAAAATTGGAAAAAACTAAAAGATATATTTTGATTTCATTCCCTATTTATAAGCCTATCTCTTTCTCAAAAAAAAAAGACATATAATATAGAATGTGTGTAAAACAAATGTATATAATGTACAGAAAGAAAATGGGAGAGAAAATCATTACTTGTTGAGGAAGAGAAGAAATGGCAACAAGAAAGAAAGCTTGGCAGGGAAAGCAAAACCTGGACAGTGTTCTGCAGGATTAGGTGTTGATTTAGTAGGAAGGTAGCATCTGGGCAAAGTGAATAGCATATGCAAAAGCATGTAGATGAAAAAAAAGGATTTATGTACACTAGAAACCAGTAGTTTGATATTGCTAGAGCAAACAGAGAGCTGTGGATATGGTAAGTCTTATGCATTAGACGGAAAAAGGCCTATATGTCATTTTGAAGAACTTGAACTTCTCCAAAGGCAGAAGGGGGGACAAAATGGTCAGATCTGCATTTTTTAAAAAATAACTGGCAGCAATATGATAGAGTTAGGGGATTGGCAAACTAGCCGAAGATTCTTCTAAGTATGTTAGTTAGTCATTCTAACAAAATATTTATTTTGTACCTACTATGTGTCAAGCACATGTCAAAACAGACATGGTCTTTGCCTTTATAAAACTTCTGACAGAAAAAAACATTAAAAATACCAAGGAAGTAAAAATATAACGACAAATGGGATTCGTAGTCTGAAGTATAAATTTAACAAGATTTACAATGGGGAATTAGAGAAGGTGCTAGTAAGAAGTGGTATTGAGATCTAAAGGAAGAGTGGCAAGTAGCCAAGCAAAAGATGAAGATCTGAACTAAGGCAGGAAGAGTACAAATGGAGATGAAAATAAAGGTATTTCAGAGCTCAATGTGGCAAGACTTAGTGATCAGTGAGATGTGGGAATGAGAAAAGAATAGATAAGAGTATATAGAATTCTGATTTTGATGTCCGAGTAGACAACGGTGTCACCCAAAGAAAAGGAAATTATGCAAGGAAAAGTTAGACATGTCTGTGGAACACTGACTGAAATGGATATGAATCAATTTGTGGAGAGATCAGGGATAGAGAAGTAGATTTGGGAGTCATCAGCCCTGCAATGGTAGTTTAAAAAAAAAATGAGAGTGTGGGTGCCTGGGTGGCTCAGTGTTTAAGCATCTGCTTTTGGCTCAGGTCATGATTCCAGGGTCCTAGGATCGAGCCCCACATCAGGCTCACTGTTTGTCAGGAAGCCTGCTTCTCCCTCTCCCACTCCTCCTGCTTGTATTTCTTCTCTCGCTATCTTACTTTCTTTCTATCAAAGAAATAAATAAAATCTTTTAAAAAAGAAAGAGAGTGAATGAGGTCATTTAAAAAGAGGGCAAAGTGTAAAAAGAAAGTCAAGTATGGAAGAATGGAACATTTAAGAGGTGGTAAAAAAAAGAAAATCCAAAAAATAAGACAGAACAAGCAGAGGGACACCTAGGTGGCTTAGTCAGTTAAGCATCTGCCTTCAGCTCGGGTCATGATCCCAGGGTCCTGGGATCGAGCACCACATCTGGCTCCGTGCTCAGCAGTGAGTCTGTTTCTCCCTCTGCCCCTCTCCTTGTTCGTGCTTGCTCTCTCTCTCTTTCTCTCTCATAAACAAATAAATAAAATATTAAAAAAAAAAAACAAATGGCTAAAGATGTAGGGAAACAACAAAAGCATAGTGTTATAAAAACCAAGTAAATAAATAAATAAGAAAATCAGGAAGGAAGGAATTAAGTGGCCAAAAAGAATCTGAGTGATACAGGACTAAAAAAGTACCCATTGGATTTAGTGATTAGGAAACTGTGATTTCAACAGAAGTAGTTTCAGGCAAAAATATACCCCTAATTTTCAGCCACAATGAAATATAGAAGTTCTTTAAATATGTTTGTTTGCCTGCTTAATCACCAAATAATCACTCAAAATAAAGTTCAGCTACAGATCACTTGTGTATTGCTGAGAAATCTTACACCTTCAAGTGAAACAGGGACAAACCAGAGAAGACTGAAAACCTCTGAAGAGCCAAAAATAGGCTGTGCTCTAATTGGCAGGTAATGGCTAATAAAGCCAATCTTCATGGCACCTGAGCAGGCAGGCAAGTTAATATGGGAGAGGAAAAAAAGAAAAGAGGAAAAGAGAAAAAAAAAAAAGAAAGAAAAGAGGAAAAGAAGAAAAATGCAAGCCAGAGCTGAAGAGAGAAGAAACAACTGAGCAACAGACTCAGCCACAGCAAAAACACCACATAATTAGAATAGGACAGCGAAATCAGAAGCATGGAAAGGCAAACTGTTCCCTCCAAGATTTGAAACCATCCTGCCTGCACCATGGGCCACACTGCAAGTACAGACCATCTTTCTAGAGAAAAGAGAAATATTATATTATCATAATTATAATTATATATGTATAATTATTAATATATTATTTCCAATATAAATATGGAACATAATTTTTCCATATTATATGGAATATGATATATGGAATCATATGGAATATTCCATATATATGGATTCCATATATCGATAATATATATTCCATATATCATATTCCATAAAATATGGAAAAATTATGTCTCATGTCATATGTATTTCAGGAAGTATTAGACTATTAAGAGCATATTAATCAAATCAGCTCAACACTGTACCACTGACCATGAAAGACACTTATTTAGCACAATAACAATACAGAAGAGCACACACACTTATAAGCACAGGTAAAAACAAGAACATAGACCAAATCCTTCTTGCTTACAAGAGTTTGCCCATGAAATACCATATAGATTCTTGGGCAAAACTATTATTGAGAATTGCCATACCCAGCATAAAACTATGCTAGACTAAGTCACAGAATAAGTATCAAAAATAAAAGTAAAAGCTCCTGGAGTTTGGTTGCACAACAAAGTTAATACACTTAATAGTACTGAACTGTTCACTTAACATTGGCTAAAACAATAAATTTTGTTACATATTTATCTCTAATTTAAAAGAAATCAAAAGATTCTTCAAAGCAAACGCAATCAGATCACATGGACGCTTGTAGCAATTCAGAGTGAAATGAAAAAAAAGGCTATGGGCATTAAGGAGGGCATGTGACGCAATGAGCACTGCGTGTTACATGCAACTGATAAATTACTGAACGCTACATCTGAAACTAATGATGTACTATATGTTGGCTAATTGGATTTAGATAAAAAAAGGAGAAAAAAAGCTAGTTTATAATACACAAAAAATTAACACTAAACGTCTAGAACTCCTGAACAATTTCAAATTGCTAATGTAATCAATGCATTTTAATGATGCTTGACAAAAGCTATCTTAACCTGTTTGACCAGATAAAGTACCTCTGAGTTTAAGTCAAATATTAGTAACTTGACAATGTATTCATTCCGTAGTATATGCCCATTAAGTAAAAAACACTGAGCTGAATAAAATGTATAAAACATGGCCTTTACCTCCAAATAGCATTAAATATATAACAGGTAAGAGAGTCATGAATGAGGACTAAATATAAAATCATACAAACGCTGTCAGAGTCTAGACTATTACAGAATACCAGTGCAGGAAAGAGATTATTTTTCCACTAAAAAAACAGCAGGGGTGAAGTATTCCTGACAAAACACTTAAATTGAATTTTGACAACTAGATATAATTTGGACAGCAAGGGTAGATGGAAGTAAAAACATTCTATCAATAAACAGGATAAGTAAAAAAAACCAAAGTGTTTTAAAAAAGTAAAAAATGCAGTTGGACTAAAGTATAGTAAACATTGCACAAATCAGAGAGAAGAAACAGTAGAAAGGCATGCTTAAAGCAATCCTATGAAAGAACTTTAATATCAGGTTATATATATCAGTTTTATCAGTGAAAGTTTCGGATGAGTATTGTGAAGGCATGACTAGAGTTATATGTTAAGAACAGTCTTGACAGCAATAAGCGGGGCAGATTCAATGAAGCAGCATGAAGATCAATAAGGAGATTCTTCACTTGATCTTAGCCAAAAGGCCGAGAAGCGATCAATAAGGAGATTCTTATAGTAAAGATGATGCAGTAAATACCACAGACAGCATCTTACAGAACCTAAAACTGTGAATGTAAATGGTACAGTAAGAGTAAGAGTAAGAGCACCCATGGTTTAAAGCCTGAGTGACAAGAAAATGATGGTGCTGTTAACAAAAAAAGGAATTCAAGAAGAATCAGTTTAAAAAGGGTGAAGATGATCTTTTCAAAATGCTGAGTTTAAAGCACCAAAAAAAAAAAGAAGTAGTGAAGATATCTGCCTAGTAAGCTGTTACTAAACTGGAACTAACATTTGCGAGACAATAGTGACAGAGATCCAGATCCAGTGTTCACCTATTTCAGTGCCATAAATGAAACTCTGGGAGTGAATAAAATCACAAAGGAAAAGAGGGTAATAAAGAGGATCTGTGTCTAAGAATACCTGCATTTGGGGTAGGAAGTTTATGGGATAAAATTTTATGTGCTCCGAAAATACATTTTTAAGTCTTAACTCCAAGTACTTGTGAATGTGACCTTATTTGAAATTAGGGTTTTTGTAGATGTATGCAAGTTAAGAAGAGGTCATTACGATAAAGAAGATATGGTCCATATATACAATGCAATATTATGCCTCTATCAGAAAGGATGAACACCCAACTTTTATATCAACATGGATGAGACTGGAGATTATGCTGAATGAAATAAGTCAAGCAGAGAGAGTCAGTTATCATATGGTTTCACTTATGTGTGGAGCATAAAGAACAACATGGAGGACATTAGGAGAAGGAAAGGAAAAATGAATTGGGGGAAACCAGAGGCCGAGATGAAGCATGAGAGACTGGACTCTGAGGAACAAACTAAGGGTTTTTGAGGGGAGGGGGGCTGAGGGATGGGTGAGCCTGGTGGGGGGTATTGAGGAGGGCACATATTGCATGGAGCACTGGGTGTGGTGCATGAACAATGAATCTTGGAACATTGAAAAGATAAAATTAAATTAAAAAGAAAAAAAGAACTCATTAGGGTAGGCCCTAATTCAATGTAACTGGTGTCACTATAAGATGAAAACTTGGACAGAGAGACACTCAGGGAGGAGGCCATGTGACAACACAGGCAGAGATCGGATGCAGCTGCAAACCAAAGAATGCCAACAATCAATAGCCGCCACCAGAAGCTAGAAAAAGCAAGATTCTCCCCTACAGGTTTCACAGGGAACATGGCTCAGACAACAGCTTGATTTTAGCTTCTCGCCTCCAGAACTGTGAGACAATAAATTTTTGTTGTTTTAAGCCGTTTCATTATAGTGGCTCTAGGAAATGAACACAGAAGGCAATAGGAGAATCTACAAATGAGGCAAAGAAGAAACATAATGCTGTATCATATAAGCCAAGATTTAAACAAGAATGACACAATTAATATCAATTAGTTCCAATACTCAAAAGATAAGATATTTCCTAAGGCAACTGGAAGAATGGTTTCAGTCTTCTTGATCAAGGAGATAAGAAATATTATGACTGATTCCATCATGATGGAGCTTTAAGTCTTTTTTACTTCCTTGGTAATGTTTCCTTCATTAGTTCATACTTCTAAATAATTCATATCACAATTTCAAGTCATGATTTCATGCCTAACTATTCTCCCTACTTCCAAATCTCAATTCTTTAAACCAGATAAGTTTTGAAAACATTATAATCCTGTTATGCCTCTACTCATAAACCTTCAATACCAATACCCAATATCCAGCTTCATTTTCTAATATTTCAGTCTGACACTGAGATCACCATAATATCTTCCTTTTTTTTTAAGATTTTTATTTATTTATTTTACAGAGAGAGAGAGAGAGAGATCACAAGTAGGCAGAGAGGCAGGCAGAGAGACAGGGGGGGAAGCAGGCTCCCCAATGAGCAGAGAGCCCGATGCGGGGCTCGATCCCAGGACCCTGAGATCATGACCTGAGCCGAAGGCAGAGGCTTAACCCACTGAGCCACCCACGTGCCCCCATATCTTCCTAATCCTTAGGAAAAACCCCTCACTCAAGTCATGTTAGTCTATTTACTAATAGTCATAGATTACTTCTTCCCTACACAAATCTTTCTTTAGAGCATCCTTCCTACCTATGATAGGATAGAAGTATTCCGACGCTCTACCCAATTCCCCTGGACTCTACCCATTTTTCAAGAAGGTTAAGTTTGGTTGCTTCTTCGGAGTCCCTGATCACCACAACCCAGGGAACTTTTCTCCTTTGAACACATTTCACATTTATGCTAGAGATTTAGCATTTAACATTAGATTGTATTGTCATTTTGCTTTTCACATGCACGTGTCATTTTTTTTAATGCTCTAAACTAAAAAGGCACACACTATAGCGTATGCTTTATTACGTTCAAGCACATTTTAGAGAAAAGCAAATTGCTATACCTCCACAAAATGAGACTGCCACTGCCACTTACCTCCTACACTTTGTCTTCGCTTTCTTTTATAATCACCAGGAGTTTCACATTCACCTTCTTCAAAGCCTTCTAATGATGGAGTAGCACAGAGACCATCAAGACCCAACATAGCTGGTATCTTTTCCTGGATAAAATCTGGAACATGCCCTAAACAAAAATGTTCAGAGTTAAAATTTTTCCTCTACTCTCCCTCAAAGTGTTCAAATAGTATATACCGAAATGTTCAAATAGTATATACCAAAATAGTATATATTTCTAATAGTTGTCTTCACAGTTCACTTGGAGGAAGCTGAGATCTTCTTCATTTAAACTAATCCTGCTACTTTATAATGTAATTATATCTTACCAATATCTGACGCATAGTCAATAAGAGTCTGCACCACTGCAGCCTGTAATCGTAGCTTTTTTTCTGTGTTAGCAGACATCTTTTCATGTCCTTCACTTGTCTGAAGCAGGTTTGGTGCAAATATTACTGCAAGATTGCTGCTATCCATCTTATTCTCACTGGACCTTAAATGAAACGTTTTCTTAGATTGAGCCAAAGCGAACCATACAGAGATAAAATAACATATTGAGCATACTTTGAAGACTTACTTTATCAGTCAAACACAAGTCAAAATAGTTACCCTTTGTCTACCCATCTACAGAACCAGAAATAGCTTCTCTGTGTTTAATTATCATAAAAACTATGCTAACTATACAGTCCACACTTTTGTTTTTCCACACAAATTGAACATGGATATTTGATTTTCAAACCCACACACAGAAAAATTGTATTAAAAGGCTGCAAGATGTCTACAACAACCAGGCTCACTGGCAACGAGCAGAGAGAGGGGACAAATTTGAGAACCAAAAAACAAATATATCAAAAACACAGTAATTTATAAGTCATTCAATGGACAAAGAATCCTATCAACACCAAAAAGCCATTCATATTGATGACCTTAAGACAGTAAGAAAATACAAATCACTTGGCATATTGTTTCTTAAATTATATAGGGTATACTTATAGTAAGGAAATCATTTTTAAGAAAAATTTCCATTCTAAATTTAAAATTATTATCTAAATGGGTAAATCTAGCTAATTAACAAACTGTCATTTCCTAAGACTTTTAATTACTTACCTAAGGGAAACATTCCTGAGAAAGTTGAAGAAATATCTTAATACATCAATTGTGTGGTCAGCCATAAGACAGGAGAGCAACAACGTAGCTTTATTCCTCTCCTCTGTTCCTAACTGTTGAGCTTTGAAAAGTGCTTCATGCAAATCAGCTGGAAGGATGGGTTCTGGCAATTCCCTAAAAAACTGCTTAAGAAGTCCTGCAACATCACAAGGAGGTGCAGAAGACAGGCAACTTTCACCATGATCCAGTTTATTCTGAAATAAATATAATAATCTTGAGCATTTGAGGGCTTAAGAGTTTACTGCAAATAAGATATCCTTTTGAGTACTCTAGAGAGTTTAATAAACTTTTCTGAACTCTTGTTTTAACATACATCATGCCATTTTAGAAAGTTAAAGACTAAATAAAAAACCATTTCTTCATTTCCTACAATACTTTATAGGAACAAAGGACCACAAATTTGAAAGTACTCTAAACTTTTAAAGCATTATGTAGATTGTAGCAATCATTTCACAATACATACATATATTAAAACATCAAGTTGTACACCTTAAATGGTATTTGTCAATTATATCTCAATAAACCTGAGAAGAAAAAGTGTTACATAAATAATGTATCTTTTTTTTGAGAGAGAGAGTGAGTAAGCAAGTGAGCACATGCTTGTACATGGTTGGGGGTACAGGGAAGGGGAGAGGAAGAGAGAGAATCTTAAGCAGGCCCCACAGCCAGCATGGGGCTGGACGCAGGGCTGGATCTCACAACCCTGGGATCATGACCTGAGCCAAAATCAAGAGTCAGACACTTGGGATGCCTGGGTCTCTCAGTCAGTTAAGCTTCTGCCTTTGGCTCAGGTCATGATCCTGGGTCCTGGGATCAAGCCCCACATCAGGCTCCCTGCTCAGTGAGGAGTTTGCTTCTCCTCCCTCTGCAGCTCCCCGTTTGTGCTTCCTTGTTTGCTCTCTCTGTCAAATAAATAAATAAATCTTGAAAAAAAAAAGAGCCACTCGGGCACCCCCGTATTAATTCCTTTTAGAAAAAAAGTTTCTTCTGCCATGAAAAAGGCTGTTTGCAAATTCAATTTCTGTTAATGATTCATGCAATAGTTTAAATATTTCAATTCTAAAAACCAAATAAAAAAGTATTACAAATGAAATATTATAGTCCAAGAATATGCTTACCTTTAGGGCTCTTAGACGAATAACAGATCCTGATTTCCTAAAAAGCCCCTCTGTATGAATATGCTCTTCTAAAGATGTGCAAGCATCAACAAGAAAACTGAAAGAGAGGAATCTTTTCAGGTGGCTGGACACACATCTTACTAAATCCTATTCTTCTACTAAAGTACAAGGACCAAGCACTTTTCCCCCTTCGGAAGCTCTGATGTCACAAATCTCTTCAGTCTTTGTGATAAAAGGTTAATTCTAGTTGTTTTTTTTGGCTCCTAAATTCTTCTGTCCAGCTTTTTATCTAAAACAATTTTAATAAGCTTGCTTTAATCCAACACCCTTCTCAATCCTACTTTATTTCTCTGCTTCCACTCAGAGCACAAGATCTGTCTTTTTTACTGCCTCCACTTCAAATCCCAGTCTCTCCTCAACCCTCTGCAATTAGACTCACACCCCTATTACTTCAACAAAATAGCTCGCATCTTAAATATCATGTAGATATTTAAGTAGATATTAAGGTCACCAATCTATGGTCAATGGTCTTCATTTCACTTGTCCTCCCAGCATCTGACACATTTAACCACCCCCTGCTTTTCTTGAAAACACTGTCTTTCATGACATTTCCAGTTTTCCTGCAGTCCCTCAAACTATTCCTTCTCAAATTCCTTTCTGGCTCCTCTTTTTCTGTCAGACCTCTACATGCTAGTATGACCCCGGACCTTAAGACCTTCTTTTCTTTTAAGATTTTATTTATTTATTTGATGGGGGCGGAGAGCATAAGCAGGGGGAGCGGCAGGGAGAGGAAGAAGCAGGCTCCCTGCTGAGGCAGAAGCCTGATGTAGGGCTCAATCCCACAACCCTGGGATCATGATCTGAGCCAAAGGCAGACACTTAACCAACTGAGCCACTCAGGTGCCCCCAGAGCTTTAAATATCTATCATCCGTTACATATGCCCAAAAATAAACCAATGTGCTTTTCTCACTCTAACACTGCCTCTCAGAAAAGTCAGATACAGCCTAGTCCTTATAATCCTTCTCATACTTGGAAGTGTGTGCTCAATTTCTTTGTATTGAACATTTACCCACCAATGTTGGCTTTAGTAGTTAACAACTGATACCACAAATTAGAATGGATGGCAGCAGCAAGCAACTGATAGCATTGTGCTGGTACACAATGGCTGAATGTCACAGGGGTAACTTACAGAATTTAATGTTTGTTTTTGTTTAAAGCAGGCAAAGAAATTACAACAAAGATTTAGTCATCTTAATTGGGAATATGACTGCAATTCTAAAGGTAGAAAATCATTATATAAATAAACCTTTTATAGGTCATTTGAAAAGCAAAATATTAAGTGCCTACCTTACGGAGATTGTGAATCAACACCTGTATGCTGAATGAGAGAAAACTGTTCTAAGGTTGCAAGGTATTCAATATATGCTTTTGGACAATGCATCAGTTAAAAACCTAGGTTACTGAACTAAAGTAGCCAGAACGAACCCTACTTTGGATAGAGGAGAAATGAATTATTAACAGGTCAAATAGTTTCTTTGCATGCGTCTTTAAACTATTTAAGATGTAGCTTAACTTCTCTACTAATTTCTCTAATTTCTGAAGCACTTATTCTAAAAGGTTACTTTTAAATAGTCAGTGACACAGTAAAGCTCAAGTGTTACATAATTTATATTCAGAAATAATTTAATCTTAGTATAAATGTTCTTTTATTCATAAAGGAAAAAGAGGGTAGTGGTGGTGGGGGAGGAACAGACTCTTAGAGAAAAAAACTGCTAATTCAAAACAAATGTGTAAGCTATTATTAATATATATAATATATATTATATATTTTTTATTATATTTAATTATATATTATATATAAATTATATGTAATATATAATATAATTTATTATATAAATTTATACATAAATATTTATTATATAATTATATAATTTATTATATAATTATAATATATAATATAATAAATTATATATAATTTATATATATTTCCTATATATTATACATTATATATATAATATATATAATAAATAAAAGCTATTTATTATTTTTTTATTTTTTTTAAAGATTTTATTTGTTTGAGAGATTGCCTGAGCACGAGTAAGCAGGGGAAGGGGCAGAGGAAGGGAGATAAGCAGATGATCCACTGAGCAAGGAGCCCAAAGTGGGGCTCCATCCCAGGACCCTAAGATCATGACTTAAGCAGAAGTCAGACACTTAGACTGAGCCACTCAGGTGCCTCGCAACTATCTATCTATCTATTTATTTATTTTAAGATTTTATTTATTCATTTAACAGAGAGAGAACATAAGCAAGCAGAGGCAGGCAGAGGCAGAGAGAGGAGCAGGCTCCCCGCGGAGCAAGGAGCCTGACGCGGGACTCAATCCCAAGACGCTGGGATCCTGACCTGAGCCAAAGGCAGCTGCTCAACCAACTGAGCCACCCAGGCGTCCGCAACTATTTATTTTTAAATGCCTAAATACCAGTTTGAAATATTTTTCTTCATCCCAAACTTAGCTTACCTTGGAATGTGTCCATATTCTGGTACAACAGAATGGGGCAATGCATTAAAAGGTACTCCAAATATTTTGCCCTAAAATGGCAAATTCAGTTATTCCAACACAAATATTAGGCATAACGTAAATTTTATTAAATATTTAGCAAATCTAAAACCGCAGGAAATTTAAAAAACATAAATAATTAAGACAATGAAAATAATTATTACAAGTACCTTTGGTAAAAAGTAACTACTATATGCTACACATTCCCTTAGGCACTGGGAGCACAAAAATGGTCAAGATAGTCATTGTGGGTGGGGGATGGGTGAGATAGGTGAAGAGGATGAAGACCACACTTATTATAAGCACTGAGTAATGTACAGAATTGTTGAATCACTATACTGTATACTTGAAACTAATATAACGCTGCATATTAATTGTACTGAAATTAAAATTAAATAAAGTCATTGCCCTAAAGCAATATAATATGTTCCATCAGTTTCCAATCCCATAATGGAAAATCAATCCAGTTGGTGCTTAGTCAAAAAATTCTTAAACAAAATTTGGCCAAAACACTAACATTTTCTAAAATTACTACGCTTCTTTCAGTAACCTTATAAACACTGACTTGATACTTTCCTCTGTTACTTTATAAATACTAACATGAACCAAAGGCTAAGTTGATTAGTAATAGTAATTCTTGTCACTCATTGAATACCTCTTACAATTACATCGAGGTGGGTTTTTAGACCTGATTTTCTTTTCCACACTCTGGAAAACTGCTAGTCGAACTGTTCTGAGGTAACCAAGGCAGGGATTCTAAAAACATCTAATTCAAATTTCTTTAACTACTTTGAAAAATATTTTTAAAGTCATATTCAAATGTATTACTCACATTCAAACTTAATACAAAGAAAATCCCAAGAGTAAATTTGTATGTTACGCACTTCTTAATAAAGAACCTGTCACTATCTTTGTGCATGCATCTGAACTTCTTAAAAATGTGTCACTGATTAAGACGGTTGTAGTTTTGCACTGGACATAAATACAAGCCTCTATATATCTGCTTATACAAAATTAAATAAGTGAGTCTACCCAATCTCATAAACATTAATTTAGCTTAGATGCATCTGCTCTCCATGAATGCACTTGAAGCACTTAAGTTAATAATCATTCAGCACTGTTAATTATTCAACAGAGTAACAAAATCTTACTAGCCCTTTTCAAGCATCCAGCTCCCTTTAATAGATGAATATAGAAGACAATACAGTATAGTGCTTAAGGGAACAGGCTCCTAGTGGCAAGGCTGCCAGGTTTTAAATCCTGGCTCCTCTACTTATTAGCTGAATGACTTTGATCAAATTAATTCTTTATGTCTCAGCACCTTCACATAGGTCCTAAGTCACAGGGTTGTAGAGAGAATTAAATTAAAAGATGTAAAGCATTTACATTAGTCTCTGACACAGAGTAAGCATTCAAAGAATATTTGTTGCTGTTACGATTACCATTTCAAGGTGAGCTATTAAAAAAATGTTAGTATGGGAAACCTCTTTTTTGGGAAAATCATCATTTTCTGGACACTGCAACCAAACAAAACGCAAAAATCAGATGTTGAAGCTGATTATAAGTCTACAGAGGTCTTATATACCTAGAACTCAGGGTTTTTTTTCTTAAGTGTATTATTCTCAATATTGACTTCACAATAACATAATCTCATAAAATAAAACTAATAACATGCTTTTTAAATTTTATGTACTGGAATATCACTTACAATGTTATCTTCAAAAGATTTCTAGCACTTTTCTTTAAAAGCTCAAAACTATTAGCTAACAAATACCAAAGAGTCAAAGAAATCTAGTTTTCAAATATTACTTATCCTGTTCCCATTCTTATAAAGATTTTCTGTATTAGATATTAGATATCTTCTTTATTAGAATATTTCTGTTGTGATTTCCAGCCTGACTACTAATCAGGATGTCAACCACTGATTACCATAACGACTATCATTAGTTGAGTAAGTGGCATGTGACAGGTACTCTGCTAGTCCTATCTACAGATCTTAACATTTTTAAATCCCCTAAATAACCCAAGGAGAGATACCATTATTCTCACTTTACAGACTAGGGAGCTGAAGTGTAGGAAAATTAAACAGCCCAAGGTCACACATCTACAGCAGGAGTAAAGCAGGATTCAAACTCAGGTCTATCTGACTCTAAAAGTAGGTATCAATTTTTATTTTAAAGATTTTATTTATTTACTTGAGAGAGAGAGCCTGAGGAGGGATTGGGGAGAAGGAAAAGCAGGATTCCCACCGAGCAGGGAGTGGGACCTGGGGCTGGATCCCAGGACTCAGATCATGACCTGAGCCAAAAAGACCAACGTTTAACCGACTGAGCCACCCAGGTGCCCTGGTACTGACTTTTCTTAAGGGGTGAAAAAAATCCAGATTCAAATTCTTTCATATACTTATAAAACTATATTTGAGATCTTGGAAAACCAGTTTTTCAATCAGAAGAAATCACTCTAGTTTATAAATAAAAACATATATGTTGCCATTAAGCTGTAAACAACAAAATCTTCTCCAGAATGGATAAGGTATTAAAGAGATATACAAACTAATTTTGTTAGCTTTCTTATCCAAGTACTTATTTTCTTTCAGAAACTATAAATTAAGAACTATGCTAGTTTTATTAGTTTACAACTCTACTTAAAAAATACCTTATAATTAGGCAAATGCATTTAAAATAAAAGGCTTTATATTCAATTTATTTTTCACAATGAAATTCTTGATGATGCAGTAGATAATAAAATTTCATTCAAAATCCCCTTACTTGGACCACCCTCAAATCAACAGCTTTTTAATTATTCCATTCTGCCCTCTCAACTTACTCACTTTAAAAAATAGCTTTTTATCTCAAAATTAACCAAGCAGTAAGCTTGCTGTTTTCAAATAGGTGAACACAGAGGTATTATCTGAGGCTTATTTCTAATGTTCTTTCACACCTTATCTACTGACCCATTTAGAAAATTTACTGATCCTCCTTGTCCCTTTACAAATTTTATTCTAAAACAGTGGTGGTGGTGGGTAAAGTTCGTCTCCCTTCCCACGTGCTACTTGTTCAAAATAAATTGGCAGGATCTGGAGATATTTTTAATTGTCAAAACGGGGAGGTGCTACTGGCATCTAGTGGGTAGAAGCCAGAGAAGCTGCTAGACATCCTACAATACACAGGACAGCCCCTAAGTCTCACCTCAAAGAATTAATTATCTAGTTCCAAATATCAACGTCGTGAGATTGAAAACCCTGCAACTTTCTCAGTCATCAAAAATCCCTGTAAAGTATCAACAATGTAACTCTTTTTAAATTTCAGCAGTCGACCATCTGGATTGGATTAGTCACGCTTAGCCACATTCTCTTTGGTATCCACACATAATGAACATTTTACCATGAACCGTCATAAGTGATGGTACAGGGTAGCCCCCCCTCTTTTTTTTTAAACCCAAACCTCTTCCCCCAGAACTTACCACTATTTCCGTGGGTGCTGTTTCATGTCTCCTGCGATCGCACTGCCCACGGCAGCTCTTGACCTTAATGCCGTAGACTGCCCGAAGCTGCTGCAACAAGGCCAACCTTACCAGCCTCCGATCCCACATCCCGGACACGTCACTCACTCTCCGAGGCAGGATCTCAGTCCTGACCCTCGTTCGCCACCAGGTCTTCCAATTTCCAAACACTCTCAGGTTTGCACTCTGCTCCGCTGCCTTCCGGCCAAATCTGGCACTGTTCCGGCCCCCTGCCCCAGCCACTTCCACAGCTTTGCCCTTAGTCCTCTATCCACTTCCACCGACCTTCTTCTACTTCCCTCTGATCCAGACACACCTCACCTTTCCCTCACTTACACTGACCTTCTTTCTCGCCACTTGATCCCATCAGCTCCTTACACGGACTTCCCTTCTTTCTCCCTGATCCTTTCGGTTCCTTGTCCGACGTCTGTTACCAGCTTCTCACCACTTCCGGCCACTTCCTACGATCCCGTTTCCTCCAAACCTCACTTCGCCCTCGTCCTTACGCAACGGTAAAGACCCTTCCCCTTGGCCCTTCTGCCCCGGCAGGCTCAGCCGGGCTTTCGTCTCTCAGTCCCAGGGCCCCCAGCCCTAGCCCAGCCGCCGGACCAGCCGGCTGCTCAGGTGCCTTTTCCAGTCCCGGTCCCCGCCCGGGCTGGTTGCCGCCGTCACCCCGTTTCACAGGCTGCTCCTGCCCTCCCTCAGCAGCCGGCCTGCGGCCCCCGGCCTGCACATCCCGGTGTGCTCACTGAAGCCACGCAGCTCTCCTCATGCCTCCGCCTCCACCGTCTAAGCAGCCCCGGAGCCGCGACCGTATCAGCCTCACTTCCAGCCCAGGCTCAAATGGCAGCGCCAAACAGCGCTCCGCGCTCTGATTGGCCCGCTTCTCGTTTCAAAATCAGGACCTCAGAGTGGCCAGGAGCTGCCTGTCTAGTGAGACAAGGGCATGGGGGGGCGCACACGAAGGGCGTGGTGGGCAAAACTAAGAAATATGAAAAAAAAAAAAGTTAAGTTCTACTTGCTCCTTCATAGATATACTTTTGGAGGAAAATACTTCTTAGAGCGTATTTTAATACACCTGGCTTGCGACTGAGACAATACATTCGGGGAAATGTAATAGACACCCCATTCTTCCTGGCTGTGGCTGAAAGCCCCCTAACGGAGAAACCGGTTCTACGGAACCCGGGGTGAGACAACCTGAGTCAGGGTTCACAAACGCTGATTTGGGTAACCCTAAAGCAGGATTTTTAGAGGTTACCTCGGCTATAGAAACTGGTCCGTATTGGGGGAACTGATAGTCACTTTCAAACCTTAGCGCACAGGGAGTTAAACACCTAAAGAAGACCTGAATGCGAAGAATTCCAAGAGTTGAAGGCGAAGTCCGTGGGCGGCGGCCGCTGCAGAAGCAGCACTCGTGGAGATTTGGAGTCAGGAGCTCGGCTCCGTGCCCGCACATGACTGAATTGTTGGTGATTCTGTTGACGATCAGGACTGCACACCCCCAAAGCTGTGCCTGAGCAGCTTTTCCATTCTCAAACAGCAGCGGTCCCATCAATGTTCTCTTTTTTTCTGGGATATGATTCATTTAGGGCAGGAGACTTGGACTTAATTTAAATACAAGCAATTGAGCGAACGTTTACTGTCACTCCGCCTCACCACCAGGTAAACTCGGTGCGAGTAGCGACAGAACGTAACCTGCCTTATCCACTGTTGCAGCCCTATCGCCTAGCAGTAGGTCTCAAATGAACGAATAGTAGGGAACGTTTTCCTAGAATCATTTTGCCCCTTTGGGAATTCAGTCCTTAGGTATTCTACCTTTCCCAATCTAAAGACGGTTCCCTGAAGAAACGGGAACAACACGGAAGTGAAGCATTTTGATGTAACAACTATTGAGCGCCTACTGTGCAATATGGTATAAGATGAAGAGCAAAACCAGACAGTTTAAGGGAGGAGAAAATTAAACAATTATATTAATAGAGGTATAATTATCAACTGAGAGAAGTGTAGTAAGGCAGGGTATACTATTCTATGATAGAGTATAGTAAAAGATCCTTGATGCGCAGAGGGTCAACATACCAATGATTGATCTGAAGAAACAGTAGAAATTGGTAAAAAGTGAAAGTGGGGTGGTGGAGTGGAACCAGCATTCAGGAGATAAAAACACTGCAGAAAAGCTATTGATTTTTAACAGGAACCAGTGCATCAGAGACTACACTGAACCTACCCCTACTCCCTTCTTTTTGCTTCAGAAATAACTTTTAAAAATTACTTAACGTGGGCGCCTGGGTGGCTCGGTTGGTTAAGCGACTGCCTTTGGCTCAGGTCATGATCCCAGAGTCCTGGGATCGAGTCCCACATCAGGTTCCCAGCTCTCTGGGGAGTCTACTTCTCTCTCTGACCTTCTCTCCTCTCATGCACTCTCTCAATCTCTTTCTTTCTCTCTCTCTCAAATAAATAAACTAAATCTTTAAAAAAAAATTACTTAACGTTAAAAAAGATTACTTATATTGTCTTTAGCCTCCTCCTTCCCACAAACTTCACATGGCTCCCCGCTGAGCAGAAAGCCCTATGCGGGGCTCGATCCTAGGACCCTGAGATCATGACCTGAGCCGAAGGCAGAGGCCCAACCCATTGAGCCACCTAGGCGCCCCCAGATTTCCTTTTCTTAAAGATCTGACACTGCTCTTGAACATTAAGTGTCTTTTCTGTGTCATAATCCTTTTTTCAAAGCTGAGCTCTTTGATTTTCTTTCGTCTCCTTCCTTTTAAGATGAAATTATTGGTTCTTAATGATATTAACATAATTACATATTTGCCTTACCCATGTATACGTATATAAACACGTATATAAAATGATAATAATATTGCTAAATAAGACTGCTAAGTGAAGTTTAAGTTTGTAAGTTTCTTTTTATCCTCATGCTGTGTCCCATTAGGGATGTACTAGCAAAGTACCCTGTTTTAAATGAACTGGACGTAATTCTTCTCTTTGGTTATTCAACCAGTCCTCTATGGATAGATACATGGGATATTTCCAGTCTTTTGGTATTACAAAAAGTTCCCTGTGCATATACAATATGCTTTTGCTAATGGCTTATTAGCATAGAGTCCTGCAAATGAGATTGCTAGGTAAAAGAACATGTTATTTTGTTTAATATTGCCAAATTCACCTTCATAGGGGTTGTGCGATTTCGTATTCACACTTGCAATGTATGAGAGTTCCTGTTTCCCCACAGCCTCTCTAATAGAGTGGATTTTTGCTAATTTGATAGGTGGCAAATGGTATCTGATTCCAGTTTTGCATTTATCTTTTTATAAGTGAGTGGAGCATCTTCTCAAATGACGCGTGCACATAATGAAGTATGATGAGTCTTAAGGAATGTGGCAGATACACAGCTATGAAATGAAGTGGAACAAGCAAGGCCCAAAAGAAGGTATATCCTATACTACTTTTTGGGTAAAGGGGGGCTTAGAAATACATACACAAAGAGACACTGGTTTTTATTTTCAAAGTAAATATGATAGGTAAACCAAAATCTAATAAAATTGGTAACCAATAGAGGGAGAGCAAGGCCTATTTTCTATCGGATGATCTCTAAAAAATTTTAGAAACATTTTACTTATTAGCTCAGTGTGAAATATGTTGAACTCTTTGAATGGCTTTTATTGGACTTTTGCTTTGCGTTTTTGTTTGTTTAAATTGTAATCAATCTCTTCCCTTAATACTCTAGATTCTGAGCCGCAGGTAGAAATGTGTACCCCACTCTCAGGTTGCAAAGGACTTCACTCATTTTATTTTTTTAGTACTGGCATGGTTTTTGTTCTTTAAAAACAATATTTATATCTCTGATCCATTTGGGATTTATCCAATGTAGAATAAAGAATGGAATTTTCCCTTTTTCCATATGGCTATCCAACCGTAGACATTTTTATTTTATCTCACTTCAGCAGACTCCCACACCTATCTCCAAAAGTAGCAAAACACTACTACTAAAAGCCCCGTAGGGTATATACGGTCCCCAACTTACAATTGTTCAACTTAATTTTTTTTTGTTTTATGATGGTATGAAAGGCCTATGCATTTCATAGAAATCATTCTTCAGCTTTTGAATTTTGATCTTTCCCGGGCTAGCAATGTGCAGTGAGCTATTCTCTCATGATGCTAGACAGTGGCAGCAAGCTGCAGCTCCCAGTCAGCCGTACCGTGACCAGAGTAAACAACCCCTACACTTCTTACCGTGCTATACTCATACAGCCATTCTGTTGCTCACTTTCAGTACAGTATTGAAGAAATTACGCAAGATAGTCAACACTATTATAAAGTAGGCTTTGTGTTCAATGATTTTGCCCAACTGTAGGCTAACATAAGTGCTCTGAGCATGTTTAAGGTGGGCTAGGCTAAGCTATGATATTCGGTAGGTTAGGTGTATTAAATGTATTTTTGACTTAGTGTTTTCAACTTGTGAGTTTATTGTGATGTAACCTCATTGTAAGTTGAGGAAAATCTGTATATTGACTGCATCAAGGGATGTCATCTTTATTGAAACATTATACTTTGCTTTTAGTTAGTGCCACCATATGGCACATACCATTTTCTTTATCCAGTATCTCACTTAGCTCTCTTTCCTGTGAAATCAATCAAGTTTCTGTTGAACTACCTCCCGGAAACTTCTTCCTGTATCCTTGCTTCGAAAAAGGTGACTTGTGTAGCTTCTCAAATCAGATCCAGAGGTGACTGTCTTGAAATCACTGCGTCTGAGGGCTGACAACATTGCACAGGCATGTGACTCATTTATTAATAAAACAGAACCATTTGAGGAAACATCTGTCTTAAATTTGGACCTAGGTGGAAAATAATGCAATGATTTCCTCAGGTCACTAGACCTCTCACCAGAGTAATGGACACTGTGGTGCTTCACCTAGATCTGATCCCTCTAGAGCTGAGGTCCTTGTTCCCTCACTTGCAAGAGTGTTAGCCGCTGACGGCTCATAGCCCAACTCTGAAATGACTGAAAAAATGTCGAACATAGAATAATAGCTCTCCAAGACTATATAAGTGTTCTGGAGCAAGAAATATGAATGCTTTTTAATTTTTTTAAGATATAGGAAAAATGAGATGGAAAAAATGATAGATAAACCAAAATGGCTAGGAGCGCCTGGCTGGCTCAATTGTTAAGCATCTACTGCGGCTTAGGTCATTATCCTGGGGTCCTGGGATCCAGCCCCAAGTCAGGCTCCCTGCTCAGTGAGAAACCTGCTTCTCTCTCTCTCACTTCCCCTGCTTATATTCCCTCTCTCGCTGTCTCTCTCTGTGCCAAATAAAATATTTTAAAAAATGACTAAATAAAAGCTATAGGTATATAAAGCCTTAGGAAGTTTTTGGTCTTTTACGAAGCTAAATAGTGGGCAGTTTATAATGCTTTCAATCATGTAAAGAGTTAATAAGACAAATTATTGTGACCAATTACCTGGGTCATATATATTTACTGATTTGGAAGATATTCAGGATAGAATTTCAGAAAAAGGAAGTCACAACATTGTATATAGAATATGATTGTTGTTTTTTATACATGTGTGTGCAAAGAAAAATGGAAAGTTATTAACAGTGATCATTTCTCAGTGGTATCATTTGCATCCTTTGTGCTTTTCTGCTATTATAATCTGAATTTTTTAATAGTGAGTATATGAGGTTGAATTCTGTGCCCCCAAAAGATATGTTGAAGTCCCAACCTTCAACTTGTCAAAATGTGTCCTTATTGACGTATGTGCTTAGTTAAGATGAGACCATACTAGAATAGTGTGGATCCTTAATTCAACATACGTAGTATCCTCATAAGAGGAGAAACAGCCATATGAGGTGAGAACGCCATGTGATGGTGGAGAAAGAGATTGAAGTGTTGTGTCTAAGAACCACCAAGAATTGGGGCACGTGGGTGGTCCAGTCAGTTAAACGTCTGCCTTCACCTCAGATCATGATTCCAGGGTCATGGGGTTGAGCCCCATATCAAGTTCCCTGCTCAGTGGGGAGCTTGCTTCTCCCTCTCCCTTGGATGCTCCCCCTGCTTATGCTCTCTCTTTCTCTCAAACAAATAAATTAAAAAAAAAAAAAACCCCACCAAGGATTGATGCTTGATGGCTCCCACCAGAAGCTAGGAAGAGGTAAGATGAAATCAGCACCTTGATTCCAAACTTCTAGTATCCAAAATTGTGAGAGAATAAATCTCTATTGTTTAAAAGCCATTCATTTTATGATATTTTGTTATGGTAGGCCTAGGAAACTAATATCAGGTGTTACTTTATAATTATTAAAAGCAAAGTTATTTCCATTTTAAAAATTAATTGGAGTTATAATCCATATGAAGGAAGATGAGCCTTGAAGGCCAGCACAAAGATGACTTTTCTCACAAAACGTTTCCTGTTGGGCCCCAGGAGCAACACTAGAGCCCTTATCAGGAGCAGCTCCTGTTGAATAATCTATTTGCATGCCTTTCCTTTCCTTCTCTAGATTTAAGTCTCTCAAGAAGTCAGGGGCCAGGTTTATGTTTACTTCCCACAAAGTGTAGGCCACAACTTCGATGTTCTCAGTGAATGCTTGATGGATGGATGGATCATGGATGGGTGAGGAATTCCTCTAGGCAAGAAAATCTTTCAGTTGCCACTCTTAGAGAGTAGGGTAAACAAACTAACACATGAAAGCAATAAAACACCTTGAGGATGAAAATTAAGACTAGATTTGGGGGGTGCCTGGGTGGCTCAGTGGGTTAAAGCCTCTGCCTTCGGCTTAGGTCATGATCTCAGGGTCCTGGGATCAAGCCCCACATCGGGCTCTCTGCTCAGCGGAGAGCCTGCTTCCTCCTCTCTCTCTGCCTGCCTCTCTGCCTACTTGTGATCTCTCTCCCTCTGTCAGATGAATAAATAAAATCTTTAAAAAAAAAAAAAAGACTAGATTTGGGATGAGAGGAAGACTAGATGTGGGGATTGAAGCCAGTTTCTTTGCCGTGGGATCTCTAGGAGTCTTTTTTTTTTTTTTTTTTAAGATTTTTATTTATTTATTTGAGAAAGAGAGAGAGCATGAGAAGGGAGAAGGTCAGAGTGAGAAGCGGACTCCCCTTGGAGCTGGGAGCCCGATGTGGGACTTGATCCCAGGTCTCCGGGATCATGACCCGAGCCAAAGGCAGTCGCCCAACCACCCAGGCGCCCTCTAGGAGTCTTTAATACACCATTGTGTATTGGGACTTTCCAAAAAGAGGAGAGAATTAGGCTGCATATCCTAGTATTTGCTGAATTATTATTATTATTAATTATTTAAGATTTTATTTATTTATTGACAGAGAGAGATCACAAGTGGGCAGAGAGGCAGGCAGAGAGAGAGGGGGAAGCAGGCTCCCTGCTGAGCAGACAGCCCAACGCGGGGCTCCATCCCAGGACCCTGAGATCATGACCTGAGCTGAAGGCAGAGGCTTTAACCCACTGAGCCACCCAGGCAACCCTGAATTGTTCTTTTTTTTTTTTTTCTCTCTCTCTCTTATTTCAAAGCACTTGGTGGCTGGCATTTGGGGAATTAGCTTTGGTGCACTCTGCACCATGTTCGGATAAACCCGTTAAGAGCACCCTTCGGTGCTTTTCTTGCTTTCCTATCTCTGCACTCACACTCTGTCTCCAAGGTTTTGTTGGTTTTTTTTTTTTTTTAAGATTTTATTTATTTATTTGACATGGAGAGAGAGACCACAAGTAGGCAGAGAGGCAGGCAGAGAGAGAGCCCGACGTGGGGCTCAATCCCAGGACCCTGGGATCATGACCTGAGCCAAAGGCAGAGGCTTAACCCCCTGAGCCTGGTGCCCCCTGTGTCTCCAAGCTTTAGTCAAATGTTTTTGTGGTCCCTGAGATCTAAGAAATTTCACCATAGTTGGAAATCATGTATTTCCTTTATTAAAGAATATAGAATGGGGGAAGTAATATTTTGAAGTCATCAAAGGTCTTTCAAAGACAGACATTCCATCAATCTAAAATGTGACTGACAATGCTTGCTTGACCCTTGAAGTGAGCAGATAAGGATAGGTTTATTTCAGAATAAGGCAGGGGTGATAAGTTTTTTTGGGCCCTCCAAAAAGCAGACATCAAAACATGATTAGATGTGCAAGAGATTTGTTGAGGGCAATGCTCATGAAGAAGAAAAGAGGAAGCAGGAGTAAGGGGAGAGCCTCACATCATGATGCAGGTCTCACACCTGCAGGGAGAGGGAAGGAAGTTTGGGTAGGAAGAATCTCCAACTACAGAGCAGTTCTAAGAAATTTTGGCCAGGCTGATGGAGTGTTCCTCACATAAAGTCACATGTTAGAGGAATTCTATATCTCTATAGGAATGGGTTAGGACTTGTAACCCTAGGTCATTGGCTGGGAGTAGCCCATAGTGCTCTGGTGAATCTAGAGGGCCAGCAGCTGGCCCTCTATGCTCCTTGCAACAGGATAGCCGAGGGGTGAGTGTTTATGGCCCCCACAGGGAGTGAAGTTAGATGACCGGGGTTTGAATTCCAGCTCTACCACTTAATTACGGGAAAGTTGTCTAACTTGTCTAAGCTCCAAATTCCTCATCTGAAAAATGGCAATTATTCAAGTATCCACCTCAGAAACTATGAGAGTAACAAGACTCTAAAATTCTCAGCATTTTGCCTGGCACACTGAAGACCTCAGTAAATATGAACTATTATGATTACAGGTACTTATAGCTGGCACAAAGTCAGAAGTCTCAGCCCTGGGCACCTGGGTGGCTCAGTCAGTTAAGCGCCTGCCTTCAGCTCAGGTCATGATCCCAGGGTCCTGGGACAGAGTCCCGTGTAGGGCTCCTTGCTCAGCAGAGAGTCTGCTTCTCCCTCTCCCTCTGCCCCTCCCCTCTGATTGTACTCTCTCTCTCTCTCATGCTCTCTCTCTCTCTCAAAATAAATAAATAAAATCAAAACAACTCTAAACCCTCTGGGAATTCTGACAGCTGGATGAAATCCTAAAAGGTGAGAGAAAGTCTACATTGTGTGTGGAACTCTTCTTCAGGATCTAACTTTCTTTCTTTCTTTCTTTCTTTCTTTCTTTCCTTCCTTCCTTCCTTCCTTCCTCCCTCCCACCCTCCCTCCCTCCTTCCCTCCTTCCCTCCCTCCTTCTCTCCTTCCCTTCCCTTCCCTTCCTTCCCTTCCCTTCCCCTTCTTCCTTCCTTCCTTCCTTCCTTCCTTCCTTCCTTCCTTCCTTCCTTCTCTCTCTCTTCTTTTTTAAAGATTTTTAAAATTTATTTGATAGAAACACAGCAAAAGAGAGGGAACGCCAGGAGGGGGAGTGGGACTCTGGGATCATGACCTGAACTGAGGCAGACCCTTAATGACTAAGCCACCCAGGCGCCCCTCCAGGATCTTTCAAATGTGATCTCTTACCCCCTGCTTCTCCGAACAAAGACTCTCTCTGCTGAACTTCTCTCCCAAATGCTTACTATAAGAGAAAAGGACAGCATTCCTTTTCCCTGCTAGAGTCGCAGGGCTGGTGTGGTATCTTCCCACACCCCATCCTGGCAAGTTTCCCTTGAAGAGTTTAGAGTATTTATCTATCTTGTGTACCTCTTAAGGAGGTCAATAATGCTGTAATCAGAGGAGAACTCCTAGCGCAGTCAAGCAAATTACAGAATATTGAAAAGGTCATGGCCATAAAGTACATCATCACCATAATGCACAGAATATATGAGGCATTAAAATCCTAATGTCTAGACTTTTGATTAGAATTTATGGATGAGCAGAATGAACTACCTCAGTAGTACATTTTTATGGCCAAAATTAAAACAGGGGTGGATTCACTTAACCCCTGCCAGCAGCCTTAAATTCACTGACCTGCCTTCTGTGTTCAGAGAATCCTTTCTATATGGAACTCAACATTTTGGGGAGTAGTTACTGCTTTGGCACCTTCCCTGAAGAGAAAGGAGAGAAAAAAATATGGGTGATAATAGAACCAGCTGGTGAGATATCCTCACACATTTGAGACCAGGCTGATGGTGAAGGGAGTGCTGATGGTTTCTCAAGGATGGTTTCTCCTCTGAAGGGAGTGTTGATGGTTTTCTCACCCGACATCCTGGGGTCCGTGATGTTGACCAGCTCAAATGCATGACCTGTCCTTCCATTGGCCATGCGGCAAGGTCTCCACAGATTCTGTCCCTCTGTGCCACACCAAGCAAGAGTGGTCGTTAACTAAAGACAGGGCCTCACAGCCTAGGAAGAGTGGACAGAGAGAAACATGAAGCCACGTGGCTATTTCACAACCAGAAGAGAGTCCTTACTACCTAAAGGAAGTCTGAGTGAAGCAGCGAACGGGGCCTGGTTTGGAAATATTTCTAGGAAATGTTTTCTATGAAAAATTACCGAGGAAAGAGCTTACTCAGCCGCACAACCTTATCACCGAAGTTATCAGGTGTTAGTGTGTAACCTTTTGCAAAGCTTGGATTCTTCTGCCGTGTGAGAGGCACCGTCAATGGAAGGGGCAGAGGGAACGAGCATTTATTATACACAACATGCCAGACATTAATCCTCACACCAGCCCTATGGAGGTGTTGTCCCTATTTTACGGATGAGAAAGCTGAGGCTGAGAGAGGTTAAGAAAGTTGTACAAGACCCTAAGCTGTTAATTGGCAGAGCTGAGATTCAGATCTGGATCTTCCTGGCTCCAAAATCCATTCCCAATGTAACACACAAGACTGATTGCAACAACTTCCCTGTGGGGGACACGGGCAACCTTGGGAGCAGTCGTGAGTCAAAAGCCACCACCTTTGGATTTGAGTGGCAACTAAAAACCTGTCTTTCTAAACATGTCCCTCTCACTCATCTCTGTAATTTCCTGTGAGTAGCTGGGTACTTTAGTTCTCATTTTCTTTTAAAATGTGAATGATCCAGAGAGACACTTCCTATAAATAAATCTTTCAGATACTTTATTTTCTTTCCTTTTTTTTTTTTTTTTTTAAGAGAAAGAGAAAGGGCAGGGTACCTGGGTGGCTCAGTTGGTTAAGCCTCTGCCTTTGGCTCAGGTCATGATCCCAGAGTCCTGGCATGGAGTCCCACATCAGGCTCCTTGCTCAGCAGGGAGACTGCTTCTCCCTCTGCTACTTTCTCTGCTTGTGCTCTCTCTCTCTCTCTGTCAAATAAATAAATAAAATCTTTAAAGAGAGAGAGAGAGAGAAGGAGAGAGGGGCCAAGGGGCAGAGGGGGAGGGACAGAGAGAATCTTGGAGAGAACAGGCTCCACGCTCAGCACAGAGCCCAAGGAGGGGCTCAGTCTCAAGACCTTGAGATCATGATCTGAGCCAAAATCAAGAGTTGGTTACCTAACTGGCCGAGCCACCCAAGTGCCCCCAGATACTTTATTTTCTCAAGGCCAATCTTGATAGCATTAGACCATGGTTCACCTGGGGAGGAGACAGAGGGGTTTATAGAGGAAATGGCAAAAAGGGAAGAGCTGGAGGTGTCAAATACATGAATCTATTTCAAAATTTTACCTGAGGCTGACCTCAGTGATCTTTTTTAATTTTTAGGAAGCGTGTTCTCTATTTTAGAATGTACATACCAATTTCATGGTATTGTAGGACAAGGGCCATATGTATGTGGAAGACTAAGGGATTTGTATAAATGAATATAAGAAAGGTGTGATGTGGTGCTAGTTCGATCTGTAAATGACTTCATTTTTTGTGACCAAATTCACTCTTCCTAATCCACGTGGCTCCATTCTCTTGACCATTCAGCAAAGATAAGTGGGAAAAAAAATCTCTGGACACTAGAAACACTAGAGACCAAGTTATATAGACCAGATTTGTTGGAGAAAGTAAGGTCTAATATAGCAAACTGAAAGAATTGCCTTCTAGGAAAAGACTGAAGGCATTTTTTTGTGATTTTCAACATTATTTTCTCTTATATTAGAAACATCGTTTCTATCAATCTTTTAAAAAAATAAATAAATAAGTGCTGTATTAGAATTTACCAGCAGAGGGGAGTAAAGGAACACAAAATACCTTTCAGTTCAGGATAATCGTGCATGACCAGGGTAGCAAAGTCGGCAAACCCATGCCTTTTTATTAGCCAGTGGATCCACGTGAACACATTAAATTTTATGAACACCTCAGTCTGCAATAGAGGCAAACAAACAGATCTGTAGGTTATAAAGGCATTGACCTTTCTGATTGGAAGGTATAAGAGATGAAAGAATGGACTATTTTAGTGCATTTTTATGGCCAGGTTTGCCAAGTATGAAGGTTTATTTTCCAAGTTTCTTGAAGCTGTAGTGAAATCAATTGTATTATACTCAAATCAAAATTTTTCCTAATTTTGTATGCCTATTTAGAAGGAAATTCCTGTGAGATGCATTTTTTTTTAAAGATTTTTATTTATTTATTAGAGAGCGAGAGAGTGAGAATGAGAGGGGAGAAGGTCAGAGGGAGAAGCAGACTTCCTGCAGAGCCAGGAGTCCGATATGGGACTCGATCCCAGGACTCCGGGATCATGACCTGAGCCGAAGGCAGTTGCTCAACCAACTGAGCCACCCAGGCGCCCCCTGTGAGATGCATTTTTAAGACCACTCTATATCACGGTAGATGGAAATATGACTTGTATAAACTGTACCTCAGACATACGCAGCCTTTCCTTAGACAGAGAGTGGATGTGGGGACGCGATCTGGGGCCAGTTCAAAATAAACGAGGAAGTGCGTGAGCACACACACATGCACACGTACGACCTTTGAGAAACCAGTTATTCACCTCTAGATGAATGCTAGTTAATGTTTCCAACCCTCTTTCCCTATGTCTTGAAAGAAGGAGACTCTGGGGATTAGAATTATGAACGCTTACCTAGACGGAATAGATTGCACGTTCATTGTCATCAACCTGAAATGCCTGGTGATTCCTGTACTGCATTAGAGACAAAAAGATACTGAAGAGGCCATTGAGTCAAGCTGAGGAGAACATTGAGAGTATATTTTGCAATGAGATATCTCTTGTAGAAACCAGAAAGCCAATCAGCTTTCTGGTTAATAAATGGGAATCCGGATATCTAACCAACATGCTATTCGCCGAGTTTCTCCTTCCTTTTCATTCACTCCGTAGTTCTCCTAGAGTGGTGATAAAAGATAAACTGAGACGTGTTAAATAAGTTAAGAGTTTATTTGAACAAGAATCTATTGGAATCCTACAGTTCCACACTGGGAGTGGTTAGGTGTGCTTCACCAACAGGAGCTCAGGGAGAGACTTTTAATAAAGAAAAGGTGAAAACAAAGCAAGGAAATTGTTGATTGGCAATAGCTTAAAGCCTAGTTGGCTGTTTGTGATTGGCTGTCTTCAGGTTTTGATTTTGTAACCTTGCGGCATTTACAGGCTTGGATTTTGGTTCCCTTACATAGGCTGCCAAGGCATGAGAGCCACTTCAGTCCAATGGTCTCCTTGCTTAATTTAACAGTGGTAACTAGAGTTTTGTGCTCTTACCAAGAGTTCCAATCTGGTAAGCCAGAGAGGAAAATGTCAGCTTTAGATTTCACTTCATTTAAGGTCCGCTCATCAATTTCATCTTCATTGGCTTTTTATATAGGATCTAGGAGTCATACCATCCTCTTTTTTTTTTTTTTTTAAGATTTTATTTATTTATTTGACAGAGAGAGAGATACAGCAAGAGAGGGAACATAAGCAGGGGGAGTGAGAGAGGGAGAAGCAGGCTTCCCACCAAGCAGGGAGCCCAATACGGGGCTCGATCCCAGGACCGGGGATCACGACCTGAGCCAAAGGCAAACACTTAATGACTGAGCCACCCAGGCACCCCCATCCTCTTTGTCTTAATGAATATACTGTATACACTGTTATTTACCTGGTTTAGCAGGTTTGAAGGTCTTTTATTCATGTGATGTTTTCCAGTCCCAGTACATCAAGTGTTGGTAGGAAGACTTAATATATCATCCATAGACCCACCATGGTTCCAGAATGTGTTTTCATTTGCTAAGATAGGCTTGATTTGTTCCTGGTCTTGGTGAGGGTATTAGAGCTCAGCACCCCAGGCAATCAAGGAATTCTGGGACTGCCGGGGAAGGGTGAAAAAAATGGAATGTTAGCTAGGCTTCAAAGATAGAGCATTAAAAGGGGATTAAAAGGCAATCCAGGGAGGAGAAAGCGGTTAGTAAGAACACAGTTCTATACTAGACAGTATCTAATGAGTTATAAAGAATGACGGCAGGGTTCAAGTAGTGGAGATACCTTAGTCTTCAAGAGTTGAGGGGATGCCCTATCAGAAAACATGGAGCAAAGAAAAGACACTGTTTGGGGTCTAACACACATACATGGGAATGACTCCGATAGGTTTCTCTCTCTCCCTAAATTAATAAATGTAGATGTATTGAATGGCTAAGGATAATAACTGTTTCAGAGTTTTGGAAGTAAATGAGAATATGTATGCAAGCTTCCCAGCTCCAGTGGGTACCTAGCCAATATTAACTTCCTTTCCATTCCCCAGTCATCAAAATCTATCCCAGAAATACCATTCTCCAAGAAAATGGCAGTTGGTAAGCATTAAATGTTACAAATCTCAGAGTGTTCCATAAAGCACATTATCATCAGGAATTTTAATAATAAATATAAACATAAATAATAAATATTGTGTTTCTCCATCACCCTCTTGTGCTCTGTGTTCAAGAAAATAGTCCCTTCAAACTCATAAAAAATGTTCACACTTAAATTTTCTCAATAATTCGTTAAGGCAAATCTTTTCTATTTTTCTCCAGCAACAGACGCGATGCAAATGTACAATGGTTGGAAATGTTTCTAAATGAAATCACTCTAACAACTCAAGCATTTCCCCAGCTTCTGTTCTGGATGGCACATAGGTACTATTTTTGCAATGTGGGCTAAATGCCTTAAAATGAATTTCACTGTTAAGGAAACAATTATCCCTTCGTTTGATGGCAAATTTTCCCTTTCATAAAGACTGCCAAATTTATGGGGGTGAAGGGGAGAGCAAAATAAGATATGGTGTTATGTTTGCACTTAGAGTAAGGTTATTTTGTGTGTCGGGCCATTTTGGTAGATAATGTTAGATAGTGACATGGTCGCTTAGCAACCCTGTCATCGACAAACTCAGGATCCCTGTTTTACTGGGAAATCATAAGGAGCGATACCTAGGAGAGTCCATCTATTGTTTTTGATTTTTTACAAAATATTTCATTGGAGTTCAAATGACTAAGGTAGGATTAGAAATTTAGATAGTAGGATTTGTATTTCTGTTGTTTTAATAATGGGGGAAGAACATTGATCAATTTTCAACCTTGGCTGAGTACTAAGAGACTTGCGGTGAAGTACGGGAAGGAGTGATCTCCCCTTGCAGGAAAGCCACGTGCCCAGAACAGCTGTTCTTACCTCCTCTTGCCCAGGGCTAACATCTCCACTTGGACTTTTAAGCCTGGCAAGTTTTTCACTTCAGGATTCTGTTTAATCAATTTCTCCCTCTTCTCTTCCATTTCCAGTTTTTCCTTCCAGCTAAAAACATACTCATCTCAGAAAAAAAACAAATAAAAATAAAAACAGAAAACTTTCTTTCCGCTCTCCAGTTACCCTCCCATCCTTTCCTCTCCTTTTGACAAAAACCTTGAAGAGCGTTCCACATAGATGGTTTTCAGCTCCTCACCTCCCTTGAGTCACTGCAATCTGAATCCTAAGGCCTTTAGTCCACTGAGAACACCCTGGTGACAATAATCTGGTTGCCAAATGCACTGGACAGGGGCACCTGGTGGCTCAGTGGGTTAAGCCTCTGCCTTCGGCTCAGGTCATGATCTCAGGGTCCTGGGATCGAGCCCCACGTCGGGCTCTCTGCTCAGTGGGGAGCCTGCTTTCCCCTCTCTCTCTGCCTGCCTCTTTGCCTACTTGTGATCTCTCTCTCTCTCTCTCTCTCTCTGTCAAAAATAAATAAATAAAATCTTTAAAAAAATAATTCACTGGACAGTTTTCAGTCAATATGTCACTTCTCTGGCCAACCTGAGAACTCTTTCCTTCTGGCTCTTCTGACCGTTCCGCATGTCTCTCTCATTCTGTCAACACCGGGCTTCCCTGAGTTTTATCTTTTCATCTGCAGTGTTCTCCTCCTGTGCTGTATGGTCTGCTGAGTGAGGTCATCCCCTCCCGTGGACTTCATTAATTATCTGTAGTGACTTCCAAATCTATGTTGTTCTGGCTCAGACCTCATTCTGGAGCTCCAGGCTCATTTCCAGCTACCCCTATAAATATCTCTCCTTCTGTATCTTCTTGTCCTCCTAGTGCCCCCACCTCAATAGCACCAACAGCCTGCTTGCTCCCATCCTTTTGTCTCATCCCAGTTAACGCCATCACATCCACACAGTTTTCCAAATCAGAAATCCGAGTATTCCCGGATCCCTTGCCTTCCGTTATAAACCACATCAAGCAACTCATCAGAGCCCATATTCACCTCCCAAGTCCACATTCACCAGAGTTCATACTCAACTCTTAAGTATCTTTTTAATCTAGCCTATACTAATATCCCTATTTCATTCAACGTGTATTCAGGACAATTGAAATTTCCCAGTTGTCCTCCTTAGCATTGGTCTTGTCCTCTCCACCTTTCCCCGCACCCATCCATCTCACTTCCCTGATCATGGAATTAACACCTTCTTCTAGAACACCGCATATCAATCCTTCACATTTTGCTCTTGCCTGCATGTTAGCATCAACTCTACTATTTGCTTTGACACACTCCTTTGTGCCTTTGTCACACTCCACTGCAGATCCATGCTCTGACCATCTCCATGAGAAATATCCTGTGGTTTCCTAAATTGAATGTTCTTCCGTCCCTTTGTACCTTTACATATGCAAAACCCTGGGCCTACCCTTTCTGCTTCTCTGCCTTAAGAACTTTATGGTTTAAGAATCAGCTCAGCCATCACCTTCTTGAGGTTCTCTCCCCAGGGAGGACTTAAGTACTCCTTCCTTAGTGCTCTGTCACATTTTATCTGAACGTAATTGACCCTTATGACTCACATATGTGATATAAATGTAATGTACTAATTATGTATTTACAGATCTGTCCTTGATGAAAGTGTTAGCTCTCTGATGGCATGCAAGAAGTCTTTTCTAAAAAAGTCCCTATATCCTCTTTTCCCTAGCACAATGTAGGTGCTCAACAAAGACTGAGTGAATGAATGAACAAACATAAAGTATTTCAACAGTGAACATTAGAGGACAGGGAAACAGACCCTAATAGAAGTTGTGTAGCCTGTTAGTTAAAAATCAATAAGATATAGGGTGCCTGATCTTATTTGACAGAGAGAGATCACAAGTAGGCAGAGAGGCAGGCAGAGAGAGAGGAGGAAGCAGGCTCCCTCCTGAGCAGAGAGCCTGATGCGGGGCTCAATCCCAGGACCGTGAGATCATGACCTGAGCCGAAGGCAGAGGCTTAACCCACTGAGCCACCCACGCGCCCCTGAAAGCAGGTCTTGAAGAAATATCTGCACACCCATATTCATAGCAGCATTGTTCACAATAACCAAGAAGTGAAAGCAATGCAAATGTCCATCAACAGTTGAATGGATAAAGAAAATATGACTTATACATGCAATGGGAAATTATCCAGCCTTCAAAAAGGAAGGAAATCCTGTCATGATACAACATGGATGAAATTAGAGGACATTATGCTACGTGAAAGAAGCCAATAACAAAAACATAAATTTTGTATTATTCCACTCTTATGTTATATGTGAAGTAGTCAAATTTTTAGGAACAAAAAGAAGAATGGCGATTACCAGGAGCTCAGAAATGGAGAAAAGGGGGAGTTGTTTAATGGATATAGAGTTTCAAAACGAAAAAGTTCCAGAGATAGTGGAAACATACTTATCACTACTAACCTGTACACTTAAAAATAGTTAACATGGTAGATTTTCTATTATGTGTTTTGTCACGATAAAAAAAAATCAATAAAAGCACAATACATTGTCTGGAGGCCGAGGGCTCGATAGGAAGACTAAACATTTATGACTTCTGCTTTCATAGATCGTATCAGGCTGAATGTATTTATATTGTTTACCTTGAATGCTTTTCTTCGCAAAAAATTCTATAATATAAATAGCATAATATTTGAATAGAATAACAAAACATGACAATGTGAATTGGCTTGGATGGATTATAATACGGTATGAATAACCAAAAAATTCCATTTCCTTTCTCAGGAAGGGTGCTCTACCCTTTCACCATCTCCATTATGCTTATGTTTTGAGTACCATGGAGTGATAGAGTTCAACATTAACAGAACTAGCGGTAGTTCTATTGGAGCTTGTAGTCTGAACACTATGACCCAATGCAGACAATTACCTAAAAAGCTTAGACAGTTGACCAAAGGGTGCACAGGAAAATATACACACATGCACATGAACATGCACACTTGCACAGACACACACCCCACTTGTGGAAGCTCTTGATGCATTCTTGAGTCAGGCTCTTGAATAATTAAGTAATGTTGAGAAAATATGTATTTCCCTAAGAGCATATGTTGAGAAAATGTTTCTAAAGAAGAAGGTAAAGCAGGAACTTAAAAATGTCTCTACCGATCTCCATTGACTTAAAAAAGTTGACATGAAATCTACAAAGAGCAATCACCACTCATGCAAAAAGTGGACCTCCCTTTGAGCCATGTTTTTGGTCTTTAATGATCCTTTAACAGCAGGAAACATCTCGCACGTTCCCTTTAGGGTTTCAGAAATTTCCTTTTTCTGAACCTATACATTTTTTATCTCTCCCATGGAAAACATAAACACCAGGGGTAAAATGGAATTCAGGCTTCTTAAATGATTCCCTACTCTAATGTGGCTCATTTTCCATCATTGAACCTCTGGGGTTACTTCAATTTTAAAAAAGCCTGTTAGCCACCGAAATTGAAGCAGTTGATTCAAACTGGCAAAACTGACAAGGAGGGGACCTGTGAAAATCGCCATGTGCCTAAGGGGTAAGGGAAAATCCCTGATATAATACTCCTTTCCTTTCTATCTGCCACTTAGGGTTGTAGTGCAAACTCTAGGCCTGGCTTCTCATCCCTTCCAAATCCGTAGGAAGTGCTTCTCTGCTAGTCTGAGCCCTGCCATTTCTGAATTGCCTGGGAGCTATAGAAAAACATCATTAACTCAATCTGTGTTAACCTGAAAAGCTAAAAATAAAAATAGCATCGAGGAGGCCACTTCCTTAGATCCCTGTTATTTCATGTAAGGATTGTATTTTTCCTTGAGCTACTGTTGCTTGCTGACCATTTCCTCATTCGAGCTGCTCTTTTCTTCGTCCGGCTTTATTGAGACATAACTGACATATAACATTGTGTAAGGTGTGAACACCGTGATGATTTGATGCCTGTCTATACTGTGGAATGATTACCAACACTAAGGTTAGTTAACACATCTATCACTTCACATAATTACTGTGAGGGGAGGGAAGGTAAGAACACTTAGAAACTACTCTCTTTTCAGCTGTTCTTTTAAAATTTCATTTTGCATCTAGCTCTGCCTAGATGCAAGTTTACTTGGAAAAAGGAGAAATATCCTTCTTCGCTCTGTGCAGAGGCAGGAAATGGAGGGGAGCAGGTCTATGATACTCCGGGACCGCCTCCCTAGGCCCACATGTATTTATGCAGATGGCACTACATAAAAGTGAATTCCTTTAAAAAGCAGGCATAATGGGAGAAATCACAAAAGCTAAAATCTTTTAGAAACTCTTTGAGAGAATATGGAGGAAGAGATGTGAGGCAGTGGAAGGTTTCTAGACTGATGGAGTGTGTGGTACAAAGACAATAATATGCTAAACCTTGCTTTTTATTTGCTTGCTTGCTTGCCTCTTTGTTTTTTGGTAGGAGACTGCCACAGAGCTACTGACATTTGATTCCTTTTCTCCCTCAGCAAATCATCCTGGGAAACAATTGCTTGGTCTTCTGATTCCAGCTGAAAGAGATTTCTTATAGAGAGGCACAGTACCCCAATTTTACCTATAAATGATGACCATGTAACTTCTCACATAAACCAAGACACATTTCAAAGTCAAAGTGGTCAGTCAGAAGAATTAATGGACAGTAATTGATCTACAGCTGGTGAAAACCAGGACGGATGGGCAATAATTCACCACGAGGCCCCTGGGTATCGGCAGTAATCCAGATCAGGGATTGGCCCACTTCAGTTTCTCAGGGGGCTCATGGGGGATGCTCTTTCCTTCCAAAGACCCTGCAAGCATGGGTGAAACTGCAAAATCTCTGGGCGATTCTCTTTCTGGTTTACACTGTAGCCTCAGAAAGAAGTCTCTTATTTTGCTTGTTCGGATGCTTATTGACAATTGTCTATTACCGTCTCCATGAGTGTGCAAGAGGCACCATCACAAGTACCACGAGGTTGGGGGCGTAAACCACAGAAATGTATTTTCTCACAGTTCTCGGGGCTGGATGTCCAAGGTCAAGGTGTCAGCAGGGTTCGTCTCCTCTGAGTCCTCCCTCGTTCTGAGATCACCGCCTTCTCACTGCATCCTCACAAGGTCGTTCCTCCCAGTGCGTGGAACCCTAGTGTCTCTCTGTGTCCTAATCTCTGTAAGGACACCAGTCAGATTGGAATAGGGCTGACCGTAAAGTCCTCATCTTAATTTACTTACCTCTTTAAAGGCCTCATCTCCAGAAACAGTCACATTCTGAGGCCCTAAGGCTTCAACATATGAATTTTGGGGAGAAACAATTCAGTCCATAATACTGCTGCTTCCCCATCTAGCTCTCTGTCATGTAGTCATTCATGAACCATGAATTGGACTCACTAGACATCTGCTCTGCCAGCACCTTGAACTTAGACTTCCCAGCCTCCACACTGTGAGAAATAAATGTAAGTGAGTATTTTTCTGATTTTTTTGTTATAGTAGCCCAAACACAGACAAGATCTGATCATTTGGCAAGTTACAGATAGGTGGATTTACAGGGGGAAATCTGGATGAGGTACACACCCGGCTGTGTCAGACCTGAGCCATGTGCTGAGCTGTAATAAAATAGGAACTGGGAGACTGAAATCACTTCAAAATACTACAGTCAAGTTGCTTGGATGTCAAATGCTTACTGAAGTCAGAAAGTCTGTCTGTTTTCATTATAGTCTCAAATGAGGGAGCCCCACGCAAGCCTTCCAGGCTGATGCCTTGATGCGAGCCAGCAGATCAGCACTCGTTCTCCTCAGGGGGTGGCAGCTGGGGAGCTCCTGGTGACATTTCATTCTTTCCATGAGAGTGTCAACATGGTTTCCTCTGATACAGAAAAGTGATCTACAGGGATCAGAAATTTGAAAAGAAGTAATGCAAAAAGTATTATTTAGCTTTCATAGTTAATAGCATTTATGGGCTGCAGATAATTAAATGTAGGGCTGAAACCATGAAGTCATCAGAACTGGAGGAACTTTGACAGGTTCCAAATTCATCTAGAAAGATCTTCAAGAAGGCCAAACCATGACTGCGGAAGGATGAGGAAAGTTGGGGGAACCCTTATGATGAGACCTTCTGGCCTAAATGGCCAAATGGGATTGATTGTTGGGTCAGATGTGTGTTTTTCAACACCAAACAATTTTCCAGTTCTCAGCAGACACTGACTGGGTGTTCTATAATTTAATTCAATTCTGACCCTACCTACCTGGAGATAATGTCAGATACCACAGGTTAAGGGCTTGGTCCCACAAGACTGCCCCCACTTCAAATGCCATTTGCAAGGCCAGGTTTCTGTGTTTCTTATGTTTACCAATTTATTTGAAGGATAAAATAAAAGATATAGATAAGCAGCCAAATGAAGAGGTACAGAGGGTAAGGTCTAGAGGTCCCCCAAACACAGGAACTTCCATTCCCAGGGAACTGGGGTATGCCACCCTCCCACATGTGGGTGTATTTATCAAGGTGGAACTCATCAGTTCTTGTTGTTCATGAGTTTTAATAGAGCTTCATCTATAGCCACCCCCTTCTCCTTCCCAGAGGTAGGTGGGTGAGGCCAAAAGTTCTCGCCTCTAATCACTCGCTCTTTCTGGTGACCAGCCCTATATTGAGGTTACCAGACCCCACCCTAAACCACCTCATTAGCATAAACTCAGGCGGGCTCAAGAGGGGAGAAAATAGGCAGGCCAAAGAAACGGACCAAAGTTTGACTCTGGTGCGTCTCAAGAAATTGATTAGGGTAAGCATCTGAGGGTCGGGGAAACTCAAGGAATGGGCAGGGAGCAGACGCTCAAGGCTCAGCACAGAATGACAAGTTCCACATTGCCAGTCTAATAATTGTCTGATGGCTGATCAAAGTAGATGCCTTTTGGTCAACTCTTGATTAGTTTACCCCCAGTCTGGGTAGACAAGGCATCCGTGAGCCGGCCGGCATCTCCCAGCCTGCACCGCGCCTCAGCGGGATCCAGCTTCTGCACTCTCAGTGCCTCTCTATCGCCCAAGTGCGATTCACTCTGCCAAACGGTCCTCACCCTCCTAACCCACCTGGAACACTCACTCCTCAAGACTCAGTGCAGGAGCTTCTTTCTGAGTAGAACCTTCACGCCCACATGCCCCTGCCACCATCCCACCACCACACAGATACACATAACACACACTACACACATACATACACTTACACAAACCACATGCTCCCACACCAACCATACACGCGTGCGCCCCTCCTGACACCACCCCCCAAAATGAGGATCTTTTACTTGCAATACAGGTTGATATGTCTCTACTGTTATACACAGCATATAATTTTACTTTTATTTTTTTTAAGATTTTATTTATTTATTTGACAGAGATCACAAGTAGGCAGAGAGGCAGGCAGAGAGAAAGCGGGAAGCAGGCTACCTGCCTAGCAGAAAGCCCGATGTGGGGCTCGATCCCCGGACCCTGAGATCATGACCTGAGCTGATGGCAGAGGCTTTTACCCACTGAGCCACCCAGGTGCCCTCTATTTCTTTTTTTTTTTTAAAGATTTTATTTTTAGATAAGTTCTACACCCAACATAGGGCTTGCACTCCCGACCCTGAGGTCAAGATCCTGAGATCAAGAATGGCATGCTTCACTGACTGAGTCAGCCAAGGGCCCCCCAAGTGGAGTGAATTGCAGATTAAGTCTATCAACCACCGCTGAATCTAACCCCACCCTCCTACCCCCACTGACTGTAGAACTGATACAATTTTGGAACCCCAAGCCTATGTCAGTTCAAAATCTGTTACAGGTGGGTAGAAGGAAGTCACAAACTACTGACAACTTGTGATTTAATAAAAAATGATATGCACTCCATTTTCTTTGTTCAAGTAAAAAGAGAAAGATCTCTGGCATATAAACAAGCTTGTGAACTGGAAAGGCCATATCTCTTTTTTCCTATTAGGGAAGAGGCACTTAGCCTCTAGCTTCTCTTCACCTTAGCTCTTTACCCCCTGAAGATTTGTTATTTCCAACCTGACACCAAGTATCTCCTTAGCAACGATCTCAAATAGGGTCAGCTTTATCTCTTTCCCGGTGAGGATTACTTCTTTCTTTAAAAAAAAGAAGAAGGCATTCCTTTTATAGTTATAAACCCAAGCCTAACAGAATATGATTTTTAAAGCAAACAAGAGTAAAACGTAATTTTACAACAGAAGCCCCTATAATTGGAAGTCTAATTATACCATAGAGGGTAAAACTTGTCTAAGAACGAAGTCAGTTATGAAGTAGCTATGAAATGATCAAAAAGTCAGCTATGAGGAAGAGTACACAATGAAGGAAAAGCAAGAGGCCTCAGCTCCTGGTCCCTAAATTATCTAGAAAGCTGAGCTTTATCATTAATGGGAGATTTTAGTGTTTCTGCTGGAAGGAAAATGAAGATACTACATTCTCTTGCTGCATCTTGGGTTGCCCTGAATGTAAGCTCTTTTAAGGGGCTGACGTTATATACCCTAAAGGGCAGAACAAGGTTTTATAGCTGTGGGATTGGAGAAGGGCTGGTTGTTCTGTCTTCCAATTCATTACCACACATCATCTATGGCTTTTGGGTAATTGAGCAAATAATGCCCTTGACAGCCATTCTCCCTGTACAACGCCAAGGCAAGGTAATTAATTAAGGCCAGAAGGGGATTGTTAATGGCTGTTAATGAACCACAATTGAGGGAATTACCTAGGATAGCACTCTTAGTGTCTGTAAAAGTGCATGAACAAGAGTAGTTCAGGAATCGAATGTTCCCAGTCCTTCCCGTCACTCTTCATCGCAGAAGGGCACATTAGAGATGAAATGACTGGGGAGTTTCCAGGACGTAGCCTTGCCTGATTACTCTTGTATAACTTGGAGTGGCTCTTTATTCTCGAACCCCATCATTTCCAGAGAAACTTTTCTAAGACACACACCTAATATGGAGCACACACTAAAATACAATGACTTGGATAACTAATGGTTTAGACAGTATTTGTTCAACAGTTTATGATGTAGCTTGAGTGTCTCACAAACATCCTGAAACAGGAGGTGAGGGACCCTCTGCCTTTATGAGATAAAGAAGTCATTATCTCAGTGGGGCCACATGAGGGACACAAGAAACAAGTGGAGACCAATGTGCCCTGATAATACATAATTGTGAAAATGAGGAAAGGAAACCTCACTTAAAATGGAACCGGGAAGCACTGTAGGGTTGCAGCTCATGCTTTTACCGTTCCTCTCAGCTTCCATAAGCAGCAGGAAGAAGGAAGAGAATTCTTATCTTGACAAGGGCGGACACTTTTCACGTAAGAATTTTATTTCTTGCTTTCAAGAAAATGAAGGCAGGGCCCCTGGCTGACTCAGTCAGTAGAACATGTGACTCTTGTTCTCAGGGTCATGAATTCGAGACCCATGTTGGGTATACAGGTTATGTAAATAAGTAAAAATATTTTTTAGAGAAAGAAAGAAACAGTGCACCAAGACCCACTTATAGCCAATGAGAAACCACCCCAAACTCAAACTTGTCCTCTAAAAAACTTTTGTTTCGGGCATTTGGGTGGCTCAGTCGTTTAAATGTCTGCCTTCAGCTCAAGTCATGCTCCTGGGACTCCACTGAGTCCCATGTCAAGTGCTCTGCTTAGCGGGGAGTCTGCTTCTCCCTCTCCCCTCAGCCCACTGTCATGCTGTCTCTCACTCTCTCTTTCACTGATAAATAAAATCTTAAAAAAAATTTTAAAAACTTTTGTTCAAAACAATCCTCTCCAATTTCCTCGTAAAATTTAATAAGAGCTGACCTTCCCTTTGTCTCCTCAGACTTGTCTCCTCCTTTGCAATTCCTCAACTATTCTGGGATGGACACATTTCACTGGTACAATAACTGGCTGTTTTGGTTTCAGTTGACATAATTGCCAAACCGCAGGGCATAGACCCTAAGTACTAAAGAAGTTTAGAGAAGTGAGAGACAGCTGTGTGGGCTGGGTGAGCAGAGCAGGTTGAGGAGGAGAGGTGGAATCCAAATTGGCAAAGACGAGCAGGGGGCAAGTATGGAGAAGAGCAGGAGGAGGATGGCCTGCAAGAGAGTCCTGTCTCCCTAGAAGAGAATTTCATACATACAATACAAACAAACAATTCATACAGGATAATCCTTCCTTCTTTATTGTGTTTTCCCCTTCTCCTTTTTCTGAAGTTTAAGAGACGATTTGAGATTACCGAGTATCACTACATCTTCCCCCGACACCCCCCCCCACACACACACATCAGGAGGTAGGCAGAGTGGCTCACACCACACACAGTTCTTTGGTGACAGAACATGGAACTAGACTCAGACAAGAAATCAGATCTCATACTTGTGAGTCTGGTGTCTTTCTTACTAGAACATGAGGTTAGCTAGGTAGTGAGAGGACAGATTACAAAAGATCTGAATATTGGGCAGAGAAGTTCAGGCATATGATGCAATAGACAAGGAGCCTCTTGCAGGGAAGTACATACTGAAGTGTTGGCAATAACTATTTTCATAATGCTTAAAATTTATTAACAGATTCCTATGTGTTGGGCTCTACAAAGAATCTCGCATGGATATTCTTTTTTTTTTTTTTAAGATTTTTATTTATTTATTTGACAGAGGGAGAGAGATCACAAGTAGGCAAGAGAGGGGGAAGCAGGCTCCCTGCTGAGCAGAGAGCCCAATGTGGGCCTCGATCCCAGGACCCTGAGATCATGACCTGAGCCAAAGGCAGAGGCCTTAACCCACTGAGCCACCCAGGTGCCCTCGCATGGATATTCTTACCTAAGGCTCACAACTATCCTCCATGGTGCTAATAAAATGTATTCCCATTTACAGATGAACATCTAAGCTTAGAGAAATTAGCTATCTTGCCCAAGCCAAGTAAGACTAGAGCCAGAAGTACTAAGAGCCGAGTTCTGCAGGATTATGCTTTATTGCTTTTCATGTAAGTCTAGCTTGTGGTCTTTATACCTTTTCTGCTCAAACACCCCTAAAACAGTGCTTCTCAGCTGGGGGTGATTTTCCCCTCCAGGGACATTTGGAAGTCTCTGAAGACACTTTTGGTTGTCACAACTGGGGGGCGGGGGGGAGATGCTACTGGCATTATTGGGAAAAGAACAAGGAATCCTAAACATCCTATCATGCATAGCGCAGCTCTCACAGCAAAGACTTATCTAGCCCCAAATGCTAGTGGTGCCAAGGATGAGAAGTCTTACCCTAAAAGGATCTTGAAAACTGATGATCCCTTCATGTATATTTAGGTGGACATGTAAATGTTTCAACATAAGTTTAAACAGTAGCAAGGATGTAATGTGTATCATTAATACTGATATTTAAAAATAAAAATCATATCAATCTTTTTAATGTATTCAGTAAGATTTAAACACCACATCAAATTGGTATCTAACACCATCCTTTTTTTTTTTTAAAGATTTTTATTTATTTGACAGAGAGAGAAATCACAAGTAGGCAGAGAAGCAGGCAGAGAGAGAGGGGAAGCAGGCTCCCCGCCGAGCAGAGAGCCGGATGCGGGGCTCGATCCCAGGATCGTGGGACCATGACCTGAGCCGAAGGCAGAGGCTTTAACCCACTGAGCCACCCAGGTGCCCCTCTAACACCATCCTTTTAAAGAGATACATGAACAAAGTATATTTCCATTCCACTTCCTCCAAGGATTATTCCAATGTAATATAGTTTATACTTATAAATCTTATAATTACAGAACCATTTTCTCTACAATGTTAACAATATATATACATACATATGTGTATATATGTGTGTGTGTATATATATATATATATACACATATAAATTTTAAAATATTTCCTGTGACCTGAAGGTTCTAAGTCTGTAGCTCCCAAACTATTTACACAGCTGTTTCAGAGGCTCTTCAGTGAAGTGGGTACTGCAGGGAATTTTAAATTTTCCAGGGTAACATATTATGAGCTACCAGTTTGGAAGTCATCCCCAGCTTCCATATTAGATTGAACTACATTCCTTGGATGTAGCTGGTTTTTTGGCAGTTGCAGTGATAAAAAAACCAGTCAGCACAAAAGTCAGTTTGGAAGAGGAAATGAGGGTGGTGGGGGCCGAATCTGATTCCCAGGGTTGAGAAGTTAGGCAGCCTACAATGAGGGCACATATCCCATTGGTAACTGTGGTTATTTAAGAATGAAACAAAAATATTATGTTTTCTTTCACTTTATGTGTTTTGTTTTGTTTTTTCAAATGGCTGTACACAGGGGCACAGGAGCACCTGACTTTGGGGCACAGGAGCACCTGACTTTGGGGGTCGCAAACAGGCCAGGTTTGGTCACTTGCCGCTGACAAAATCCAATGACAGAGAGGTGTGTGCTGGTGAAACAAATTTATTTCAATATGCCAATGCCTGGAGACAGCCTACTAGCATCTCAAAGACTCTCTCCAAGGTGCTGAAAATATTTCTAGGTTTCCATAAGGAAATTGTGGGGTGAAGGTGGGTGGGCAGTAAAGGTCAGGTGGATCATTGTCTTGGGGTCAATCCCACAGGATCATGAAGGCTCAGGGAAGTCCCTTAAGAAGGCGGTAGTTTCCGGTCCCAGCTCGGGATGCTTTGCCCACAGAGCAAGAATGTTTTGCCAACAGGGTCTTTTGCCTGAGTTAAGAGATAAGGATAAAGAGGAACTTAATCATTATAAAGCTTGAGGTCAACACAGAGGGCGTTGAAGTCCTCTTTCGTGGCTACTATGTTGCTAGGATATACATACTTATTAAGTTGTTTGAATCGAAGCACTTACTAGATGGAATAGATAGGTACTTCTTTTGGTTTGGGGACATGGGAAATTTACTAATTCATTAAGGGTGCTATGAAAGAAAATTTGGGAACCTCTGTGTAAGTGTTATGAAATAGTCTTCTGGGTTGACATATTAGCACAGTAACTATTAGTATGTAATATATCAAAATAACATTATTAATTTTGATAATTATTAAAGATAAAAGTAAAAAAAAATTGGAAATGCATCTCTAGTCAATGTCCCTCCCCCCCATTAACCGTATACCTGTGCATGAACAGTATTATGTACCTATGGATGAATATTACAACTGAATGTCAAATTGTATTCCTATTGTTAACCTTAAAAAGTAAAAGAGTTAGTTATTATACCAGTGAGATGAGTTTATTCAGGAATAGCAAAGGAATTGTAATTCAGGACATGCAAGCTATGGCAAACCACAAGCAGCTTTTGAGGTAAAAGGAGAGGAACTTTTATAGAGTTACTTTGTAGAGGGAGAAAAAAAAGTTGGGAGGGACTGAGACCAGAGTTCAGATGGTGACGGTTTCCTATTGGCTGAGTTGTGATATTTTCTTATTGGCTAAGCTTGTTACTGGTACTTTTCTTCTTGATGGGTCTGCAACTGACAGACAAGGTGGGGTGTGAGGGCTCCCCCTTCTGGCCTCACTCCTTTTTTTTTGTTTTTTTTTGTTTTTTTAGAGGGAGGGAGAGAGCACTAGTGCAGTGGGAAGGGGCAGAGGAAGAGGGAAAGAGACAATCTTAAGCAGGCTCCATGCAGGACGCAAGACTTGATCTCATGACCCTGAGATCACGACAAGAGCCAAAATCAAGAGTTGGAAGCTTAACTGACTGAGCCACTCAGGCACCCCACCCCACCGAACTGCATTTTAAATAAGGATTCCTTTATTTAGTTCCACACTATTTCTATTTTAATAGATGTAAGCAGTGAATAATCTTGTTTGCACAAATATCTGAAGGGTTTTATTATAGCAATGTCACTGAATTATATGCCAACAGTCATGTTGTGCTCAAGCATCAACAATGATTTTTAATGATCCATCAGCTCTAGTAGCATTTGTTTTGTTGAAAGCAAAGTTGGAAACATTTGATTTCCAAAAGAACATGTTATTCAGTCATTAGAGTGATTTATTTTCTCAGCTCCAGAATTTCCAACTGTGCCTTTGTTTGTGCCCTAGAGGTTTACAACCTGGGGCAATGCACTTTATCAACCTGTGGGAAGGATGAGAGGTATACTTTTCTGTTGTAAATGAGAAGAAGGGCTAGTGTGGAAGTGAGGTGGGAGGGAGAGGCTGCCAGTCTATCACTGGTTAACTCCCAATAAGATCCATGTTAGGCAAGTACGCTTGGAGAGTGAAGACTTGGCAATCGGTCCCCTTAAAACTGACTGTACCTACGTCAGTCTTGGAAAGCCTCTGCGTAAACCTAAGAGGACTGAGATCTCAGTGTGAAGACCACGGCCGACCTGAGAGAAGAGGAGTTTTACTCCAGGATGTGGACACCATGGCATCCTTCGCCACACCTATATGGGCTAGGGGTTAAGGGGCAAACATTTTGGGATCATGCCCTTCTTTTCTTTCTCTTCCCTGGGTTGCAGATGAAAATGGCCTCTGAAGTCAGATTGTAAGGTTTTAGTTTCCCCACTTACCAGTTTTCTAAATTTGCACAGGTGACTTAATTGTGTGCTTCAGTTTCCTAATGCATGAAGTGTTGGTTATTACAGTGTTTAGCTCATAAGATGGAGGTAAGAATTAAATGAATCCAAGCACATAAAGTTGATGCAGGCTGGCCGGGTCCGAGGACCCAGAGAGGGCCCTCAGGATCAGTCAAGAGGGTTCTTGGCTTTACATGGGATGAAAATCAAACATGAGCTGAGAGGAAGTGAAAGCAGAGTTTTTTTAAAGACATAGAGAGTGTAGATATGGACAGACCATCCAGGAGACTCAGAAACAGGAGAATGAGTCTCATCTTTGCTTGAGGTTTGGGGTTTTTATTAAGGTTGGTGGTCTAAAGCAGTTTCTCATCAGTAATCCAGGAACAAAGACGAATGTTTACCTGTCCTTCATAAGTCACTTATGCCCTGGAGCAGGGGCCTTGATGAGTCACCATGAGTCAGCCGTCTTGGAAAACCTTTATGAAGCCCTTCCCCCTCAGGCCTTAGATGGTATCTGTTGTACTGGAAGACTCCAAAGAAATGGTTAAATCTGAACTGGGGGTTCAGTGGGTTAAGCCTCTGCCTTCGGCTCAGGTCATTATCTCAGGGTCCTGGGATTGAGCCCTTCATCGGGCTTTCTGCTCAGTGGGGAGCCTGCTTCTCCTTCTCTCTTTGCCTGTCCCTCTGCCTACTTGTGATCTCTCTGTCAAATAAATTAAATCTTTAAAAAAAATGGTTAAATCTTGAACTTTATAAGGAGGACATATATTACCTGTTTTATAAGATACGTGTAAGGCGTGGGTGTATCCTAGCCAGAATAGAACCAGGGAATGAAGCAGTCTTTCATGGGCCTTTAGATTCCCTGTCTCAAAGCTCTCAAGAATAGTGCCTGGCATATGACAAGTACTCAATTAATATAAATGACTACAGAGGTTCAACTGTGCTCCTTTAGGGGGAATCCTGTTCTCCATCCTGGGAGGCCGAGCAGGACCCGGGTGGGATCCAGGGAAAATGGAGCTTTTGCGCCCAGTCCTTAAAGAGAAACTCTACACCTGAGGCTCATGGAGTAGGGAGATTGAAAGAACAGACTCGCAATATACTCAGAGGAAAGGAGTCAAGGAAGCAGCCTCTTGAGTTTTCTTCTGTTCTAAACAAAAAGAGCTTTCATGAGTTCCTGGGAATTTAGAGGCAAATTGCTAATCTATAGCAATTTGTGGGCTTGTGTTGGACGCTCCAAGCTTGAAGGGAACGGGAGGTCTCCATTGGGCTCCTCAATTAGGCTGACAAGACTGGAACTAAGGCTGTTGGGTTAACGCTTCGTCCCTTTCATTGTCTGGCATTAAGCACATTTATATCATTCTGCGTTTCCTTACTTACTCAACAAAACAAACTGTTCTGGTTTTGTTTCTTTTTTTCTTGGAGCACCGCTTTTGGCTTCTGCCTTGATAATACTTAGCATTTTTGTCAACTTTGCATTTGTCTGATATGTTGAAGCTGGGCATTGGGGAAGACAGGAGAGATAGCTTTGGTGCCACTAGGTGAGTTAAGCTGAGGAATCTATGAAATGAAATGTCTTAAGATGCCTAGGCTTCCCAAGGAGAAGGATTTGTGAAGACAAACATCTCTGAATGGGGGCAAAGATTATATTGATAGACTGACTCTTTCCTCCTCATTTGCTAGTTCCCCTGCTGCTTTGCTTGGTAAATAAGGCAGGTAGGGTGATGGAAAGCATGCAAACTGGAAAAGAATCAGGGTTTTTTGCAAAGGTCTTTCTTAGGTTGAGGGAAAAAAAAATAATCCTGTAATTTTAACACATGGATCCTTGTTCTGACCTTTGGAGCCACACAATCTGCTCTATCCTCCACGCCTGCTCAACATGGCCGACAGCTATCACCCCCCCCCCCCCAGTTGTGTCTCCTCACCAGCCCCAGGGAAATTCTGGAACTGCTTCCCTGGGCTGAGTCAGGCCTTGTGGGAAACGCACCAAATCCGTGCTGGAGTTTGTCTGTCCGCAGGGATGGAGGCCCTGTTTACTCCATCCATGATATAGCTGGAAGATATTTCAAAATTCTTTGGTAAAAAGTCAGCTTATGCCCTGGGATTTTTCTAACCTGACTAAAAAACCAGATGCTTCTCTGTTGCCTGCAATGCATTCATTGATTAGGCTTCAATCCACTCATCTCAGCAGATGCCATGATGAAAGTGTTTGGTATTCGCCTTCCTGCAGCCTGAGCCCCCTAAGTGGGCAGGAGCCACGGTGCCCTTGGGCTTCTTGCTTGAGTCTGTCGTCAGGGCTGCTCTGGAAGTGCTGACAGTGCTGTGCTCCAGGAAAAGGGGGTCAGGCTGGGGTATGCATGTGAACTCAGCCTCCTGGGCTTTTCCCTTCGCCCGCACCCACACGGGGGATGCACGCCGCAGATCTAGCCGGTCCCGACTCCTAGAAGCCTACTTACGCCAGGCATCTGCATTAGGCTAGAGGGTTCCCAAAGCAATTTGTCCCATGTTCCAGGGACCACTTTCTAATGTGTTCTCAGGATAAGGATCATTTATTGAAAGCTTCCTAGTGGTTAGCACTGTGCTAAAGATTTCTTTAACTCACACAGTGAGTAATGCTCATTGAACCTATGCCAGAGGTTGTATTATGATACCCATGTGGAAGCTTAGTGAGGTAAAGCAACTTGTCCAGTTAGTAGCAGAGCCAGAGAGGCCACCATGCTATCCCAGGAAGGGTCATCTAGTCGGTTCTATATGCTAGTTAGGCTTTTGTGCAAAGAGGCAGAAAAGTCAGAGGATGAGGGCACTATGAAGGCCCCCATTCACGAGATAGGATGTGACTGTGACAGACGGATTCTTGAAGATTCTGTAGCGAGGAGCCTGCTTTTCCCTCTGTGTCTCCCCCTGCTTGTTCTCTCTCTCTCTCTCTCTCTCTCTCTCAAATAAATAAATAAATCTTGGGAGGCTTGGGTGGCTCAGTCAGTTAAGTGTCTGAAATGAAGATTCTGGAGGGGTGTTATTATTGCAACAAGATCTATAATATCGGAAAAGTCCTCGGGCTTCTGAGGACCCTTTATTTCCCTGTAGGATCATCTCATGGAATATGAATCTTGGATGCCAGGTACATATGGCCAAGGAAGTCATCTATGACCCTTTTTCCCCCCTTCCTTTTTAAATTTAGAAGATAGAATCATTGCAGGTGAACATTTTTGCTTTACCTTGGGGAAGGGAGTAGAAAGAGTAGGAGAGAGTGACAGAGCACGATAGGGAGTATCATGGACTGATCCCTGGAGGAGGAAGACTAAAATCATTATCTCCATCACATAAAAAAATCCCCCAAAGTCATGAGCACCTCGTTATAAAACAGCACACACAGCCGCCGGAACCCAGCTCCATTTAACAATGTAACACTACGGTATGCAGACTAATTTTAAAAATCATCTCTTAGTTACTAATTTGAAGGCAGTGTCATCACACATATGACTGAATTTCTATGAGCCTTCGTTTCCTCATCTATAAAATGGGGAGCATAGTATCTACCTTGTAGGGTTGTTGTAAAGATTAAATGGAGTAATGTTTCTAAAATGACTAGCTTGGTGCTGCTATCCGATCATTAACACCTTCTTTTGCTTTCTTTCCTTCTTTAAACTTATTTTAATGTACACATAACCTAAAACATATCAGTAAAATTTAACCTCCATAAAGGTCCATACATGAAAAGAACAAAAGAAAATGCCTATATTTATCTCTTCTTTATTTTGAAATTTTAAATCTCTAGAAATACATGTGTGTATACAAATAATAAAAAAACAAATATATACATATATATGCAGTGCTTACTCACTAACAACTTGGCAAAATTCGTTCTGAGTTCTTGATCTTAAGATTCAGAGGGCAGGAAGTAGTATTATTAGAGGATTAATATTACAGAATTTATGAGGAAACCTAAAGTGATTTGATTTATTTGGCCAAGGAAAGAAGGTTAAAGAGGGACTGTAGGAGAGACAAGAATTTTGTTGCTTTATTAGATGAAGCGTGGGGGGATGGTGTGGGATGAAGGACATAGGCTCTGGAGTTGGGCCAGTTTCCAACCCTGCCTCTGCCACTTTCCAGGCTGAACAAACTTCAGTTTTTTATAAAAATAACCTCTATGTTGCAGAGTTGGTGGGGGGATTAAATGAAGTGGCGTACATAAAGGGTTCAGCATAGCAGCAGCCCATACAAGGCTCTCAGTAACACTATAGGAAGGTGATGATGAGTATTGCCATGCTGTGTGGGGAAGACAACCACGTTCATGGCAAAAATACACCACAGACATCAGTGGGCCAATGCTTTTAGCTATGTGATTTGGACCAGCTTCATCTTCCTGCACCTCAGTCTCCAGCAGATGTGCCTGCCTGGTTTATTTCAGTTTTCATAAACTCACAGGAAATACTATGGGGGAATCTTCTAGAAAAATATAAAGTGGGTCACAAATGCCCGAGATTAATATGAAACGATGGGCTAGTATACAGGTTGAGGCACGAAGTCCAAGTATTCTAGGGTTTCATCTCTGAATGTGTAAGCCTGAAGATGCTATATTATTCTTTTTTCCATAAAACTCGCCTTCTCTCCTCACAGTTAGAATAGAACCACCTACAGTCCTCAGAGGTAAGGCGTGCAGGTCACAGAGAAGAAGTGTCTGTGATTTCCGTATAGGTTATTTCAGAATCTGATCTGCCCAGTCTTCCCTCTCCACCCAGGCTAGCATTTCTTTGTTTTTCTCCATGATGATCAGACATACTACCATTCTCCGGGCTCCTGGAGGCCTTGGAATTTTCTTGATTCTACCTCTGGCTCCTCATCCTATAAGGAATACTCACTCTTCCTTCGATATGCTTTTGTGGCTTGACTTTTTTCTCTTCATTCCACACCCATTGCTCTTTTCCAGGCCCTTCGTCACTCATGCCTAAATGACTCCCCATTTCCTGAGGGGTTAGATCGTGGGTTCTTCTTGTCCTAGGCATGCTGCAAATCAATCCCTTTATTAGCTCACTCGGACATGTGATTCAGCCACATAGGAACCCTCAGTGGGGTTACATCAGAACCCCCATAGCCTGGTACTTGGAGTTCTTCATGGCTGGGTCCCCTCATCTCTTGCTGTTCTACTGTGGAACCCCCTTCCCCCAGTCTCAGAACCGTCCCTTGTCGCTGCCTGTTTGCCTCTGCCTCAGTGTCTTTGCTCTGGAGGTTCCCTGATCTTGGATAGTCCTCTTTTTTCCTCTCCTGAAGAATCTGTATCCTGTGTTTCTTTTAAGGCTTAGCTTAAGAATCAGTTTTCTCCAGGATGTAGTCCCTAATTTATCTTACCCAATACCCTCCTTTCCTTCAGCTGGCACGTACTCAGCACTTGGCCATGCAGTGCTATCATACAATGACACCCAGGACTTTGTAATTATTCTCTGGTGCTACGGGAACACAATACACCGTTAATAGACACTTGTTGACTTGCCTTCATGCCTTGTCTCCTCCATTCAACTGTAATTTCCTTTAGGGTGATGTTTGCATTTTGTATGACTTCTTGCATCTAGGTATGACATAGAATCTAGTGCAGGACTCTGTTAGCCTTGGGAATTTTGTTAACCTTTTAAGTGAATGCATAAATGATAAGGGGGAAAAGCTGAACCCTGAGGTCCCAGAGCCTCCACTTCAGGGGGCTTATCAGACCCATCTGCTTCACAAGTTCATAGGGAGGCATTTTACAGCAGAGAAACCTCGGTGGAACTTCTAAGCTACCGAATATGAGTGACCACCTAGCTGTCTCTTTATAAGACTGATCCGTGTGTGTGTGTGTGTGTGTGTGTGTGTGCGCGCGCGCGCGCGCGCGCACGCGCCTATTTGTTTGGTGATGTGTTGGGGATTTCCCCTGTGTATTTGAAGGATAGGACAGGTCAATCTGTACAGAATTGGCCCGGCAGGGATGTGGCAGGTAAAAATGAAGGGCTCCTCTAACAAATTGAATTACATCAGAAAAAAAAATATTTCCAGTCCTAGCCCTTCAAGAAATTCATGTTTCTGTACATCAGATGTGTCCTGCCCCAGTCACACATCCTTTTGCATGTGCTTATTGATGGGGCAAGAGGCAAGAAGACCACCTGGGTAGCTGATTCAGCTCTTTCTCAGTTTCCCCGCAGCTGACTGGGACACATTCCTGTGTGGGTTCGAGGCAGGAGAGAGGGTAAAATGAAAGCCAATATGTGCAGAGTTTATATGGTATCCTCATGTGTGTTATCTTGTCTAATCCTTATCACAGTCCCGAGATGTGGAGTCTAAGCCCCATTCTGCAGATGAGGAAGCTGAGGCTCCCATAGGTTAGGTGACTTCTCTGTGAAGAGGAGACTCATCGTGGAAGCCATCCCCAGTGTTTATGTGTTTGCTCTGATCGAACGTAGTGAACTTAGCAAACAGGGAAGGATACAGGGGAAAAGACTTCAAATCAGCCTTGCCTCCAACATGGTGCATGACCAGCAACAGAGACAGTGTTTTTACCTGCCTTGAATGCTTTATATTGCTTTGCATTTCCTGAAGCTAATTGACTAAAGGAGATCCATTGGAAAGTTCAACCAATATTCATTAGCCTAGGACAGAGCCTGGCTGCTGCTGCTGCTGCTGCTTCTTTTTGGCAGTAGGAAGACCTATGTGGTGCATTTCATTTCTTCTTGCCTGACGTTCTGACATGAAAGTTAGCCTTAATCTGCCGACTCGTTCTGATGAGATTGCTTTGGAAGTCACTCCAAAGTCACGGTGGCTAAACGGGATATGGCTGTTAAGATAGAAATGCATTTCAGTTAATACCTTGGCTGCACTGAAGCTAAGCCAGCGCCAGCCCTAATTCCTAAAGGAAAACAAATCCACAATAATCCACCTTCTAATTCTGTGCAGACTGGCACAACACCAGATCATGTCGGTCGTGAGTCCTCTTTCCCTCACACGGTGGCCCAGACCAGCCCTTCACAATTCGAGGTCAGCAAATCACACATGTAGAAGTGTGAGACCAAAACAGCATCATCAACTTCCTTGATTTATTTAAAATGAGGGCTCTACTCTGATGAGAGAAATACGCTCATTCTTTTTCAATGGGAAATCACTTTTTCCTGAGCAGCAACCAAAATGACCTCTTTAGTAGGTTGCAGACAAAGAAGGCTTTGTCGGTTAAACTTGGTTTTTTCTTTTTGTTTCCTTTGGAGTATTGTTAATCTTCACCATCTTTCCGGGCTCTAAGGCAAAGGCCTTGATATTTACTCATTCACACTGAGCTGTAAATGACAGATCTGAAAGTCCATTGCTTTCTAGAAACAGTCACATTTGAATATCATTGTTTAACTGGAGCAAAAGGAATAGATAAGGAAGGAAACAAACCTAGTTGGAAATAGACAAGAAAAGGAAACAAAAGGTTGGAAACAGACAAGGAAGGAAATAGATAAGAGAAGGAAATAGACAGGTGGAGGGGGAAGATCCTGCTTTAGCACAGCAGGAGGCAAACTATAGCCTGTGGGCCTGACACCTGTTTTCCTACAGCCCACAAGCCAAGGATGATTTTTTACATTTTTTAAATGGTAGGGGGGAAAAAACCAAAAGAAGGGTATTTTGTGACATGTGAAAATTATATGAAATTCCAATTCCAGTGCCCACAGTTTTCTTAGAGCGGAGCCAAGCTCATTACACAAGGTCCAAGGTTGCTTTTGTTCAATAGTTGCACCCTGGGACCCACAGGGCCCGCAAAGCCTAAAGCATTTACTACCTGGCCCTTTAGAGAAAATGCTTGCTGCCCCCTTTCGGGTAAACTGTTTATACAGCAGGCAAGGGGCTCCCAAGGAGAAAGCGGTTCAGGAGGGGAGAGGTGTATCCTTTTGACAACCAATGTGTCTGAATGGGCCAAGCTTTTACTTCGCTAACCATCTTCCTTGCTGGCATTCATCAGTGGACTCATCCCAGGGATTGGAGGTCACAGAAGATTTCCCAGGGCACTGGACCTTGGCTCATCCCTCCACGATGCTTGCTGAGTTAGGGTACTAGTTATCTCACTCATGGCCCGCAGAGGTGGGATGGCTTCCGGGTGGCTCGGCTCTGATGCCATGAGCTGCCACAGCAACATTGACCAAATGGAGGAGTACATAGTAAATCCCCTAGAAAAACAAAACGCCCTCATGTTATCTTTTGGTTTAAAGTATTTCAATTTTTTTATCAATTTATTCATTTATTAAATCCTTTATTCCATAAACATTTGTTGAGCACCTACTATATGCTAGGTGCCAGATATACAAAGGAGACTGAAATACCACCGTCCTTCCTGCATTTGAGGGGCTCAAAGTCTAGCGGTGGAGAGACAGGCTGGACATAGTTTTATAACATAGGCGCAAGTAGGATGCCAGTGGGAACTGCAAGAAGACATAGACCATGGGGCGGAAATGGTGAGAACTAATGTTTCGCTATGTACTAAGTAAATCTGTTGATGAATCACTCAGTTACACATAGAATTTTGAAGAAATGTAAGACCGACACCACCTAATGGGACCTCAGTACCACTTAGAGTTTTTTCCAAAGTCTCAAGCTCTGTTGCCCTGTATTAGTCTGCTAGGGCCGCCGTAGCAAAGTACCACAGACTGGGTGGCTTAAACCGTACACATTTATTTTCTCACAGTTCTGGAGGCCAGAAATCTGTGAGCAAGATGGAGCAGAGTCAATATCTTTTGAAGCCCCTCTACCTGGCTTCTAGATGACTGTCTTCTCCCTTTTCCCTTTGAGCTAGCAATTCTACTTTTTTTTTTTTTTTTAATTTTTAAAAAAGTAATCTCGGGGCCCCTGGGTGGCTCATGGGTTAAAGCCTCTGCCTTCGGCTCAGGTCATGATCTCAGGGTCCTGGGATCGAGCCCCACATCGGGCTCTCAGGGAGCCTGCTTCCTCCTCTCTCTCTGCCTGCCTCTCTGCCTACTTGTCATCTCTCTCTGTCAAATAAAGAAATAAAATCTTTAAAAAAAAACTCATGTTTTAAAAAAAAAAAAAGTAATCTCTATGTCCAATGTAGGGCTTGAACTCATGACTCCAAGATTAAGAATCACATGCTCTACTGACTGATCCAGCCAAGCTCCCACAATTGTACTTTTTGATCCAAGGGAAAGAGAGCTGTAGGTAAAAACTGGTTTTTTTTTTCCCTTTTCCCTTTAAATAGAAAATCTGTAAGATGCTAAAACATAAGATTTTTGGCATCTTGCTAACACAATGTTACATAAAAAAAGGGTGGACAACAATTCTTGTACTTCAACTGCCTTGAACTCAAGAGACCAGAGCATCAGGGGCAGTGTCCAACAAAGTGACAGCAGTCCCGGGAGGACCAGTGTCCACAGAGCTGCAGGAGGCCTAGAGAAGGAAGTGGTAAACAACAGATGATACCTGATCAGGCATTTTTCTGAGCACCTGTAAGACTGAATACACCCGAAGGTATTTCATTAGGAGGACTTTGCAGGGGGCTGGGGTCATGCAGTGAAACAGGTTACGGCAAATTTTATTTTTATTTATTTTGTAAAAGATTTTATTTATTTATTTGAGAGAGAGAGTGAGAGCCAGAGAGAGAGAGCACAAGCAGGGGGAGTGGCAGAGGGAGAGGGAGAAGCAGGCTCCCCGCTGAGCAAGGAGCTGAATGTGGGGGCTGATCCCAGGACTCTGGGATGAGGACCTAAACTGAAGGCAGATGCTTAACCAACTGAGCCACCCAGGCACCCCCAGCAGATTTTAGATAAAAGGATTATGAGCATTAGGTCATCAATATTAAATAAAGTTTCCGATCTGTATTCTTTTTTTTTTTTTTTTGATAAATATTTAATAACTGTCTCTCTGGAAAAAATATATGTGATCTACACATGAGGTTATTATAAATTTTTTTTTCTCCCCAAATTTGTTTATTTTAATTTTTCAGTGTTACAAGATTGATTGTTCATGCACCACACCCAGTGCTCCATGCAGTACGTGCCCCTCTCGATACCCACCACCAGGCTCACCCCCCCACCCCCTCCCCTCCAAAACCCTCAGTTTGTTGCTCAGAGTCCACAGTCTCTCCTGGTTCAACACCCCC
>CM052797.1:57749778-57920074 GCA_028533885.1 Nasua narica | reverse complement strand
TGTATAGATGTACCACATCTTCCTTATCCATTCATCTGTTGAAGGGCATTTTGGTTCTTTCCACAGTTTGGCTATTGTGACCATTGCGGCTATGAACATTGGGGTACATGTGGCCCTTCTTTGTACTGCATCTGCTTCTTTGGGGTAAACACCGAGTAGTGCAATTGCCGATCTGTATTCTTATTTGTAATGTTATTTTCAGTTTTTTATTTGCAAGTATTCAGCAAGTCTACCTGGGATGATGGGAAAGAATTATGGCCAGTAGCCTTCTGGTGGACATGGGGGAAGGCGGGTACAACCTGCCTTCTCATCCCGGCACTGGGGTGGAAAATAGAAGTCTATGTCGGGTCACATCTAGTTGAAATCTGAGGTTTCAACCGGCCTGGTTTTTTGTGTGCTTTTTTTTTTTTTAAGATTTTATTTATTTATTTGACAGAGAGAGACAGCAAGAGAGGGAACACAAGCAGGGGGAGTGGGAAAGGAGAAGCAGGCTTCCAGTGGAATAGGGAGCCTGATGCAGGGCTCGATCCCAGGACCCCGGGACCATGACCTGAGCCAAAGGCAGACGCCTAACAACTGAGCCACCCAGGTGCCCCTTTCAACCTGCCTGGTTTTAAAAGAACTCTTCTGGCCCTGCATTTCCCAAAAGACCATTGGATGAATCATTTTTAAAGGAAAAAAACAAGTGCTTGAATGAACTAACATTTTTTTATGTTATCCATATATAAACATTAATATGCTATGGCTCTTAGATAAATACAAAACTAAAACTAATAATTTACAGAAGCAGAACAGCTGATATTGGGTTAGTGCTAGAAAGAATTAGCCTCTAGTGTGATACATTTTTATACATCAAAATAAAAACATTAAAGCAGAGAATACTAATACTAGTAATCAAATATTTCTATTAAATCAGGTATCCAGTGTGGACTTCAACATCAGTGACCTTTGCAGGCTTTCAGAATAAACACAAGCCAACTTCAGGCAATAACAGCGAGTGTCATGTTAATCATAAGGTTTAATTCAAATGATTAGAATTGGGTTAAACATACCATTCAGAATCAATTGACAGCATAATATTAAAAATATTTATTAAAGAAAAACCCTTGGCCCCCTACGGATATATCTGTGGGCCTGGACCCCATTTTGATAAACCTACTCTTATAAGCTTATGAAAGACTATCAAGAAAAAGAGGCCTAGTTCCCCCAACATCTGGGGTCCTACAAGGAGGGTACTGGGCAGGGCCAGACAGTGACACTAAATGTTCTCTACTCTACAGGGTTGGGTGCTGAGCCTTTTATTTCTTGAGCTCCCAGGCTTGTCATGTTAATACCTAACCCTTGGGAAATGAGACACACGTCGTCTACTAAAAAGTGTTCATTTCTGATGTTCTTTCGTTTTGACATCTACTTTTCCCCTGATTCTGACAAGTCTTTGACCCTGGCTCAGAATACCTAAAATCAGCCATATTAGGCACCATTTATTTGTTGGGGACAGACCATGTGCTTGGTCTGAATGCAGCAATGGCAAAACTCTGTCCTCTTGTTATTCCATCAGGATTCACATCTGTTAACCTCTGGGGCATCCCACCAAAACCATCTGCTTGACCAGTAGTTTGCTAGGGGGGCTGGGAGTACGGGTGAAAGGGACAGAGAAAGTAAATTGGGAAACTTTCTTTTGGCCTTTCAGGGTGCTGAGAGGTATCCAGATTCAGCTGGTAGATGAGAGCCATAGGAAAAAAACATTCCTGGCCTCTGTAGATGTAAGCAAAGCTGAAAGTCGAGCCTTGGGGCACCATTATAAAATTCTCTTTTCCTCATAATTTTTTGAAAAGAGTAAGAAAACCCTTGAGAACTTACAGATATGTAAAATTTTATCTATACATTCATGGATCAGCCATGAAAAGTAAAATATCTCAAGTGATCAAGCCACATGAGTGAAAAAAAATCTCAAATAACTATTGATTTAAATAGTCAGATGACCCCTGGGGGGGGGAGGCATTACTACACTGCATTGATAGAAATCACTCTCTCCCTCCCATAACTGAGTTCTCTGTTTATGGATACATGGTTACCATAGAAAGTAACTTTTCTATGTGTTTAGATTCATGTTGCCCATCCCTGGGTATACATAAATATCACTTGGGAAAGGTGGTGTGGTTTTTTTTGTTTTTTTTTTTTTTTTAAGATTGATTTATTTTAGAGTGAGAGAGAGAGAGGAAGAAACAGAGGGAGAGAGAGAGAAAAAAAAATCCTCAAGCAGACTCCCTGCTGAGCATAGAGCCCCAGGTGGGGTGCAGTCCCAGGACCTTGAGCTCATGATCTGAGCTGAAATCAAGAGTCAGATTCTCAACGAACTGGACCACCCAGGTGCCCCCCCTTTTTTCAAAAGAGATTTTATTTATTTATTTGAGAGAATGAGTGAGGGAGAGCACCAGTAGAGGGTGGGGTGCAGAGGGAGAGGGAGAAGCAGAGTCCCCACAGAGGAGGGCCCCAAATGCAGGGCTCCATTCCAGGACCCTAGGATCATGACCTGAGCCAATGGTAGACACTCAACCAACTGAGCCACCCTGGCACCCTAAACTTGGGGTAGTTTTAAAACATGCTGTGATCTGGTCCCATCCCTGAAGATTTGAATTTAATTAGTTCAAAGGTGGAATCCAGATGGTGACATGGTTTAAAAGTTCCTCTAGGCGATACTAATGTGTAGCAATGTTGAGGACCACTGATTTGAACAAAAACTTGATATTTTTTTGCAGCTGCTGGTAAGCTAATTTCAGAAGCTAATCATTCAAAAGCACCTGTTAGGTCAGGAGAAGGAGGTATTAGAACAAAGAATCCAGAAGATGGGTGGTTCAGTGAAGAAAAACAATAACAGTGAAACCAGCATGGATTTTGCAACCTCAGTTGTCTTACCATGTTGGGTCAGATAATTCTTTGTTGTGGGGAACTGTTCTGTGCATTATAAGATGTTTAGCAGCATTGCTGGCTTCTGCTCCTTAGATACACACTACCAGTCTTCCCCCAGGTATGACGACAAGTAATGTTTCCAGGTATTGCCAGATGTCTCTTGGTGTGTATCCTCAACTTGCATGTGAGAACCCCTGATCTAGACAATTAGAGTGTGGGCTGTTCCTTCATCTTTATCTAAATCTGCTTTATCTTCCCTAAAATTAACAAATCTAATGAGTCTTAAAACCCATCTGGAACTGGCAGAAAAGTTACCAGCTTTGCTGAAAGGCCAGGAAGGCTCTGTTTAATGGTGAAAATAGCCATCTTCATAGATGCTTTGGAATTAAGGTAGTATCCAAAATGAAATGGGTTTTTGTTGTTTGTTTGTTTTAATGTGGAGTCATGAATCTTACTATAGATTAATCTTTTGGAGGAAAAGACCTGAGATCCAAAACTGGTTTTTTAAAAAAAACCACAGGGGCGCCTGGGTGGCTCAGTCGGTTAGGTGTCTGCCTTCGGCTCGGGTCATGACCCAAGGGTCCTGGGATCAAGCCCCGTATTGGTCTCCCTGCTCAGCGGAGAGCCTGCTACTCCCTCTCCCTCTGCCTGCAGCTCCCCCTTCTTTGTACTCTCTCTCTCTGTTAGATAAATAAATAAAAATCTTTAAAAATACAAACCACAGTAAAATTGTATTCTAGTCAAACCAAGAGGACTTTTTGAAACAAGACATATTTCAGAGATCCCAGAGAATGGTTTTGATGTATTTGTCATAAATTTACTTCTTAAAATATCACTAAATTTACTAAGACTCTATTTTTATATTTTTATTTTATTTTTTTAAAAGATTTATTTATTTATTTATTTGACAGAGAGAGAGAGAGAGCACGCGCACAAGCATGGGGAGCGGTAGAGGGAAAAGGAGAAGCAGGCTCCCCACTGAGCAGGAAGCCCCATGTGGGATTTGATCCCAGGACCTTGGGATTATGACCTGAGCCAAAGGTAGATGCTTGATCAACTGAGCCACTCAGGTGCCCCTAAAACCCTGTTGTTGTTTTTTAATCACACAGAGTAAGCAATCTGTGAACTAGTGGAAGGAGAAAAGCTCTAACAGAAGACTGACAGTGAAATCATTCGTATAGGACCATGACAAACCTCAGGGGGACTGCTAATTTTCTGGTTTCAGAATGACTTAGTTGACAGCAGATATTACAGATAATGCAATAATCACCCGTGGCAATAGCACTTGATTTGAAAAGCTGTAGGCTTATAAATGAATCGAGATTGAGATAAGGTAGGGACTAAATGCTACTTCTCCTATCGTTCCCAGAGTTCTGTGGATCTATATATTTGCCAGTTCTTATGAATTCCTGAGTGCCACCCCTGTGCTGGCCCCCTGACTTGCATTCTCTCATTAACCTTCAGGATAGCTTTCAGGGCAGTTAGTCCTATTCTCTCTATTTTATAATAAAGGAACTCAGTGGAGCTTAAAGTGTTAACCTTCCCAAGGCCACAATGCTGGTAAGTAGTGGTATGCATCCATCTCAGAAGTTCCCGGATTTTTTTGGTTCATAATGTGCTTAGTGTTTCAGTGATATTTTCCCAGTGCACCTGGGTGAAGAGAATCATTCAACAGTTCCATTTATTACATAGTTAGGTGTAAACAACTTTATAAATATTTCTGTCCCAAGTAGTCGTCTGAGGAAGCAATACACATTAACTGGAAGAAAAAATAACATGTTTTATTTCATTCCTAAAAAAAAACCCCAATCACTTACTGGTGGGATGGGCATACCTGTCTGACAAGCACGGCTTCTCGAACTTGGAATCAAACTGGACGCCACCAGCCTCATCTTCTGTTCCATGTTGAGTTTTGCGCATTACTTGCTTTTTAGCTCAGCAACTTCCAAAGACCTAGCTTTGAAAAGATATGGTGCTATCAAAAGGAGTGTTTCAATCTCATGTTGAAGCTATGAATGAACTACTTTGAGTGAGTTGTTTACGCCATTTCTGACAGATGTCAAGTCTTGCTGTGCTTTTCTTGAAAATATAAAAGGTGCTCACTATTGGGGAACTGCAAGTCTGTTTCTTCCACTAGGCTGTGAGCCCTTTGATTGGCTGCCATTATTCTCTTTTTTATCCCTATCCACTCACCCTTGGCATAGGGACTAGCACACAGGCACACAGTGGGCAAAAGAAGAGCTCTGAGTTGTTCCTGGTTCTAGTTCCACTTCTCATTCTCTAGAGGGAAGATCTGAACTCTTCTGAGTCTTCTAAGGGTGATTTTCTTCCCAAAGTTTGTTGATTTCAGACCCCCCTCCTAAAGATGACCTTAAACTGGCCTCCAAGGGCTGGGGAACCCAGAGCCCCATCACCAAGACCTGTTCATTCTAGCAAAGTCAGAATCAAGCAAACCTGTCTCTGCAAAGTCAAACTCTCTGTGCCCTCTGTGATCACCACAGCTGTCCCCAAAAGCAGCAGCTCCAACATTCACACATGTTTGCCTCGAAGGCTGTGAGGTAGCTCTTTTTAGAGAATGAGAACAGGGAGGGAGGAGGGGAGGAGTTTGCAACTAGGACAAAGAGTGACCTTAACAGGAGTGAATGCTCTTGCATAGGTTTCTACAATCCTGATACATCAGTCAATTTATTTGAATAGCAGAACAAACTTTCCATCTGTCAGCTTCCCACCGTCCCATTCCAGGGCTTGGCTGAAAACAGGCACCACTCACTCTCCCTTGATACCGTGTTCTTCATTTCTTCTCCCACAGCACGGAGTTCTCAATTAATTCTTGCTATTGGTCTAATGTCTGGACATGGCCTTCCTTTTCATCATTAATGCATCAGATTAACACATACATCCACGAAAAGCCCATGCCATTGCTTGTTCAGTAATCCCACTCTTAGGTATTTCTACAGATATTCTCACAGATATGAGAATGACATACGTGTATTATCAGTTACAGCAGTATTTTTAATGAAAAATTAGAAATAACTGATATATCCTTTAATAGGGGACTATTAAACTATGATACTTTACACACAGAATATTTACTAGCAGCCTTTTAAAGCAGGGGTCAGCCAACTTTTTCAGTAGAGGGCCATACAGCAAGGTCTTAGTTCTGCAAGTCATACATTCTCTGTTGTAATTACTCAACCCTTCCATTGTTGGACAAACGTAGCTACAGAGAGTGAATACATGAATGGGCATGACTGTGTTCCAATAAAACTTTATTTACAAAAACAGGTGCAGACCTGTAGGCTGTAGTTTGCCCACCCTGATTTAAATGAATGAAGCAAGTCTATATATACTGCTATGGAAAGACCTAAGATATGTCATCATGCAAAGTAAACCAAGGAGGGAAAGAAAAACAAGGACATAAGTAAATATGCAGAATACTCCAGAAGGCTGTATGAGAAACTAAACTGAAATCTGGGGATGGGACCTGGAAGGCTGGGAGAAAGGGTAAATGTTTTCCATGGAATATCACTTGTCCCTATAGGAGTTTGTATTGTGTGCCTGCATTACTTATTCAAAAACAGCAAACTATTAAAAAGTGAATTCATAGGAGCAGAATTCCAATTTGTGATATTAAGGCTGACCGTTTGTATCCTTCCGTAGTCAGCGTTCCTCTTCCTGACTTCCCCTTATGACTGAGGCACATTGATTCCCTGTGTAAATTGCAAACTCTTTTGAAGGACTATTTTTATATTTGCAGCCTTCCCTGCTTCTTACCGCAACATACAATTTATCACAATGCTTTGCACAAAGCAGGCTTTCTTTATATACTTACAACATGAAAATGGTAAAATAAATACTCAGTTATAAAGGTAAGGGTGGGAGGGAGCCCTTCCTCCCACTCTCCCCGTGGTTCGGTTCCTCTTATATAAGTAAAATCAAATTAAAGCACACTGCAAGGACACTGAAGGAAACAACAGCCCCATCATGGGGCTCGTTCCATGTTGAATATCCACCTGAATTAAAGGGCCATTGTGGCACAGTGGCTGCTGCATGTTGCTCATGCCACTTCGTCCTGAGCACACATGAAGACATTCCCCAGCCGCCCTGGCCGCCCGTGTCTGAGTCGTCCCGGGGCCCACAGGGAGTGTGTCTACAAGTGCGGGGGCTCGCAGCTCTCTGGACACCTGCGCACTGGGCATGAGTCAGGGCAAAATGGGAAACACCCCCTCCCCCCTCCAAGGAAGGTTATGTCCAGTCACGGATGGCCCAGTGGTGAGATATTTTCATCTCCTGGGGAGGTGGCGTGGGTGGGAGACATTTGGTGTTGAGTGTATGGATGGCTGCCTTCTCAGTCTCCTGAAGGACGCACTAGGCTCCCTCCTGGAGAACCAGAGGATGGGCAGTACGGTTCTTAGATGCTTGCTTCCCAGCGATACTATGACCCTGGTGTGAGTTGCCATGACAATTTCCACATATTAGATCTGTGCTCTTTGGGTATTTTTATGTCCTTAAGGGGAATAAAGCTTGTGATATTCTGCACTGCCGATCTATCCATTCTTACGGACTTTCCAGGTCAAGGTTTCAGCTGTAATGACACTGACATCCTTGTCAATGGGAAGAGGACACCCCTCTTGTCGATGGCCTATGGTAGTTATATAAGTGGGGATTCAGGGCATGGATTCAGGAGTTTGGGTGTATCTTGAGCTTGGGGAAAGAGAGGACAGTCTGTCGTAAGAAAAACAGAATCACCTGAATGAAAGTTAACCGCAAAATCTTGGATTTGGAACCGAACAGAAAAACTAACTAGCTCTGGTTTAGCATTCAGCAGATGGGGAAGTCACCTGTCCAGGGTCACAGAGCTACTTGGTGGCAAACAGAGGATTAAAATTGAGTCTCTTGACTCCATCTCCAGTCCGGTGCCTTTCTAGATGATGCGTTATAGGAACACCATATAGCACGGTAGATTTTCTCAAAAAGCAGAAGAGAGGGCCTGCCTTCCTTTAATTTATGGCTGAAGAGCTGCATGCTATTATTTGGTGCTGGAGGCTGAGGATTATGATGGACATTCCGAGAGATATTAATGAATTCTTTCCTCTTCCGTTGACTGTGCCCCAGGTGGGTGTGCGGCTAATTCAAGGGAACTGATTGTGAGTAATGACTCTCCCCAAAGTCTCCAGCATGTCTGTTCTAAAAGAGCAGGCCAAATAAAAATACATTTTTTAAAGATTTTTATTATTTATTTGTCAGAGATAGAGAGAAAGCAAGTACAAGCAGGGGGAGCGGCAGGCAAAGATAGAAGCAGGATCCCTGCCGACCAGGGAGCCCGATGTGGGACTCGATCCCAGGACCCTGGGATCATGACCTGAGCCAAAGGCAGCGGCATAACCGACTGAGCCACCCAGGCGTCCCCATTTTTTTTTTTTAATATTAAAAGAAGGCAGACATAGTCTACTGGGATCCCGATTTGCCAACTCTGAGAACCTTCTAAGTCTTTGTTGCTTCTGCAGTATGCAGAGCTTTAGAATTGGAGCACCTTGATGGGTAGCACCTACATGCAAGGTGATGAGGAGGAAGGGGAGGAAGGAACATTTCTTGAATACATACTCTGTGCTAATCACATAGCTAAAACGAAATCACATGGGAAAGGTGTCACATTTATCCTCTCCTTTTATCTTCTCAGTAACCCGGAGAGGAAGATATTATTATTCCCATCTCCAGAGGGTAAGCTGAGGCTTAGAGAGGTCTCATGACTACAAAGAGGTAGAGGCAGTATTTATAGTCAGACGGGGCGTGAGAGCCTGTCTACACCCTATCATTCCTGTAAATTAGAAACACAACATTTAGAGGTGGAAGGTGCCTGTCTCATCCAAGAGGCACCTTTAATAGGTGAGGAAACAGGCACAGGGAAGTGGAATGGTTTGTTCTAGTTACGTAATTAATGACAAACTCCAGGTTTCCAGGCTTACAAGAATGCCTTCTACTGGGCCATTGAAAAGGTTCCCCACCCTCCTTTTTCAAATGCCATTGGCAGTGCATTTTGTCAGCAGCTCTCCAGATCTTTAAGGAGAGCTGTTTAGGGCAGATTAATCCAGATCAGCTACACACAAAAGGGTAGTACTGTGTAGTGGTTAAGAATTTTGGCGCCATTAGCCATCAGCTATGGTCTTGGGTTGTTTATTGATCTTCCCTATGCCTTACTTTCTTCATCTGTAAAGTAGGGGTACTGACTTCCTGGCATTGTGAGTATATGTGTACAGTGCTAGACACAATGGGAACTCTGTGTAAGTATGAGCTAGCTTATGTAATGGTCTGTCCTTATAAACTTGGGGGACAGGAGAGATGAGGGTGGAAGAGGGATTGTCCCCACATCCTGCAAGTAGCACTTTGGCTGGTTATTGACACCACACGGCCACCCTGTCCTTTTCCCTTGATGCCTTTTAGAGCTGTATCCAATCTGTTTGCCACTGCCTGAGCTCCAGTCCTTTGGAGCCAAACTTTGTGTCTGCCACACAACAAGCAAGCACTCACGCCCTCACTCCATCCTCCTCGAGAGCCTTGGGTAGGGCAAGTCACTTCACTGGCAACTCACTTCCACTGGGCCTGGGTTTACCCATCAGTTAAAGGAGCAACTAAAGAGAGTAAAATGTTATGAATTAATTTAATCACCTATTAAATAGAACTCTTTTGCGCCTGGGAGGCTCAGTGGGTTAAGCGTCTGCCTTTGACTCAAGTCATGATCCCATGGTCCTGTGATCCTTCTCAGAGAGAGCCTGCTGCTTCCTCTCCCTCTGCCCCTCCCCTTGGTTGTGGTGCACGCGCTCTCTCTCTCTTTCTCTCTGTCAAATAAATAAATAAAATCTTAAAAAAAAAAAAAAAGAAGTTGTTTATGGGTGATCTAAGCATCTGTCAAGCATTATCTCTCTGGGAAATGTGCTTCAAGTTCCAAAAAAAACTATTCAGCAAAGAGATTTTGGGGATATGATCCCTTGTGACCTGGAACTATCCTATAATAGTCATGCAATTTTGAAAGAAGGAGGATCTTCAAAGGGTGAGGACGGGGATGGTGGGCGGGGGTGGGAGATGGGGGGAAATAGTGATATGGCTTAGAAGCTGCATTTGAATGGAAGAGGTTGGAAAATGGAACCTGACGAGGGGCTGGGTCCTGAGCATTCTGCTGCCTTTCTGCACGGATAATGACTCTGATGACCTACAGTGAATCCAAAGTGACAGCTGACAGGATGCCGCCATCCCGAAAGTTGTCGACCTGAGTAGCGCAGATGCCACTGCGGCCATCAGTGATAGGTGATACACAGACCTGAGACAGGCAGAGGGAGCGCACAGAGAGGGCAATGTTCTCAGAGCCTGAGGTCAACAAGCTCCCACTGCTCTTCTAGGGAAGCTCCCCCTCCCCATCTCCGGTTCTGTTTTCTTCCCTTCCCTGGGTTGGTTGACTTAATGGTCACTCAGCCTGGCTGCCGGTAAGGAGCATCTGAGGACCCAGGAGCTATCTTGGTAGAAGTTCCCTGGGTGTTTCAGCCATTGCCCAGTTTGGGCACGACTCTGAGATCGAGCCCTGAGCCAAAACCAAGAGTTGGACGCTTAACCGACTAAGCCACCCAGGCGCCCCTCCATCTCGTATTCTTAACCTCAGAAGGTTGGATTCTAAGAAATAGACTGTTTTGCACGGAGGGATAAAACTGTGTGGTTTGGGTCCCTCCGGTAGGTAAGAAAGAAGAATCTGAGTTCTGCCTCTGCTTTTGGGGTCCGGCCACAAGCCCTGGCAGCCCACGGGAAGGGCAGCTGTTTTCTCACTGATCTCACTGTCACAGCCAGTGGGGGCGCCTCTTTACAATTTGTCTTCCTGAGGAGGGCGCTTTTCCTCATCCACTAGATGTCCTAGTGTCCTAATCTAGAAGTCCTGCTAGATGCGAGGGGTGGAACAGGGCTCACCCTTTCCTCATGGCTTCTTTCACTTAACAGATCCAAATGCATGTAATGAAAACGGGCTGAATTTATGTTTTTTACTAAAAGTTCAATTATGATCCACTTATATAGGCATAAAAGCCTCTTTCATCAGAAAAAAATGAATTCCTTTTTTATTATCATGTATAATATATGGGGACTAAAAGAAAGTCAGCCTTCCCACCCGGCCAAGAAGGGCAGAATTCTCCTGCTTCGTGGGACTAACCCTTATGTGCTTAGTTCCATAAGGCGCTTATTGAAGTTCTCAATCCTTGCACAGGGGGGGACATCTTGTAGAATCTGCTTGGGAAGCCCAGGTACACAACCCACTGAGCCCCAGGTACACTCGCCCCCACCATCTGACCAGAGGAGGGAGGGCTCTAGTGCAGCTGCTGGTTGAGTTCATTGCTGAGCCAGCATGTTCCATGGGGAAGCAATTAGACAGATCAGAACCAGAAGCCGCCCCAGAGAGCATATGAATTAAACACTGGGGACCCAAAGTAGAGAAGCTATTTCCACTTAGCATCAACTTCACTTTTTTCATCTTTAATTTGGGTTGAAGAGTTCTGAGATGTTGTCAGCATTCCTAAAGGGCCTTTCAGTTTTCAGACACTCTTTTTTCTCAAAAGTTACTGGCTATCTACTGCAAATATGTATGTGTTTTTAAAAATATTTTATTTATTTATGAGCGAGAGAGAAAGAGAACATGAGCATGGGGAGGGGCAGAAGGAGAGCGAGAAGCAGACTCCCCACAGAGCAAGAAGCCCAGTGTGGGGCTCAGTGCTAGAACCCTGGGATCATGACCTGAGCCAAAGGCAGACAGACACTTAACCGACTGAGCCACCCATGCGCCCCTCATTCACTAAACTTTCAACAAATACTTATAGAATACGTATTTTGTGCCAGGCACTATGCTGAACACCAAGAATAGAGACATTTCAAAAATCACTTTTTCTGCTCTTATAGAATATCTAGTCTATCAGGATGGACAAACAAGTAAACATCAAATTATAATATAGTATAATAGGTCCTAAGCTGCTTATAAAAACAAAGTACCATGAAAACACATGAGACATGCCCCTAACGTGGACCAGGAGGAGCTGTCAGGGAAGGATTCACCATGGAAGTGATGGATGAAACATCTAGAATAATGTTTAAGCAAATATCTGGGTATTGTGCCCAAGCCAAGTTGGCACATAAAATTCACCACCACAGTCGGTAAACTCAACAAGAGACATTTCTGTTAATGGCAGAAGCAATTGTAATGTGATTGTAATGTATTAAAAGGCTAACAGGAAGTAAGGAAGCGTGTCACCGAGACTCATGGTTCCCAAAGCTGGCTGAATTTGAAAACACCTGGGAAGTTTTTTAAAATCCCAATGCTTCAGGCAGGACCCAATATCAGCTAAATCACAATCTTTGTTGGTAGGTCCCAGGTGTTAGTGTTTTCTAAAATTCCTCCATTGATTCCAATGTGCCAAGTTTGAGAACCCCTAATATAGATCAAATGCCTCTCAAACTTTGAAGTGCATGTAAATTTCCTAGCAAGCCTGAATTGGGCCCTGTGATTCTGCATTTCTAACAACAGGGGCCCCCCGTGATGCCAGTGTAGTCGGCTAATCCACAGATCATGCCTGGAGTAGTGAGGGAAGAGAGAATTCTTTTCAGAAGAATTCTTGAAGAAGAATTTTGACTATGAAAAAATACAATGAAATAGTTCAGATGGCTAGAAGGAGATATGAAGTCAGGGAAGGATGATTATTATCATTTTAAAGGATAATATAAAAAGCATGTTTGTACAGTCATGGGAATGATCCAGGAAAAAGAGAAGAAAGTTAACAAAGGAGGAGAGATGAGGACAACTAAAAAAAGCAAAGTTCTTGAGGAACCAAGAGGAGTAGGGTCGTGAGTGCAGGTAGAGTGAATAGAGTCTTAATGGAGAGGAAACCAGGTGGGTAGAAGGAAGGAGGAAGAAACATGCACACAGATCTAGAGGAGGAGGCCTGGGAGACTATTTCCTATCAGAGAATTCTAAGTGATTCTGTATGATAAGAGCACAAGAAGCATTTGGAGGACTGATGAATAAACCTCAACCTCAACCTCAACCCATATGTAAAGGTTAATTCAAAATGGATCATAGACTTAAAGGTCAAATGTAAAAATACAAACATTTTTAGGATAAAACATAGGAGAAAATCTTCAGGATCTAGGGCTAGGCAGAGAGTTATTAGGCCTGACACCAAAAACGCAATCCATGAAAAGGAAATTTGATACATTGGACGTCATCAAAATGAAAAACTTTTGCTCTTGAGAACCCCATGTGAACAGGACAGAGAGACAAGCTACAGACAGGGAGACAATATTTGTAATCCATATACCCAACAGAGGACTAGTATCTAGACTATATAAAGAACTCTTCAACAGTGAAAAAAAAAATCAAATAATGCAATTAGAAAATGGGCAAAAGAGGGGCACCTGAGTGGCTCAGTTAGTTAAGCATCTGCCTTCGGCTTAGGTCATGATCCCAGAGTCCTGGAATTGAGTCCTGCAGCAGGCTCCCTGCTCAGTGGGGAGCCTGCTTCTCCCTCTCTCTTTGTCTCCCAGCTCCCGCTCTCCCTCTCTATCTCAAATAAATAAATAAAATCTTACAGAAAAAAAATGGGCTAAAGATATGAATAGACATTTCATTAAAGTTGATATACAGATGGGGAATAAAAACATGAAAAGATGTTCAACAGTATTAGCTATCATGGAAATGCAAATTAAAACCACAATGAGCTATCAATACACACTTATCAAAATGACTGAGATTAGTAAAATATATAGTGATTTCACCAAATACTGGTAAGGATGCAGAGGAAGCATCACTCATATATTGCAGATGGGAATGTACAATGGTGCAGCCACTCTGGAAAACACTACACACCTATTAGAATAGCCCAAATTAGAAAGGGTAACCATACCAAGTGTTGATGAGGATATAGAAGAAATGGAACCCTCATACAGTGCTGGTGGAAGTGTAAAATGGTACATCCACTTTGGAAAACACTTTGGCAATTTTTTTTAAGTTGAATATATTTTTAGAGCATGACTCAATCATTCTATTCCTAGATATTTATCCAAGAGAAATTAAAGGAGATATTTATAAAATACTTGAACATGAATGTTCATAGCAGCTTTATTTGTAATAACCCCCAAATGGAAACTACCTGCTATGGTCTGAATGTTTTGACCCCCACCCCCACAATTCATATGTTGAAATTCTAACCACCAAAGATGATGGTATTTGGAAGTGGGGCCTTTGGGAAGTGCTTAGCCTATGAGAGCAAGGTCTTCATGAATGGGATAAGTGTTCTCATAAAAGAGACTCAACAGAGATCTCTTGCCACTTCTACCATCTAAGGACACATCAAGAAGGTACTGGTTATGGGGCGCCTGGGTGGCTCCGTGGGTTAAAGCCTCTGCCTTCGGCTCAGGTCCTGATCTCAGGGTCCTGGGATCGAGCCCCTACATCAGGCTCTCTGCTCAGCAGGGAGCCTGCTTCCCCCGTCTCTCTGCCTGCCTCTGCCTACTTGTGATCTCTCTCTCTGTCAAGTAAATAAGTAAAAAAAAATCTTAAAAAAAAAAAGAGGGTACTGGTTATGAACCACAAAGTGAGACCTCACCAGGATGCAACCATGTTGGTGCTTGTAACTTAAACTTTCCAGCTTCCAGAACTGTGAGAGAGAAATTTCTGTGTTTAGAAGTTACCCAATCTGCAGTATTTTGTTATAGCATCTTGACGAAACTAAGAGACAACCCAAATATTCATCAGATGAATGGATAAATAAATTGTGGTATATTCATAAAATGACATGCTAAGCAATAAAAAGGAAATTTTTAGTTAACTACTAGTTTTTAGTTAACTATTAACTAATCAATAGTTAATATTAATTAACTATTGATACATTATAAATTTTTTTTTTTATTAGGAAAGAGAGAGAGTGAGAGAGAGCATGAGAAGGGAGAAGGTCAGAGCGAGAAGCAGACTCCCCATGGAGCTGGGAGCCCGATGTGGGACTCGATCCCGGGACTCCGGGATCATGACCTGAGCCGAAGGCAGTCGCTTAACCAGCTGCGCCACCCAGGCGCCCGATACATTATAAATTTTTTAAAAAATGTACCAAATGAGAGAAACCAGTAAAAAAAAAAAGTACATACCGTATGGTTTGATTCATGTAGAACTCTAGGAAATTCAAACTAATCTATAGTGATAGAAAGCAGACCAGTGGTTTTAGGGAAAGGGGAGAAGGTGATGGTTTGGGAGGAAGAGTGGAGAAATTACAAAGGGGCACAAGGAAACCTTTCAGATTTCCTTCGATATGCTATCTTGATTATGGTATTGGTTTCCCAGTTATATGCCCATATTAAAGTTTACTACATTGTACAATTGAAATACATGCAGTTTATTATATGTCAGTTATACTTCATTGTTTTTAAAAAAGAATTTTAAAAAGAAAGGGGTGTAGATCTTATAAAAATGTAGTGGACTACTTTGTAATAATCCAATAAAATATATTATTATTTTAAAAATCTTGTCAATTTAGGTGTAGGAGAAACAGATATTAAAGATCGGGCATGTGTAATGATAGTGGATAGGCAGAATTTATAAAAATCCAGAAGAAAGATATACTTAGAGAGCTTTGCCAATGTTTTAAAATTATTTTTCCATTTGAGAAAAAAATTATTGTAAAGGAAAGAAAATGCATTATAAATGTGATGTATTGAAGAAAGGTAATATAGAACTATAGTCAGCCGACCCACCTCAAAGTAAAAGGCATTGATTCTACATCGAATGATTGGTCAATGAATATATATAAGATCTAAAATAAAATGTTTATGGTAAGCATCATTTTGAGTCCCCAATTTAAGAAAATTTTCAATCTTGCTAGCAGTTTTGACGTCAAATAAGAGGGCTTTAAATGATGATGGTTAAGATTTTTGTAATGAGCCCCACATTTCCAGGTAAGCCATTATATATCTCACCTTATGTGAAAAGGCTGAGCAAGTTCCATCGGATTTTCTCATGCTGTCTTCTCTCCTTTGAATGAAGCTCCCAACCTCTAGAACTTTCAAGTTTCTTGTACTGTCAGCCTTCAGGAGTTTGAGTTGAGGCGGTAGAAAGACAGGCTCAGAGGTCCAGAACTCTGCAAAGACATGAAAACCATTTTCCACTGCTATAAATAAAAACCTGAAACCTGTCACCCTTGGTTAATATCACCCACATTAGGAGACACGGACAGAAAAGAAAGAGGCAAAAACAAAACATCTGTTGCTTTATTTAGAAACCAAGCACATGCCAGAAAAACAAGTCTCTGTTTTTCAGACATGTGGAGAGTTCATACCAGAAGATCGAGCTAGGGAGCACCATGTTCTGTCCCAGTTAGTGTCCACAACACTCGGTACCAACTAGAGCAGAAGGAATCACAGTGAGAGCTTCTTTCTCTGCCTCTGTTGATACCAACCACCCAGGGCAGGAAAAATCTGCATCTCAGACCCAAGCCCTTCCTTCAAAGACTCACCAGAGGGAAAGCACTGCCCATCCAATGCCTATGGGTTATGATCATCAGCCCATTTCTCAACTCAGCCATCCCTGGACACTGAGAAGCAGCCAGAAGATAATCAGTACACCTCTGAGAGTCAAGGCTGCCACCAAGCCAGCTGCCTAATGAGGGTATACTAAGTGATACCTTCGAATAAGCAGTTAATTGTGTTCTAATGGGATAGCTGGAGGCCAGCAACAAAGTCATGGCCACCTATTGGCAAAGTCAGAGGTCTACAAGACCTCTGGCAGCACTCTACAAGAAGCTAGATCAGACCATTACAGGATTACAGGGTTTTTGTCTCACGGAGTTGAAGAATGAATCTCACGGAGTTGAAGAAAAGGGTGAAGTGAAAGTTTATTAAGTGAAGGTGAGAGTAGAAAGGAAACAAGAAGCTCTCTGGAGTGAGAGCGATTCCAAATGGGTTGCCACTGAAGGCTTCTAGTGGCATCTTTTATTGAGAACTGACTGGGAAACTTGTAGCCTTGAGTTTCTTACGCCATCTTGGTTTGAGCATGGGCTATTGATAACCCCTTCAATGACTTAATTCTTTGAGATTTGGCCATTTTCTATGATACACCATAGCCACCAAATAAAAATACCCCCAACCATCCAAGGCGAGGTGGTCTGCCTCCTTATCTCTTGTTCACTCTGTGTTAGAGTTTCTGCCTGCCAGGAATAGTTTTGGAGCCCAGTCAGGTACACCCTGCCTCTCCCTGTCTATACCTTAACCCTTTCCTTATTTAAAACCATACAGGTCCAAGATGGCGGGTACCATGACAGGAAACCCCTGACAAAATTAGGAAAAAAAAAGTGGGAAACACTCTTTCCCACTGCAAGTAATGAATATTCTGCCCCTTAGTTAATAACTGTCAATAAAAGGTAGAAACCCAACCTCCAAGACATACAGCTCTTGCTCTAGCTTGCCTGCTCTCATATCTCTACAGTATACTTTTTGCTTTAATAAACTTGTGTCACTGATCTGCTCTGTTGTGTTCCCATCCTTGAATTCTTTCTTGAGACAAGGCCAAGAACCTTCTGCGACACCTTTGGGACAGGCCGGGCCAAGGATCTAGGGCCTGGGGGATCTCCAGTTCATCTGGCAACAATCCCATCAATTGACATTTGGGGCACTTCCCCTCAAAGTATATTTATATTTTCTTTATAAGTCATATACATGTTCTCCTACATTAATATATTCCACTCATTTTACATCAAACACGTCAAGGGGATGAGTTAAAAATGAAAGAAATATTTTTAATACTGAGATAGCCATGACAACTTTATATCACCATTAGCAAATACCCGAAGGCACGTTACACACTTAGGACAAGGTTCATTATTAAAAATAATGAATGTAAGTCTCACAAATTCATTCAAATTGAGGATCTGGGGGGAGGGCAAGTGCTTCAGCTTTGATGAGATCTCCATTGTGTTTTACTTTTAAGTGAGGCTGATGAAGAAACCTATTAAAGGACAAAAATTCAACTGCGTACATTTGAAGATGTAATTGGTTTGTTAAGCAATTCATGAATGGGGCAGCATCTCACCTAGCAAGCAGAGGGGAACTCAGGAGAACTATACAAAATAGAAGGCTTTTATAGTTAGAGTGGTAGGGCCAGGAAGTTATTAGCAAAAGGAAAGAAAGGATTGTTCCAGGCAAGGTCACTTTCCCTCAGAAGGAAGAACAGAAGGCCTCATCATGACCACTACCTCATCTTCCCTTAGGGGGTAGAAAGGGCCCACGTGACGCATTACCTCACTGGTGCTGACTAGAAAATTCCTGACCAGCTAAGACTACATTTCTGAAGAAAGTTGAAACTGCAATTAGGTTAGGTATGAAGACCTGGTTTGGGGACTTGGCCTAAGCGTCACCTGACTATTGACTTTCCATTGTTCCTGTGTGCTTACACTACTGGCAATTTCCTCAAAGAAGCTTCTTGGAATCTATTCCTCCCCAGCCGAGGGAGGGTATTCCGGAACTGCTTGCACACCAAACAAGTCTCTCTCCCGTTTGGCTTTTTCTTCAACTCTTGTCCCCTTCTCACCCACTCCTTCTTTCTTCTATGAATCACTTAGCTTCTCTGCTATGTCCTCGTCTCTTTCTTCAGCTTTTAACAGGGGCTCCTATCTCTAAATATTCTCCATCTTAGTTAAAGAAAGCTGTGTGTCCCCCTTTACCTAGTCCCAGTAGGAGAAGGGAGAAGGGGATGGGGAAGCTGAGGACATACTCATATTAATAAATCTGTTCTTTCTCCACCTCTGTGAATATGGGATTGCAATAAGAATTAGGAAGAAACATCTCTATGCAACCTACAAAGAAATCTGAAAGAGAATGTGGTTTCAAGTACTTAAAATTTGGGAACTGTTCCTAACTTCAACCAAGAAGGTAGTTTTAGGGGAGTGCCTGGGTGGCTCAGTGGGTTAAAGCCTCTGCCTTTGGCTCAGGTCTTGATCTCAGGGTCCTGGGATCAAGCCCCGCATCAGGCTCTCTGCTCAGCAGGGAGCCTGCTTCCCCCCTCTCTCTCTCCCTGCCTCTCTGCCTACTTGTGATCCCTCTCTCTCTCTCTCTGTCAAATAAACAAACAAACAACAAACAAACACAAACAAATAAATCTATCTTTAAAAAAAGAAGAAGAAATAGAAGGTGGTTTTAGAACAAAACCGTAACCATAGCCTTGGGCAAGAGTGAAAGGACACGACCTAATGAAAGTGATCCTGAAAGTGATCCGTGGAAGCAAATATTTAGTCAGAATGTCAACAAAATGAAAGGTTACTTACTTATTTTGATTTGGCTATTTGTACATTACATTTAAAAAGGGAGTGAGCTAGGTGAACTGACGCAAGATCTGATTTGTATATAAGATAGAATAAAGACTGTCAGAAATCAGCAGCACATTTCTACGAGAGTAGGAAGAGAAATAAAGGGTATTCAAAAGATGGAACAAGTGAACACGTGGTATATAAAATCTCTTAAGGAAGAGAGTAGAGCCAAAGGATTTATGGACCAACATAGGCATTCCTGGCTGGGTGAGAATTCACTGGAAAACGCTGATTAAAAAAAAAAAAAAAGTCAAAACAAAAAGAAAGCAGATACAAAGTTATAAGTCAAGATAATGAGAAAAGAAATGAGAAGGGCAGGAAGAAGGAAATGAAATGTCTTTAAAGATGCAAGAAAAGGAAAGAAGAAAGATTGTAGCAAACTTAAAGAGAGAAAAAAGAGTAATGTTCAAATGCTGCAAAAAGAGAAACTTCTAGTGTCTAGGAAGTTTTTACGTAATCTTTTCAGAGTATCAAAAGTCATGAATTTCTTTCTGAATGACGAATACCTGGGGTTTTTGAAAATTGGCTGAATGCATGCTCTCAGTGCACCTCCCAGCTAAGGCCCACAACAGTCTATCACACAACCCCTAGGGAATTGATAATAAACTTTTTTTTTTTTTAATTTTATTCATGTACTTGAGAATGAGAGAGCAAGCGAGCAAGCAGGAGCAGGGGAAGTGGGAGAGGGAGAAGCAGACTTCCTGCTGAGCAGGGCGCCTGATGTGGGGCTCAATCCCAGGACCCTGGGATCACAACCTGAGCCAAAAGCAGACGCTTAATGGACTGAGCCACCCAGTCGCCACCCCCCCCCCCCCATAATAAACTCTGATCCTCTCCTTGTCTCTGGGCCCACAGTGCTCCTGGTCTGTGCCCTCTGCAGAGGATATGTCTTGTGCTGGGCTGGCCCTTACTTCGATGTTCTCAGTCATCGTGGAGTGCTCCTTCAAACGGCTTTCAGGACCCAGCGGTCCGGCCTCCCCCGAGTGTGCTTCCCCGAGCACCGGCTGCCTGCTTGCTCAGGGCTGCTCATTCCTCTCAACCCAAGGAAGTGCTCTGTGTCTGTGTTCACTCAGCCCAGTTCAATCCTGATGTGGGAATGGACTCAAGAAATGTCCGAAATGCTTTTAGCAGGAAGTGGCACTCTTTTTTTTTCCTGGAGTAGAAAGATGTTTTCCTAGTCACATCACTTTATATCTCCCGTCTTCACCCCCCTGACTGAGAGCCCAGTGAGAGGCCAACGTGCCATCTTAATGCTCATGTCAGGGCTGCTGTCTACGGCAGACATCTGGCACCGTGCCGGCCACCTTGAAGCCTCAGAGGACAATGTAACATATTGAAAATGGCAAAGCAGAAAAACAGAAAAAATCTTGCATTCTTGATGCTGATGTCGAGCCACTGAATTAACCAACAGTGGGATTGTCCTATCTCTGGGTTTTGTTATGTGCTTTAGTAAATTTCTTTGGTTAGCCATTTTTCGTCGGGCTTTCTGTTACTGGCAGCTGATAACATCTTAACTAGTATTTTCCCTGGACATCAGTACTGGAAATGACCTCTGCCCACTTTGGATTTCTATAACACGTTAGCTGTATTTCTCTTGTGGCAAGTTTCAACCTTATACGTAAAGGATTTGCATAAACACAGTTCCCTTTTTACCAGTCTGTACTCCTGATCTTCGTTAACAGCATTATTGTCCACAAAATACACTCCAAGTACCACTCATCCCATGTGACACTCCACAAATGCAGGGTTCTGTGGTCACTTAAGTTTGGGAGACACAGCAGGCTACACCTTCCCTTCCTTGCAGATTCACCATATTCATTAGCACATGGAAATGATATGACATAATTGTTAAGGATGAGATTCTACTCCTTGCTAGATATGTGGAATCTTTGGTTAGTTAGTTAATCTTTTTGACCCCTGATTTCCCCACGTGTAAAATAGGTACAAAATACATACCTCATTGTGTTCTTATGGGAACATAAAGTAATGTGTATCAAACAGTCTTGCATCTGGCCATGTCCCACAGTACCTTTGCCTCATATCACCTGCACTAGGAGTTTCTTGCTTCATGACCCATATTATTAGTTCATTATTTGTGCATTTCCTCACTGATTATTTTCAAGTTTCAGAATGGTTTTCTCAGGGACTTTGCTTCTTTCCGAACTGCTCAAAGCACACATAATAAGTAGAACTCCTGTAAATAATTAACAATGATAGTTATTATTGTTAGCAACGGCTGCAACGTATTAAAGGCTCTGAGAAGTCCTGCAGCAGAGAGATCTGGCTTAGTTTTGTTTCAGTGGACATTTCACATACTTATCTGAGGATATAGCCACTTTTGACACAATACCATCACATACCCAGTAGGGCTGGTATTACAAGGCACATATTTTGCAAAATGCACCTCTACCCACCGCACCCAGGCAAGAAACCTGGCAGCCCTCCAGGCAAATCCTTCTCCCTCATCATCCTACCCCCCATATTTAGTACATCATCAAGTACTTCTAGTTCTTCTGATCTTACCTCTAAATACTTCTCAGACTCGCCCCATCCTTTCTGTCTCTACCACCACTGCCTTGGAGCACTGATATCTTCACATAAAACCAGATTTGTCTGCCTTTAGTCGTACTCTCTTTAAACCCATCCTTTCCCTGCACCAGAGGGATCTATCTATGCAAATCAATAATATAGTTTCCTTAGCACCCTTCAGTGGCTCCCAAACTCCTGCAGAACAGAGATCAGTTTCCTTTCCAAGGCTTTCAAATTCCTCCCTCGCTTGGCTGCTGCCTCCCTCTTTAGCTGAGTCTCTGGTCCTGTCTTCCAACTCTACGTCCTTCCTACACCAAACTGCCTGGGATTTCCCACCGTACCAGACTGTTAATGCTCTGTGCACATCCCTCTGCCTGCAACTCCCTTTCTAACCTGCTTCATCTGACTCTTCTTCCTCCTACACAACACAGCCCATGTGGCAGCTTCTTTTGGTCTAAGATTTTCCCTCTGGACTCCCATAGCAACCTGTGCATATGTTTATATTATCACTTATCCTGTTTCATTGTTCGTATAAAATCTCACACATTAGACTGTGAACTCTTTCAATGCAGAAACTGTGTCTTTATTCCCCTTGGCCCACCATACTCACCTCTACGCTTGGTGCTGACACTTATTAAATCGATGGTGGATTCAACCATCCGAGCACCAGATGTTCACTGTCTTCGTCCTCCAAATGGAAAGAGTAAAAAGGTTCTGGGGTGGCCCGGCTCTGAGCCTCGTTTTCTGCCACAGCCACAGCCAGCTGGGGCGGGTAACTCTAGACCCGGAAGACTTCAGCCTTGCCTCTCTCGGAGCCAGATCCAACATGGCGGCCCACAGCACAGCAGAGCCCTGGCTGGGCTGTGCCTAATGGGGAAAGCACATGGGGCTGGCTTCCTGTGGTCTTGCAGCTTCCGGGAAGCTTGAGACGACTGGGCTGAACAAGCCTACCTGGCAGCAGCTCTTCCTGCCTTTGGGGCTGAGGAGGGGCACACGTGGAGAAAGGAAAGAGGCCCTTGAAAGCCCAGAACCAGCCCTACCTGGGGGTTCCGTAGGTGCCCGGTGTCAATAGACACTGTTTTGCCATTACTTAGTCTCATCAAGCTCCACATTATATTTAATAACAATCATTAAAAAACAAATAAGAGGGGAGCCTGGGTGGCTCAGTGGGTTAAAGCCTCTGCCTTTGGCCCAGGTCATGATCTCAGGGTCCTGGGATGGAGCCCTGTATCGGGCTCTCTGCCTCGCAGGGAGCCTGCTTCCTCCTCTCTCTCTCTCTTTCTCTCTCTCTCTCTCTCTCTCTCTCTTTCTGCCTGCCTCTCTGCCTACTTGTGATCTCTCTCTCTCTCTCTCTGTCAAATAAACAAATAAAAATCTTTAAAAACAAAGAAACAAAAATTGAAATGCATCCAGCTGGATTGCTGCTCAGAAGGGGTGGAGGAGTCAGCCTGTATTTTAAATCAGGCTCTATGGCAGACCAGCTCTGACAAGGCTTCTAGGCACAGGAGATATACGGCAGCATCAGTTTTATCAAGTCTGATTTGATTAGTTTCTCCCGTCAATTTTGTGCAGTCTGGTCACAGGATAAATCATCTGTCTCTCTTGCTGTTCTGCCCTTTTCCTATTGATTTAAAAATAGTGACCTCATTTCTCTGTCAAATGCTTACTGGATTTCCTTAATGGTGCACATGGGGAGAACCCATGAGGTCTTCTGCTGTCCTCAGATGCCAAATCCCTTCTTTGGCTAAAAGAAAATTGACTTCACTCTGTAGCAAAATGGTCATTTTACTTCATCTTTTTGTGCCCAAAAAGAATTCCTGGGAATTTCTTAGGGAAGGAAGTGTTAGAATGACGTTTTCTTAGACTTCTTAGACTCACTTAGAAATGTGGTTCACATGCCTAACCACTTAGAACCATGCAATTTTTCTGAGCTATGAAGAACCTTACAGACAATCAAGTTGGACCATTTCATTCTACTGATAAGGAAACCACGGGCAAAGATAGGAGAAGCACAGCATCTTGCCAGATCATCCAGCAGGTTAGAGATGTGATTGGGAGGATGGTCATGGCTTCAAGGGAAAGTCACTTAAGACAACTTAAATCTGAACCAACATGCATACCACTGATACCTGCTAAATCAATCTAAATCAATAATAGAGAAAGATTGTTGACCCTTTAATCACTTACCTTTAAAAAGAAAAAAAAAGATTTGCCTTAAGAATTCTTTAACATCTGGATTCTTCTTCTTCTTCTTCTTCTTCTTTTTTTTTTTAAAGGATCCAATTTACCAAAGTTACATTTAGAAAGAAATTTTCAAGGGTGACTCTTTCCAGCTAAGACCATCTTCTCTCTTTCTTCCCATGTCCATCCCAACTTCCTCTCTGTGGCTCATGACCAGTCCTGGATCCTTGCCACTCCCCCCGTCGGGACTGCCCTCTGTGATCCTCTTCAGTTACATAGACCCTCTCCGGATGGATTTCACCGGTTTCAATATTGGGTCCACCTTCTGGGTGTCCGTTGGTAGCAACTCAAGCTGATCTCTTCCTTTTCTGATCACCATGCCCTCACACTGCACAGCCATACCCTGAATTCTCCTTGACTCCTGATGTATGTCATAGCTCCTAAACGAGACTGGAACCTCTTACTAAATAGTAACTATGACTTATTTTTAATGGTGGCTCTGTAATTACTAACATGATGCTGGGTACAGAGCAGGTAACAGTGGTGGGCTGGTAAAGTGACTCTTCAAAGGAAAAAGAAAGTCCTTTTTTTTTTTGTTTTGTTTATTTTTTGCGATATAAGTCTTCCCATCATGGCTACCAACATGATGTCACTAAATGTGAAATTGGGAAGTGATGCCCAGAACTGGCTGTCTTAAACCTGTATCAGCCCGTTCCAGCACACCACTGCTAGATGATAAAAAACTGGTGTCTGGCCCCCATCACATGTGTTGTGTGAAGTATATGTCAATGGAGTTGAATGAGGTAGAATTTGTCAGTCTTTAGCAGACATTTGAAACTGTCATCGTATACTTCATTCATCCATTTAAAAATTGTTGAGCAGTTTACTAACATTTTAGGTACTGTTCTAGGCACCAGCCTGGTGAAATTTGCAGTTACATGAACAAAACAGATACTAAGCAAGCAAACGCAAAAGTGTAGAGGTAATTATTTAATTATAAATTGTAGTATCTGTGGGGCACCTGGGTGGCTCAGTTAATTAAGCAGCTGATTTGGGGGAAGTTTCTCTAAAGGATTAATATTTCAACTGCCACCTGATGGAGAGATGAACAGGTGAAGGCGGGAAGGGGGCAATCGCTGAAGAGGGGACAGTATAGTGTGCACAGAGAACTTGAGGCAGGAAAGATCTTGACAATGTAAGAAGTTAAGAGAAGGGCTGTGTGGCAGGAGACTAGAGAGAATGAAGTGGGAAAATGGAAGGAGGTGAGGCTGGAGAGGTGGGCAGGGGTCAGGTGCCACGGGGCCTTGTAGACTACATTCAGGAGCTTGGATTCTATTTTAAGTTCAAAGGGAAACGATTTCTTATTTTCAAACAAAGGAGTGACATAATTTGATTTATGTTTTAGAGATATTACTGTGATTGCTTTATGAGAAATAGATCGGTGGTTGGGGTGGAGGCAGGGGTGAAATTAGAAATGGGGAGACCAATAAGGAAACCATGGCAAGAGTAGAGGTGAAGTGTAATGGCGGCTTGGCTTGGGGTAGTAGCAATGGAGACCGAGTAAAGTGAACAGATTTATTGTATGCTTTGGAGGTGGAGTCAACAGGACTTGATCTGGGAACTATAGAATGAATGGAGTTGCCATTTACCCAAGTGCAGAATATTAAGGGACTATCTTTTTCTTGATGGGAGGGAGATATCCCAACAGGCAAAGATCAATTCAAGATGGATAAGCCAGTAGAGACCAGAGGAGGGATGGCTGAAAAATAGGAGGAAAAGCCAAGAGAGTAGGTGTGTTATTGGGGATGCCAAGATCACAGTCTTTCAAGGAGAAGAGAGAGAGAACTGTGTCTAAAGCTGCTAAAATGTTGAGGAAGGTGAGAAATGAAAAGTCTCTGTTAGCTTTAGCAATATAGAACTCTCTGTTGACTTTGAAAACAAGAGGATTTTTGGCGGAGTGGTAGGTGTTGAAGGCAGACTAGCAAAGGAGAGTAAATGCAGACGACGACTCCTTGGAGAAACTTCTCTGAAGGGGAACTGATAGAGAGTGTGGTCCCTCAAGGAGGACATGGAATAAACAGAAGCACATTTTTAAAGACAGGATATACTGTGACTTATCTGGATGTTTGTGAAGGAATCTGGTAGAGAGGGAAGGATGGAAGATGCAAACGAGAGGTAGTCAATGATGCAAGTGCCAGAAAGATCAGGTGGGATGGGAACTGATCACACATGGAAGGATGGGCAGTTGATAGCTTTCTGCCAACCAGTATGACTTAGAGACAATTTTCCAAAGGAGTAGCTAAACTGCTTATGCTACCTAAAAAGAGATGAGAGCCTGATAATCCATGTTATTTTCTTCTCAAAATCAGAGATTTAGAGTGCAATTAGAATAAAGCTGTTTGGTCGCCAGATGGATCTTGTTTTGTTAAGTGTTACTTACCTGTCTCTTCTTTGTTTTCCTGTTTCAGTAGAACCCAGCGTTGTGTGCTGGGCTTGTCAGCGGGTAATGGAGGTCCTCTTAATTCCTCCTGTCGACATGCAGCACGTTTTTGGGATGGGAGACTGAGGGCAGTGCTGGTAGGCTGATAGGTTTAGTGAGAAAAAGTGAAGGAATTCCCTTCTGAAAGCTTCCATTTTCTCTAACTAGTGTAGGTCAAGGTCATTGACTGAGATGGAGGGGACCAGATGAAAGAACTGGTGACTCAGAGAAAGGAAAGGGTCTGACATAGACACTATAGAGAGTGAGAGATAGAGTTTACTTTTTTCAGGATAAGGATAAGCCGTTGAAATCTTCACGTTTCACAAATCTTGCAGTGAAATCTCCACATTTTCTCTGACCCATAACTCTGCATGCAGAGATTAAATTTCTGAAATTGTCTGAAAGAGACTTTCTCCTCCAGTTGGATGGGATCCCTGGAAAAGTATGTACACCTTCTCCAAGTCAGGCCCCTTGGTCTCAATGATGTGTATTCATGGGCTTTTGCAGAGGCGCTCACCTTTCCTCTTCCCTCCTCCTTATACTCTGCATCCCCTCTCTGCTCCTCCACGCCCCTGCTCCACAGGCTTGTCTCATCAACTCTGTGTCAGACCCTAGCTTGCAACTGGTTCTCAGAGTGTTATCTGGGGGACTGGTGCTCACCTGAGAACCGTATATTCGCTCTTGTGACAGGATAAGGCGCTCACACCAGAACATGAACCAACTGTTGCTAAGTGCACTCTTCAGCTGACATTGTTTTCCTGGGCAAGATCTTCTCAAGGAAGGAAGCTGCCCATTGATTTGATTTACATTGTGATGCAAATTCCTTTTCTGTTGGAGACCACCCCAATCAGGTCCGTGCAGTGTTTCTAAACCACAGATGGAGTCCATCAGTTGGTTGTAAAATCATTTCAGTGCAATCGGCTTTGAGAGAGAAATCAGAGTAGAAAATATCAGTGTGCATTATAGATAATACTTGTACATGCAGTGATGGTGAATGTTCTATGAAACTTTTATTTCAATCACATATATATGGAGGTGTGTTTGTGGGTCACTATGAAAAATGTATTTCTCGCTGTAGGTCAGGGTCCAAATTTTTTTTTTTTTTAGGGTCCAAATTTTTGAGAAACACTGCTCTTAAACTTTTTATTGCAGCAAAATCTTTTTTTTTTTTTTTTTTAAGAGAGAGACAGTGAGAGAGGGAATACAAGCCAGGGGAGAGGGAGAGGCAGGCTTCCCACCAAGCAGAGGGCCCGATGCAGCTCTCAATCACAGGACCCTGGGATCATGACCTGAGCTGAAGCCAGATGCTTAATGACTGAGCCATCCAGGCGCCCTGCAACAAAATCTTCTTGAGCTAAGTTCTCCTTTCCCTTGCTCAGCCTGTTGCTTCTCCGTAGCCACTTAAAGGGTTTCCTTTCCAAACACAAATGTTCCATGCTAGATCCCAACATAAAGCACGACAGTGACATTGCAGAATTTCTTTGTCTGTCACTAGAGAGGAAACAGTTTCTTATTTTCCCACAGAGTTGGGAAATTATTTTGATCTGTGTTTCTGCAGCAAAAATGTGCCAAAAAATAAGGTTGCGTAAGATCAGTCAGGACTGACTTTCCAAGTCTCAAATTACAATCTGAGAAGAGTTTAGAAATACAAAGCTAAAGATATCTTCACCTGATTGGGAAGGGCAAAGCTTACCTTGTCACTGAGTGTCCAAACAAGGGAGGATCAAAGTTTGGAAGAATGTAGGGCAGTAGATAAACAAAATTTGTTGCTAGACAAAATTTAAGATTAACAAGAATTTTTTTTTAAGATAACTATACCTCATTCAATATTTAAAATAATAAAATATGTTAATTGTGTATCTGAAATTTAAGTGTAACTGGGTACTTCAGCTTCATGAGCTTAATGGGAAATTCTCTCTGTGTCATGTCTCAACATAAGAAGGAAATCTTTTCATCAGTTCGAAGGTATGGCGAATAGGGAGTGACTTCTACCCTTTTAGGATGCGGAAATTTTAATGGCTGGAGGAGCATGGGATAGCAGAGGAGAATCAGGTGCTCCCTGCTCCTATCAGATGATGAAGGGAGGGAAGGAAGGAGGAGGGGAGAAGGAAAGAAGACCCAGAAACTCATAAACAAAATTCTATTTGTTTCCATGCACATAGCTTAAACAGTGGCTTTTCAAAAAATTGCTTACTACTGGAGATAAGGAAGACTTTCCAAGCCATACACAGTACTGAAAGCTTTGAGAGGATGATCTTTCAGGCTCTTGACTTCCTTATAACCCTCCCCTAAATACATTGGTCTTCGAACTTTCTTTCTATCTCCACCTTCACGAGATGCTCTCCCATTAAAGAGAAAGGTACACAAACCATCCTTAATCTTACCAAGTCCATTGCTCTGGAAGTAAAAACAAATGGCCAAATCAAGAACACATCGCTCCAGAGGGAGAGCTCCCCGAAAGAAAGGCAACAAGGGTTGAATGAGAAATGTTGAAGAGTTTAGTGGCTTTATGTCACCCAGGTGACACATGCTGTTCTTTCTCATTCTCTCTCTCACACTTAGGAAAAGGTTGTCAAGGGGGCATGCATATTAAATAACTTAGCTGAAGTTTTTTTCTTTTTTTCCTTTTTAAGAGAGAGATGGAGGAGAGGCTCAAGGGAGAGGAGGGGGAGAGAAGCAGACTCCCCTCTGAGTGAGGAGTCCAATCTGGGGCTCATCTCACGACCCTGAGATCAAGACCTGGACCCAAGCCAAGAGTTGAACATTTAACTGACTGAACCACCCAGGCTGTCCTCTAAATCTGTAATTTGAAGGTTTTGCTGAAAAGATCTTGAATGCACATATGCAACATACTGTATGTCAAAAACTACATCCTTTGCGACTATAAAAATGTACGGTAAAACTTGTAAATTTAAAAATATGTCAGGGGTATATAGTTTTGCATAATTCTTTAACTAAGTGCAGGAGGAAAACATTTTCAATGCATTGCCATAGACTTTGTTGCCTTTTAGGGATATTTCCTTTATTCCAAGGCTGCTCTCGCTGCTCATTCAATGATCTGATAAAGGGACAATCTTCTTGGGTGAGGCTGAACTTAGTATCCCAGGCCTGGGTTGAGCTTATAAACTTGGACAAGCCTTGCCTGACCTAGAATGCTATGGAGCATCTCCATAGCTGTGATATAAAGGATCTCCATCTGTTTTTGATTCTGATATGTAGAAGCAATCCAGGGAAGTCAAAGGATGCCAGTGATAGCCTTTCTCTCTGTAGGTATGGTGCCACTTGGTTGTGGATGCCAGGGGTGGCTGTGGTTCTATGCTTATGCTTTGGTCCCCTTTTATTTCTCCCGATTGCACCATATGAGATTTAGAATAAAGATGTTCTAGAACAGTAAAGGATCGCTTTGCTGAAAGGCTTTTTGCTCCTTGCCTGGTTGGCTTTACACCAAATGCAGCCCTTTTCTGACTAGGATTCTGACCAGGAAAACAACAGTCCCTTTAGACAGGGCACATATCATTTCTGGAACTGCTGGACCTTTACGGCATGCCACCTACACAATGAAACCTGAAAAAATTCCACATGGTCTATTTTAAGAGATTGAAGTCAGCCTACTTTCTGAGACCCAAATACCAATGATGATGAAATACCCAAATACCCAAATACCAACCGATGAAACAGAGGACTTTGTGCCTCAGTGTGCCCAGAGGTTTTCAGGACGTGCCTCTGAACTCTTATGGCCATGACTCCGCTTGACCTTTGTAGACTTGTGACGAGACCACAAGTGCATTCTTAAACAAATCAATACCATTAATGGACCCGTTAGCCGATGGTCAGGCTTGAGGTAGGAACATCCAATGTGGATTATTGCCTAATATTTTCCACATGCAACTTTTGAAATCTGTCATCATTCAATATGTTTCTCCAACAGTATTATGTCCTAATGAGTTACTGAAGGACAAAAGAAGTCCTTATATACTGAAGAAAAAAAAAAAGGGAGCTTTGGTGTCAGACAGATTCTCATTACAACCTTGGTTACTAAATCTCTTTGGATTTCAGTGTCTTTATTTGTAAAAAGAAAAATGCCTATCTCCATCTGGATGGTCGTCATGGGGATTAGAGAAGAGGTAGGTAAGTATTTGGCCTACTGCTTGACACATAGCAGAGGATCAATAAGTAACTGTCATTGCCCCATGTTAATAATAATAATAATAATCATTAATTGCCATAGGTGAGATGTCAAATTTGTTTCACCATACAAGAACCTAAAAGAGAAGCATAATTGAAATAAGCAATAGAGTTACAAGACTATGGAGGAAACCATAATGGCTGGGTTTCCTTCATTTTCCATTTCAACATGTATCACATTTACTGAGAAGAGAAACCATCATTTGAGAATAAAACCCAGAGAGCAGCTTCCAAGGTGGGCATATTTCCAAATCACATCTGGCCTGGGGAGAGAGTCAAATTTTCACACGAATTTCCAAGGGCCAAAAACTTCTCTTTCGTCCTACCACTGGGTGACAGGATAGAGGTCTAGAACACACCTGGTGATTGGTGATCTGTTCTTCAGGAAATGTTTACAATTGTAAATTTCATAAAGCCAACTGATTCTCACAGAATGCTTTTGAGCTTTTGTCTCATGATTATTCTATGGTTGTAGGTAACAGATGAATGTAACACTGATCTGAATGTTGGTTGATATGCGCATTTATGTTAATGAGAGATAAAAAGCAACCAATATAAAAGTATGTGATACATTAGTCTCTTCAGAAGCTCTGCTCCTGAATAGAAGAGACTAACTCACAGGAAACAAGGAAACAATCCAATATAGATTAGAAGTACCTGTTTTTTACACTGTGTGGCAGACTCTGAATTTAATAGGAGGTTAGAGGGAAGTTAGTTAGAGGGAAGTTTGGTCAGCAAGATTACAGTTACCATTGACCCCTTCATGGAAGAGATGGGGTTTGGGTCAGGTCATAAAGAATGAGTGAGATTTGAGAAAACAGGGAGTAATGTTTCATGTGACTGGGGCAGGTAAGTGGAGAGGCTCGTAATTATGCCACCCAGAGTCCCGTTCTGTGGGCTGTAAGCATCCTTAGGGTCAAAGAATATACTTCTTCATTTTGCAGAATACCTGAATCTATAATTTTTGTTTGTTTACACATGGGCTACCCTTCATGAGCATTTTTGTTAGTCCAAACACACATTCGGTAAAGTCCTTGGAATTTTGAAGCGAATGGTATCACAGATATCCCTAATTTCATTCTCTTCTCTTGCTCTCTTCCCGCCTGGTCCTCTTGATGCTTCCTATATATTCTGAGGCTGTCAGAGCCCACTGGTGGCATGATGAGAACTATATACTCCTGCTTTGAGGCCGGGTTACTCTCTCAGTTCTAACTACCAATTGCCTGTACTTTATTTTTTCTTTAAGCCAAGAAGGATACTCCATAGTTCCTGCTATAGTATTTATGCCTTTCCACTCTCACCATCTGAGCATTCTCTCCCAGTTTTTACCCAGATCCCCACTGCCAATGTGTATGACCACTGTTGTCTCACCAGATCCTCAACAGTTACCTTTCATTTATTAAAAAAAAAAAAATCTCTTTACATACTGGAATCTTCTGGCAAATCTCTCAAGTATATATGTGACATAAATGGAATGCAATTGCATTGTTTTTTTCTTTTTAATTCTCTTCAGAGGAGATGCTAGACACTTAGCAACAACCAGCAGAAGGAGTTGTGAGGAGGCTCTGACAGATTCAGAAGGAATAAATTGCTCTGACGGGTCTTTGGGACCACAGATTTCCTTGCTTGCTTCCCTGTGTCCTGAGAGGCACGTATTTTTGGATGCTGGTTACTGCTTTGCTTAAGATCATGAACCAATTAATATGAAGACAGCGTGCTCGAAATGAGAAAGACGAAGACAGAAACACAAGCCATAAAACCCATCAGAACCAGCAATGCTGTTTATCACAGATTTCTTCTCAATATCCAGCATAGAAATAGCCTACTTTATCCAAAATTTCAACATAGCCTGTTGCACACCAGGAATGGTCTCATAAATTGGCTTGAATTAATATCGAAATTTCCTTTTGGACTTGCTGCTTCCTAACTGACAGCAATATTTCCTCCTCAAGTCTAAAAAGTATTAGACTTCATATAGCTACTTTGTTGAGGCACTCACTAAACTTTTTCAGAGCAATTGTTTCTCGTAATTGTCATGAAGTATTTTTAGGTCTGAGAAGGAAAATACCTACCAGTGGTTTTAATGACTTGGTTTGGAAAAGTAACCAGATCAGTCTAGACACGGGCTGTTGTAGTTCATTACAGGATGAGGAATGTCCAAGCACAAAGGCAGATACAGGAGTGAGGAGAGTTGCAGGGTAAGACATGGGACAAGGGGCGCCTGGGGGGGCTCAGTGGGTTAAAGCCTCTGTTTTCGGCTCAGGTCATGATCTCAGAGTCCTGGGATCGAGCCCCGCATCGGGCTCTCTGTTCGGCGGGGAATCTGCTTCCCCCTCTCTCTCTGCCTGCCTCTCTGCCTACTTGTCATCTCCCTCTCTCTCTCTCTATCAAATAAATAAATAAAATCTTAAAAAAAAAAAAAAAAGACATGGGGCAAGACCCTCATCTAAGGCAAATTACATATCTTCTCCGTAACTTGGTTTTCCTGTGTATAAACTGGGGATAATAATCGCTCCTACTTCAGAGACTTAGTGATTAGGATGAAATGAGTTAATGTGTGTAAAGTGCTGGTACATTAAAACGCTTACACGTGTTGAATAAATTTTAAAAATCAAAACTCTAAATTTCCCACCCCAGATATCAACCTTTGCGAATTTAAGCAGAAGATGATACTGGTTAGCTCATGGAATATTTAGGAGGACCGGATGGGCAGTCCACGGAGCTGGTTCCGTGAAGACGGCACAGACACTGCACTTTGCTGGTGCCACATTGGCTTCTCCCCAGGAGGAATTCTGTAGCACTGCTGTCTGCGTGGGCCACCAGCCTCCAATTCCATGTTTGGGGCAGGTGAAGGCTCATGCCCGGGGTGGGGTAGATTCGAGCTCATGTCGTAATTGCAAGGGAGATTATCAAGCTGGAGGTAAGCGCAACCTCACAAATTTGAGGAATACCCAATGTTGGAAATGGAAGACACTGAGAAGTCAAAAAGAATGCTAAATGGGCAAAGGGCACCAAGAAAGAAAGGTTAAAGGGATATTAAGGGGCGCCTGGGTCTTGTTTTTTTTTTTTTTATCACTAACGTTTTATTTTTTTAAGCTGGGTTTTGGGTGCACAAGAGTTCATTTTATTATTAATTTTTACAGATGCCAGGCTTCAGGGAGTTCAGCAATGAACACGGAGATGATGATCCTAAATCACTTTTTCAAGAGAAATGAAACAATAGCTGAAGGACCTGAGGTCAAGGAAAGGTTGTCTCGTAATGGAGGGGGGTGCTCAAGACTGGAAGGAAGCCACTGGAAACAGAGCCTGCAGGTAGGAATAGGGGCGAGGTAACTTAAGGAATGGAATCTGACAGGCTGCTGGAAAGCAGTGGACATTTGCTCTGTGTGAAGATACTGTCTTTAGTACTATGGAGGATTTGGAGGAAATCGGTGCAAATCCCAAACACAGAAATTCCTACTTTTTATAGTCAAATTTGTCAAATTTATTCTATATAATTAGCAGATTTTGTGTCCTATTTAAGGAATCTATCTGTATCTGAAGTCATAAGTTTATTTTTCTGTATTGTCTTCTATATGTTTTATAGTGTTGCTTTTTATAACTTTAAATTATTTATTTATTTAATTATTTTTAAAAAGGTTTTATTTTTTTATTTGACAGGGAGAGAGACACAGCGAGAGAGGGAACACAAGCAAGAGGAGTGGGAGAGGGAGAAGCAGGCTCGATCCCAGGACCCTGAGATCATGACCTGAGCAGAAGGCAGACACACTGAAGGACTGAGCCACCAAGGTACACCATTGTGTTGCTTTTTTAAAAATTTAAATTAAATTAATTAACATATAATATATTATTTGTTTCAGGGTTACAGGTCTGTGATTCATCAGTCTTATATAATAGTAAGCAATCATCTCTTGATTTCAGCTCAGGTCATGATCTCAGGGTTGTGGGATTGAGCCCTGTGACAGGTCCGTGCTGCGCATGCAGCCTGCTTAATATTCTCTCCCTCTGCCCTTCCCTCCTGCTCGTCTGTGCATGCACTCTCTCTCTCTCTCAAAAAAAGAAATATATATATATATTTATATATATAATTTATATATAAAATTTATATATAAATGTGATATATAAATATATACTTATTTAAAATTTATATATAATATATAATAATATTTATATAAATATATATTAATATTTAAAGGAATATTAAGTGAAAAACCAGCAATCCACACATAAGGCTGAACATACTGTGGACTATCTACAAATACTTATTGATCAAATCTGTATGAGAAGTTATTTTAAAGGGATGAAAAATGGGTAGAAGAGAAAATCATCCAGGATTCCTTAAGGAGCTCAGAGACAGTGCAGGGAAAATACCAGGTCTTCAAATGTATGATTGCCTCTGTCAATTTTTCTGTTCTTTCTTTTAAGGTCCTCATGTCTATGATTCTATACCCCAAGCTCTTCATCTCTGCAATCGTCCTCCCCTACCCTCACCCAAAGGGCTGCTTTGCATCCCATTTTTCTCTCAATCAACTATCGGTTCATTTTCTTACAGAAGCGTGCACCAAAAATTGAGGTGCTGACTGATATACCTTTCCTGTGTGAAATTTCCCAGGGAGCATTTGCATTTCAAGGGAAAAACAGAGCCTTCAAGCTCTAGAAAAGTGATAAAAGGTGGGTACAGCAGTATGTGGCGGAGAGCTCTTCTTGTAAAATCACTCTAGCTAAAGCACCTGTCCACAGTACAAACCCAGCTCTGCAAAGGGCCCTTCCTCATGCTTAGTGGCTGCGAATGAAGCAGATCTATCTACAGACACAAGGCTTCCGAGGGTCGGCCACTGGGCACGTTGTCATCACAGGGTGTATGCGTCCACCCTCTTCTTTTCCATCACCATTTACCCCATCCACCTTTTGTCCTATGAAAATACAGCCTTCCCTAAAGCCTAGTTCACCCCATTTTCTCGTCTCCTAAAGATTAAAAATAGCATGCTCTTCAATGACCTCAATAATTTAGAACCCATGAATAAGTCATTTACCCAAGAGGCTACACTGGGGCGTCTATTTTTACTTATAGTCTCTCACCAAGCAAAGTGACCTCTCTCAAGGAGCCAACATTGACACCCGTTGATCTTCTGGCTTCTCAGGGAACAGCCCAGGTCGTGCTCCCAATCCAGAGTCTTTTCTCAAGGGCAAAGATGGGCCAATAGGTGTCACTGACTTCAGAATGTGCATGACCAAACATGAATTTAGGCATATATGCTTTTCTCAGAGCTCCTGGAGCTGCCTAGAGCGTGTCCCAGGAGGAGCACTTTCTATAAAGTAGGGCAGGCAAATGCTGCCTACAGTGGTCCTCCCTGGTGCCCCTTCTTCCTTAAGACACCATTTTGTGAACATTGAACCATAATAGAAGAGCAATATGATAGTTCAGGTCCCTAAGCCCTTGGGGCTGCCCCAGCCCCCCAACTACGTGCCTCCTTCATCCACCTTCCAGACACATTCCCTTGGCCCATCTCATCTGTGTACTACTTTCAGGAAGGTTAGACATTTACTCTGGGCTGATCCAGGGGTCACCGTGAAGACCCCATCTCAGGCTTTTGGCCACCACTTTATAAAAATAAGTTTGATTTTTTTTTTCTCCCATATTGTCATACCTTGGGATTGTTCTAGTTCCCTCTCTTCAAGCCATAGGACTCTGTTACAAGCTAGGTGCTGGATTGGGTAACCTTAAAGCTCCCTTCCAATTTTGAGAATCTATAATTCTAAGAGAAAACTGAAGTGGGCCTAGAAGAATTCATTGGATTTTGTAGAGAGGAGATAGGGAGAGACAACTTTCCATATCATGTTCATGAAAGATAGTGGGAGGAACAGGAGTGGTTTATGCAGAGTGGATGAGTAGATCTCTGTAGTGGAACAAAGGGAACACTCCAGAAAATCATGAAAAATGTGGTTGGACGGGTAGACTGGGCCAGGTTACTGGATCCCTTGGAAATCAGGCAGAGGAATTCCAAGTTGGGGCTATAGGCAAGAAAAAGCCATTGTCATGATCCTGAGCTGGGAAACGCTAGGAAGAACACTTTGTCTTTAGGGTGAGAAACCAGTGGTCATTGCTAGTGAAAGTGAAACGTCCCTCCCATTATATGCACAATGTACTGAAAATGAACATCCCTGAGGCCTGGATGTGTAGCTCAGAAGCAGGAATGCAAGACAGTTCTCTCTCCTTTCACAGTTCTCATTTCTCTGTAATCCTCATCTCTCAGATCACGGTGAGGTGGTTTGCTAGATGTTCCAGAGGCTGCTAATGGGATGCAGCTATAATCTATTCATTTCATAGCCATGACTAGAACCAGACTTCCCCCTTCCCCCTGCTGCATTTCCTGGGTGCCCTCGGGGGCTGGTACAGTGTGGGCTGAAGGGCCCCTGGGGGAAGGCTGTCCTCACCCAGGGGGGTCATCATTTCTCAGGCCTGCAGGGAACGGAGAGGACATGGGCCTCTTGCTGCCACAAGGCTAGAACGAACAAGGAAAAACCATGCAGGAAGGGAAACAGGAGTGTTTGAATACAGAAGTAGTTTGGGAACAAAGAAGAGAAAATGAAAGACTTAATAACTCAAAGGGCCTCTAACCCAGACAAGAGTAACCAGCACTCGGTATAAAAATCACAGAGGACCGGGTGGTAGGACTCTAACATTATCTTCACAGGTAAGCTCGCTTCCTAGCAAGGGCTGGTAATAGACTGAGTCACCTAAGAAGGTTGTGAAATCTGCCTGCAGGTCTTTAAAAATAGCTCCAATTTGTATTTGCTTGCAGGGCCGAAGAAATAACATACTGTGAGATCAGAAGCTGCACTAGTCAGACTTTCAAAGTCCTTCCTAATCAAGTATCCTGTCTCTTTCTTTTTCATTGAATTAAATTAATTGAGTTCAAATTTATCGAGCATGATTAAGATCTGGGGTGTTTTGCGTGTGTGCTCCTGCCCCAATGCCCGCACTTCCTATGTTTGAGATTCTCCCGGGCCCAGCTATCTGCCTTTGGAAGGCCACCCTTGGCTGCCTCAGGTCTCAAGAAATCAGCCATGCTTCCTCGTTCTGCCATATGCACACTCTTTGGCACAATTTAAGTGGCTGAACAGAAACTGGTTGGCCAAGTGTTGGTCTTTATTTTCTTTATTATTTTTTTAAAGATTTTATTTATTTATTTGACACAGAGAGAGAGAGATCACAAGTAGGCAGAGAGGCAGGCAGAGAGAGAGGGGGAAGCAGGCTCCCCCCTGAGCAGAGAGCCCGATGCGGGGCTCGATCCCAGGACCCTGAGATCATGACCTGAGCCGAAGGCAGAGGCTTTAACTCACTGAGCCACCCAGGCACCGCAAGTGTTGGTCTTTAATCTCAACTCATTGCCAACTCAGTAAGGCAGAGGCAATATTTAATACTTTGTCTTTATCCCCAAACTTCGGCGTAGACTGTTGCAGTTTAATAATTTTTTATCGATTGACAGCAAAGGAAATGTCAAATAAATTGGATACATGTACATTAATATTTATTGAGCATCTGCATGTGCGAGGCGCTTTAAAATCCTCATTTAGAAATTTTTAAAAACAATAGCACTTTTAGGAAAGAGCTTCTAGTGTAGCTTAAGATTCTGTTAGCCTAGTGTTTTGTTACAGGCAAGGTGTTGGTTGCTGAGAACATGATCATATACAGAATCCCAGTAAACACAACTTAAAAACTAGATTCCGGAATGCAAAAAGACCGGGCAGGAGAAGGAATTGTATTTGAAAATTGAGCAGAAGAAATCTTGATCAAAGAAAGATAATATGAGAGAATATTGGATATCTGGAGTGTACTAACAGGACAGTCTGTCATGATACTTGCAGTTAAGTTAAAAAAAAAAAAAAAAGGAAGATGGACACCAAGGGAACGGCAAGAGTGTTTGTTTAGGACTGTGCATGTTAAATGCATATGGTGGTGGGTTGCTTTGTTGTCTGGGAAAATCATCTCAAAGACTTTGATGCCAACTTAGTCTAGAGTCCTAGGATTCTGTGGACAAATTCCCAGGAATAATCTGTTTTAGAGTAGAGGAAAGAAACAATCCACTGTGGTCTAGAGACACAGATTGACTTAAACCCAAATGGATAGAAGTTAAGGATTAGTAGAAAGTATACGACTTGATTTCTTTAAATCTTTCTCCTGATGTATCGTTCTTAAAACTATAGCATCTTGAAATGTGTCCCACTTAATTTTAAGAAAAAATAATGACTGTGGAGTAGAAGGCCAAGACAAGTCTCCCCATCAACCTGGTTGACAAAATAACAAAATTTAAAAATCTGGGTGCCTTGGTTACAACTCCATAACCGAGGCACGATCCCTGTTCTCTTACTGAGGATTTAGTAAATTAGCTTAATCTCAGTCCAAGTACCTCTGAAGAGCTAAATACATGGTGATAAAACTATAAAAACATTCTAATGCCACGTCATAAATGGATTGCAATTTCACGATGAATTAGACTGCAATCAAATACTCAGTAATGACAAGGACCACTTTAGCCTTCAGCAACGCAGAAGCCCTTCAGAATCCCACAGGACTCTAGCGTGCAGGAGCATTGCTTTGAACCATGAAAGCCCAGACACCTGAAAACCTGGACATATGGATTTTCTGGTTATTTGGACATGACTACGGTCTTCTCATAGATCACAAAAGGAATAATTAGGAGGCAGAATTTAGCTATCTGACATACTTTCTCTATCTCCCAGGAAGTAAAAATTTAGCTAGCCTTGGGTTCTTTGTACTTTAACCTTGTTATTAAGGATAAATGAAATACGATTTGAGTCTCTTCCAATCATAATATCTGCACTTCCCAAACTCTTTTCACATAGATCTGGCGTAGATAGGAAAAACTAATAATAGTCATCATCGTCATCATCACCATCATGGCAACAACATGAATGTATCCGGGAATAATGGAGGAGGCTGTTGGGGCTCGGGCTTTCCCTCGTCCCTTCCCGCTGGCTCGGGCGCTGAAGAGACCTGTATCTTGGCCCACCTAGGACCCATCTGTGGCGCCCTGGCAGGGAAGCCCCGGAGGTGGGCAGTTCGGGCCACTCCCCTGTCGTGTCCCCTGGCTGTCATGCGATCTCCCAGCAGCCTCAGCCCCACCGAACTCAGCACCTCGGGTGAGCAGAAAGGACGCGAGCAGCCTCTCGGAAAAGAAGGCAGGAGGACGCGGCATGAGCCGAGATAGTGGTTTGTGGGCGGCCGCAGCTGCTGTCCTCAGGGAATTCTGCTGACAGTATGAGAGTAGGGCATGATGTCACAGGAACCCTGGCTTGGCCGGAACAGCATGGCGTCCCAGGCAGCTGATCTGTTCATCCAGATTGAAAAGATTTCTTCTCCTGCTGCTCTCCCACCCTCCCCTTCTCCCTGCCGGTCTGAGTGATAATTGTAAAGCCATGCAGTTCCTTTCAGAAGTAGGCCATGGGATCCAGGGCTGGGTGTTTTCATTGCTGGCATGTTGCAATTATCGCCAAGGATGGCTCTGATGACAGCATAATACATGGGGTGTTTTGTGCTAAAAAAGTCAATGCCAGTGGCTTCAAGAGCAGAACTTGCCAGTGATCCGAGCTCAGTGTCAGTACGACATAGGATCTGGGTGGGGCCCGATTCACGGTCACCTTTCTCACCCTCAAGATTATTTCTACATGTCTCTCAAATAAGTAAATAAAAAAAAAAATCTTAAAAAAAAAAAAAAAAGATTATTTCTACAAAACAGGTTCGAGATCCAGTTCTTGGGAAACAATGAAAGAAAAATTCTCCTCTATTCAGGAACTACTAAGCTCTTAAGAGAGTGGCAAGGGGATACTTTGTACATGTGTCAGCGTTTAGAATTCAAATTTATCTGAACTTGAGAGGAAGATGTTAGCCTCAGAACAGGACTTCGAGAATGTCTAAGTCCTAAACGTTAGCCTCAGAGGAAGTCTACCACTTAGCAGCTGTGTGATCTGAGGAATTTCAGGTAACTGTTCTGACCCTGTCAAAAAAAAAAAAAAAAAAAAAGGTATAGTCATATTCACTTTATAGACTTGTTAGAATTACATGACTAAATGTAAGTAAAATACTTAGCACAAAGCCTGACCCAAAGAAAATGCTACATAAATAGCAGTTATTGTTATTGCTGTACTTGTAGCTGTTGTTATAGATACCACTGGGGTTTTGGGGAAGGGAACTCAGTAGAAAAACATTATTAGCATGATTGCTGAATTCCTGGTACTGACAAGGTCACATGACTATCATACAGCTAATTAGAATCATCTTACCAGTTGTAACTTCTGCAAAAATCTTAATATGTTACGGTAGTGAGAAGCTTGAACCAAAAATGATAATCTCAAACAAGAAGAGAACAATCTGGAACATACACCCCTCCACCAGAGCAATCTCAATCTTGAGAATTTCTTCAAAACATCAAGAAGTTTAAGTATTCTTTTGTTGGACAAGATAAAAAAATGAATATAATGTACATTTAATGTTGACATTTTTATACTAACGGCTGTAGCTTAATCTTTCATATTATTGAACCGTCTAACATAAGTTAACTTTCCACATTACAGGAGTATTTTTATTTATCTAATCATGAACTATCGCCCTGAAAAGGCTTTGCCTTATTCATTATTCAACATTAAGCAACTACAAGTTACTAATTTATAGAATGCCTTAACTTTAAGTCATCTGGTGACAAAGCTCAGTTCCAGATGTAGATTTTGAATATAAGCAGCTTAAAGCAGGAGACTATTTAAGTCAGCTTGATGTTTGCTCCATAATTCATTACAAGGAAACAATGAAAAAGAAGTGCCTGTTAGGCCGAAGAATATTTTCTTCACAGTCATATTCGACTATTAAGTTTTTGTTAAGTAGGTGGGTTTTATGTAAGCGCATTAGGAAATTATTATATTTCTGCAACAAAACTGATAATGCATAAAGACCTATTCTCTGCAGGTACACATACCTGGCAGTAGAGCTTAGTGGTTAAGAGCGGAGGCTCGGGAGTCAGCCCGCCTCAGGTCCAATGCTGACTCAGCTGCTTTCCAGCTGTGTGGCCTCGGGAATCACTTGGAAAAGCGATTCATTTGTCAGTGCTTTTGTATTCTGTACTCGAAAGTGAAAGTACAGGCTGATGAAAGTCCTTACAGTATTGGGTTATCGTGACAAGTCAATGGAGCCTTACACAAATGGTAGCTGGTATTACAGAGGGGAGAACTAAAGCTGTAGGAGTTAAAGGACCTGTGTAAGGTTCCTCAGCTAGATGGCAGTGGAATCCAATCGCCTCACGCCAGCCCAAGACACCATATTCTGCAAGTGAACAGCATGTAGTGGACGTGGGTCCTTTCTGCCTACGCAGCATCCATTCCTCCTCCTCCTGGTGATAACAACTTAGTGCTTCCTTTGCAGAGCCACCCAACGCCTGCTCTTAGTCCACATGTCTCAGCTTTATTTTGGGACTTGGAGGGGGTGTCCCTTAACCCAAGCCTGGGCGGTCAGAGCTACCCTGACCACAAGGTTTGGTTTGGGGAGGGGCACTGGATGCCAAGTCAATGAGATGCCATCCAGGACTTTTGGCAAAAGAATTGGGAGGCAAAGCCCATGTTGAACACAAGTGACTATCAAGATGTAAGTTCTGAGGTCCTGATGGCCATCCTGCCTCTGAGAAAGTAAAGCCTGAATGAAAAAGGAGTCAACAGAGATGAAAAGATGGCTCATGAATGGAGAGAGAAATATTCATGGTGGGATCACTTAAACACTCAGATCAAGTCACACCGGAAAGTAGGGGAAGTGTCTCCGTGGACATTCCATTTCATTTCATTTATTTGAGCCAATAAAGTGGATACCGTCACTCAGATTGAAAAAGTTTTGACTTACACATCATTTAAAAAATATCCCGCATAATGCTAGCCGCAAGAACAAGCTCGAGTATTTTCAAATGAGAACGTACTCCGAGGGGCGCCTGGCTGGCTCAGTCCATTAAGCCTCTGCTTCGGCTCAGGTCATGATCCCAGGGTCCTGGGATCCAGCGCCACATCGGGCTCCCTGCTTGCAGGGAGCCTCCTTCTGCCTCTCCTTCCTGCTTGTGCTTTCTCTCGCTATCTCTCTCTCTCTCAAATAAATAAATAAAATCTTAAAAAAAAAAAAAAAGTACTGCGAAACGCAAGTCTACCTTTTACGACATAGCAAATTCAATAGTCTGCCCTAATCCACACTATTTTGTTACCATCTTGGTCAGGTAAGCAACCTTGAGAAAGCAGCGGGGGGGGGGTGGGGTGGCGGGGGGGGGGTCTGGTGTCAGACCTGAGCTGGAATTCCAGCCCTTCCAGGGTTTAGTCCCCACTGCTTGGCTGGTTGTTTAATCGCCCGAGCCTCAGCTTCCTTATTGGAATAGATTTATTGCAAGGGCTCAATGAGATGATGCATGCAAAATGCTAAGAATTAAGAGCACAGTAGTGACAACAATATGGATGGCTCACCTTTATGAATGTGTTGGGTACTTCATGCATATTAACCCACTGACTCCTCATAACAACTTTGTGTGATAGGGGCTCCACTCCTCATTTTTTCAGCTGAGGAAATTGAGAGGCAGGGAGGTTAAATAATTTGCACAAGTCTGGATAACTAGTAGGTACTCAAGCCAAAATTCTTGTTTTAGAAACCAACCTCATTATCGATTGCCTCTCCTTCTGTCCAACAGCTATTAGCTGCTGAGGTGGTGCCATTCAAAAACTTAGACTGAAGTAGTGATTTTGAAGCACTTGGGCCTAAAGTGTCAAGGATTTGTAGGACATAGGCCTTTCTCTTGAGAAGTTTCTAGTATAGCCAGGAGTGGAGTCGGGTGAGAAGAGAAGACTATTATTTTGGACAACTTACAGTAAATCCTCTGAGCCTTGGTTTCCTCATCTGTAAAATAGATTTACCTATGTCCCAGGTTTTAGTAAGGGTGAAAACATATCATTATGAAAAGCACTCGGCAAGCTGTCTGGGGATCATCATTATTATTATCAATATTTTTCCCAACATTGCCTATAAAACAGGTAGATTGTGGCTCAAAGTTTGCAAATACTCACAGAATTTGGTGTTCCTTAGTGATCTTTTTTTGGTGAACAGATCTTGTCTTCATGTTTAAATAAAGGAAAGAGGGGCACCTGGGTGGCTCAGTGGATTAAACTTCTGCCTTCAGGTCATGATCTCAGGGTTCTGGGATCGAGCCCCGCATCGGGCTCTCTGCCCAGCAGGGAGCCTGCTTCCCCCTCTCTCTCTCTGCCTGCCTCTCTGTCTACTTGTGATCTCTCTCCTCTCTGTCAAATAAATAAATAAACTCTTAAAAAAAATAAACAAAGGAAAGAGAAAGAAAGAAAGAAAGAAAATGAAGAAGAGATAAAAATCCCAGCAACCTGTGATACTGTTGATTTGCTGCCTCCTAAGAACAAGCAAAATAGCTCAGGAAGAGCTTCAAAAGCAAAGACCGGGGAACCGCACACAAGTGTTTGTCCCTCCTCCGTGTCCCACAGCCCTGAAAAGGACGTAGCACATGGGGCTTCCAAAAAAGCACAGGGGAAGTTCAAGTTCAGCTCAGAAGAGCTGTTCAATAACAGAAGATCGACTCTCCTCACCTGTGCAGTTCTTTCCAGGCAAAGAGCTCACTGGGCCTTGATCCTCCCCCCACATGTGATCTACATGGCCACCTTTATGCCCTTGTTTCTCTCTCCATGTCCAGAGATGGTCTGTACTGGACTTTGGTTATATTTCCACAACCCCACTTCTCGCCAGGGTCATCACTTTCCATGTCGTCATCACACTCACCCCATCTTTCCGAGGGCTCGTTGACACACAGACTCCTCTCCTCACCAGGAGACTCGGGTCCTCTTCTCCTCTGTTTCTTACCACCTCCACCCAACCACCATCGCCATCACGGGGTGAGTGGGACTCAGGGACCAAAGTTCTGCCTGGCACTAGAAATATAAATAAAAGACGTCCTTGGTCCTACTGGATAGAGCAGAATTATAGGAGTTCCAGGAACCGATTTATCTGTAATTGTAGCATCCAACTGAAAGTTGGCTAAAGAAGTGGGATTGGAGTCTACTTATTTTCAGTGGGTGGTTCCCCCCCCCCCATTTCCTTTTCTGAAGATTCATAGTTGGCCTCTGGTCATCCCCTGTTTCCCATAATAGGATCACAACTCCCGTGGAGACAGAACAGCAAAGGCAAGTGTGGACGGTCTTGAAATCGGTCTTGTTCCTGTTCCTCTATCACGGGAAGACAAATCTTGTGGTTTGCCCTGCTGGCTTTGGTGAAATATTTTCAGAATTTAAAGCACTTTAGGGGGAAGAACAAATAACATAAATAAGTAAAAGTACCTGATCAGTCAGGAGGTCATGGGCTTTGGCATAAAGCTTAACACTTTCATCTATTTTATCTCCTCTTATCTTTTCCTCCTCTTGGTGATCAAATGATAGGAATGAATATTTTCAGATGCTTTATTGTTGATTATTTTATTGTGATGTTACATAGACTCGTTGCCAAAATAAATCAGACAATACAAAAAAGCATGAAAAATAAAAGGTCATACCAATGATCCCACTATTCAGTGCTGAGATTTTCAGACATTTCACTGTACATTTTAATAGATAGCAAAAAAAAAAGATCGTGTCTTGTTGCCTGCTTTTATCAGGATATTCTTAACACCTTATAATGTTAAAACATAAAGACTTACTTTAAACCTTAAAAATTCCTCCACAGTATTCCATTAGATGGAGTTACTTGATTTATTTATTCAGTTCCTTATTGATAGACATTGAGATTGTTTTTAAGATTTTTTACAATAAACAACTCCCTGATATATATTCCAGTACTTGTTTGGTTATTTTCTTAGGATGTATTTCTAGACTCTGGATTATAAGGTTTTTGAACTTTTAAAGTCCTTTGTCAGCTATAGCTAAATTACCTTCCAGAAAGGTCTTCAGGGAATAGAATCACTTTTCACTTTTCCATGGATCACAGCATTGAAAAATTCAATGGCTCCCTGAAGATAATTCATTTACTCACTGAGGTGCCTACATATCCCTCTGTTAATTGAGATGTTTTAGACATACAGAGACCCATTAAATTCAGTCCTTCCAAAGTCCACTGTTTTTATAGACAAACTGAGGAAGGAAGGAACTCAAGAGCCTCTCTCCTCAGTCTTTCCTCCAACTGGAGAATGGTGCCTGCAATCTGATATAGAGCCGTCCTGCCCGTGATGTTATAAGCTCTAGAATTTTCTGGTAATCAGTCCTTTCCACCACAACTTTAACCAACCCCACTATGTAGACCAGTGGTCAGGGTCCAGACAGGCTTTCAGATCTGGTGTCTTAAAAAGATTGTTTTAAAGCTGGAAATGGTTCTCGTTAAGTCCCTTGTGGACCTAGGATTCAGGGATGCAGTTTAGAAAACATTTTCCTCTGGAATCATGCGTGGTTAGTTCCAGGCCCTCCCTGATGACCACTAGGCGTCAGACTTTCCCATCTCTCCTCCAACGGTGCTGCTTACTCAGTAATTAACTCATTTGCTCAGAGTCATTAGCTCTTATCTAAGGGGGTTTCTTTGTCATCATAGGAACATGATCATTATGATGCAGAATCCTCGCAGATTTCAACACGACTTACTGAGTCCGACTGTCTCCTAGTTACTAGCTTTTCAACAGAGCTCTTCTCAGAAGAGCTCAACACTTAAACCAGGGAAAGGTGGAAGAAAGACCCATAACTAGGCTTTTCACTCTTCCCACGTGAACCCACAGAATGTTGTTGCCTTTCATCACATAGACATCTGTAGCCTTGTTGCTCGTAGCATGCCAGTGTGGAGAGCCCTGAGCACCAACCCCCATTCATCTTAAAGATGAGGCAATGCCAAACTAGTCAACACCAGACTCTAGGTTCTGGACATAAAATGAGTTGAAATGGAACATCTCCAATCAAGCACATACGGAGTGGCCACTGAATCTAGGACCCTGCCCTTGAAGTCCAGAAAACGGTATTTTCATTCAGCCAGTCATTCAAGTATTTACCAAGGACTTGTTTTGAATGCCTTCAGGGGACTAGAAACCTGGTGATAAAAAAACAACACAGGGGCAAATACACCAGCAATACAGCTTGTGTGAGAATAAGACCATTTCCACACCACACCCGATCCCAGGTTGCTTGATCCCTCCTGCCTGAGAAGAGGCTCTCTAAGTGGGATGAAAGCCACGGCCAGGTCTCCTAGCCAGGTCTCCTAGCCAAAGGGCAACCCCTGTCACCCTCTTGGAGTGCTTTTGTGTCATAGAGTCAGCCTTCCCTCACTTCCTTCCCTCCCTCCCAACAATATCCCAGAGAGAGGGCGACAAATAGCACCCTCATGTCAGACATGGGGGTGCCGAGAGAGAAAAGTGGAAGAGGTTCTCGAATCACATAGAAGGACAGAGGCTGACCCAGCATCCTGGGCTCCATGAGTCACATCACAGGGGACTCCACGAAAATTGTTTTCAGCCAAGAAACACATTGTAACACTAAGTAAAGTGTCTTGCAGAGAGCACCTACTTAATACTAGAAGACTGATGAATGGGAACAGAAGGTCTCATTGTGTGTGAGCTCATTTCTGTAAAAGATGGCATCCTGACTATTATGCCTCTGAGGAGGAAAACTCCTGTCCTAGAGACGTCGTCTCATCATCCTGTCCTGGAGGAATTCCAGGAATACCATTCCTTGACAAGCGCTAACTCACCTGGGAAAATGCATTAACCATAATTTCCCACAGCATATGTCAAACTTCTACAGAATTGGTTAGATAAAACAGTAGCCCAGTCCCTGTGGCTAAGATTCATTAAGATCTTTTTTTTTTTTTTTAAGATTTATTTATTTATTTATTTATTTATTTGACAGAGAGAGACACAATGAGAGAGGAAACACAAGCAGGAGGAGAGGGAGAAGGAAAAGCAGGATTCCCTCTGAGCAGAGAGCATGATGTAGGACTCCATCCCAGGACCCTGGGATCATGACCTGAGCCAAAGGCAGATGCTTAACAACTGAACCACCCATGCACCCCAATATCTATTTTAATAGATCCAAGAAATCACCATTACCAGAGGGTCTCCCCCAAATTACTCAGTGTTTCCCATTTGGTTATTTTGAACTTGGCTTAACACTTACAGGCTCTTTTAAAAATAATAATGTTTGTGTAAGATATGCCTCTAAAAAATAACGAGATACTTCCCCTTCTTCCTTTCCGTAAACACACACTTTCTCTAAGTCATAATTGCTCTTTTTTTCTTCACTTTATTTGAACTCGTAAAAAAGAAAAAAGAATGATTTCCAAAGCAAATAAACATGATAACAACAAGGACAACAAAACAATCTATCAGCATCTTCATAGTTCATGAGTCTCAGAACTTCTTTTTTTTTTTTTAAAGATTTTATTTATTTATTTGACAGAGAGAGAACACAAGCAGGCAGAGAGGCAGGCAGAGGCAGAGAGTGGAGCAGGCTCCCTCCCGAGCAAGGAGCCGGATGTGGGACCCGATCCCAGGACGCTGGGATCATGACCTGAGCCGAAGGCAGGTGCTCAACCAACTGAGCCATCCAGGCGTCCCAGAACTTCTTTTTCAATTTGTGTCGCCAGACTCCAAATGATCCCATAAGAGAATTGTCCCCCACTTCCTAAGGAATGCTTATAGTGGTTCTGGAAACCACATTTCTTTCCTTTTCTATGACTCCTAAAAAAGGGACGTGACAGCATTGTTCACCCATCCAACCCCATGTCAGGGTATCGCCTCACCTACCAGCCTTGCTCTGGGTTGCTGGCGCCCTCAGGTCAGTTCGGCTTTTACCACATGAACCGTCTGAAAAATTGAACTGGGCAGCTCAGCTCTTGAATAGCCATTCCACTCTTGTGAAGTTATTTTCTCTTTTTTTAAAGATTTTATTTATTTATTTATTTATTTGGAAAGAGAGGGAGTGAGAGAGAGCATGAGAAGGGAGAAGGTCAGAGTGAGAAGCGGACTCCCCGTGGAGCCGAGAGCCCTATGTGGGACTCGATCCCAAGACTCCGGGATCATGACCTGAGCCGAAGGCAGTCGCTCAACCAACTGAGCCACCCAGGCGCCTGTGAAGTTATTTTCTAAGTAAATACATGACAACCACACTAGCTTCTCTTGAGAAACAGGGTTTCGGCATTTCCTTCAGAGCTGGGCTAAAGAACTGGCTTCTGATGGCGCAGGAAGAAGGCAAAACTAAGGCCAGATAAGCACTTCTATACAGTGAGCACTGAAATATTTGTGACTCTTAGTTTCTCACCTAAAAACCATACAGTGAGTGCAAATTATGGAAGGTCTGAAGATGGGAGCATGAATTCTTATTTGAGATATCAAGAGCTGAACTAGGAACGAGAGTTCCCAGAACATACTCCTACCCAGGACCCATATCCCTTATGTCTTCCCCACTTCTGTCAGGAAGAGTGGTGACATCACTAGTCATCAGGGAAGTACAAATCAAAAGCACAACAAGACATCACCTCAAATCATTCAGAATGGCTGGTGTCAAAAAGACAAGAAGTACAAGTGTTGGCGAGGATGTGGAGAAAAAAGGAACCTTTGTACACTGTTGGTGGAAATGCAAATTGATGTAACCACTATGTAAAACGGTAATGGAGGTTTATCAAAAACCTAAAAATAGAAGTACCACAAGATCCAGTAACTCCACTTCCGGGTACTTACCCAAAGAAAGCAAAAACACTAATTTGAAAAGATATATGCACCTTTATGTTTATTGTAATATTATTTACAATAGCCAAGATATGGAAGCAGCTCAAGTGTCCATTGATAGATGAATGGTAAAAGAAGATGCGGGGTGTGTGTGTGTGTGTGTGTGTGTGTGTGTGTGGTGGAATATTACTCAGCCATAAAAAAGAATGAGATCATGCCGAGTGTGACAACATGGGTGGACCTAGAGGGTATCATGCTAATTAAAATAAGTCAGATGGAGAAAGACAAATACTATATGACTTCACTTATGAGGAATCTAAAGACGCAAACAACAACTGCAACAACAAAAAATAGAAAAAGATGCATAAATACAGAGAAATGGTGGTTGCCAGAGGAGAGGGGATGGGGAGATAGGTGAAATAACAGCAGAAGGGGATTAAGAGGAACAAAATTCCACTTGTAAAACAAATAAACCACAAGGATGAAAGTATAGCATAGGCAATATGGTCAATAATACTGTAATAATGTTGTATGGTGACAGATGGTAACTACACATACCATGATGAGCAATGAGTAATGTTTATAACTGTCAAACCACTATGTTGTACATCTGAAACTAATATAATATTATATCACTTCAATTACAAATTTAAAAATAAAAAATAAAATAGGGATTCCTGGGTGGCTCAGTTGTTTAAGCACCTGCCTTCAGCTCAGGTCATGATCCCAGGGTCCTGAGATAGGGTCCTGAATTGGACTCCTTGCTAAGCGTGGAGCCTGCTTCGCCCTCTGCCTGCTGCTCTCCCAGCTTGTGCTCTCTCTCTGACAAATAAATAAATAAAATATTTTTAAAAATAAAAAAATAAAACTAAGAGTAGGAGTCTGTGAATCTAGTAAATACCTAGTAATCAACTATCGTTTGCTTTAGGTTATTGGCTAAGACCTTACAGAGTTCAAAACCTGAATATTTCATCACAATTAACTAATAAAAGTGGTGCCTGGGTGGTTCAATCAGTTAAGCATCCAACTCTTGATTTTGGCTCAGGTTGTGATCTCAGGGTCATGAGATTGAGCCTTGTGTCAGGCTCCGCACTGGCCGTGAAGCCTGTTTAAGATTCTCTCTTCCTCTCTCTCTGCCCCTCACCCACTGCTCTTGCTGCCTCTCTCTCTCTCTCAGAATCACAGTTATCTAATAAAAGTAGCTCATCAAGTAAAAGAAATTATTTCTTATGACAGTTCCTAATTACCAGTGGATCATGCTTATTTAGAGTTCCCAGGTGTTCAGGGAAATATATTCTGATTTTCTGAATTTCTGATTTCTGAATTTTCAGAAAATTCATTCTGATTTTCAACAAACATTTATGTAACTGTCCTCAGTGCTGTGGGAAATAAAAAGAATTGTGGTCTGTGGAGAGATTTCAGTGTGGTATAGACTGCGTTGCATTTATATAAGATCTACAGTTCAAAACAATACTCAAGAACGACCAGTTAGGTGATAGAGAATATGTGAGATGTGTGTGCATATGTATGCAGGAAAAGTCTGGAAGTAGACTTAACAGAATGTTCTACCGAGATGAAGTTATCTTTGGGAGATAAAGATAGGAATTTGTTTTCTTTATGCTTCACTTTTTAAAACTTTCCACGATTAGCATATAATACTTGTGTAAGTTATGTCTTAGAGCCAAATTACGACAACAACATGGAATTTGGATGAGGAAGTATTTTCCTACAGCTGGAGACAACCAGGAAGGCTTTGTGGGAAAGGAACTCATGAACTCTGCCTCAAGGGCTGGGGAGGACCTTAGGAGGTGAAAAGGAGGTGGAGAATTGGGTGAGTGTGAACCATAAAAGTCTCAAGTGTATTTGGAAATTGTAAGTTTCCCTGATAGTAGCATGGGGCTTAAATAGTCTGTAAATGGACATGAGCCTAGTAAGGGCAGTTAGGTATTAATTAGGAAGACTTTTAAACACAAGGCTCAGGGCACCTGGGTGGCTCAGCGGGTTAAAGCCTCTGCCTTCGGCTCAGGTCATGATCTCAGGGTCCTGGGATCGAGCCCTGCATCGGGTTCTCTGCTCAGCAGGGAGCCTGCTTCCCACCACCACCCCCCCCTGCCCCGCCGCCCCCGCCTCTCTGCCTGCCTCTCTGCCTACTTGTGATCTTTCTCCTCTCTGTCAAATAAATAAATAATCTTTAAATGCAAGGCTCTGGAGTTTAGACTTGGGTCAGTAGTCAGTGGGGGTCACTGAAGTTTCTCTAATAGGGGAGCAGATGACAAAGGCCATGGTTAACATGGGAGGCTGTGGAGAAGGCAGGAAAAGAAAGCTCTTCTGAGCACCTGGGCAGGAGGAGTAGTGTCTACAGCTCCGTCGTGCTTGGAGCAATGTTAAGGAAGTAGGAAGCAGTGACATATAGTTGGAAAAGGCCTTGTTTTACCCTAAGACACTTACTTAAGAAGCTCAAAGAGAAAAGGGGAATGTAATTTCAACATAGGAAACATAACAATAGCAATGAGGCTGATTTTCAGATGTAGCTACAGGATTATTCTCTCCATTGTATGGGCACGGATGAAAAGTGGATGAAATCTGATTGCTGATGGGTCACTCTATGTAAAGGCATGCACAAGAGTGGGAGAGCCAATCCGGTCAGCAGACATCAAGAGAACATCAAGTTCCAGAGGAGAAAGGGTTCCTGGCTCTCAGATCTAAAGGGAATGTCCTCATTAGGTCACAGCAGAAGGTTCTCCAACCCGGGGGAAGGTCACTTTCCCCTCAAATGATTGGACTGTGCAATGCCCCGAGCAAATTTAGCAGATGGAGCAGAGGGTGTGGGAGAGGCTTTTGGAAAATGTACTACTCTTTCAGTCATTTGATATTTCTTGTTCCCATGAAGCATTTACAAGCTAGGCTTTACACCCATCACAACTCAGAGATGCAGGCAAGCTGCGCTCACCTTGCTGGGAAGAGGCACAGCCTGAGGCCGCCTTCGTAAGAGCTTATGAAATACCTACTCCAATGGCTGGTGGTCAGAATTAAAATTCTTAAGCTTTCAGAAGTCATCAAACTCAGGTGCACTCCACTTTATGTGAATCCAGCCCTGGTTTCCCACCGCCCTGGTCATAGTTTAAATATTCTCTCTCCACTCTTCATTTCCTCATAAAACCCTGAAAGTTGGTCTCTTCTGTTCACCCCAATCCTCACTTCTGTGATCGGTCATCACTCACCGGAGCAGATTCTGAGACTGGTGAAGTCATCAGCAACCACGAAAATTACCCCTCAGATACTCCTTTGTATACGATTAATTTTTGTCAAACGAGAACAGGATACAGCATGGCTACACTTGCAACCCCCATGGACATGAGATGGCATGGGTAAAAGGACTTCCTTGGCACACTCTTGATCACATACCCATGACAACTTGCATATGAGACAGGACCAAAGGCAAAGCGCCTCTCTGCTGTCACTCAGGGACAGCTTGTGGGTGGCATATGGGTCCACACCTTCCGCCCCACACAGGCGCCAGTGAACCCGCAGCCGTACAGTAAGTAAGAGGTGCTCACTCACTATGTAGCCCTAGGGAAAAAATTAGAAAGAAATATAAACACAGTTCTAGAGTTTTCTGGATAAGCCCTGAAGAGCCAGACCTCGGTGAAAGTGTTGGCTTGGCAGAGCCAAATGTGTCTGTGTCTGGATTTTTGCTCCATGATAAGCTGAAAGAATGGGTCCATTTGTTCTTTAGAGTCCACAGTGACTTCCTTGTACTTTCTGGACATCTTGGGCTTCCCAAGTGAAGTCACAAGAGTGTCACTGCCTCTTGCTGCACCATGTAGATATCTATAACCTCATCGCTAATAGGGTGCTGGTATGGAGAGCCCTGAGCACCAACTCCCGTTCATCTTAAAGATGAGGCAATGCCAAACTAGTCGACACCAGACTCTAGGTTCTGGACGTAAAATGAGTTGAAATGGAACATCTCCAATCAAGCACTTATGGAGTGGCCACTGAATCGAGGACCCTGCCCTTGAAGTCCAGAAAACGGTATTTTCATTCAGCCAGTCATTCAAGTATTTACCAAGGACTTGTGGAACGCCTCCAGGGGACTAGAAACACAGTGATAAAACAACAACAACAACAACAACAACAACAACAACAACAGCAACGCAGGGGCAAATACACGAGCAATACAGCTTGTGTGAGAAGACCATTTCCACACCACACCCGATTCCAGGCTGCTTGATCCCTCCGGCCTAAGAAGAGGCTCTCTAGGTGGGATGAAAGCCACGGCCAGGTCTCCTAGCCAAAGGGACTTTCCCCTGGCAACCCTTGTCACCCTCTTGGAGTGCTTTTGTGTCATAGCGTCAGCCTTCCCCCACTTCCTTCCCTCCCTCCCAACAATATCCCAGAGAGAGGGCGACAAATAGCACCCTCATGTCAGACATGGGGGTGCCGAGAGAGAAAAGTGGAAGAGGTTCTCGAATCACATAGAAGGACAGAGGCTGACCCAGCATCCTGGGCTCCATGAGTCGCATCACAGGGGACTCCCTGAAAATGGTCACAGATAACCAAGACACACATCATTACAGCAATCAGTGTTCTTCAAGTTTTCTTATGTCTGTGGTATTCGAGAAATATCAGTTACTCGAGAAGGAAAGTGAAGGACAATCAGGTCGAGGAGATGGAGTGAATCCCTCAGGAAAACTCCACAGGAGCTGTCTGAGCTCACTCAAACGAGGACTCTAGGGTAAGGGAGCTGGGTTACGCTGCAGGCAGGTTGGAAAGGCTGCATCCACCAAAACATGTCCAGTGAGAGTTTGACGACAGAGCAGCATTCCTCAGACCAACGGTGCATAAAATGTGTTCAGCAGCATGAATTAATTCCCTCCTCAAACCTCCTTCCCCATCACCTTACCGCCCTCCCCAGGTTGGACGGACTATAAAAACTCGCTCTAACTTGCAAGGTTAGAAGCCCATGACGATCGTGTCTTAGGACATTTCTCTTTGTAGACGGGTGAGGGAAGCCATGTGTGTGAACCGGCCCATGTTTCTTCATGACTGAACTTTCTGTGGCTCGAGAGGAGCAGAGCTGGTGAACAGACGTGCCCTTGCTGCCTCCAGCCATCTGTGTCCTGTCCAGCTGCCAGGACCGCTCAGACAGAGACTGGAAAGTACGTGGTGTTTCCTGCCCTTTAGCCCTCCCGAGTGACCACACTGTCCCTTGTCATTCAGAGCAAGGCCCTGCTGTTCCTCAGGCAGGAACCACAGACCCAGGCATGTGAGTGGTTTCTGCCTGTGGGTCACTGGACTGAGGGGCCTTACATGCGTCTCCCCTTTGACACGAGTATATATAAAACCATGTAAATCCATACCGCCAGGAGCGACTGTAGTAGGATAGACAGGACCAGGTGGGTTTCCTGGAGGACTGTGTCAGGAAAGGGTTTAGGAAGAGCAGAAAGGGGCTGCACAGAGCAGATCTGCCAGAAATCCTGAAAAGGTTGTCAGACTGCTTGTTGCTAAAACCAGGTCCAATGTTTACCAGTAAGCATATTACAGTAAACATACGAACAGCTTCTGGGGGAAAAAAATCAAGCAGTATGGAACTGAACCTAGTTGGTTAAAATACCATGTTTCCTTTGAATGGCCAAGCAGTGGCTTTAGAAGTGAGGACAATAGAAGGTGACATATGTGGTGTGTTTTAAAAGGCACTGGGAAGATGTCCCTTTCTCCAAAACAATCACACCCCGCTTCCCCCAACCATATCCTGCCAAGACCCCCACAATTCCAGCATAAGGGAGATGGCTCTTTCAAGTTTCACCTTTTCTAGGCTTCTCCTTTAACATTTAAGTACGTTTAAGAGGGGTCCCCATTCACCTCTAACGTGTTGTTGGTTATGACCTTTTAGCTTGCTTGCAGCCCCAGTCCCACAGGAGAGCTCTGGGTCTTTGGAAGAGCTCTCTCTTTGGGCCTTAGGATGATCTGGGAAGAAAGATGAGTGAAGGAGGACAAAGAGGCCCAGAAAGGGAATGGGAGACACAGCCTTCGCTCTACTGTGGAGGGCCGTCCCACGCTAAGCTAGGCGCGAACCTGCAAAAATGGCTATTCCATTATTGGGAGGAAAATTCCCCTTTGAAAACACAAAGCCTTGTTTTCATAGCAAGTGTTTAGGCACTAGAGTCTGATGATTCCTTTCGATCATTATCAGAGGGTGGAATAAACTTGAGCTGATATTCAGATGATGGCTGGGTCCTGTGTTTATGTGTGTGGGGGGGAGGTTGACTTCTCTACAGCCCCTGAAATAAATTGGGATCAAGCTTTGCAATAGTTAATTTACTATAAATAAATACTCTTAAGCGATGTGAGTTACTAACCAGACTCTTCACCATAAATGTCCTACGTGAAAGCTGACCCCTGTTTGACACCTCAGCTATTTTAAAGCTGCTTGTTCAGATTCCTCAGCTCCGCTAATCTGCAAAGGCTAAAATGTCCCTGCTTCTAGGCTCTGTGGGACTCTCCCGACAAGGAAAGTTGCTGTCAGGGAATAATTAGGTTCTGTTTGCAAGGGGGAGGGAAATGTCAAGAGCTTATCATTTCTGGTCACCTTGTTAGACATTTATATTGAGATGCTGCAGAAAATAACACGGACATGCAGAATATCAAGTCAACGAGAAGCGTTGCATTGGCTGAAGAGGCCTTCATGTGTTTCATTTCCAAGCAACTTGCTGTTTAGTTTTAGAGCAGAGACCCTAAATAAAATGGAAATGTATCAGATGAGTCTCTCCATAGAGGACTGAGCCAAAGCCCAGGTCTCATTGTCTAAACAAACTGGCTGTTATCAAACACAAATGAAATATGTGTATCAATGACCCCCTTCATCCCACTCCCCGAGAGAATGGTATAGATCGTTCGTCTCCTTTAGCCTATCCCTCTCATCCCACTTCCACAGAGATTTAAATATATAAGGGATAAAAAGAGGTTGCTAGCCAATGTGATTTTCTTGGAATGAGTGAAAACTGGCTTGTAATTCACAATCTCCTTGAACAGAATCTCGATGCTCAAGAGAAACCATTCTTTTCTGCCTCTGACAAGTGCAGAATAACTGAATACTTCCAGATCCAAATCTCAAAGTGATCAGCTCTTAGCTAAATTAAAGGTAGGCTAATAAAAAGGTGACATTTTTATCTTTACATGGAGACTATAGTTGGAGAGATACGAGGAGAACAAAATCTCTGAGAAACCCCAGCAAAACAAGAAGCCTGAAGCATGAATGTCTGTGAGTGATAATCGAGGCCTCTTACGCCGTATGGCGAACCACTCAGATTTACCTGCCCGGCTGGCAGGTGGAGTCAGGAACTACTGGCGTACTTGAGGCTGTGAGCTCTATTTCATACCCCATTACCGCTGGGGCAGGCACCAACTAGGGGTGCTCAGTCTGGCGAGTAGGCACATGTCAGCTTGAGTTAGTGAGAACACGTATCCCAAAGGTATCGGATGGAGACAGGAAATTGCAACACACCTGTCCTAATATCACCACAAAGACATTACTGTGTTTCTTTTTTTTTTTTAAGGTTTTATTTATTTATTTATTTGATAGATAGACAGCACAAGTAGGCAGAGTGGCAGGGAGAGGGAGAAGGAGAAGCAGGCTCTCCGCTGAGCAGGGAGCCCGACATAGGACTCGATCCCAAGACTCTGGGATCATGACCTGAGCCAAAGGCAGCTGCTTAACTGAGCCATCCAGACTCCCCTTTATTGTGTTTCTTAACACTTTGTACTTTGTATACATAGGCAAAGAATTCCACTAGTATTCTCTCTCTCTCTTTCTCTCTCTCTCTCTCTTTCCCCCTCACCTCCAGTTATCCTTTGCGTAGTTGACGAGCCTGTCACACCTGATCTACACCTCCATCTACACCTAGAAAAACTGAGAAACGGAGAGGTTAAGTGATTGGCTCAAGGTCACCAGCAGCCGCGCTGGATTCAGAAATGACTGCTTCTTGCTTCTCTGGGCACTGAGCCAATCTGCTTCTCCTCACTTCAGCGTGACTGTTAAATGCCTTTCTTTGAATTCAGTTTTATGTCAGGTTCCTCTCTGCGTGCAAAGTCTACGTGGACGATGCAGCTCAGTCCCATTGCTGAAAACAGTAGCTTGCTCTTTCTAGCGGGCTAGCCCATCCCCCTCCAGAACAAGGTGCCGTTGGACCCCAGGTCTGGTTTTGGAAGCTGGTCCCAGATGCTGTGGGGTGAGCGTGCATGTGTGTGCTTGTGTGTGCGTGTGTGTGTGCATGCTCTGTGTGTGCATGAAGAGAGCCTTACTGGGTGCAGGACCCTCAGGGGGCGGGGCAGCATTTTCACCGCTGATGGTGCACAAGGGAGCAAGAATCCCGGCAGCTCAGCTCAGGTTGGTACTGCCCAGCTCCTACGTGCTGCTCTGCCCTTGTCCCTGCACCTGCCCCATGGGGAGTCTTCCAGAGGGAGCCTTTGGCTGACAAGGAATCGACTTGTCACGTACTCTATGTGAGCCCACTCAGCAGAATGTGCCTTCCCAAGGGGGTGCAAAGGATACAATCCTTTCTACACGGTGACTCATCTCTAATCTCTAGCTAACAGGGAGTTTAAGCTAAACCTGCTGTAGACGACCAGGGCATGGGAGACTGGGGGTCAGCGTGGGACAGAAACGATTCAGGTCAGTGGGAGGACTTGAGCCAGAGCCTCAAGAGGCGATTTGTCCCCCAAACCTTTTCCAGCAGCACCAATGCTCTCTCCTAACCTTCAAGCCTGTGGCCCCTCTTTTCTCGGCTGCCCTTCTCAGCTACCATTTTAATCACTCGCCTGTGGCTTTTCATTTCTGCTGCCCAGTGTCACTCATCTCCTCCTCCTTCCCCAGTCTCCCCGGCCAGGGCCAAAGGTTGTTTAAGGTCCCTGAAAATTAACTTCAGCCTCCTCCAAGGTGAATTGCTGCTTTCTGATGAAGCCTCACACCCTCCATGAGCTTGTGAAAATATTCCACACAAAAATAGCCTCCTGCTTACCGTGTGAGACTTAAGAGGTTTCATGCCTCCCTCTGGTTTTTCTCCTTGTTTATAAGATACAATCAATAATTTCTGGATCTTTCTAAAGAATTCTTTTAGGTGATTCCTAAGGTTTATATACATAGCGTTTTATGGCTCACAAGAGTTAGGTTTGGAACATTTAGTAAAAATTACAGCCTGGCTCTCTCCTCCCTGCTCACTTTGGATGGGGTGATAGGGAAGGTGGGAAAAGACAAAGAGGAGAGTACACCCCACTGAAGGGCGGACTTTATAGAGAAGGGTAGGATGCACGACTCCTTCCTTCTTCCTCCGAAGCTGGATTACTTAAGGGTCAGTCCCGGGGGACTGGCAGCTGTGAATCTTGAATGAAACCTCAAGTCTACCCTAAAGTGGGCCCAAACTCTTGGGATATCTGCCATGTGGGCTCAGCCTCCAAATAGTCCTCCAAACACAAGGTGGCCCCGAGATGAGTCCCTGAGCAGCTCTCACAGTTTAACCTTGATTATTCCTAAATTCAGAACTTTCCAGGTGTTTGGTCTGGGCTTCCCTCAGGGTTACCTGTTGTCTCCTTTGTAAGTCAGGAGGTTAAAGGTGAGAGAATTCACTCTGGGCTGTTTTTTTTCTGGCTCAACATATATTCATTCATTCATTCATTCATTCATTCAATGTGTGCAAATTGAAGATGCCTATGAGTGAGGTGATGGGGACAATCTTATATGAGCAAGAGACTTTTTAAAAAAAAACATTTTATTTATTTGAGAGAGAGATTGAGAGCAAGCACAAGCAGGGTGAGGGGCAGAGGGAGAAGCAGGCTCTCTGCTGCGCTGGGACCCCGATGTGGAACTCCATTCCGGGACTCCAGGATCATGACCTGAGCTAAGACAGATACTTAACCAATGGAGCCACCCAGGGGCCCAAGAGGCTTTTTTTTAATTAAAAAAATGAAGAAGCTTCATATTTGAAATCAAGTGGGGGATGATATCTATCATGAGAGAATAATAATAACAGCCAATATTACATAGGCCTTTATACACCTGGCACAGTAGGTGTGTGTTTTGTTGAGGTCAGACATTTACAAAATTTACCATTTTTGCCATTTTTAAAGGTGCGGTTCAGTAGCACTAAGTACATTCACATTTTCGTGCAACCATCACTGCCCTCCATCTCCCAGACTTTTTCTCATCTTCCCAAAATGAAGCCATGCACCCAGTAAACACCAACTGCCCTCCTCCCCTCAAGCCCTGGCAACTTCCATTCTACTTTCTGATTTTCTGTCTCTATGAATTTGACTACTCTAGCTACTTCACATAAAGGAATCATTCATTGCTTGCCCTTTTGTGACTTGTAGGCACTTCATATATACGACCTATTTAAGGGAAGTAAAATCATAATCCCCATTTCACAGACGAGGAGATCGAAATAGAAACAGGCTAAGTGAGAAGTGGAGATTAAATGCTGGGAGAGAGCAGAGGAAAGAAAAGTCTTCTTTAATTTGGTTCTCTGTTCCCAGGGTTCCATGAGCCACTTAAAAGGAAGCCAAGGATCCTCCTGTTGGAGGCCCGCCCCAAGCACCTGCCAGCCCTCTGCTGAGCAGCCGCACGGGGCACTGCAGGGAGAAGAGGGAATGTGCTGGACGAGTTAAGTGCCCCTTGTCGCCCCCGCCCCCGCCCCCACGCCCCAGCACGCCTCGCAGGCTGAGCGGGTGACCCGGGCAGGACCGCAGCCAAGGATTAATCCATCACAATGAGACGTTCTATTCTGGGCAGGCGGCTAGAGCCGATGCCAGAACCGGCACATCGCGGAGGCCCTGCACACCGGGAGGTGGCCGCCCGGGCTCCCTTGCACCCACCACTGCACTGGCTGCCTAAAATCAAGAGACAGACTAACCGGGCCGCCACAGGCGGTTCTCTGCTGACGCCGGAGGGGATCCAAATTAATCCTGCAGATGCCCCTGGAATTTCTTAGGTGGGCTCTTCTGAGGAACCCAATTTTCTTACCTAGGCTGTGCTTAGAATTTGCAGAGGCCCTCTCGGTTGCCTCGCTTCTCCTACAAAGCTACCCGCCCCTTACCTCTCGCCCCTCCTGCCTCCGCCCTGCCCCTCTACCTCCACTCTGCCTGCCCCTGCCCCTCCCAATGCCCCCTGCCCTGGGATCTTGTCCCAAAGGTGCCCTCTGCCCCTGGGGGCCTGCGCCAGTCCACCGCACTCCAGGATGGGACTGGGGGCCGGTGTGTATGGCCCTCTAGCCTCCGCATGAGGAAAAGGCCCTAACTCACTCCTGCTGCCCTCAGGTGAAGGCCCTTCTCAGAAAGGTCAGTGCTTGCAAGGCCTACAGGTTTCCCATGAAGCCGCACACCTGCTCCCCCAGAGAGATTCCATCCCGCAATGCAGCCCAGCTGTCCCTCCCCCAACCTTTGGCCCTTTGATCTCTGGTTTGCAGGGAACTGGGTCCAGCAGCCCCGTGACTCCTTCAGGAGTTGCTGCGAAGATATGTCAGCTATGTCGGGGAGGGGAGGGAAAAGAAGATAAAACAGTAGTTGAACACTTTGGGTTAGAAAGCCCAATTTTGAAAGGAAATTGCATTTTAAGTCAATCTTGATGGTTGACAAGTTTTGTTTTTTGTTTTTGTTTTTGTTTTCGTCCAATCAGTCTCTCTCAGACAGAAGGAAACATATTTTGGATCACAGAGAACATTTTTGCAGGTTTTATTAGTGCCTCTGTGAGAAAGCTTTGAAAATCGAAAGCTTTAAATATCTAAATATTGGATATTTCAATAGTATCAAAAATATCTAAATGTTAGGATGACATTTAGAGAAGGTGGGTTGTCTCTGGTTTTGTTGATATTTCTGGCCTGGCTTCCAAAGTGATTGCCATGATTTCCCCTCTAAATTTTCCAATCCTGCCAGCATGTTTTGCCTAACCCAATTACTACGCACTGTTCTCCCTGTTTCTATGTAGACCACCTGCTCCGGAAGTTTCGGCCTTCCTCAACATCAGTCAAGGAAGATTTTTGATTGATCAAAAATGTCAGATTTCCGCCTTCCAGATCTCAGGGTAGGGAGTGAGTACAAAAAAGCTTCCATATGCTTTGAAGCACGCAGCTTATAGGTGTAAATGATAAACAAGTTAAGAGGCCTAGAGCTTTGGGGCCCTAGACGGACTTCCGTGCAAGTGAACTGGGGCTCATCCCGCTGTCCCCCGCCCTCTGCTCTCACCTCCCCTGCTTCCTGACTCAGCCCGCACAGGAACCAAACCACGGGGGAGGGGGGGGGGGAAGCAGCTTACCAAGCTGGATCCTAGAAGTGGATTTGGTACAAAAGGCACACGAACAATCTAGGCCATGAATGGATGACAGCCGAACACTGCTGCAGGTGAGCCGATGGCCTGTGTTTTATGCCCGAGAACACAGAAATAATCGCTGCCTTGTTCGCTCTTAAGAAGCTGCTCCCTTCTACCACTGAGACTCAGTCCTTCCCTGGGCCTGAGTTGTTTCCCTGCTTCAATACTAGCCTCATTCTCTGAACTTTGGCTTCTCCACACTCTATCCCACCTGCACCTCAGCACACGAAATCCCTCCTTCTCCCCAGAGCCATGTTTAGCACATTGGTGTAATGGAAAATGGAAACCGACTCTGCCCTAGAGATCAGTAAGTGCAGTGATTTTTAGATAATGTCCAAGGAGCCTTGGGATTCTTAGGTGGCAAGCAACGGAGGCCGCTGAGTATGTGGATCCGTGTGTGAGCGAGCAAGGAAGTACACACAGCAGTAATTATTTAGACAAAAAAAGCCTCTCACGGTCTCTTATGCATGTAGACATACTTACCGACCAGAACAAAAGGCTCTTTTCTCTTTTAGGCATTGGGATACTTTGTTGTTTGAGAAAAGGATTCTGTTGTTTAATGAAAATCATCTGAAAAAGACAGTGAATGCATCCTACCCTTCCTTTATCCACAGGGATGCCCCTGAGCGTGTCCAGGTGGGATTCCCACGCCTGCCTTCCTCCGCACAGAGGAGCTGTCTTCTGGTTCCAGCCCTGAATAAAGAGGACAGAGCCTCCTGACTCCATCTGGGCCAAAGTGGGTTATTGCCAAGAATAACCTGGCATCAGGATATTCAAACTCTTTGCCTTCAAGCTCTGGCATTCCAGTAGAGGCTGAGTTGGAGCTGTCACAGAGAAGGTCGGCAGGCTGGGGACAGTAAATGTAGTCTAGCACTTGGCTGGAACTAGAGCGTGGCTCAAAAATGATCACAATGGATAAAACTTGGTAGCAGCTTTCTTTAACCAAATATGCACGCAGTGCTAAATCCTTTTGCAATAGGACTTGAATTTGGTTGCCGTACACTCTTGGATTCCCAAGAATCACCCACCAAGACTGCTCCAGCTTGCACCTTACTCTTCAGAAAGTACTTCCCCAGGAGCCTTAGATGCCTGTAAATATACCTGCTATTTTTAAGAGGGGGATGCCGATGTTCTTCACACTTAAAGTACTTCAAAGCAACTCACACAGAACGCTATGTACACCTAAGGGAGATTAAACCACATTCCTAAGGGAATCCCAGACTCGCCCTCGACCCACAGTGGTCGCTAATGTACATAATGCAGACTATGATAATAGCGATGATCATACTACTACTTATGGAGCCCTTCTGTGTAGCAGATGCAATGCTATGTACTATATAATCTTCACAAAATTCCTGTAAGATGGGTTCTCTCACCATCCTGCTTCTACAGAAGAAAACGTTGATGTCAAAATTCAAGAAGGAGCGCATGCAAGGTCAAAGCTTGGGTGTGGCAGAAGTAGGAGTCAAATAAAATCTACCTGACTCCAAAACCCATATTCTTAATCTGGATGTCATATTCCGTTATGCTGCCCCCCCCCTTGGAACCCAGACACAGGCCTCATTAAATGGGAGCAGCCAAGGTCAGAGAGTATGAGAGTAGAGGAAGGTCAGCTTGACTGAAACTTCTCGAGGCTTCTGCTCTCAATACCAGGAGACCCTCTTCTCAACTAAAAATGAGGAGATGAGGAGCAGTGTGTGCTCAGGAGATTTATTTGGGATCAATCAGTTCCTTGCCATGTCCTACTGAAATAGCCAAATACCTGAGGCATTGCTCACCCCTAGCTGCCAGGGCCTGCCCTGAAGCTGCTAAGCCTTACTGGAAAGAGATCCCACCCAACACAAGAGAGGCCGAAGCCAAATCACGGATATAACAAGAGATTCAAGAAATATGGATGACCTCTGAATAGCTCCTGCTCTCAGCTGTTGTGCATTGAGCTTTGGCATTCCGATGCATCTTCTCCCCACCCATCAGTCATTTGTCTGGCCAGCTGTGATGACAACTGGCCGGTGTCTCTCTCTCTCTCTGTGTCTCTCTCTTCATTATGTATATAGTGTACTCTGAGTACCCTTTGTATGTAATTTCACTTAATGACTAACATCAGAGAGTGAGCTTTCTGGTAGGGAACTAATAACCTTGTTTTTTTAGGAGCTGAAAGAAGGAACAGAGTGCACCATCGCCTCTGTAGAGTAAATGTCCTAATGTCAGTGCACTTACCCCGGGGCTATCCAGGGAGAGGTTGTCTAGACCAGTGATTCACAACTTGTAAATTGCAGAAACATCACCCGAGGATCTCACAATTCAGAATTTGACTCGTTACGTGGGCCTGGGAGTCTACATTTCTATCAAGCACCCAGGTAATGGCACAGGGGGTGATCTCAGGACTCTACTCTTCACAGCAAAGGCCCAGGGTCAGAAGAAGGCCATATGGATCAGAGGAATGTAGGGGGAAAGAGAGGAGAGAGCAGCCCCCTAAGAGACACTCCTTATTCACTACAAAACAGGGAGAGTGGGGGGCACCTGGGTGGCTCGGTTAAGCCTCTGCCTTCAGCTCGGATCATGATCTTGGGGTCCTGGGATCGAGCCCCGCATTGGGCTCCTGGCTCGGCTGGAAGTCTGCTTCTCCCTCTTTTGGTCCCCCTGCTTGTGCGCTCTCTCTCTCTCTCTCGCTCACTGTCTCTGTCAAATAAATAAAAAAAATCTTTAAAAAACAAAACAAAACAGGGAGAGTGGGTGTGGGGAAGATGTGGGTTCTGCTTATCCCGGCAAAACGACATGAAAGCATTGCAGGAATTTAATTCTCAGACTCTGTGGGCTAATCCCTCCGTGTCTGGGTCCTATGTGGTTTATTGTGGAATGATTCAGGGGAGTGCTTCTCGGCTCAAAATGATCACATTTTAGATTCACTAGAGTCATGAAAATGTATCCATACTACATTTCCGTCTAGAGAGTTAAGTCTTGATATCTAGAGACAGAGCCCTAGCTCCAAGTTTGTATGCTTGTTTTAAACCTCTCCAGGTTGAGGACCCTTGGTCTGACTGTTCCATGGGGCAGAGGTTACTGTGCACAAAAAGCCGGGGCAAAGGGGTCTGCCCTCGGGCAGGGCCAGGGCCAAGCCCAGAGTCTGATTCAAGGGAACAAGTTGCCCTACTTAGCTAGAGAACTGAAGCTTGGTCATTTTGCTATTTTGGGCTTACTGGGTTCTACTCGAGGATTATTTTCAGAGTGATTCCAGGTAGAATCATGAACAGAATATTCCCAGCCCAACTCTGGTCACCAAACTTCCTTGCCTCTTTTAGATAGTCTTTTTCTCCCTTTCTGATTTTATCTGTTATGGAAAGTCATGCCGTTTCAGTACAGTTTCTCTTAGAAGTCTGAGAGGACTAGTCTTTTGGCCACAGGAAGGCTACACAGACCCGATCCTTGGCCTCTGGATCTTCTTGTCCATCCAGGCTATGGAGGAATCCCTCGAGTTCCAGGCTAGATCTAGAGATTGGAGCAGGCAGAAGTACCTCTCTCCTAGCCCTGAATTCATCTCCCTAAGGAGCTGAGGACAGAGTTGAACTTTCTGATTCACTGTTTCATTATGATCAGTGCACAGAGGCCATATGTATTAGGGTTCACCAAAGAAACAGAATCAATAGGATGTGTGTGTGTGTGTGTGTGTGTGTGTGTGTGTGTGTGTGTGTGTGTGTGTACATACATGCATGTACATGTGAGATTTGTTCTAAGGTACGGGTTCATATGATTATGGAGGCTGAGAAGTTCCAAGATGCAGAATCAGCTAGCTGGAGATCCAGGAGGGTGGTATGATTCCAGTCCAAGTCTGAGTCTGAAATAGACGGGCAGAGATAGCGCAAATTCTCCCTTAATCCACATTTTGGTTCTTTTTGCCTCCAAGGGATTGGACGAAGTCCACCCACAACAGAGAGGACAATATGGTTTACTCAACCTACTGACTCTAGTGTTAATCTCATTCAGAAACACCCTCATGGACACACTTATGGTCATTTTTAACCAGATATCTGGTCACCCTTGGCCCCACTAGGTTGACACATAGAATAGAATCTCATAGAAAGATGACTTGGGACCAACACTGCTATTTACTATCTCCTGAGACAGGCTGCCAGCGAGGAGCAATTTGCAAATAGGCTGAAATTTCAGTATTATTTCAACCATCATCTTTAAATCTTTAAATACCCTCCAGCAGCAACTTCATCAAATGGTGTTTGTTTGTTTAGTCTTTTTACCGCTAATTTGGTCTGGCTTCTAGAATTCCATTATCAGAAGACCACCAAGCCCTTCTGTTCTAGTCAGTGCCCTCCATTCCTGCTCTGTTTTTGTTTTTGTTTTTTTGGTTTTTGTGTGTGTGTGTGTGTTTTTAATTTTTATTTATTTGACAGAGATCACAAGTAGGCAGAGAGGCAGGCAGACAGAGAGAGGGGGGAAGCAGGCTCCCCATTGAGCAGAGAGCCCAACTTGGGGCTCGATCCCAGGACCCTGAGATCATGACCTGAGCCGAAGGCAGAGGCTTTAACCCACTGAGCCACCCAGGCACCCCTCCTGCTCTGTTTATTCCTTTCCCACCTCTCCCCATTCTCCATCAAATCCCACCAGTCCTCCAAGGCCAGTTTATATTTCACTCTGCTCACAGCCCATGTACTCGCCACTGTAGCCCACTATAATCTGGTTTTTTTTTTTTTTTTTGGACTTCTTAGCCTTCATTACCACCCATATGACTTTCTTGGCTCTTTATCACGTACTATCTGATCCTTCTTGTATTGAGGCAGTAACTCAGAACAACTGAAGCATGGCTATTGGAGTCATATATCGCTAGGTTCAAATCGGACACTATCAGACTGGCCATATGACCCTGGGCAGTTATTAACTTCTCTGACTCTCAAGCGGCACATTGATAAAAAAAAAAAAAAAAAAAGAATGATCTACTTTGCAGAGTAGTATTAAAGGTGAAATTAATGAGAATAATGACACTATAACTGTATCTGTGACTTACATTGTCCACTCTCGGTGTGGTGATCGAAGAACACAGTCCAATTAAAAAATATCCTCCTCAAAATTACTCCGCTTTTTTACTCACGCTTTTCTCTATCTGGAAGGAGTACGTATATATAGTCCACAACAAACCCTTGGCAATCCCCTTTCTTTTCCTATAACTTCCCTCACATCCCATAGCTGCTCAGAATCTTTCTTTTCCTGGCATTCATCCTCTTGCAGTGAGACCACAGGATCTTGCTGGATTACCCTCCGCCCTCTCCTCTCCCCAGTCCAGTCCCTCGTCCATTTCCCCATTCTTGTAAATCTGCCTGACAATAGAGTCAGCTCCGGCAAGGGCCAGTACTCACTCACACTCCTGGAAGCTGAGAACAAGGGCAAGGCCAATAAGCACAGAGAAACGGCACCTATTACTTCTATTCTGCCACATGTGCACGGAATTTCCCCGGACCTAGCCCATAACACGTGCCCCTAAAGGGCCAACTCCTATTATTTTATTGCTATCATGTATTGCAAAATGAAACAAAAATTATACTTCTTTTCTTTATAAATAAGCAACTAGATTGCAAACTCTTTCAAGGAAAAAACTTTTGTGTTACAACTTCTTATACTCTGTACCAGGGCGGCCCGTTAGAACTTTCTGCAGTGGGCGCCTGGGTGGCTCAGTGGTTTAAGCGTCTGCCTTTGGCTCCGGTCAGGATCCGGGGATGAGTCCTTCATTGGCCTCCCTGCTCAGTGGGGAGTCTGCTTCTCCCTTCCTCTGCTCATGCACACTCTCTCTCTCTCAAATAAATAAATTTTTTTTTAAAAAAAGAACTTCATTTTATTAAATTTATATTACAGAGTCTAACCTGTCTATTGGCTATTGTATTGGACAGACCATACAATGCCTACCACAGTACTTTGTACAAAGTAGACACTTGGTAACTTTTACTAGGTGGATGGATGAATAAGTGATTGAATAAACCAAACTATAAGCTATGTATGTTGCAGTGCTGATGTTTTTACAAGTAGATAATTTTACAATCTGCTTACCTAGGTGGGCAGTAGCTATTTTCCTGTTGCTTTATACTCTGGAACAGTTTTCTTGCCATAGGAAGAATAGCAAATGCTAAAACAAATAAGATTCTATATTTAGGTCTCACTGTTTCTTTGTTCAGTATAAATTCCTTCTGGCTCTGAGGCCAACCTCTTTTGTTTTTCAAAAAATTAAAAAAAAAAAAAAACCCAACCTGTGATGTACATGTTTTATTTAATGGTGGGTTCTTGTTATGACATTTCCCTTCAGGAACGAAAGAGGAAGAGATAAGTTCTTGTCAATGCAGCCACAAGCAAATTCAACCATCTTCCTCAGCACTGAAGAGAAATGTCAAAGACGATTAATCACGCATTAGAGATGCACGGACATGTTATCTCTCCCATATATCGAAGGACTAGGATATGTTTAAATAGTTGTAGACCATTACTAGCTAGTCAGGAGCTCAGCAGACTTGTAGCCCTATGATTTCAAGTTTCAACACAAAGATAGAAAAATTATTTCATTGATATTTCATCTGAATAATTGTGTTTAAGACTATTGAGCCTTGTAAAAGAGTATCTTTATGTTGAATTTATTTCCTCATCACTTTATGTTTTTGAAGCATCACATATGAATAAGGCCCTATATATTTGGGTTGTTCCTCTTCCTAGGACACATCAAGAAACCAAGATAAAATGAAGTCATAAAGAGATTCTTAAAACAAGGAGAGGGGAACCTTCTATTCATTCTGAACAGAAAAAGGCTGGGCTCTTAAGAGGAACATTATGCTAAGTAAAATAAACCAGACACAAAAAAGCAGGTATTGTATATTATTCCACGTATATGGAATATCTAGAAAAGGCAAATTCATCGAGATAGAAAGCAGATTTGAGGTTACCAGGGCTTTGGGAGAGAGAGGAATGGGAAGTATCATTTAACGGTTGCAGAGTTGCTGTTTTAAGGATGAAAAAGTTTTGAAACTAGATATTTATGATGGTTGCACCACACTGTGAATGGAACCAATTACATTAAATACAATTAAATTTTAATACAATTAAAAATTGTTAAAATGGCCACTTTCACGTTATATATATTTTACCACAATAAGAAAAAGAAAAGAATTCGGTATCCCGGCAGTAGATTTCACATAAGAGAAAAGTAGCACTGTTTAGAAGAGGTCTACAGGCAAATTTAGCCCAGGTGTTTAGACCAGCAAAGTCATATAGAAAACATCTAACCTCAGGACTTTAGTTTTGACAAGCGACATTCTATAGGGAAACAAGGTTGTCCTCCAACCTCTGCGATGAAATAATAACTAACAGCATTAAATAGGAGGCAAAGGAAAGGATGTCCATAGGGTTTGGGAAAGCCTGCTGGAAGGCATCCTTCACATTTAGGTGATACACTGGAGTACAGCTGTAACCTCACACAGACATCTCTTGGGGCTGCTGGAAGGAAAAGAATGATGGGCTGGGACCAATGAACTGACTTAATGTGGCATTTCTTGAGTCTTCTGCAGCCATGGTATGACATTAGTACTACAAAGGACTCTCAGGGCCATTTATCTATCCCTTGGACTTGAAGCAGAACTGCAGTTAAGCCATCTCAAACTGAGAACTTACACTTTTTCTGAGGACCTCCAAAATCATGCCCTGGTCATTCAATTCACATCTCCTAATGAGAGCTTAAACTGCTCCTTTTGTGCTGCCTAATTAGAAATGGACAAGGAGTCATCATCTCTTTGTTAGCCTCAAGTTTCTCATCTGCCTCTCACAACACAGAGCCAGGAAATGGGTAAGGTATTTCTGGAAAGATACAACCAAGGGGGCATTTCCTGTATATAGCAGCCAGGGGCCAGGCAGGAAAGCAGAACGAAGACCACTATGCTAAGAATAAGGGATTTCGTGTAGGAATGCGACCCTCCACTAGTGTGGGAGGAGCTGGGAAAGGTCTACAAGGAGGCGCCAGAGGATCAAAGAGAGAATCACCGGCCAGTCTAACTGAAGCAGTGACGTGGACAGACATGTCAGAACTTCCAGGGAAATCTGAGAAGCCAAGCATGTCAAACTGCTAGAGTAGGGCCACAGAGGAGGAACTCATGGAATGACCCGAGGGTGCCTGTGCTCTCTGCAACTATATGCAGCAAAACTCCTGGAAGGCTTGGTGCCTCTGTTGGTTTGCAGGGCTGGAGGTTGCGAAGGTGACCCAAGAGCAGAGCAGAGGCCAGCAAGGACCAGCTGGAACCCACCAGATACCTCTGCTTCTGTCCCTCACCATATATTTACCCCATTTTTTTTACTTTACGTTTACTTTTTTTTATATTTACATTTACATTTTTACTTTACGTTTACCCCATATTTGACTTCCATATATGACCAGATAATCTTCATGATTACACCTACCACCTTGCTTTCACCTTGCAAATCTCACCCAAGTTTCTTCCTTGAGCAGCTCTAACTCTGAAACACGTTACCAGCAAAACCAAGTTGAAATAGCACAATCCAGCATGTTGTATCACTTTTCTGTGCCTTGCAATTACGGCCTAGACTTAATCCTAAATAAAGGCATCCTTGGAATAGAGAAAGCTCTACACATCCTCTTTCTGCCCTATCCAGGTGAATAAAAGAATGAAAATTGATTTAAAAATAATCAAGAGTATTTCCCTTCTTCCTTCCTGACTCTGTTTATTTACTTCATGGTAAGTGAGGGTAGAAAAAGAGAGTGCTTTATTACTCCCTGTCACATCAAGCTGAGACACGTGACTGTCATTCCACATTTTAGTTAAACCAGTATCCATCAACCAATTGAGCAGTTTCTAAATCGGCTGTCTTGACTAATGACTGATATTCAGAAGTAGAGTATTGTTGGTGGTGATAAAAGCTTGGAAACAAGCAAAATATCCGTCACGAGGAGAGCAGTTACATACACAATGGAATACTATGCAGCCTTTGAAAAAAATAGACACAGTACTGATACGGCGCCACGTCAGTGTTATTTTGTTAAGGAGAAAGGCAATGCGGAAATGGTGTGTATGATACCATGAAACAAAGGATGCATATGATGTCTCTTTTCTCTGGGGAACGTGACTAGAGACGGAGTGGGGAAAAGAATATATCACCTTTGAATTTTGTGCCATATATTTGTGCTGTTTATTAGGTAGATAGATGATTGATATATAGAGGATAGATGGATAATAGGTAGATAGATAGATTTAGATATGAATAGGTAGATAGATAGACCCACATTTTAATAGTGATGTGCTCTATGATATAGTATGATTTGGCATTTTTTTACCCCCAAATCCTCTGCTGTTGGTGTCAGAGATGCCCAGGGGAAATGATAGGTATCAGAATTCATATCATGATTAGAAAACCAAATCTACACGTTGGTTCAATACTTGGTACCAAAGTATACACATATGAGAAAAATAGGGAAAAATCTCCTACTTCTTCTGCCTTGCCTCATTTCATTCCTCCATGTAACTGATATTTTTGTGTATGTTTATACATACACATTTTGTTGCCTTTTTTTTTTTTTTTTTTTGAGATGGAGAGAGGTGGCGGGGAGGGGCAGAGGGAGGAGGAGAGAGAATCTTAAGCAGGCTCTGCGCCCAGCGTGGAGCCCAACACGGGGCTCCATCTCAAGACCCTGAGACCAGGGTCTGAGCCGAAATCAACAGTTGGACGCTTAATTGACTGAGCCCCCCAGGTGCCCCACGTTCACACATTTTGTCACACGTTTAAAGAGAGATGCCAATTACCTGTTAGACACCGCTCCTCTTTGAGACGCCACCTATTCCAAACAGGAAGAAGTTCCCTGCTCTGATCATCGGAAGCAGTTGTTAAAGGGGGAGAATATTGTTACTAATCTAGGTCAGTTAAGAGGCTTATTCCTCCCACCCCTCCTTTTCCGGGACCACCTGCTACAAGAGGATTGGATTTGCTGCGCTTCTCCTTTGTAATTCATTTCCTCTGTCTGAGTTACATTTCCCTCTTTCATTCTTCCCAGATGTTTGACAGGTGCTTAACTTCTGGAATCCCTCCCCCGACGACCAGGCGACCAGGCGTTCTTTCTTCGAGCTCAGAACAAGCCGGGCGTGGCGTCTGAGTACAGATTGTTCTGGTACGAAACGGATCGTGGCTCCTGGAGAAGAGCAGCACATTACTGTGGGCTTTGCATTGGAGCCGATTTTCTGGGAACAGGGAAGGACTTCTCTCTGGCCCTCCCTTTCCCTTCTCTCCTGGCCCGTTAGTAGCTAGTGTCCTTGCTCAAAAATCTCCGCTGTGACCATTGCAGAAAGGGCTGTGGGACGTGGTCCCATAACAGGGGCTTTTTCCTCTGGCACGACCTTATCATCTCTTTTTTTTATTTTATTTTATTTTTTTATTTTTTTTTTAAATTTTTTTTTAAAGATTTTTTATTTATTTACTAGAGAGAGAGAGACTGAGAACGAGAGGGGAGAAGGTCAGAGAGAGAAGCAGACTTCCCGCAGAGCCGGGAGCCCGATATGGGACTCGATCCCGGGACTCCGGGATCACGACCCGAGCCGAAGGCAGTCGCTCAACCAACTGAGCCACCCAGGCGCCCCAATCTCTTGATTTATATGCAGAGTTAAAGGCTCTGAAAAAATCGGATGTTGTCATCTCTTAGAAGAGGTGATTTGTTTTCTTTCTTACAGTGGCCAGGCTGTGTGCAAAAGGTCAGTCCATCTTCACGGAACCCGTGGATGTCCCACCAGCACTGTGCACCCATTTCAGGTGCTTGGTGAGGAACAGCCCTGCGGAAGCGAGGGGTATTCTGACACTTCCATGCAGCTAGGCTTTCGGTGTGCAGCCCTGTCTGCAATTTCCTGTTACTCTCTCTTTTTTTTTTTCAGTGTTCCAAGATTCATTGTTCGTGCACCACACCCAGTGCTCCACGCAATACGTGCCCTCCTCAATACCCACCACCAGGCTCACCCTACCCCTCCCCTCCAAAACCCTCAGTTTGTTGCTCAGAGTCCACAGTCTCTCCTGGTTCATCGCACCCTCCTGTTACTCTTAAGGTGTAAGAAACTGACTTACAACAAGCTGTCTCTCATCAGAAATGGTTTATTTAGAAATCATTAAAGAATGGATGAGACAGGTGCTCTAGCCACCAAAGTTAGTATTTATCACACTCTCCTCCTCTTCCTCAGGTAGAAAACTCTGAAAGATCTGGGGAAAGGTGATTGGTTTTCTATGTCTCATGCACTTCCTTTCTCTCCTTCCACTCTGGCTATGGTGGATCTCTTGCCATACCCTCTGATTCAGGCTTTTGGTGCCTCATCTTCCCTCTACTTTGAATACCCTTCTGGGGCGCCTGGGTGGCTCAGTAGGTTAAACCTCTGCCTTCGGCTCAGGTCATGGTCTTGGGGTCCTGGGATCGAGCCCCACATCGGGCTCTCTGCTCAGCAGGGAGCCTGCTTCCCCCTCTTTCTCTGCCTGCCTCTCTGCCTACTTGTAACCTCTCTCTGTCAAATAAATAAAATCTTTAAAAAAAAAAGAAGAAGGAATACTTGTCTCCCAGAGATCCACATGACTCACTCGTTCACCTTCTTCAAGTCGCTGTGCAAGCGGCGCTCTGTTTAGAACTCTAACCGCCGGCGCTTCCAATTCCACTTTCTCTGAGGCAATCCATCTTATGTATTTTGGCTTTTGTTACTGTATCACTCCATCATCGGTGCCATGAGAGTAGGGGTCTTTCTCTGTCTGTTGCTGTTTCCGTTTTGCCTGGTTCAGAGGAGGCACACCGGAACGAAGGAATGCAGAAAGAGTTGTAATTGATTTCCTCCTCTTCTTACCGGGTGGGCTCACCTAAGACTTCACCCAGAGGGCATGAAGATGAATCAATTCGAACGAGTAGGAGCCCCTACTTAACTACAAACTACCGTGTTCTAAATATTTTGTATTTTGACTCATCCTTTTGTCTGGCCAGCGCCACCCCACGTCGCCCTGATCACTTTTGGGAGACTGCTCTCCTTTCCTTCGGGAACTTCTCCTTGCCAACTCCACTCCCATGGCCACCATGGGGGGCCTCCGTGTTAACACAGCACTACCCCAGCTCCTGGCCTTCATCATCGGGTGTAGGAGTGAGTAGACCGCTTTCTTAGTCAAGCTAGACAAAAGAGGTGCTCCAGAAACCTTGGAATCCAGACCAGGAGGTCCAAGCTCAGCCCGGTTGTACGACTGAATCGAAAGAAGGTAAACCTTGGAGCTGCTGTTGCCAGCCAAATTTTCGTTCGTGCAGACAGGCAATAGAGAGTGCTGGTCCGAGGCGGAGGGAACAGTAGACCAAGCATGCGGACAGGCCCAGAGACATGAACCCAAGGATGGTCCTTTATGCCCTTTGAGTCCCTGATTCCAGTTCACCCCTAAGAGTCAGCCGCAGTCCTGTCTTTGAATTTGGAAGTACCTTTAGATCCTTATACTACACCCCCCCTTTTTCCTTAGACTTGGTAAAGATGATTTCTATCACTTCAGAAAAACTTGTTATCTCCCTCAGTGCTGTCAGGAATCTGATGAAGTAACTAATTTTCGTCTGATTTTACAGATAGGGAAGTCTCAAGAAGGTAAGGGAAATGGCCAAGCTGGGAGGTTGCCAAGCTGGGATTTGCTCTCGGGCCAGCCTGACTCCAGAGCCTAAATGAATCAAGACTTCCACTCTGTGCTTCCGTTAAATCCACTCTTCTTAAGGCATTGCCTTTCCAAAAATGTTTTATTATGGACACTTTCCACACATAAAGTAGAGTAGCATAATGATTTCCGATGTGCTGATCAGCCAGCTTCCGCCGTTCTTCCCATTTACCAGTTTTATTTTCTGATGCCCTTTTCAGTAGCAGACCCTCAGAGAAAAAAAGGAACGCTCTGTAGGCTTTGAGTCCTCGGAGTGCGGCCTACAGTGTGGCTGTGCAGTGATCCCCCGGGGAGAACTGCAGAGAAGGCAGAGACACGAGATCAGGAAGAGCGCCCACTGAGATCCCTGCCGTCCACGGTACCGTTGGAGGCAGGGGGATCCATTGGATCACCCGAGACAGAGGGGGCTTTTCCAGCCATTGTGGAAAATACTAGATGTTGGAAGACTCTACAGAGTTAAACCAAGTTCAAAATGCAGCCCCACCCCCGGAGTATTGCATGTTTGCGATTCCCAGGTAAGATTAATGCTCAGATGCTAACCATCGGAGATGAGACATGGGGCGGCCTCGGTGTCAGGGTCCGTTTATTTTCACCTCTCTCTGCTCCTGGTTAATGATTTACAGGTGGCACCTTGGTAACGGCTAAGGGCCCCTCTCTCCCTGTTCTCTTTAAGGGCAAGAAGTAATCCTGAGCCCGGGGACAATCCCATCACCCATGATTAGAGCTGCACCCAGGACACTGTTGGAGCTCTGTTCAACGAGATGGCAGGTCCCCAGCCTGACACTCTGCTGACAGCTGCTGTTTCCCTTCTCCCCTCTCCCCCTCCCTCCCTCATGCCAGAAGGACATTTATGCAAGCGCCACTGGCTCGGTACTGAGTAAACCGACATAAGAGACGAAATGTCTGGACTCGGCAGGGTGGCAGAGTGCGCCTTCCCCCACTGAAGAAGCGCAGCCCCAGAACTGCCAGCGCGAGCCGGAGTCATGCTCGTCCCGGGGGGGTTTCTCCTCTCATTATGGCTCTTAGTGCCCACGACTTTATTCCTGGGACGGAGGCAGCTGCCCGCCCTGATGCCTGTCTCACGGGGGAGTTCCTGAGGGTCAAATGAGATTGTGAAGGGGGAAGCAGTTTGTGGGCTGCAAAATGGCGGACAACCCTAAAGGACCGTCGTTTTCACGACTCCTTCCCCTCATACCCGGGGACCCGCTCCCACGCTGTCAGGCCTTCCTTCAGCCCGAAATCCAGGTCTTTTTCCTAGAGGAAGGCTTGGTTCAAGCTCTATTTCTGAATGACAGCCACTCCTGAAAGGAATCCACTAATATTTATGATTCCCACACAAAAATGTGTCAAACGCATTTTAGCAAGCTTCCCGTGAATCCCGTGTGCCTAGCAACCAAAACAGAAGAGGCAACATATGGATTTGCGGTTCTCTGATACCAGTTTGATCTGAATGAACAAACAAATTGGTCTGTTTTTCCAAACATGAACCTGGTACAATGATCATTGCGTGCGTGTAGGGTAAATAATGCTCCTGCTACTAGAATTTTATTTCTCTTTCTTCAGAATGAAATTTTTACTCCCGGCAAAGAGAGAATCACTGGATCTAGTAGGCACATCCTCTGACATTCTAAGACACTTCTCTCCACGCCCTGTCTTTTTCCAATTCCAAAACCCTTGAATTTCGAAACGGATTTCCTTCCTACTGGGAACATTGTAGCAGGTATCACAGCAGTTAACGTTTTTTCTCTAGAAGAAAGCCAATGGCCATTAACTCCACCCCAGACGGCAAACCCAGTGGGTGAGCTTGAATGGGAAGAAACCAGAAGACAAAAACACCTTTTCTATTGGGCCCTTCTCTGAAAGGTGCCTGAGTTTCTGGGAGATTTCAGGACTACATGAGGGAGCACTTTCAGGCAATCAGAGCTCCAGAAGATAAAATAGACTCACTTGAAGGGAACCAGTTTCTCACTAGCTGGATGTAGGCCGCCCCTACTCCTACAGAAAGGAGTCTGTATAGGAAATTCAAACACCCGCTTAGAGGCTGGACTGATTGATCACAATGCTGCTGCAAACCCCAGGAGCCCGTGATTCTGAGAGCTGAGTGATTCATAATACCCTTTCTGGTACAGTTTGAATGAATACGACCCTGCTTAAAAATATCTTCTTCAGTGACACCTGAAAGTCTATTATTAGTAATTTCTTCCTTTGTGCCCAACATTTTAATTTTCCCCCAAATTTTTAAAAGATGTATTTATTTATTTGAGAGAGAATGAGAGTGCAGGTGCAGGGAGCAAAGGGCAGAGGGAGAGGGAGGGAGAAAATCTCATGCAGACTCCCCACTAAGTGCAGAACCCAACATGGGGCTCAATCTCATGACCCCAAAATCGTGACCTGAGTGGAAACCAAGAGTTGGACGCCTAGCCGACTGAGCTACCTAGGAGCCCTAATCTGCCTTTAAAATTTTTTTAAAAGGAGTAGTAATTTTAAAAGTTCATCCATGGAGTGAAAGAGCTTACAAAGTGCTTGCCCAACCCCAACTGTTGGTGGAGAGAGAGATGATGAAAACCCAAGAGAAAAGATGGAAAAGCAGGAACAGGAAGAGAAAAAGAAAGAAGGAAGGAAGGAACAAAGGAAGGAAGCTGACCTATGAGAAATTTTGGCTACGGTTATTTGGAACCAAGTTTGACAAGGGCAGAGCCTGCCTTGGAATTTCTCAATTACTTATGGGGTATGTCTTACAAATCTATCCTCCCCAGGATCCCAATCATCTCCCAATGTTACTTGGCCAATCTCAGTAGAGAATCCGCCCTCATAGCTTCCCACTGCCTCCCCATTCTACCCTCACTGTACCCAAACTGGATCTGAAAATCCCTTTCTCACAAGAACACTGCATTAGTAGGGCGTATGTGGGCTCTTGTGGCAGTCAGGCCCCAGTCTGGAAACTGATGGTGCATTTAATCTGCGTGGCTGAGAAACCTTTGATGAATAAACAATTGACAAAGGTAAAGTCACAGAAGACCAGTGTTGAACTCCATACTTTCCTCTAAATCCACTTAAGTAAAAATTCTTGTAAGATTTCAAAGGTAACTATACTGCAATAATATATCAATAATATATCTAAGCATTATAAATTATATTGTATTTGTAGAAAATTCATAAGTTAAATTTAAAATCATCCAATTTTTTTTCTTGATTTTTTTTTTTTTGAGATTTATTTATTTATTTGAGAGAAGAGAGAGCATCTATGTGAGCCGGGGGAGGGCCAGAGAAAGAGGGAGAGAGACTCTCGAGCCGACTTCCCTCTGAGCGCAGAGCCCATCAAGGGGCTCCATCTATCGACCCTGAGATCAAAATCATCTGATTTCTTTACCATTCAGAGATGGGTATGTTCCTTGCAGACTTTTCTACATGCAAATACATATAGCCAAAAATAAGTCTATAACACACTTAGCCCTCTATAACCTTTTTGGGTTTCAGCTTCCTCTTCTCTAAAATGGGCCTATGGGGGGGCACTTGGGTGGCTCATTTGGTTAAGCAGGTCATGATCTTGATTTTGGCTCAGGTCATGATCTCAGGGTCGGGAGAGCAATCTCCGCAGCAGGCTCCTGCTGGGTGTGGAGCCTCCTTAAGATTCTATCTTTCCCCCCCCCAAAAAAAAAAAAGATTTTATCTTTCCCTCTACCCCTCCCCCCACCCCCCTCATGCCTGCACTCTCTCTCCCTAAATAAATAAATAAATAAAATTTAAAAATAAAAAATAAAATGGGCCTATAGAGCTGTTGTGGTTACCAAATGCATTATTACACAGAAAACCCTTAAGAAGCATTCGATACAATTATTTTTCACTCTACAATACATGAGTTCGCTGAGCACATACTATGTGCCAGACACTGTCCATAAGAACTTCACATCTGTTAATTCAAAAATGAGTCCATTAGTAATGTCCAAGGAGTCCACAAATAGACTAAAATGGCTGTCAGTTCCTCTTCCTCTTCGTCAAGAGTCAAGGTCAGGGTGAGAGATAATAACAATATTTTTCAAATTTCTTTTTGGTTTTAATAGAATGTGTTACATGTACTTTGCGATGGCTCCAAAATGTTTGTTTATTTCATCATGCTTTTATCTGGCCAAGGTTAAAATAAATTTCCCTCTGCCCAGAAAAGCCCTCTGAAGAGCAGATATTCACATGAACTGTAAAGGGGTGATTCTTAGGAGCCACAGAACATCCTAGTAACTCGAAGTCTGTGTTTTGAGTAGGGTTTGGTTTCAACTCTGACTCGTAACCTGGTTGCTTGAAGAATAAGTGTCTCTAAATCTCATTTGCTCATCTGGAGGATGGGGTTATTTTTTATTCTGTTTGACAACGTTTCTGGGGGGGGGGCATCATCTAAGAAGGTGGATAACAGCTTGTTGGACATTCTGCAGGTTTACACACCTGGAAGTAGAGATGGCAGTAGAGCCAACTTCCAGGTCAATAAAAAAAGGATTTCTTTCCTAACCACTCTTCCTTCAGCAAGGACTCTGATGTCCTGGCAACCCAGTCCACCTTCTTCGGTGTCAGAGCTGACTTAGACCATGCGCTCCCTATGCCTACCTGCTCCTTCCGTTAAATTGACCCTGGGAATCATTGCAGACGCCTGAGGCAAACTGGGGGAGGGGAAAAGCTGATGTCCCTACCCAGACCTAGCTTCCTATGTTCCTTTCTTTTTTCTCAGTCTTCTTGCAGAAAAGGCTGTGAAATCAGTGTGCCAGTGGCCATATCCAATACCTGGAGTCTCGATAGTAATAATCATTATAATAAATCAATAACATTTTAATTTTTATTTTATTTTTAAAAGATTTTTATTTATTTATTTGACAGAGAGAGAGAGATCACAAGTAGGCAGAGAGGCAGGCAGAGAGAGAGGGGGAAGGAGGCTCCCTGCTGAGCAGAGAGCCCTTGATCCCAGACACCTGAGATCATGACCTGAGCCGAAGGCAGAGGCTTAACCCATTGAGCCATCCAGGTGCCCCTCAACAACATTTTTAAAGCACTTAGTAGGTATCAGGCAGTGTGAAGAGCTCTTTTTACAGACATAATCAAATTTAAAACTTCCAACAACCCAATGAAATAGATGGTTTTATTATATTCCCATTTTACAGATCTGGGAACTTGAGGTTTCGGGAGGTTACACAAATGCCCAGACCACACTGCTAGAAAATGAAAGAGTCAAGACGATAATTCAGTGTCTGACCCACACGGAGGCTTAGTAAATGCTTATAAAATGAATGCATCAAAAGCATTAATCAGAGATGACCATGACCATATATATTATGGGTCCCTATTATTTTTATAGGGCAGTTTGGCTGTAAAGCCTATGCTTGTAATTACTCTCCAGCTCCCTGTCATTCTCCTATTTTCCTCATTTAATTCTTTGACCCCAAAGAGCCCCCAAGCATGTGAAGCTATATGTGAAATCTTATCCCCACAAAGTATGGAGACAAGTGAAGTTAGAATTTGACTTCCAATTTTCTTAAAACATTACTTTTTCTGCCCACCATTCACCTCCCTTCTCCCCTCATTCCTTAAAAAAGAAGTCATTACGTCATTGTACTTTCTCACCTAGGAAAGTCTTTTTAAGTACTAGCCACCTTCATTTCAACACCTGAGGACCCTCAGAGTGCAGAGAGATGTGTGGTAAAGAGAACAAATATATCAAAGTGAGGAATAAATGCCTGTCGAGCTCATTAGCACCCAGGCACAGAGAAGGAAACTGCTATTTTTATCAAATGTAGCTTCATTTAAATAAATTTCAGAGTAACTTGATAGAAAAAGGGTTCCTTTGGAAATTTTTGATTCTTCTAATAAGGACTGGCTATCTGAGATGCCCTCTCTAGCCTGGTTTTTAACCCCCCCAATGTATAACATGTAAAATTTTACAGTCGTTCCCTTATAAAATTTCCATCTCCACCACTTGTCTTTGGGTTCTAGCTGGGCATAGCCTACCATCAGCATAGGAAAGCTTTGCAGTTGAGACCACCTGCCTATGTGGCCAGGAGTTAGGGCTCCGTCTCCTACTTGTGATGCACTGGCCGAGTATTGATCACTCGGTGTGGTTCCAGTTATATGATTCCTATAGCCAAGGCTGGGTCATGACCCAGTGGGTAAGCAGGTCTTCAGAGTTTAGCACATCCATTAGTTTTCTCACTCACAACTTTGCCATCATTTTATGGATCCCCCAGGATACTTCCCTGACCTGGTCTTACATCATGCTATCATGCTCAGCTTCAAACCTTGGACCAAGACTTTTTTCTCAAATTCAAGAGTCACAGTCACTCAGAGTCTCTGTGCTATGACCTTATATTAGCAAGTTAGCTACCAACACACACACACACACACACACACAGATTGTTTTGAGTAAAATACAAAAATGAACCCCCAAATGCTTTTCCCTCTCCCCTTTCCCCCAAAAGCAAATGTGAGGAGACTTACTGTGTATTCTGATTTTATAAGTCAATTTTTCTAGAATCTCAGAAATTATCTGCTTCTTGAACATTCTTATTAACTATTAATAGCTACGAACATTCCAAAGTTGACTTTTTAAAGATTAAGTAAAATGTAGTAACAAATTTTAGGTGCCTACTCTGTAATCAAGCTATCCTGTAGAAGCAGTCTGGTAGGTGTGCAGTGATGTTCACCCCACTTTTGTCTATAACTGTGACAACTAGAAACAACCCAAAGAGCCAAGCCTAGGGAACTGTTCGAGTAAATTGTGGTACCACTATATCACAGAATATTTACCCACTAATGAAAAACATGTTGCAAAATTATTTGTTGATGTGAAAAATATTAATCATCCATACCTAAAAGGAGAAAGGTCACAAAACAATATGGACACTGTGATGTTATCTCTAGAAAACGCTCAACTATGGTCCCACGTGCACCATTCTTTGTGCCTATGAAGCAGAAGCCCTACATAGGTAGATACCAAAGGACAGGTATGGTTAATGATGACTCTTTGAGTGACAGAATTTTTCTCTTCTCTCCTCTGAATAGGTGTTACTTCTATCATTGGGGGAAATAAATGCTAGGGTTTTTAAAAATTTTTTAAATTTTATTTTTTATTTTGTTTTTAAAGATTTTATTTATTTCTTTGACAGAGAGGAGAGAGATCACAAGTAGGCAGAGAGGCAGGCAGAGGGAGAGGGGGAAGCAGGATCCCCACTGAGCAGAGAGCCCTATGCGGGGCTGGATCCCAGGACCCTGAGATCACAACCCAAGCGGAAGGCAGAGGCTTTAACTCACTGAGCCACCCAGGCGCCCCTAGGTTGTGTTTTTTTTTTTTAAAGAAAAAGCGCTCCCTTGTATTTCCTCATCTCTGACGTCACGGGAAAACAGCTAAGAGGAGGATCACATGAAGGTCTGGCTGCCTTTCCAGGATGCTCAATAGAGCTGGATGCTCTATTTGACACAGAGCAAGAGATCACAAGTAGGCAGAGAGGCAGGCAGAGAAAGAGAGTGGGAAGCAGGCTCCCCGCTGAGCAGAGAGCCTGATGTGGGGCTCGTCCCAGGACCCTGAGATCATGACCTGAGCCGAAGGCAGAGGCTTAACCCACTGAGCCACCCAGGTGCCCCTATTTTTTTTCTCTTATTGTCATTGAGAAAATAGAAATATGGAGGAAAGAAAGAAGAAAATTATGAAAAAAGGGAAAATTAAAAAAAAATCATTTGTGAAAAAATTGGCCGTTACCTGGAGACAGGTATGATAGATAATTTCCCCAGATCAAATGTCTCAGAGGTATCAACATTCACAAAATCTATATTTAGGTGCCCATATGTTCCTACTGGCCAGAGTTGCCCAAAAATACAGACGATCTCAGTGCACACAGCAGCAATTTTCAGAAAGATTTCCCTTTTAGGACAGGGAGACGCTGCAAAGCTTAATCGGTTCTAAGTGATTCTGAAATATTGTATCAATTTACAGCAGAAAGGTCACCGTTGGTGAATAAACATAAGGATTCTGTTCTGTGTCTGGGATTTAGCAGACTAACCCCCACTAATGTTAATGGGGCCATGCTGCCAAATCCCCAACCGTCCCCCTGGATATTTGCTCCAATCCCTTACTGTTTGAGATTGAAATGTGTTTTCCAAATCAAAGCTGATCCCAAAATGGGATCTCGGCATCATCAGACAGGAACAGTCTGGCTCAGGCCTGGGGACCTGGAAGTGCTCGAAATGATGACATGAAGGAGCTTTGTTGAAAGAGGGGGGTCTTCGCATTGTCTACCTAATTCACTGTGGCTTTCTTTGCTTGATGTGCAATACAGTTTGCTCATTTTCCAAACCCACCTCCTACTACTTCTCAGTGAACTCCAGGCAAAACAAAATCCCCCAGTCCTCCATGTATATCCCCAGGCTTCTCTGCCAGAGGAGAACATTTGTATCGGTCCCTACCTACTTCTCTCTTCTACAAGAAGACCCATTTCAGTGCCCCCTTAGGGAAGTTTTTCTATACCTACTCCACATGCCCTACCCAAACACACACACACACACACACACACACACACACACACACACTGGATCATTGGATGTGATATCTCCCTCCTTGGAGCTCAAAATACTTTGAGCCTTGAGTATGGCTCAGCTCCAACTCTGCCTTATGAAGTCGTCTCATTTTGCTCAGGTAGTCTGCAGGTCCTGTGAGGGCAGGAAGTACATCATACCTGTCTATCTGTCCTTTAAGATCTGGTCCAGGCCCTTGTGCACCCTCGATGTTCAAGAAAGCACTGAATTGGATCAAATGACTTTCTATTGCTTGTTGGTTTGGGAGATTGGGACTTTTAAGCAAGGGGCTGGGAACTGGGGACTTGGGGTATAATTGTAGATGATGGATCCTTTATTTATTAAATTAAATAAACATGTTTGAGACCACATCCCTGGTCTTCGGAGCCAGAGAGAAGGGCTGGTCCAGTCTTCACAACTCCATTTGCCACAGTTGTCAGAGACTTAGAGCACTGGCCTGGGTGAATAACAGATCTGATTCACAACAGCGGGTCATTTGCTGATACTTGACATCGATGGCCCTCATGGATCTCTAGATTTACGCACTGACCTTGCCTATAGCCCTCAAGGCCCAAAGCTGAGCACATTTTAACCATTAACTACTAATTTGGGCTTGGTCCCACCAGGTCGGTCTAGCTGGTGCACAATAATCTTCTAAATAAACATAGTCTTTGAGTGGTGACCAAGCTGGCTAGCCATGCCTGCCTGAATATCAGAGCTCTAGCTGAGACGGGACTGATGATTTACCCTCTGTCTGCTCGAATTTTAACTGCTTCCATGGAACCTGTAGGAGATCTGGAAGTAGCTCGGGCAAAGGATAGTTTGTGTTCACAGTTTCTACTTTCTCACATCCTACTCACTCACCAAATCTAATGGAATTTCTTGAGGCTTTTATCTAGATCTATTTAGCTATTTTAGAAATTGAATTGAACGAATAGCAGATCTTCTTCCTGGGGATTCTGCCTCCCTTAACTTTATGACACCACTTTGCAACTATCCTCTGCTAGCCAGCTGTTTCCGACCTCTACCTCTGTGCACTCCAGGTTTTACCGTCAGTCAGGCCCTCTCATGGCCACGGCCACTGCTTCCACTCCGGAAGACTTGAGAATTGTTGTTAGTCTTCCATCTATAACTTTTCGTCACTGACTTCACATACAACATAAACAAGGGCGATTCTGTTGGGAGAACCTCATACTGCCCTTTTCCTCCCTTCCTAATATCCCCTTCAAATATCTGATTCTCATGATTTTAGGCCAATGTCGCTGATTCAGTTGTTTTCAGCCCTGACCACACCTTAGAATCCCCCAGGTATGGAAAATTAAAAAATCCTGATGGCTAGGCTCCCACATCTGAGATTCCAATCTAGGTGGTCAGGAATGGGCCAAAGGCGTTGGTGTTTTTAAATACTGTTTTCTTGTTATTATTGACATAAATTTTCGTCTTTTTGTTGGAGATGTAGCTTCAACAGTTCTTCTCAAGAACAAGGCAGGTTATTATTATCTCCAGGTTTCCAGGGCCTGGAGCAAGAGCTCAATGGCCATTTATCGTCTTAAATAAGGTGTCTACACATCTTGGTTTGCTCAGGACAGATCTGTTTACACCCATTGCTCTGGCTTGCCATTCAATCAGCTATCCTGCCCCTTGCCTTTTCTAAGGTATCCCATTTGGTGCAATAAATTAAACAGCCCCTCTAATCATAAGGGTACCTAAAAGCTTGAAAACACTTAGTAATATAGGCTGCATTGTGTTCCCCCAGATCAGAATGTGACTGTATTTTGAGATAGGGCCTTTCGAGAGGTAATTAAGCTAAAATGAGGCCATCGGGGTGGGCCCTCATCTAATCTGACTAATGTCCTCATAAGAAGGGAAAATTTAGACCCACAGAGAGACGTCAGGGGTTCACCCAGGCGCTGAGGAAAGACCATGTGATGTAACAAGACACAACAAAGAGGTCATCTGCAAACCAAGGAGAAAGGCCTTTGGAAAAAACTAAACCTGTTCACACCTTGATCTTGGACATGTAGCCCCCAGAACTGTGAGAAAATACATTTTTGTTATCTGAGCCCTCCAGTCTATGATACTTTGTTATGGTAGCAGCAGCCAAAAAAGCAAACAAAAAACCCACCAAAACAACAGAAAAACATACTCGGTAAAATATAAAGAAAGTAAAACCAATCTAAATACTGTTTCCTAAATATTCCAATCCTTCAAGATGAATGCTTATATCCTTTCCCAAGAAACCCACTGTCTTGATTTTAGACTGTTGGTGTTCTTCAACCATATCATAAAGAACTGGATTTCATGTCTTCACAGGATGTTTTTAGTTTTCACACACTGAGTCTCTAAGACCGTTCTTAGATGGAAGACTGACAAGAAAGGTCACAAATGGCTGCAATGGGTAAGGCCCGGTTCCTACCATGAAGGAGCCACATACTGATTGAGGAACATCTCATCTCCATGCAGCTCCTAACAGTGACTTTTATGAAGGCTCAGTGCAAGGTCACTAAGCCAGCCTGGAGAAGAGTTTAGTATGGGTTTCTGTGTAAATGGACGGTGAACAGGAACATTCAGTGAAAGGAGGTGATGGGACAAGTATTCCCTGTGGAAGAAATAGTGTTTAAAAAAAAAAAAAGCAGGGGTTCCTGGGTGGTTCGGTTGGTTAAGGATCTGATTCTTGATTGCAGCTCAGATCATGATCTCAGATCATGATCGAGCCCCGCATGGAACCCTGCATGGAGCTTCAGTTGGGTTCCTCTCTGGGCGTGGAACCTGCTTAGGATTTTCTCTCACTCCCTCTCACTCTGCCCCAACCCGCCCCCTACCTCTTTACCCCCCTGCTCTTGTGCATACTCTCTCTCTCTCAAAAAAAAAAGAAAAAAAGGAGAGGTAAAAGAGAAACCATGTTCTTTCTGGTGCTTTCCTAACTTCCTGCACCCTCAATTTTAAATCCAGTCCTTTGCCTCTGTCCTCAGAGGCTAGAGAGCACAGCTGTTATGTCTCATTTTTTTTTAACCCTTTAAATATCTGAGGATTTAAAAATTATAAATTCTGTGCTTTCAGCTTTTCTTTTCCCAGACTAAGTAACTTTAATCTGTCCAGGGTATTCTCCAAAATTTTAAATCCAGTTCATACATTGGTACCCATTATCCCTATCAATGCATGCACGCGTGCGTGTGTGCACACGCACACACGCACATGCACTCACACACGGGCCAAAAGGGCCTGTAGTTCACCAAAAGGGTCTTAAATCTAAGCGAATGTATTGGTGCTGTCCTCTCACAAAGTACATCTAGATTAAGGTCATATCCATCACACAGCTATGTGAACCATCAAATCATCGGTATATTTTCTTCATTAAGTAGAAAGCAACAGAGTCAGACTGACATAGATCAGTCATTCCAAAGGATGACTCTATACGCCCAGAGGAAGGTGTTTTCCCTCCTCCACTTTCTGACGAGTGAATTAATAATCTTTCCATTTGCGGATGTTTGGAAACATCAAAGAACTGAAATAGATCAGCCTCACTGATACACTATCGTTCTTCTAATCTTATATCACAGCATAAATACAACAGCCCTTGTTTTCCACACAGATTCCTACTTCTTTCACACTCAAGCATATGCTAAGAGCTCTCAAACAACACTCTTCCTCCATCTCTGGGAGGTGTCTTCAAATATTTTTAGCTCACCAAACAGAAAACAGAGGAGGATCTGCTCCTTTACTCAAGGATAATCATTCTCAACTGCCTATTTATAGTGCAGATGGAAACCAATAGATTGAAATAAACATATTTTCATTCTAAAATTGGCATCTGCTCTGGTATAGTTAAAGGGCACCACAATTGTGTTTGAAAAACAATTATCTAGGAAATTCCATGTTGCTTCACCAATGTTCAGACCAAGTGCTCATGGAATAAGGTGAAGAGCATTAAAGAACTGGGGGAAGAACACTAGCCTCCTTGAGGTAATGGGACCACATGTAGACAGAAAATGCCAAAAATCATGGTGTGACTAAAATGTGACTAGAAACTAAATGTGTGACTAAAAAGTAATGTCTTATAACCTATAAGCAGGAGATCATTCTCCTTGGAAAGAACCCAACAAGAAGTGATTGACTGCAAGTCTAACTTTGTGCTGTGTAAGACAATAGCAGGTAACCATATATGGCTATTTAAATTAATTAAGATTAAATGAAGTTAGAAATTCAGTCCATCAGTTGCACTAGCCACACTTTAAGAGCTCAACAGCCACATGTGGCTAGTTGTTCCCATATTGAGCAACACAGAGAGTAGAAATTTCCATCATTTCACAAAGTTGTATTGGACAGTGCTGGTCTAGAAGGTTCTCTTTGACTTTTAGGTTAGCATCATTTTAAACATCAGGTCTTAACGAGATGATGGGAAGTCCAACGTATCTACCAAATGTGACAACCCATGGCAGAAAAATACAATGGAAAGGAGAACATATTCTACTCCTGGAATGAGCTACTATGATATAGTATTGGAATTTTATTACAAGAAATATCCCTAGACAAGCAGAGAAATCTTGGGCTACAATGGAAAGGACTTAGTAAATAGTACCATCTGAATGTGTCATCACACTCTTCTAAATATTCCAAAATGTACCAGCCTCTTCTCATCTGTTAGTGGCCGATTGGACTTTATCAGTCATCCATTCCTCACTTCTTGTCCCCAGTGTTCTGCTTTTTTGAATATGCAACAAAACATTTGTGAATATGTATTTAAATAAATAGACACCCCAATCAAAATAGAAAAATGCAGACTCTTCCCAGTTTACCAAAAAAAGGCAAGAACTTTATTTTTAACAAATCCTCAGTTGTGTGTTACATTATGTCCATACCTAAGTCAAAAATCATAAATGATAATGCAAAGGAAATAGAGGGCTTCATAAAAGCAATTATCCAAATATTCTTCTTGGCCAGTGCTTGAGCTAAATACACAGTGGATGTGAAAGGTAGTGTATGGCACTTAAATAAGAAGAGCAAAGAGAAGGAAACGTATTCACAGTCCAAAGAAACAGGTTTTTGAACCTTTGGTATATGTCTCAAATAAACATCCGTAAACGTGTTAGCCAATAGTGTTTCAGTCCAGGTTTCTTAAGCTAGGGCTCATGTGTGTGTTTCAGAAATAACTGATAAATGATAAACTGGGATTCACATGGGCTGATTAAGGTCTCTGGTGTGAGCACACAGGTAAATTCAAACCATGGCAAAATGACGAGCAGCCGTGCTGCACAACGAAACTATGTAAGAACATGAGTGAAATATACCAGTTAGAAATTCTGTGGCTCAGGTAGACACCCTTGATATTAACAACAATGACGAAATATTTTTAATGCTAGCCGAAGTCCACAAGCTGGAAGGCAGAAATATCCCAGAGCTCATAACCACATGCCTAACAGTGCGACAACCATCTCGCAGAAGTGTTATAGCTGCATGTTGCAGTCCCCTCCCTCCCACCCAAACCCCCGCCCCTAATAAACAGCACCAGTGCAGTTTGAGTTACAAAATTGGAAATACTGAGACATTCCGAAGGTTTTCATAATGTCTACGGGCTAGTCGGATGGGGCTTTAATGCAAACCTCTGCCATGGCCATTCTCCAAAAAGCAACCCCCCGTAATTCCCTCTAGCTTGCAGATAAACCATATTAGGTCTCCTGTAAGGCCAGATTCAGAAAAAAAGCTGGCATGCTATCCTGGGTTGAGGGAGAGGGGCATGCTGAGGGGGGAGGTGCACGGAAGATGCCTCAAGGACGTTTGTCCTGCAGCCCAGGATGAAGGGATGTGTTGAGATAGGTCACACATTTTGTACCGATGAAGCATTTGTCTCACGCCATTCACCAGGATATAGAGCTGAGCAGAGCTAAGTCCTACTTGGTAGCGGTTCAAGTATGCTGTTATCAGGATCAGACTGGGCCCCAAACGAAGAGGGCCCGAAGATGTCCTGCTCCTCCATCTCACCCCCCTAACCCCAGGGTTTCTGTAGGAACCAATGGTGTGACGTGTGGCAATGGTTCTACTTTCTCTCCTCTCCCGTCGATGCAAGGTCTTCTCTTAACCAGCCTTGTCCTACGTCTCAGTGGTAGCTGAGGGCAGATACAGCCACTCTCTGAGCAGTCATCTGCCTTGGGGCTCCTTTTCACGCCCCAGGCCTTCCCCAAACCTGCCCCTTCACACATAGGCAGAGTCGCTGGACTGAGTCCTGCCAAAATTGGGAACACTGACCCGGGGCAGGTCCTTGTTGCGGATCTCGTAGACTGACTTCCGCTTGGCCTGGGCCCCTCGCACAGCCAGCTTGATCTTGCGCCACCCCAGGTGGTTGAGTTCAGCCAGGTTGAGCACGACACAGATGCCACTCACGGCAAACATGAACACTAGAAAGACAGTCTTCTCGGTAGGCCGGGACACGTAACATTCCACTTCCTTAATGCAGGGGTAGCGGTCACACTCGTACAACCCCGGGACGCTGAAGCCATAGAGAAAGTATTGGCCCACCAGAAACCCAATCTCCAGGGCATTTCTGAACACCACCTGGATAATGTAGAAGCGGGAGATGCCTTCCTGCCTTCGGAGCTTGGATCGCGCTGCGGTGCGCAGCCCCGATGGGTGTGGGGTCAGCTCCTTAACCTCTAAACAATCTGGCTCCGTCTCCTTGCTGGTGTTCTCTGTGTTCTGCAGCACCCCATTGACAATGGCATTTTGCAACTTCTTATCTTCTCGTTTGCCACCACCACTGGCTCCACTCCCAGCCCCTCCAGGAACCCCCATGGACTCAGGGGGCTCCCTGTCCAGGGCCAGGAAGACGGTAGAGTAGCGGCGTTCTCGCTGCTTAGCAGACTGGTGCACAGAGTAGGTGATGAAGCAGAGACTGGGGGTACACACCATTATGATCTGGAAGACCCAGTAACGAATGTGGGAGATAGGGAAGGCGCGGTCATAGCAGGCCTGGTTACAGCCGGGCTGCAGGGTGTTGCACACAAACATGGTCTGCTCATCATCGTACACCGTCTCCCCCACAATGGCCACAATGAGGATCCGGAAGATCACCACCACAGTCAACAGGATCCTGAGCAGGGGAAGAGGGAGGGAGAGAGGTTCTCAAGGCTTGAGTCACTGACTTAGGAAACCCCTGCTCCTCCCTTTCCCCGCTCTGGTGTTGGCCAGTCCTTTGACTGGGGAGCTGGCCATCCCTGTGTGGTACTGAGCTGGAAATCTAAGAGATCTTTTTTGGTTCTTCCCTTTCTGCTGGTTGCCGGTAGACTGGGAACACTTCATGTTACAAGGGTCTCAAGCATATATACCTCCATACACTGGCCATGGTGTATTGCAACAGATAGATTTCACCTGCATGCATGGAATGGACAGAGGCCAAAGACACGCCTTCACTCTGGATATGGCAAATGCACACGGAGTATCTGAACAGAGAGTACCTGTTTCAAAGTCTATATGCAGAGTGTGCATTTAACTATCCCAAGTGGATATTTAGTTTACCCTCAGTATAAATATTGAACTTAATGCTTTATGTGAACAGATAGCTATGAATACCTATGCACACATATACATATATAGATAGTGTATGTACATATGAATATATATATTAAATATGAAGACACAAAAGTATCAATTGGGAGTGCGGTTTTTTGATACTGGAAGTTTTAACAGCCAAATTAGTTTAGCTTAATAAATATTTTGGGGGTAAATATACATCTGCTCTGATGAGAAAACCCATCTCCCCATTTGCCCTTCTCTGTCCAAACACAATCTTGCCTTCCTTGTAGATTCTATTTAGGGAACCGGATGGAGATTGGCTCTGACTCCGGAGAGTGGGGGTACCAACTCCTTTTCTAATGAGAGAAGAGTCAACCCCCCCCCCCCCCCCCCGCGTGCTTCAGGGGGAAGTGATGGAGAGCTGATCAGGAGCAGCTGGGGGAGGGGGATCACTGGACATGGGGTGCACGATTACTCAGGGACACAGGCGCACGGATGGAAGAGGATGGGAAGGGGGTAATGAATGGGCTGGGGGCTGTCGGGACTCGGGTCTGGACGCGCCAAGGCACTCCCGGGGGTCTCCCGACGGGGCCCGCTGACGGCGGCTCAACGCCCTTACCTCCCGATCATAGTGGAGTGCTGCTGCACCGCGGCTTCCAGCAGCCTCTCCAAGATGGTCCATTCCCCCATCGCTGTGCATCCGGAGGCAGCAGACAAAGACTGGGCAGCACCGGGCACGTTCCCGCTCCTGGCCCCTCCCTGGGCCGCACCTCCCGACTGGGAGCGCTTGACCCCCGATTAAAGAAGCAAACAAATTTTTTAAAAAAATCCAGGAATCCCCTCTCCCTTTTATTGCACTTAAAAGAGGGAAATGAGGAAAGAGACCGTAGCCCTCCCTGACCGATGGGGCAGCCGGCGCGGTCGGGAGAGCGGGCACCAAGCTCCCGCGCCGTCCCGGGATCGGGGCTGGAGCCCGCGGATGCTCGGGAGAGGGGCGGGGCGGGGGTGGCAGCGTGCAGGTCCCCGAGCTCTCGCCCGCCCGAGAGAGGTCTCACCCCCGGGGTTGGGAGCCAGCGAAGGGTCCGGGCACCAGCCCCCGCTCCTGGCACTTCAGCTGGGACCGGGCGCTCCTCGGCTGCAGCCTGCGAGGCCCGGGCGGAGCGCGCGGAGCTGGCTGACGGGCTCGGGAATCCGCGGCCGCCGCCTCTAATCCTCCCTTAAGTAGACTCTGCCTGCGTCACGCCAGGTCGGCGGAGGGGAGCCGAGCGCGGCGCGCGGCTGTCGCTGCGCGCTGGAGCCCGAGGGGCAGGGGACGCGCGCGTGCGGGGAGAGGGGGGCAAGAGTCCTGGGGGCCCGGCGGGGAGTGGGGCGACTTCGGGAGGAAGGATCGCAGCGCCCCTCGGGGCTTCTCGAGGCTCACAGGTAACCTCACCTGACCGCCAGTCCCCTGCAGGGGTGGGGGGAGCCGGGAGCAGACGCGTGGGTGAGTGGGGAGCGGCGCGAGTAGGTCGTGTGGCCTCTCTACGTGCGTCCCTCACCTTTTTGCCCTTTGTCTTCGGGGAGACAACCAGAATGCCCTCTCTAAATGGAGATGCTGGTTGGAGGAAGATGAGTGGGAGCGACAGTGGGACACCTTTAAATCTCCCTTGGAGAGGACTGAGTGGCAGAGAGGGAGCCTGCGGTTCTGTGCTTCCGTGGGGCCAATGCTCGGGTGAGGGAGGCGCGAGGAGAGTCCGTTTAGGCCAAAGCTTACATGCAGATATGAAGCTGCTTCTGAGGAAGGGGTCTGGACAAGAGTCTCCACCTAGGAAGTGCCTCGTGTGGGCAGGTGGGTGGCCACGATGTAGGGTCTGGCTTCCCTCAGCACAAAGGCAGATGCTCTATTTTTTTTTAATATCTATTTGTTTGTTTATGTGTTTATTTGTGTGTTTATTTATTTGCTAATGGGGGTACTTCTCAGGTTAACCTCGGTCTGAATCTGAATTTAAGGAGGCCCAGTCCCAGACACAATACAACCTCACTCCATCTTCACTCTCTCCGCTCAACCAACAGATCCTGGTTTCTGTCTTTACATTTACATTTTGTTGTCAGTTCTATCCTGAGCAACTGCTTAATTGGTTGCTACAAAATAGAAACAATCACACCAGACTGCTAATTAGCTGGGGGGTCAGTATTAGGAGGCACAGTAGTTGGGAGCGATTCATTTAAATGAACCCAAAGCACAATGGGTAAGTGGTTGTCGCCCTTTTAAAAAATACAAGTTTGTAAAAGGGTTGCTAACTCATTCTAGGAGCCTTCATTATCTGCAGGGATCATAGCGCATAAGTGTATTACATAAATCACACCATGCTAAGCTTTCCATTCTAGAGCAACCAAGGTGTTTGGGTAGCAAGTGACCCTGGGGCTGGGAGGAAGGGTACCGGGCATGGGCTCGAGGCCACATACACTGCACTTTTGTGTCAAATGACTTTCAAGGCACAGCTCAATATTCAGTGCAAGAGGGACCAGTGAGATTTCTCTTAGACCGGACATCTTTAACCCAAGGCAGTAGTTTTTCACTGTGGAGAAGTAAAACAGTCTACTAAAAATGGGAAGGGTATAAGCTATAAACGGAACATAAGGTCTAAGGCAGATGCTCCTGCTTTCCTGCTGGGCAGGGAAGAGGCACAAAGATGGGGATGGATGTATATCTTATCATCCGATCCGCTCCCAGATGGAAGGTAACCCCCACCCCCACCCTGGTCAGACTTCCCTCCTCTTCCTTAGGCCCTGGCTCCCTGTATTCTCTTCTTTGGCAGACACTTTTGGAGTAAAGGATCTTAAACAGGGGTGAATGAGTGAGATGGTCCCATAGGAAATCTAACATCTATCAAATGTCCTAAAATAAGCTGCACAACTCAAAATCTTTATTTTCTGTACACGTAGCTTTACCAGACCCTTGTGATGATGATCCTAAGGCCATAGAATGCAGGAAATACATTTTAAGGGTTCTTACAATGCAATTCTCAAGGACAAAGTTATGACATTCATTGGTTCTTTAAAAATTCAGTTTAATATGTCATAGATTCAACGTGTGAACACATATAAACACACAAAAACATCTATAAGTAGAACCTATATTTTAAAAGACTCATCTGTTAGATTTGGTAGCCTGTTTTTATTTGACAGAGAGAGAGCGAGAGAGATCACAAGTAGGCAGAAAGGCAGGCAGAGAGAGAGGGAGAAGCAGACTCCCCGCTGAGCAAGGAGCCCGATGCGTGATGCGCATGGCTTGATCCCAGGACCCTGAGATTATGACCTGAGCTGAAATCAGACACCCAATCAACGGAGCCACCCAGGTGGCCCAAGCTGTTTTATTTTTTTTTTTAATCACTCATAAGTTGTTTTACTTACTATGTTGTGTTTCCTTTTTTTTTGAGCCTGATCAATGACACATTCAATTAGTAATTTGCCCTGAGAGTGCTGCATTAAATATGGAGAAATTCTATACAGAGCTGGATGTTTCTGAATTTCCTCAAAGATCCGCTATCTCATCCAGCTGATTCTCACTGTCTCAATTCCCCTCTGATCAAAGATCCCCATTTAAGTCAGCTGGGAAGTTTGTTTCTTTAGCTCTTATTTAAAACTCATCTTCCTCTACGAAAGTCAGGGTTTTAGATGAAAAACAATGGAGCTCATAGAATAAACCTTGTTGTAAATTAGACCATTTGGGGGATAAGCATGAAAAAAACAGACACTGCAGTCCTCCCAAAATCTGTTAAATTAAAATCTATGGAAGAGAGGTTTAAGTACCTGCATTTTCATTTATTTCTTGCCGGTGACTATGATAACAAAAAAGAATTGAGAACTTTTGTTTCTGTGAGTATTAGGGCAGAGAGTGTCCTGGAAATCGGGAAATCCCATCACCTTGTTTCACAGATGTTAAAATTGACCCCCAGATTAGGTGAATTGCCTAAAGTTATACAAGTAAGGGAAAAGCTATGAAGACAAGTGCTATTTAAGAGTCCTAAAGAAGAACACCAAATAATTTAAAAGGATGGAAGATATGACCTATGAAGAAGGAAAAAGGAGTTAAAATGGTTTGGATCACGGGGACATACCAACCAGTAAGTCTCTAAAAGAAAGTAATACCTGGATTGTTGGCTTTACAAAGGCCAATGTCTCACTAAACAGTAATTTCCATTAATAGAACAAGAAAATATTCTCTACAATTAGTGGAGAAAACTGTAAAGGCACATAGCAAAGGGTATGAATATTCTAATACAAGGAGAGAGAGTTACTGACAATGATTCAATTTACTACATGGGTGTATCTGGATTTGCTCTTATCCTTATACGTGCTTAGAATTTCATTTTTTTTCCTTAAGCAGATTCCCAGGTGAACCTATTAGCTTTGCATCTTCAAACATTTGATAAAGGAAACCCCCACCCCCACCCCAGGCACTTTGTTGAAGGTGTGAGAATGAAAGTGAATCCACTGATGTCTCCTTTACTGGACTGTAAATTCTTGGGGAGCTGAAGGCATGCCTTATATGGGTCATGGTACTTTCCATAGTGTCTTTAGCATTGTGGAGACTTATGTGAGGGAGTAGGGTGGCTTCTCTGGCTCTCTATTCCCCTCACCCCAGGAAAGCTGCACATTCCCTGAGTAGAGATGGGTCCTGGCTCCCCCATGACCATAAGTTACATTCAAACTGAGAGAGAGGGATTCCCTTTTGCCAAGGGAAAGTCCCTGCACACCTGGGGCAGCCTGAGCCCCTTATTAGAGAGTTGTTTTGCTAACCACCAGCCCTCTGCTCTCACTTGAGGCTGCTTTCACTCATTGTGGTCCCAACACCCACTGCACTAACCCAGAGAATGATGCCGAGCTTGCAAACCTTGCATTGCTCCCATCAGAGGGGCAAGGCAGCCCAGGAGGCTGACCACAGCCTTGGATGCAGAGATCCTGGGAAGCTCCAGCATCTGTAGCCTCCGGGGTTTGGGTTTGTGTGTCTCTCGGAAGGGACTGCATTCAGTTTGGGATTGGTTTCTTTGTTAAAAATCCTCTACATTTCATTCACAGACAGCTAGGATTAACTGAGCTTTATCTCCCCCAGTGGTCTGTTTCCTAACAAAACCATCAAATTGTCTTCTGAGGGGGCAAACCCAACCCATCTTGTGAGACTTGAGAGAAGCTAATTGGCCAATGAAATCTACTCCTCTTTGCTGCAACATGATTTCTCTCTCTTTCTCTCTCTCTCTTCTCTCTTTTTTTTTTTTTTCTTTTGTTCTCCCTTACCCACATATAAGCCCCACCTCAGATGTTTAGGGAAGCACTTCTGTTTTTGCTGTCCAGACAAAATTTACAGAGTAATTTTTCCTGGAGGAGTAAAGCTGTCCAAACCACAGTTTTAAGTAGCTCTGAATGTGGTGGCTTGCTGTGTGGCTTAGTACTTCCCAGAGCCTGTTACCATCAAAATTGTTTCTCAATCTCGTGGTCCCAAACGTGAAGCTGTGTCTTAGCCCTGGAGACCATGTATCCAAATAGTGGGGAAATTGACCATCTTCCCCGTGTTAGTCCTTTGAATAAAAGGGTATATGTCCCTTTTAAGAAAATCACGTGTACAAATTCCTCCATTCCCCACCCACCTTGTATATAGAGAATATACCTACATGGAGTAATATCTCAGGGATTAACGTAATATGACATCGTGGCCAGAGCAGATGCGTGAAATCACAGCAAATAAATTAACCCTCCATTTAGAATCGAATCGGCCCTGCTGACACATAATCTTTCACGTCTATGTTAAGTCGTGATTCCCATTCACACCAGGAGCTTCCCAGGGGGGCTTATTAAACCTGCAGGAAGAGAGTTCTTTTAAGTCAGCACTATTCAGAAGTCATTCAGCTACAGTGCAGAAGAGCCTGCCTGGGATCTGGGCCCCGCCTCTTTACACTCTCATTGTCGCTGTCCAGCCAGCGTCCCCGCCAAGCAGGATATAGCTGGGCTTCCAGCTGAGTGCATTTCCAGGCTGTATAAAAGAGATGAGGAAATTATAAGGGAAATGCACGTGGGTAGGACCTGCCCCTGGCAGATTTGTTAAGCTGGAAGAATAGAGGCTAGTTGTCACATGCTCCTTTCCTGCACATCTTCCCTATCAGTGTGCCGCTGCTAAAAGTTGGATTCATCCTGGTGCTTCATATCTAGAGTCAAGAGAATTATGTGGAATTGATATTTATCCCAAAAGGAGTCTTCTTTAAGATCTAGAGCTTATTCTCAAGGTTATTTCTTGCTTTTGTACTCATACTTGGATTCTCCTGATTGCCTGGTAGCTGGACCCTCTGAAGTCAGCCAATTTCTGTTTTGGCCAAGATTCTGGGTGCTCAGGCATTACCCAGCCCAGAGGCTGTTGTGATTTTCTAACTCTTGTCTACCTAGCTGCCTTCTGATCATTTAGGGGCACCAAACCCGAGTCTGGTATGGAAAGCCTCTTGTTTCTGGATCTGGGGTGAGACTGGAAAGAAGCTGTCACTCACTCCTTACCCGCCACACGTTCAGCTCCCTCACTGCGGTACTTGGACAGTCAGCCAAGGATTTCTCAAAACCACAGATGCCCAACTTGCTCACTTGACCTGGATCACAGTCTTCGCTGGCCTGCAAAATCCCACACCAAAGTTCTCTTTCTGTTATAAAATCATCATTCCACCCAGACCACAGACTTCCTTTGGTTCTACTGCCCATCCTTGGAACTCCCCTTGAATCCTCAACCTAGTGACCTTTGAGCTTCCCATCATGTGCTTCACCCACTCCCCACCCCTCACTTCACCACCATAGAGGAAAGTAATCCGATAAACTAGCGTACCCGGGTGTTAATAACTGATAACCACTTAATGTATTATCCTTCTCAGGGGAATTATCCTCATTTAACTTGCAAAGCCTTCATTCAAAGAAATGAAATTTTCTAGGTAGTTTTCCAAACATCATACAGAAGACGAGAGTAGCCTATTTGGGGGTAAGGGATGTTCTGAGCCTCCTCAAATCTCACCACACAAGTATTTGCTTCTTTCATTGATCTGTAAAGTGGTCCTACTTGTGGAAATACAGGAATTAACATGAACAAAAGGTTCTTAAACTTTACTGTGCGTTAGGATCACCTGGAGAGCTTTGGAAAATCCCAATGTCTAGGTTGTATCACAGACCAATTAAAGCAGCGTTTCTGGAGGTGAGCCCAATGCGTTGATTGTTTTTTTTTTTTAACTCTCCAGGTGATTCCAGGATGCAGTCAGGTTTGAGCGCCAGGCAGTAATACCCACCACCAACTTCTCAGGCATAACAGCCCTACAGGGGCCCAATAAAATAGGCTTTCTCCTCATGCTGGGAATGGTGCTTCTGGACATCAAGCCAGAATTTCATTCTGAAAATGTGTTCCTGTGGTTCTGCAAGTACTTAGTATAATCCATACAGGCTAAGTAGTTAGTTGCTAAACGGCAAACACCCATCTCATTTCATCTCAGTCCACTCCTGGCCATCTGGTCCTTGAATTTCCCGAATGGGGGCCATGTGTGTATTAATGAAATGATTGCATCCGATTATATCTTTTATTCAGAGCACAAGAAGAACAGTCCATGTATTTTGTTCTCCAGCGTCACTGTTTCTCTCATGATGTCGATAATTAAGTTACTCTTTCTATATCATGCAGAGGTGGGATGGACTTCCATTAAGAGTGTGCGTCAAATATGTTATTGTTTATAATAAAATTTCAATTTTGCTGCCTGTTATCTATAATATAGATATAATATAGATAATTCAGTCAAAAGCATAGACTTCCGGGACGCCTGGGTGGCTCAGTTGGTTAAGCAGCTGCCTTTGGCTCAGGTCATGATCCCAGCGTCTTGGGATCGAGTCCCTCATCGGGCTCCTTGCTCCACAGGGAGCCTGCTCCTCTCTCTGCCTCTGCCTGCCTCTCTGCCTGCTTGTGTACTCTCTCTGTTAAATGAATAAATAAAATCTTTAAAAAAAAAAAAAAAAGCATAGACTTCCCCAGGTCAGATACTTGTTAGTAGGTTCCATGTAAAAAATGTGCTATCATGGGGATACCTGGTGGCTCAGTTAGTTAAGTGTCCGACTCTCAGTTTCGGCTCAGGTCATGGTCTCAGGGTTGTGAGATTGAGCCCCGATTTGGGTTTACCCTTAGCTCAGAGTCTGCTTAGGTTTCTCTCTCCTCTCTCCCTCTGCCCCTCCCCATGCTTTCATGTGCAATCTTTCTCTCTGTCTCAAATAAGTAAAATCTTTAAAAAAATAAAAATGTCACATAATTCATGTTAATAGCCACGTTGTGATGATTGGTATACAAGAGAGATCACTTAAGAGCACCAAAGAGCTGAGTTAGTTGCTAGTTTCTCAAGTTTCTCTTCAAAGATCAGATGGTCAGAAAGCCGTGTGCCCAATCGCCAAACCGTGGAATGAGCCAAGATGCCCTTCAACAGATGAATGGATAAAGAAGATATGGTCCATATATACAATGGAATATTATGCCTCCATCAGAAGGGATGAATACCCAACTTTTGCATCAACATGGACAGGACTGGAGGAGATTATGCTGAGTGAAATAGGTCAAGCAGAGAGAGTCAGTTTTCATATGGTTTTACTTATGTGTGGAGCATAAGGAAAAACATAGAGGACGTTGGGAGAAGGAAAGGAAGGGTGAATTGGGGGAAATCAGAAGAGGAGATGGACCATGAGAGACTGTGGACTCTGAGCAACAAACTGAGGGTTTTGGAGAGGAGAGGGTGGGGGGTGGGCGAGCCTGGTGGTGGGTATTGAGGAGGGCACGTATTGCATGGAGCACTGGGTGTGGTGCATGAACAATCAATCTTGGAACACTGAAAAAATAAAATTAAATTAATAGAAAAAAAAAAAAAGCCGTGTGCCTGGGCTGTATTTTTCTGCCACTGTTTGGTGGAGGAGGGAAGGGGTGGGGGAAGGGGACCCACTTCTTAGCCTCAGTTTTTAATCACAGTCTTTTGTGTTGTTACAGCAACGAAAACGGTTCTCCCTCTAAGGAAATTTTATAATGGCATTTGTTCCAATAAGAAGGAAGTTTTTCCATCTTGTGAGATCTGAATGAACAAAAATGAATGAAGAATGGACAGAGAAATAGGATAGTGTTCACTCTATCAACTAGTTACATTCTCTCCTACCCTGTCACTTCACTAGAGTAAACATCGAAAAAATACAAATATATGCACATTGTTGCAACCAAATTCCACCAACACATTCATATTTGATCTTTGCACATACAGATTCTTGGCGCTCACATTCAGGTGTTTGTTCAATGAGGATTTTGCTCATTGCCTAGTACGTGCCAGGGGGATACAATAATGAGTAAAACGATACAGTCCCTGACCTCACGGAGTTTAAAATCTAGTAGGAGAGAGATCTACAAATGAATCAAGAGTCATGTGTAATTTTAAAACTGGGATAAGTGCTACCAGTGGATAGCTCTTGAAATATTCAGTCCTGAACCTGTAATAGGGCAGGGAGGGGCTGCCCTGCCTGTTGGGTAAGGGTTGGGGAAATGAAAGGCATTCTTTAGCTGAGATCTAAAGGAAGAGTAATAGTAAACCAGGTGAAAGGGGTGGAAAAGGAGCATTCTAAGCTCAGGAAACAGCAGTGAACAGGCCCTGGAGTCGGAGAGAGTAGCACATAGAACTGTGAAGCCTCTACGGTTGGTTCATAGATTGGGAAGCAGAGGGGCATGAAACAAGCCTGGAGAGGGAGGCAGGGGTCTCATCACACAGAGCCTTATAGGCTAGGGTAAAGACATTGGTATTTTTCCTAAGAACAATGCGCTGCTTTTGAGAGCTCATAAAGAGGCTAGTGACATGATTAGGTTGTTGGGGTTTTTTTAAGATTTTATTTATTTGACACAGAGAGAGAGATCACAAGCAGGCAGAGCGGCAGAGGGAGAGGGGGAAGCAGGCTCCCTGCTGAGCAGAGAGCCCCATGCGAGGCTCGATTCCAGGACCCTGAGATCATGACCTGAGGCAGAGGCTTAATCAACTGAGCCGCTTCTTAAAGCTCAATGCATGTGTATTATGGCGAGAATAGATTGGAGAGGGTGAGCGAAAGCAGATGCAGGGAAACTAGGGATCACAAGCCACTGGTGAAGGGTTTAACTCAAGTAACACCCACTCCTGCACTTACCTTCTGTCCCTCAGGGACTATGTGGCTACACCAGGAAAACACCTCTAGTATTTAACCTTGTATGCCCTCAGGTTAATGAGCTAGATGACTTCTCAGGAACCATCTTGAATTCATAATCTCCTTTAATTATGTAGGAAACAAATAGGCCCTGATTGTAATGGTCAACATAAATATCTCCATGATTAGTTGAATCTTAAGGGCATTACTAATTGTGATGTCTCTTTCACACATGTTCCTCTCTGAGCACAGTAAGCAAATTGTGGAAGGCGGCCCCTTAGCGCCAAGCAATTTCAAAGGAATAGGAAGAGTGGGTCCCCTAATTAAGGAAGCCAAGGTTCCTGGGCAGCTTTTTTTTGCCCTAGAAGCTCATGTTTTTCCTCAGTCCTACAGTTCAGCAGAGGCCAGAGAAAAGTTCAGGTAGAGGGTAGGGTTCTTTGAAAGAGGAAGAGGACATTAATATTAAGGAATTTCGTGTGATTTTGTCCATTTATTTTGAATAATATTGTTTAAAGATGGCACTACGATCAAATGAAACTAAGAAGATCAACACTGCTGTTGATAAACAAATCCTGGGGAATAGAACACAGATGAAAGTTGTTTTCCTAGGAGAATATAAATATAGTCCAAATTTGGTGCCATAACTCAAACTATTTCTGAGAATCCTCTTTTAGAATTGTCTCCAGAACCCCTTGTTAGCATGTAAAAAGATTCTCATTACTTGAAAAAAAAATCACACCTCGTTTTTTACTATAAGCTGTATGAGCCAGCCTGATTACTCAATTTATTTTCATTAGAGGCTTCTGAAAATACATATTTTAATGAATCTGAATTTAAAAGAGGGGAAAAATGATTTGCACCTGCATCGTGTAGAGTTTCTTGGCAACTGTGAGCTGGGATTCGGGTTCCTTCTGCTTCTCCAGCATACAAGTTGGAAGGTTTCCTTGTGTTATCCATAAATATCCAGTAACTTTTGGTTTTTTACAAAATCAAATTCCCCTTCAAAGAATGGGTTTGCTATCACTGAAGATATTCACAAACCTACTTGGCAGGCCCAGAATAAATACAATAAAAGCAGTAGGTGAGTTCCTGAGATACTCTGTGCACTCACAGGGCGCTGTGATGCTCCACATGGATGGCCTTGCTCTGCTGCCTTCTCCTGACTCCTGCTTGTTCCTCCAGACTCAGTCCAGCTGTGCCCTCTGGGAAGACCCTCTCCTTCCCCACCATATCCCCTGCACAATTGCATTAGGTGCTCCCAGCATATGCTTTTCCATGCTGAATAGTAATCGTCCTCGCCAATAGACCATAAACAGACCGTAAAGTTTCCAGAGTGGGAACTGTTTTATTTTTTATTTGTTTTGCTTTTACCTTTATATCCTTTGGTACCGAGCACAATACATGGAATGTAATAGGTGCTCAAATATTTACTGCGTAAAACTTCATAAATAGAGCAGCCATAGAATACTGGTCCAGGAGATAGAGATTTAGTGTCCAGGTGTTTCCATGGCCAGTAGAATCCATCAGTTCTCACCTGGGACACCACCTTCTCAGGAATCCTATCTGACCTTAACATTTTTCTTGTCTAGGCTTGGTATCCCTTAGGGAGCACTCCTTTCCTTCCTTCCTTCCTTCCTTCCTTCCTTCCTTCCTTCCTTCCTTCCTTCCTTCCTTCCTTCCTCCCTCCTTCCAAATTCCAGTTAGTTAACATACAGTGTAGAATTGATTTCAGGAGTAGAATTTAATGATTTGTCACTTACATATATACCTAGTGTTCATCACAAGTGCCCTCCTTAATGCCCATTACCCAGTTACTCCATCTCCCTCCCCATCTTCCTCCCAGTAACCCTCAGTTTGTTTCCTATAGTTAAGAGTTTCTTATGGTTTCTCCCCTCTTTGTTTTATTTTATTTTTCCTTCCCTTCCCCTATATTCATCTGTTTTATTTCTTAAATTCCACATATAAGTGAAATCATATATTTATCTCCCTCTGACTGACTTATTTTGCTTAACATAATAAACTCTAGTTCCATCCACATTTTTTCAAATGGCAAGATTTCATTCTTTTTGATGGCTGAGTAATATTCCTGTGTGTGCGTGTGTACACCATTATATATATATTCCATTTATATATATATATATAAATTCCATATATATCTAAAATTGCATTATATATGTGTGTGTATATATATATATAATTACATTTTGTATGTATACATACACACATATATACCACATTTTCTTTATCCATTCATTAGTCGATGTACATTTGGGTTGGGCTCTTTCCATAATTGGGCTATTGTTGATAATGCTGCTATAAACATTGGGGTGCAAGTGCCCTTTTGATTCAGTATTTTTGTATCCTTTGGATAAATACCTAGTAGTGCAATTGCTGGGTCATAGGGTAATTTTTAACTTTTTGAGGGACCTCCATACAGAGGTGTTCCAGAGTCGCTGCACCCGTTTGCATTCCCACCAATGGTGCAAGAGGATTCCACTTTCTCTGGATCCTCACCAACACCTGTTGTTTCCTGACTTGTTAATTTTAGCCACCTGACAGGTATGAGGTACTAACTCATGGTGGTTTTGATTTGAATTTCCCTGATGGTGAATGATGTTGAGCATTTTTTTCATGTGTCTGTTAGGTATTTGTATGTCTTCTAGGGGGCACATGTTTCTAAAGAGAGAATGACATGATAGCATGAAAGATTTGGGCCTAAATCCTGCTCTGTAGCTGGTTTCTAGCTGTACCACTTGGATTCAATTATTTAGCCTTCCTCAGTGATGATTTCCTTTACTGAAAAATTGATAATAGGATCACTGGGTTTCTGGGAGCATTACATGGCACACAGTAAGTGCTTAATAAAAGTCAGTCTGTACTTCTCCCTGCCCACCCTCCCCCCACCCCGCCTTTGCGCTTTCTCAGCACTCTGCATGTAGCCCATCAGCTTCCTTGTCTGCCTTACTCTTTGGATTCAAAGTCAAGGTTTGTGTATTTCATCTTCCTACCCCAGGACTCATGGGAATCGCTCAAAAGTTGCTTGGTCTTTGAATATCACCTTCCATTTTAGAAGCTTAGAGATGTTAAAATGACCCACTGAACTCGTTCAGGTAGGAAATGGCCAAGCAAAGAACCACAACACAAATCTAATGCTTAAAAAAAAAAAAAAGATTTTATTTATTTGAGAGAGAGAGCACAAGCGGAGGTAGGGAGAGGCAGAGGAAGAAGAAGAAACAGACTCCCTGCTGAGCAGGGAGCCCAATGCAAGGCTCAGTCCCAAGACCCTGAGATCATGACCTGAGCCAAAGGCAGACACTTAACCAACTGATCGACCCAGGCACCCCACACAAATCTAATGCTTAAGCCAATATTTTTTAGTCCAACTGCATGAAACCATGAAATCAATGTATACATGTATCTATGAAATAGGATCTGTGCCCAACTGCACAGGCATGTCTTCACAAAGACTGATCAAGTATTAGGCACAATCTAACTTCCCTTGATGGAAGCAGAGGATTCAGTATTTATATCTCTCACCACCACTTAGACCCACCACATATTTCACTCTTCTTGTTCTACCATCTTCCTGAAAAAACTATAATTTTGTTGAGCAGATACTCAGAGTTTATATTATGTCGTGTAACTACTATTCCCAACTTAGTCTTACAGAATTCCATAATTTCTCCTTTTTTGGTGCAAAATTTTATTCTCCCTGGTCTGAACATTTTTTTTTTTTTGGTTGGCTTGATTTTCTAAGGTCTTATCATTTCTTCAGCCCATTTCTTCAGTTACCTCTCAAAATACTTGAATGCACCATGTTCTGTCAATTACATTTTCTTGGAGAAATTTCTTCCAGAACATTTGACTTCTCCTATCTGGACTGATTAGAGAAGTGAACAACTGATGTGCTAGGAGGTACCTTCACCATCACCCTGGGAATTCCCATCCACTCTTTCTTGTGTGCAAAGGTTTGCCCTGTGTTTTCTTCTTTTGTGGGACACTTAGTAGCTTTCTGAGAAAAAGCCCCTGGGAGGAAAATGTTAGAAACCTCTCACATCTTTAATTGACTTCAATCTCATGTTGCATAATCACTTCCTTCAGAATGTATAGGCATCTGTCTGTGGTCTTACAGCTTCCAGCATTATATCTGAAGTACAAAGACATTCTCATTCGTGCATTCTTGTGTGCAACTTTTTCTTTAGAGTAATTTTCATATATTCTCTTTGATCTTAATATTCTCAAGTTTCACAATAGTTCGCCTTAATTTCCATCTTTTCTTCATCTACTTTGCTAGATATTCAGAAGGCCCTTCCAGTCTACAAACTCATGCATCTCAGTTGTGGGATATTTTGTTGATGATTTCCTTCTGACCTTCACCTCTATTTTTTTTGTTCTCTCCTGTTAGAATTTATCACTTGGATATTGGTCCTTCTGGACCTGTCATCTACCTTTTATCTTCCTCTTTAATTCTCTCTTTGTTCTGCTTGTGGGAGATTTCCTCAACTTTTTCTTATATTCCTTTTATTTTATTTTTAAAGTTTTTATAATCATAATTTTAATTTGCAAGAGTTTTTTTTGTTTTGTTTTTTTTGGGTTTTTTTTTTGACACTGTCTTCTCTCTCTTTCTCACTCTCTCTCTCTCAGGATAATAAGTATAATTTTTGAGGTTTTCTTTTCCCTGTGTGGTCTGTTTTCTCTTACTTCCTTTTTTTTTTAAAGATTTTATTTATTTATTTGTTTGACACAGAGAGAGAGATACAACAAGAGAGGGAACACAAGCAGGGGGAAGGGGAGAGGGAAAAGCAGGCTTCTGGCCAAGCAGGGAGCCCGATGCGGGGCTTGATCCCAGGACGCCAGGATCATGACCCAATCTGAAGGCAGACACTTAACGACTGAGCCACCCAGGTGCCCATCCTCTTAACTTCTTTTAAAGTTTGTTTTTGTCTCCTTGCTTCACATTACGGGTTTTTCTCCTCTGGTACCTTCTGATCTGTGGTGGTCAGCTCAGGTTTAAGAGTGAATGAAGCACCATGAAACGGACTGGAAACCCTAAGTACAGGAGTGGGGCTGCCTAGTCTGGGTTCCAGGGTAGAATGGAGCAACTGGCATCTGGTGGGTGGATCCCAGGGAGCTGCTATATATCCTACATGCCCAGAGAGCCCCCACAGCAAAGACGTATCCTGCCCAAAATGTCAGTAGTCTTGGCTAAGAAATCCTGAGCATCTCTTTGGGCCATTTAGTTAAAAATCTCTGATTTGGTGTTTTTTTTTGTTTGTTTTTTTTTCCTTTCTTTCTCTTGGGCTGGTCAGATTCTGCCACCAAGAATCCTGCCTGGGGGGGTTTAGACCTGGCTTTCAACATTCCGGGGGTTCAGGGGACAATAGTGAGCTGGCTGTTTTAACAGTCAGAGTGCAAAGGTCACCTCATCATTCCGTTGGCAATATTGTCTTCCCATCATCAGCTATGGCTAAGTTCTCCCACTCCAGAGACCCCCTCCAGAGGCTAAGCATTCAGTTTTCCACCAGAATGGAGGAAAAGCAGTTACTTGGCTGTTCGGAGTGGGGAAGGAGATAATACAATTTAAATTTCTTCTTAAATAGGCTTTTAAGAAATCATCTTGATTTCAGCTACATCGTTACCCCCTCTTCACTCCCAGTTCCTAAACCTTTATGAAGTGGAGAGGGGAGATGAGTTTCTGCTGAATAAAATAGTTGGTGCTCAGCTTTTTCTACAGCTGACTGCTTAGATATATTACCACTTACTTATCTGCTTTCCAGTTTTCAGTTCTCTTTATCTTTATAGATTACATCTTCTTAAAAATCCCTTTACTATCTTATTAGTGAGATCTCAGAAGGGCACAAGACTAAATGCATGTGCTCCCCCATCTATTATGTGGAGGTCCTACAATTGTATTTCTCAGGTTGAAGCATTCATTGGTATTCTCCAATAAGAGAAGCCTGAAAACAATGCATGTATCCTGGATTCCAGGTAAAGTGTCTTCATTCTGTTGACGTTTTCATGGCCACTTTGCAGGTGCATGTTACAGTCAGGAGTGGTTTGGCTGTTTTTTTTTTTTCTCTTAAAGAAATCTGTGGACTACAAAGACGAGAAGCTGCTTTGGAGTCCACATAATCTGCAGGATGCAGTATGATGGGACCCAGAAAAAAAAAATTTTTTTTAAACCTAAACCCAAGAGAAAACAAGAATCTAAACATAATCTGCTAAAAATAAAATAGCAGCGTGGACTAATTGACTAACTGAAATTCTGTGTGAACAGAATTCAGATTTCTCCAGCTGACCGGTTCCTCAAGCAGCTGGAAAAATGATGGTAAGTCAGTGTCACTGGCTATGATCTCTCTCTAGAAGTCTAATTTTCACTGTGGTTCTTTGAAATCTGGTGACTCTAGAGGGGACCAAGATTGCGCTCTGGATTTCCATCCCAGGCACAGATGCTGCTCTCAACGCCAACTGGAGCATCATTTGCATTAAAAAAAAAAAAATCTGCTTTGGAAGCAGAGAGGGGCTACAGCCACACTTCCCAAGTACAGTGGGGCTGGCTATGATTCTTCCACACTTTAGCCTCAGGGTTCACATGATGGCAAACGTTCCAGTCTGTCACGGAGGAGAATTTCTAATAGCACACCGAAAGCAGGATTAAAGACACATTTGCATTGAAGTTGTGCAAATAAATGCAGCCCCGAGTAAGTGGAACCTGAGCCTAGAGTGACGTGACTCTTCCATTTTGATATCTAAGGGAACTACTAGTATGGTACCATGGCAACGGTATCACCTTCCACGGTTCTTTCTCCTGAAGAAAATCTTGCAGAAACATGATCAGAATACATCAGAAGATGTGGCACAGATTTGAGGAGCCAGTGGTCAAAGTACTTCATGTCCTGCTGTGTTTCATTGGGTACTTTTTAACTTTTGAGAAATCACACGGGTAATATTCAGCTTAGAAGAATTAGAGTGTGCAAGTAGCTAAAGAAAACTACCAGTAGTTTCTCCACCCAGATAGAAACACTGCCGTGCAGTGATTTTTCTATGCCTATACACCCAACTGTATTAGAGAGGGAGAGCAAAATATGTTTTTGAGACAAGGAATGAAAGGGTTTCCTCATCATAGACCGTCACTAAAGGAATTATAGAGAACTATCAGTCAAGAAAGAAATTAAGTGCAGAGTGCAATGTGAGAAAAAAGAATTATGGAAAAAAAGTAGTCTTGTTTATAAAAGTAAGTATATACTGCAAATACTTACTGTGGACAAAGTGGTGACAAAAACAAATAATAAAAACCAACCCTAACATGGGGGCATAGAAAATAACTTTAGATTGTGCTGAGTTAGATGTGTATTAAATGCTTAAGAGAAACACAAATGAATAGAAATGGAATGTAAAACTTCCAGACTAGTAGAGAAAAAAGCTAGCAGAGAAAACATCAATTCACTAGCAGTCAGTGTCTTAGTCTGCTCAGGCTGCCATCACAAAATACCATAGACTGGATGCCTTAACAACAAAAATTTATTTTCTCTTGGTTCTTGGACATCCAAGATCAAGTTGCCAGTCCTTACAATTCCTAGTAAGGGCTCTCTTCCTGGATTGCAGATGGCCGCCTTCTTGCTAATGCCTTAGATGCAGGAGAGAGAAAGCAAGCTCTCAGTGTCTCTTCTTATAAAGGCACTAATCACATCATGAGGAACCCATCCTCATGACCTCATCTAAATCTCATTACCCCTAAAGGCACTCTCCCCAAATACTATTACACTGGGGATTAGGGCTTCAACATATGAATTTTGTTGAATGAATCTATATGAATGAATATAGACATTCAGTCTATAATTGTCATTAAAGAACACAAGGAAACTAAACAAAACAAAAAGATAACAAAGATTTAAAATTTTTTATTTATTTTTTATTTTTATTATTATATGATATTATATTTATATTATTATATTTTTATTAACATATAATGTATTATTTGCCCCAGGGTACATGTCTGTGAATCATCAGGCTTACACATTTCACAGCGCTCACCATAGCACATACCCTCCCCAATGTCCATAACCCCGCCACCCTATCCCTACTCCCATCTACCTCCCAACCACCCTCAGTTTGTTTTATGAGTTTAGGAGTCTCTTATGGTTTGTCTCCTTCCTGATCTCATCTTATTTCATTTCACTCCCCCACCACCCCAGACCCCTTCCCTGCCTCTCAAATTCTTCATATCAGAGAGATCATATGATAATTGTCTTTCTCTGACTGACTTATTTCACTTAGCGTAATACCCTCTAGTTCCATCCATGTCGTTGCAAATGGCAAGATTTCGTTTCTCATGATGGCTGCATAGTATTCCGTTGTATATATACACCACATCTTCTTTATCCATTCATCTGGTGATGGACATGTAGGTTCGTTCCATAGTTTGGCTATTGTGGACATTGCTGAATATAAACATTCAGGTGCAAGTGTCCCTTTGGATAAAAAGATAACAAATTTTTAAAATGCATAAAATTCAATGATAAAAGTATCAAAATGTGATTTGATGCATGGTGTTTAGTAATAAAAATGAATGAAATTAATCTTCATCTATATCTATATCAATAGAAATAGATCTCAAAAACTAAATGTTTGTTGAGTGAAAAAAAGCTGGATGCTGGGTGGTAAGTAGAATATGGCTTAATTTTTAAATGTGAAGTACAGGAAACCACAGCCTGTGTTTTCTACAGGGATATTTAGCAGATATAAGGATATTTGGGAAATGTATAAAACTCACAGAATCAGGGGTGCCTGGATGGCTCAGTCGGTTAAGCATCCAACTCTTGATTTTGGCTCAGGTCATGATCTCAGAGTCCTGAGATGGGACCCCATGTAGGGCTCTGCACTGAGGAAGGAGCTTGCTTAAGATTCTTTCTCTCCTTCCCCCTCTGCCCCTCAGCACCCCCCCTCAAAAACAAAAACAAAAACAAACAAACAAAAAACACAGAATCATGCATCAGAAGAACAGGCACCAGTTTCAGGAGAATGGAAAAAAACAAAACCAAACCAAAAACCAGAGAAGAGGGCTGAGGAGGAGTACAAAGGAATTTGGTACTGAAAAAAAAAATTTCTTTTATCTGAAAATTTTCTTAAATACCTGTATGGCAGCCTAATGTTAAGTGTTGAAGATGATACAATGAACAGAAACAGACAGGTTTCCTGTCTCCCAGAACTAATGGTCTGAAGGGAAGGCAGATGTTAATCAAATAATGATTCTTAAAGACATAAATTATAACTGTGGTAAATTCAAGGATGGTGGTGGGGGAGTGCAGGAGTGGGGAGGAAAGCAGCACTCTAAATGGAGAAGCCATCATATGCAAAACCCTGGCAGTGGGTGTAGACATATATAAGGCAGTAGGGCTGCAGCTGGGAAAGGGGTACAAGAAGGAGGTTGGACAAGAAGAGAGGATTAGACCATTTAGGTCTTTGAGGCTGCTTGAAGGGCTTGGTCTTTACCTTTAAAGCAGCAGAAAGCCATTGAAAGGCTTTATTTGGTAGGGGGAGATTAATCAGAGTTGCAGTATTAAAAGATTGCTCTTGATTTCGTGTAGAGGGAGGATGGTGGAGCAAGAGATGTGTGGGAGTTATTGTAGTGTTGGGTGAGACTGAGACTGTGAGGAAAAGGAGGAGGAGGAGGAGGTGAAATTCATTCCATCAGAATCAAGAGATTTTTAGAACATTCGAAAGGACTGGCTGATAGATTGGCTATGAGAAGTGAGGCCAAAAGAGGTGCAAAGATGAGCCCCTGGCATCCCTGTGTGCCTTTCAGAGACATGAGAATAAGACCAGGTTTGGAGATGAAGATTTTGCGTTTGCTTTTTGACAAGTTGAATTTTAAGTGCCTTTGAGAACGAAGTAGAGATTCAAGGAGGTAGTTGAATATAAACATTTGAAATATAAAAGTGGGAATCGATCCTTGGGGACATGGGTAAAGTAACTTAGGGAGACACTGTGGTGTGGGAAGGTGGCCCAAGTCATTGTCCTAACAAGGTCCGTTTTGGCTGGTAGGTGGAAGGTGAACCTGCAAAGTATACAGAAGAGCTGTAAGTTGGAGGAAAACCAAGAGTAGAGTCAGGAAAGAAGGTATTTCAACAAGAGGCAGTCATCAGTTGTGACGAGGATTGAGAAGGGCTCTCTGGATGAGGCACCATGGAGGTCATCAGAGACCTTGACAAGAGCTGTGTCAATGGGCTGACAAACTGGAGTGGGCTGAGAAGTGAGTGGGCACTAAGGAAAAGGAGAGAGTCCTCTTACGGGGTCTGACTATGGAAAAGAGAAAGAGAACAGTAACTCCAGTGGAACGCTGGGTTGAAGCAGAGTGGTTTCTAATGGAAAGACTTACTTTTGCACTTTTGCTGTAGGCAATTGAGGGAGTTTCAGTCTCTGGCTTCTCTTCTCTTTTTGAAGTTGGCAGGGGCAAGTCACAAAGGACAAAGAGGAGTTGGAGAGAACAGTAGGAGTAATTGTTCAAAAACTTAAGGCGGAAGGTTCAAAATGGCTACCGGTTGCTAATTCTGGGCTCTAGATAGGCACTGATATGAATTGTCTCCTTACCCAGGGACAAAAACGTAGGATTTCTCCTATGTTATAAAGTCTTCATTTAATTCAGTTTGGTTTTTTCTCCACAGGAGCTCAGTCCCTAGTTCAAATTCCATACTGCTCTTGGCACTGGAGTTTGTGAAGGGATGGCCAAGTCCTGTTTGTAAGATCTGAGAGCACCTTGAGCCATTCTTTGGAACACGCCAGGCATTGTGGTCTAGCAGAACAGGAAAAGCCTGCCGAAGTGCATGGGACAATGTTGATAATGCAGCAGGGCCACATCTGTCTGCTTGAAGTGGCCTTGGAGAGAAGGACAAGACTGTGAGGGAAATAGGCGACTCCTCCACCCTAGTCCATCCCTCCCACCACACACACACACACACACACACTCCATCTAAACGTTGCCTTACTTGGTCCAATCCTAAGAAGTAAAGTACTGAGAGGGAAGGAAGGGCCTTTGTGTTAATCATCATTCACTAATGATATTGTCTGAGGCTCTGAGTGAGATGCTTGACTTCTTTGTATCTTGGTTTCTGTCCATGACCTCGATGCCTGGTTCTTGTGGGGGATGTGACAGACAGCATGACAAGAGGGGCTCTCTAGGGTACCTCAGTCCTCACCCCTAGAGTTCAGTTTCTTCATCTGTGAAACAAAGGTTTAGACTAGAAGTTCTTGGGTTCCACCCAGCTCTCTCCTTCCGAGTTCCCTAAAGGGGGGTGAGATAAAAAGGGAATGGGGAAGGGAACTTTGAACTAAACCAGATGACGTGACTGCCTCTTCCAGAAAAGGCAGAGTGTTGGTGCAAGCAGCATCTGTGAGGTATGCCTCCGTTTTCCTTCCAAACGTGTTTTTCCCCAGGGGTTTCCCGAGACCTCTCAAGAAGGTTCTCAATTGACCTGAAATATTCACAACTTCATCTATTAGGAAGCATACTTCAATGCTGCCTGAAATCTTCTCTGCATTTGTTCATATGGAACAAAGAAATAAAAATAAATTACTGAAAGAAATGAATGGATAGTACTATCTACAAAACACAGTTTGGAAACTAGACAAGGATACAACATTTGTATCCTCGTCATTGTTTTATTATTGCCACTACTTTTATAGATCTTTGAAATTTTTCCAATAAAATGGTTTTTTAAAAGAGTATCTGAAAATTGGGAGTTGTAAGCCAGTAATTTCCAAACTTTTTTTCACCATGATCCCCCAAACCCCTACAAAAAAACAAAACAAATTTATGTTGCAACGTAGCGCATACACATATGGTCTAAAACAGAGTCCACAAAACATTATCTACCCTCACTATAAACAGTATACTCTGATGTTTTCTATGTTCTTTCTTGCTTGGTTACTTTTTTAAAATGTTGGTTGAAACCTATTCAAGTACTTTCAAGACTCATTTAATGGCTCATGACCTACAGTTTGAAAAACACAGTTCTAAACAGCATCAATCATTCTGGTGGACAACTGAATACTTGCCTCTTGGCCTGACCCAAGACAAGAGGCATGACTATTTGAATGGAAGAGAATGAGTGGTTGTGGATATTTGCCTAGCCTTCTTGGAAAAGTCTGACCCTGGTCTGGCAAGGGGGGGTCATCAGGGCTTAACAAGATTAGAGAGTTTCATAAGCTACCACTTCTGTGTACGTGACCCAGTTGCCCGACTTTTCTTTTGTGGGCTTATTTATTTATTTTAAGAATTTATTTATTTATTTGAGAGAGAGAGAGACAGAGATAGCGAGAGAGAGCGTAAGCAGGGAAAAGAAGAAGGAGCAGGCTCCCTGCTGAGCAGGGAACCCCAACACTGGGGTCCATCTCAGGACCCTGGGATCATGACTTGAGCCTAAGGCAGACACTTAACTGACTGAGCCAACCAGGAACCCCCTTCCTTGGCTTTATTGGCTTCTAGAATTTGTACTGCCAATCAATGGTCATGGTCTGGGCTGCTTCTTCCCCACTTGTCTCCTATTTCAGCCTTCTCTGAGGCACAAGCTAGTCCTCAAGCATTTTTCTAATTTGCTAGAGTTACGAATTTATATCCTGTCCTGTCTCCCCCACTTCTAATCCCCCCACATTGTAATTGTCCCCCCAAACTCAGTGTCATTAACAGAAGCAACAACTTTCAAAGAGAAGGGATGAGGACACGGCTGAGATTCGTGTAGTCCTTAAATCCCATTTAAGTACAGGTCAGGCCTGCCAAGAAGGGGACAGACCGAGAGGCTGGATCTGGAAAAGAGAAGAGAAAGTCTAGGGTACGTTTGACTACAGTGTTTAAGAATAAAGTGTCAGCTATTCAGTTTTTCAACAAATAGCAATCAAGTGCCTCTTGTGGAGGAGGACAAGAATTTTGGTTCAGAGTCATTAAATCAAAGGACATCAAGAAAATATGGAGTAGACAGCACCTTGATCTACTATTAAAAAAATAACCCTAGGGATGCAATTTTATAACACTTTATAAAGGGGTCCACAAATTCAGGGGGATTATGTACAGGAAATGTTCACTGACTGGAAACAAGTATCTCCATCGGATAAATTACCTCCTGAAAAGTCATTTCCTCTGTTCATGCCAATGTTGCTATTTGTGCTGAGTGGAAGGGCATTTCCGCTTCCCCGGCCACAAAAGCTGTATTTCTTTCAATATTAAGGTTAATGAGGGCTGGGGCCCTGTAATCTACATGAGTAGGTTAATTCTCATGTGTCCTAGATAGTTGAGAGAGAAAGAGATTTAGAACTTGGGCTGGAGGGCCTTGCACATACTGCCTGCAAGGAATGCATGCAAAGAAGCAAAGAAGAGCACCCCAAAAAAGGGTCTCTGTACCTCAGCTCCTCAGGCTATAAGGTAGAGATGCCAGTTTGACCCCACCCTCCCCTGTGCATGAACGAGAGGGGCCAGTTCATAGGTATGCGCTTCAAGGTTTGATTATATTATAGTAACGGAAATATTTTGTCAAAAATTGGGGTGCCTGCGTGGCTCAGGAGCTTAAGCATCTGACTCCTGATTTTGGCTCAGGTCCTGATGTTAGAGTCCTGGGATCAAACCCCTGGTCAGGCTCTGCCCTCAGCAAGGTGTCTGCTTAAGGACTCTCTCTCTCCCTCTGCCTGTCCCCCCTGCTCACACTCTCTCTTTCTCTCTCTCTTTCAAATAGGTCTTAAAAATAAGTCTTAAAAAAAAACCCCTGACTTTCCCCCTTCGCGTAGGCAGGGTTTTAAGAATTATTTTGTCAAATATTTGCAAGGTGGGTATAAGACACCCACCTTGAATGTATTCTCAGAAATGGAGATATGGTTTGAGTTGATCTATCCCATTGTCAAAGGCATGGATGGATTTTCAAGAAGCCCTGAGCCCTGTCTTTACTGACAAAGCCGAAAGCTCTAAGTTGAAAGCTACAAAACATTACAAATGAATGAGGCTGTTCCTACCCTTTCATTCCAAATGGTAACTCCTGTTTTGCCCAAAGGCAAAAGGGTGTGACTTCTATACCGCTTTTCTCCCCACTAGGCTACTTTTGACATTGTTGTGATGAAAAAGGGGAGGGCAGGGAGGGCAAGAAAGAAAAAGGGATGAACAAAGGACTCCAGTTTGTTAGCCCTCATAAAAAAGTCCTCACTGTTACTAGCAAATACTTAGATGCTTCAGTTTTCTAAAAAATTAAAGTTGATAAATAGAACGATTTAGGATTCATTCCCTCTGACTCTGGCTCTGTGCCAGACACGCTGTGCTAGAAAATCATGGTTTTAAAAAAAAAGTTTAGTAGTAGAGACAAAAGGAATGAGCAAGCTAACAATTTAAATTATGATTAGTATGAAATTCGAGGACAGACAAGACTAATCTATAGTACTACATACTGGCTGACTGAACATAAAAAGAAAACTAATCGATAGTGATAGGAAAGGGTTGCCTGGGATTGAGGTGGAGAGGACTGAATTTGGAGGGACACGCGGGAATTTGAGAGGGGATGGAATGTGTGCTAGATTCTGATTGGGGTCGTGGTGACTGGGTAGAGACTTTTGTCGAAAGTCATCGAATCGCTTGCTTCAAACGGACGTGTATTATTGTATATAAACTACACCTCGACAAGATTAAAACAAAACATAATATAATCTATTACATTATACAAAAGATACAAAGGAAATGAACCAAGGGTGGTGGTGAATCAGGTGTCTAACTTAAATTTGAGTGTCTCCAGAAGTCTTCTGTGTGCGGTGGAAGTTCTTGGCCATGAGAGGGAAAGAGGCCCGTGCAGAAGGAATCCCATAAGCAAAGGCCTTGATGGTTTCCCCTATTTTTCTTGCAATAGAGGACTTTATTAAGATGAGGTCATAATTTTCCTCTTCCCTAGAGAGAAGGAAGATGTAACTGGATCCTCTCACCAGTCCTTCTAGATGTGGGTACACAGGAATAAGAGCTAAAGGGTATGAGGCTTCTTTTTAAGAGGATGAAAATGTTCTAAAATTGGCAGTGGTGACGGCTAGCATCCGTCTGTTAATATACCAAAAACCAATTAGATTGTATACTCTAAATGACTGAATTGTGTGGGATGTGAATTGTATCTTGAAGCTTTTGTTTAAAAAAATAAGATAAACTAATTCCATGGTGAGGTAGGTTTGGGCACAAACTTTGGATACAGACTAAAACAAAGTAACCCGGATGAGACCCTTCGTTTTTACCTCCTGAGGGTCCTGCTCCCGTGTTGAACCAACAAGATGTCACTTCAGATAGAGCTTCTACTTTATTCATATACTAAGGAAAAACAACCTCCTCCCCCAAATTGAAAAAAAATTACCCTATACCAGACTTCCATTTCTGATAGTGTGGCACTTTGGACAGCCTGAACAACCGTCCCACGTGAAATAACTCAGAGCCCTAGAGTCAAGTGAAATCCTGAGGAGGTCTGAGTGGGAAGCTGGTGCTAACAGTCAGAATAGGCTCGGTTAGGCAGTGGCAACAAACAGGCTCATGGGTAACTTAACAGTGTATTTCTCACTGACGATTTGTGTCCCCAGGAGGCACTACTCATTCGAGTCCTGTGGGGACCCAAGCTGATGGAGGCTTCAATTCAACATGTGAGTATTGTAGTAGATTTTCAATTCCTGGTATCATGCTTCTTTCCCTTAAGAGTTCGGATATATATTTTATATTTATAGTTCGGATATATATTTTATATTTTACTTCTTCCCTATTAAGATTTATATTTGGAGTAAACACTCATCAAGTTCTTACTGCTGAAAGTCTCATCCCTACCAACCTACGGTTTTCTTTTTAAAAACTGGAATCCTCATACTATATTTCAGTGACGAAGCTCCCTTTTATGTATTAAAATTAAACCAGTTATTATAACACAATGGAATTGACACTCCAGAGTAGTGGGTATAAAAGAGAATGTGGCTACCCTTTACTGTAAGATTTAAACAGATTTAAAATAAGTTGCTTCAACTTGAGAGGAGGCTCAGGGTGCTATGAAAAGGGCTTCCTACACGAGAATTCAGAAAAACAATTTAGATTTTCTTTACTCTTACATTACCCTATAATGTAAGGCCACGGCGATTATTAATTGAACTCTTTGAACCCTATGTCCTGAAGTCCTGAAGTTATTTAAGTCCATCTCTCCTTTGGCAGATGAAGGAGAGTCTAGCTTTGTGTTCTCAGCCTTTGGCATATGTGCTCCCTGAATTCTCTAGTTGCTCTTGGACTATCGAGTCGTTCAGCAAGGAGCTCTGCTCACTAGACCATTCTGGATCCAAATGCCAGAGTTCACCTTCTTTAAATATTATTCAGTGGATGATTTCTCAGGAAACACATCAGCAGAGAACACATATTCTCTCATATCAAATCCAAATTTCCACTCTTGTCTTTCAATTCTTACTGTGTGCATGCACACGCACTCACACATGTGTATGATGTATAATATATTTTACATCTACTACATATAAGTATATGTAAGTGTAAAAATATTAGATAATAACAATGATGATAGAGCACTAATTAAGGTCCTACTCTGCGTCAAGGCCTGAGCATAGTATCAACTTTATCCCGTGTCATTTTCACAGGAACTTTGTAGGGCCATTCTATCATAGTTTGGGTTTATTAGGCAAGAACGCTGTCCTCCTGTGTCTCCAAAACCCACGCCCTAGTCCTTATCCTACTGGATCCCAATCTACCTGACTGCTGCCTCTCCACACATACTCTCTGTTTCTGTTAGGTCTCCCCACCACTTTCATGTCCCCCAAACCACTCTCTGCTCATTCAGCCTCCCTCCTTTTCTCCTAAACCCTTAATACTTTTCAAGACTCAGGGCATATCTCCTCTTCGGATGATGCCCTCTCTCCATTGTAGGACTGGAGCTGCATTTGAATTACCTTGAAATTTTAATTTCCTTGTAAACACAGAGTCCATTCAAGCCAGCAGCCTGGGGAGCTCCAGCGGTTCCTCTGTCTTCCTGCCTGCCCCATCCAACCCACGGCACATCCTGTCATTCCTGCTTATAAAACCCGTCTTTTTTTTTTTTTTTGGAGGGATTTTATTTATTTATTTGACAGAGAAAGAGTGTGCAATAGTAGCCAGAGAGTCAGGCAGAGGGAGAGGGAGAAGCAGGCTCCCTGCGGAGAAGAGAGCCCGATGCGGGGCTCGATCCCAGGACCCTGGGATCATGACCTGAGCTGAAGGCAGTCGCTTAACAACTGAGCCACCCAGGGGCCCCTGGGAGCATGATTGAAGTTTACCCCTCTGTTCTGAGGTTTAGAGAGGCTAAGATATTTACTTAAATGACGCTCAACCAGTCAGTGGCAAAACCAGGATTTGAACTTAATCTTTTTGATTGAAAGCTCACGCAACATCAAACCTTCAGGTTAGTATGATGATGATGATAAATGATACACAGAAAACTATTGTTAAATTATGGGTGTGTTCTCCAGTGGGAAAATATGTTCTAACTTCCCCCAGAAACATAGATTAGGTAACTGACATGTTAATTAGCATGGTCTCCTCTCTAGAGGAATGCAGTAAGTTAAGTGTCATGCACATCTGAGTGGTAGGGAGAGTGTCCCTGGTAGCCAGCACTGGGTGGTAGACCTTGGAAAAGAAGTCTAAAACTCTAGATCCTAGAGTTAAGGTGTCTTGGAAAAATGTCACTATTGTGCCTATGTCAGGCATTGCCTTTTAACTGCCTGCACAATGCCCGCTGTCTCGTAGGCTACCCTACATGATGCCTAGCCTGTCGTTATCCAGTAGTATTTCCAAAGTTCATCAAGGGAACCTATTGATCCAAGGGGTTGTTTACACCTGACCGCGGAGTCCGTTTTTCATCTACTACTAATGCCATATTGTAATTCAGCTTGACTGCAACTTTCCCTTGGGTCTGTTTTCCTTCTATCTCCTCTCCCCCAACCCTGATTCCCATGGGAGCCACCGTGAAACAATGCAGAGCCAGAAGCAGACAACGCCGCTGGGAGCCCTGCATACCACCCCTGCTTAGCTCTCACCTGACTCAGCTCTCCTTCATCAAGCAGGAGCGAGGGCCCAGAACCCCAACGGCTGAAAGGGCTGCCCTTGAGCTGAAGCTCTTTATCGGCCTGGCCAGTCTTGCTCGCATCCATTCATTGCACATAGAGCTGATGACTGAACTGCTTCCCCTTCCGAGCTCACCAAGGACCCAAAGTACACTTTTGCAATCTCTCCAAGAGCTTTTATCCCGTAGCTTCCCAATGGGAGTTTGGTTGTCATAGCAACAGCCAAGCTGTGCCCCGAAGGAGAAACTCCCTGAATAATGAGCCCTGGAGACCTTGTGAAAACAAATAAAGGAAATCTCATTTAAATGGAGCTGGTAAGCCCTGAAGGGGGAGCTCTCCTGCATGCAACACTCTCTGCAGCCTGTGTCACCAGGGGAAGAAGGAAGAGATAAGAATCACTCTAGCACAGGAGGACATTTTTCACCTAGGAATTTTGTCTCCTGCTTTTCAGAGAAGGAAAGAAGATCGCTCCCTGCCCCAACAGCATCGCACTAACCCCTACTTGCAGACAGTGAGAAACCACAGTCTCGAACTCTTTTTCTTTTCCAGTAAACTTTTGTTTTAAGCAATCCTCTCCAATTTCCTCCTAAGACCCAATAAAAGCTGACCTTTCCTTTGTCCCTTTGGGTGGCTGAATGTTCACCATGGCTTGCTTGTCCCAAATTGCAATTCCTCTGTTCTTTCTGAATAAACTCAGGACTTTTTGGCTGAAATAAAATTACTCTTAGCTCTATTTAAAGTTAACCAACTGAAACTGAGTAGCAATCTTTGCTGGTTTGGGCCGAAAAGACTCAAAATTTCTTCAGCACCTATCAGTTACTAGGAAATATTTATAGCATTTATACCATGTTAATCACAAAGTGAATCTGACTTATTTCTTCTTAAACACCGGGCTAATCTGGTCATAGAGCGATTATTGGGCTCCTGGGTCCCTGGGCCACAGTGGAGTCTGAAAAAAATCTGGCCAGTCACACGTATCTGAAGCTTCTCAGTCTCACCCCCCAGTTTTGTTTGAGTGAAGTCATTGCTCTTCTCAGGACCTTCTCATGGCCCTGTTATATCAAATAAAACTCTCAAACTGGAAGTTGGAGCCCTCGCCCATAAACTACCATATTTTCCCTCCTGCTCTCGCTCGTTAAGTATGGTGTTTATGCCATTTACTTTGTTTTCTTTCATTGGAGAATCACTCCTCCCTTACTTAATATTGATCAGTTCCCATGGTAAGGACGGTATGATTCAGTCCTCAAACCTGGCCGGACTGAGACTTCCCTGGAATTTTTGTCAGAATCACATAGGAAGATACCCTTTTGTTCCAGATGCTGGTAAATTGCTAGACCATGAATCTTGGGCCATCATGCCCAACATGTAGGAAAATCTCATGTTATTTTGCTTAGGCTACTGTAACATAATAGCACAGACTCTAAACTCTGAACTCCAGAAGCCCAGAAAATGTGCTTTGAGCTATTTTTGTGTCCTCTACACCTACCACTATGCTTGGTCCAGAGTCAGGGATCAAGAGATACTTTTGGAATGAATAAATAATATAAAGACACAATTATTACCCTGAATAATGACATTGGCCACTTTACCAAAGATGTCTGATGAGCCCCAAATACTCAAAATTTTGAACCCAGACTCCCAAAAGGTAGGTGATAAAATGTCCTAAGACTTTGACTAAAGCTTTATGTCTATATGTTTATGTTTATAGCTTTACGAGTATAACTGAAGACTGAAGTTTTATGGCTAAAGATGGTTTGAGAAGCACCACTTGATTGATATGAGAAAATACAGCTTCCTATCTCAGGTATCCCACAAGCTGTATGACATTGAACCACTTGCTTCCTCTGTCTTGATTCCCTCACTGATAGATAAAGGTTTAATTACATCCATTCAAATGCTCCAACGGTTCATGAACAATTAACTTGAAAATGAAAAATTTTACAGCTTCCACAATCAGGTGGAAATTTACCTGTGCAAACTGATTTCCTAAGTCATCAGCTCCCACCAGCCTGTCCTGTGCCTTGTTTGTTGGCTTCTGCCCCATTTCCTTCTGCTGAAATTTCCTGCCCGCTCTTCTCACTTCTGTAATTCTTAACCGTTCTTCAAGACCCAGACCCATGCCCATCTCCTTGAAGCTTCCCAGACTGCACACATTGGGAGCTCACTGTAGTGGATGTGAGCCCCTCAAGGACGGAGCATGACTGATTTTTTTAGACACTGCCCCCAGCAGCGCCCCCCGGCGGCACCCCCAGCATACTTTGCAGAGAGTCCAGCATGGAATAAAGGGAATATTGTGGCTTCCCACTTCCCTTCACCTCTCGGCAGACTTCATTGCCTTCACTGCACTGCACTTGGGCTTTCAACCCCAAAGCCCAAGATTTCAAAGATATGAAGAGCCCCAAGACCTCTGTCCCACACGTTAGTTACTGATGAGGCAAAAGGATCTGGCACCTGTTTCCTCACATTTATTTTGAACACGCACAGTGGCCTTGATCTGTTTTCGGGAATATTCGGAACGGGACATGGCTGGACCTAAGGGTCAGCTGGCCTCTGTGTATCACCATGGAAACGCATAGCCCTCAGAAAGACAACTGAAGAGTCTGGAATTGAGAATTTAAGCTAACTTATTTAATACTCTTTGACCTTCTCATTACTATTATGTGTGTTTCTACAAAGTTTCTACAAAGTCACGAAAACAACTAGAGCATATGCTACAACAACTTTCGCTGTCATTCACAGTAACAAATCCCAAAGAATTGTGAACCAATTTCATGTCTCACGTGTTAAAGTTAATCTACTTTTCAGATGTGACATATATTCATGATTTCCATCCCAAAGTGCAAAACTGATATTTAGTGTGGTAACTCCCGGCTAAATGTCACACCAATTTGTCTGACGCGCTTTGTGGTACTGTGATATTACAGTGTTCCCCGGGGGGAAAAGCCACCAGTATATGAATTCACAGACTGAAGTAAGCCTAGGCTGGCCCCACCTCATGCCTCCCAGGAAAAGAGAGAGAGGCTTTTGTATGTTGCAAGTCCTGGTCTGATTTATTTATATAAAGCAATAAATATTAGAAGCACAAATAAATTGCACATGTGTAAACAAACTGTACAATGATTGATGAGAGATAAGGGAGGGCAGTTTGGAAGACTCCAAGAAGCATAATACTGTCATCCTGAATGTAGACTAAGAGAGAAGGCACCTTAGAAGCATTTACGATGGACGATGGATGGGCCCGCCTCATCATACTCTTGCTTGCTGATCCACATCTGCTGGAAGGTAGACAGGGAGGCCAGGATAGAGCCCCCGATCCAGACAGAGTACTTACGCTCGGGGGGAGCAATGATCTGTAGAAGGAAAACAAAAGCTTCCCATGAACTCTGACACTCCCGGCAATGGATCAAGCAACATGTTGGAGGGAGTCACAGAAAAAAACGTGAGCTAGGAACTCACTGTACTATGAGACATTTCACACCAAAAATTAATACGGCGGAATCAAGTTTTATGCATTTTCTTCTGGCTCGTTCTGTCCATTATCAAAGACTCTAGAAAATAGAATTGCCCCACTTCTCTGAACTAGAGTATAATGCGGCAACGAGCTAAATGCGTGATGGAGGCTAGCCCAAAAGTTGCAGACTTTTAAAATGTGTTCAAAGATTTAGGGTATTTTTTTTTCTTCCAAGATCTATTATTATCCACTGCTTGAAAATGTTTTTCAAGTCTCTTAATTTGGGAAAAGTGCTAGAAAAGCTAAAAGGTAAAGTGTACAGGAGACGGGAAGCAAAGAGTGAGTGCTGCATGCGATCCTAAGACCCGCCTTCCCTCTCCCACCCCTGGGCGTTCTTCACCTTGATCTTCATGGTGCTGGGAGCCAGGGCAGTAATTTCCTTTTGCATGCGATCGGCAATACCAGGGTACATGGTGGTACCTCCAGATAGGACATTGTTGGCATACAGGTCCTTGCGGATATCAATGTCACACTTCATGATGCTATTATAAGTGGTTTCATGGATGCCAGCAGATTCCATACCTAGAAATAAGTTAAAAAAAAAAAAATCACAGTGCACTCAGGCCAGGGGCCCAGGGTGGAGGAAAGAAAACAGGACTCCTTTGTGTTCATAAACTGTCGCCCATTTGTCTCTGAAACATATGTTCTTCTTTGAGATACACTGCAAGGCATTTGCAGAACAGGTGTTTCCAACAGTGCTGACAGTTAACTCCCAACAGACTGTCAAGACACAAACCACTGTGTTTAGCACCTGTTTGGAGTGAACACTTGAATACACGCATCAGATGTATGGAGGTATGTTGGAAAGGGTGAGACACACATTAGAGTTAGATGAATGCGCTTCTTATTTATGGGCTAAAATCAGATCCTGGCAAGCTTCCTCTTAGAAATCATTCCTGAGGCAAGATGGTTGGTGAAGTAGTAGGGTCCAGTTATTACCACGAGTAGGACTACGGTTGCAGTTAATGATGAGTAACTTCAGAGGAAGTCCAGCTACTGGGTAATGGACTTACTGGAATAAGTCAGCACTTCTGAGTAATCATTCCTTTCCTGCAGATACAGATTAGTCAATTACTATTCTGCCTCATTCTTTACTTTGACACGAAGTCAGCGTGTCATCCTTTGTCATATCACTGCAAGAGAACAGGATGGCCATCCCTTTAAGGAGCCATCAGGATCTGAGGCTGAGCTGGGTGGGACTCGAAGCTATGACTTCTTTCAACATAAGGGTCCCTTAGTCCCTCTTGATGAGAATCGATTTTACTCTGGGGGATGCCTAGATGTCCAAGAAGAGCTATGTCCCTCCGCCAGCCCCTACCACTCACCGATGAAGGAGGGCTGGAAGAGTGTCTCAGGGCAGCGAAAGCGCTCATTGCCAATAGTGATGACTTGGCCATCGGGCAGCTCGTAGCTCTTCTCCAGGGAGGAGGAAGAGGCAGCTGTGGCCATCTCATTCTCAAAATCCAGGGCAACATAGCACAGCTTCTCTTTAATGTCACGGACAATTTCACGTTCAGCTGCAGAAATAAAGGGCAGCATAGTCAAGCTCTGAAGAATGAAGTCAACTGTGGGGGCGTAGGTGGATTTTCTGGTGGAGGAAAAAAGCAAAACACGATGCCGTGGCAGATCACACACACACACGCACGCACGTACGCACCGGTGGTGACAAAGGAGTAGCCACGCTCAGTGAGGATCTTCATGAGGTAGTCAGTGAGATCCCGACCAGCCAGATCCAGACGCATGATGGCATGGGGCAAAGCGTAGCCCTCGTAGATGGGGACGTTGTGGGTTACACCATCCCCAGAATCCAGAACGATGCCTGTCCGAAGAAACAATCAGGAGGAAAGTAAATCCCCGAGAACACCACTGCTTTATTGGTGTCAAAGCCCACTTCTAATCTTGGCTAAAAGATACTCGCACTGGGCACGGATCCAGATCAAATTAGATTCCTTACACACAACGAATAAGAATGAGCATAACGAGGGCTAAATCTGAAGCCGGCAACAGCTCACCCTTTTAAATATTGTAGTAGAAAAATCTCCCCAGGACACTTGCAAATGACCATCCCTCTTACCAGCCATTAGCACATTATGGGAGCATCCGGGAGTGTTTTTCTTGCCTCCCACGTTCTTTTATGACTCAGACTCGGTAGGGAATGTCAGTTCTCCTTGGCGACATGTGCCTAGGCGCTGTGTTGGTATGGAACACATACCAGCGATGGCTATACTGCAAGTTCATACATCGTACGAAGCCTTAATATGTGGCATCACGTACTTTAGGAAAGGTAAGGCTCTAACTCCCATATGCTTTCAACTCGTAGAAATGCATGTGATCTGAAACTATTGTTACATCCCTCTCTTAGGGACACCTTTCCCAGGGAGTATGAGGGAAGCTGAGTCATAGCCAGGTCAGTGACTTGGGAACGTGGTGAATCAGTGACTGTCCCCAGTATAAATGACCGCCCAGTCATACCTGTGGTACGGCCAGAAGCGTACAGGGACAGCACCGCCTGGATGGCCACGTACATGGCAGGGACATTGAAGGTCTCAAACATGATCTGGGTCATCTTCTCGCGGTTGGCCTTAGGGTTCAGTGGGGCCTCCGTGAGTAGAGTGGGGTGCTCCTCGGGGGCCACGCGGAGCTCGTTGTAGAAGGTATGGTGCCAGATCTTCTCCATGTCATCCCAGTTGGTGATGATGCCATGCTCAATGGGGTACTTGAGAGTCAGGATACCTCGCTTGCTCTGGGCTTCGTCACCCACGTAGGAGTCCTTCTGACCCATACCCACCATGACTCCCTATGAGAAGAAAAAGATGGGGAAATCAAGCTTCCACTATTTTAGGAATGTAACAAATACCTTATAAGTTTATATCTAACCACCCACGTCAAGGAACATCTTATAGATACCAGAAATAATAAAGAAATAGAATCTTACCCAGTTTAGAAATATTATTTAAAATCATTCTAGTACCTTCTGCTCCTCCCACACACTCCCCAGGTACAATTCTGTTCTTTAGACTCTAACTGGGGTCAGGGGAATGAAGCTGTTTCGCCAAAGAAGTACGGCCTTAGCTCATTTTAAGAATACCATGATGCCTTCATTAAATTATTTAGTTCATCCCCCATGTCAACCAGAGTATAAATGACTACTACACTGTGGAATGAGTGAATTAATGACACATTGTATTTCTCTTACGAAAAGATTTTGACATTCATCAAGTGACCATAAAAAGATGGGCTGCTCTACCATTATCCCTCTGCGCCGGAAATCCTGCCCGCCCAGTGCTGCTCCGTGAGCCCATGGGCCACCAGCACTACGCACAGCTCTCCTCCCCGGCAGCCTGTCTGGCAGGGCGGGTGGCACAGCCAGAGAGCATGGCATCTCTTTTAATAAACAAGGTGGTATGTCACTATCACCATGGCACTTGCTGCCTCTGACATGCCTGGCTTCTAAAAATGCAACAGCCAGGAAGCAGATAGATTTACATCCTCCCGGAGCCCAGCCGGCTGGCTGTGAACAACAGGGAAAAATGTGGCTTGGGTCCTGGTTGGTTGAGAGAAGTTACAGTGTTACCAGTCTTGAGCAGTACTGACAAGGAAGGCCAAGTTAGAAACTGAAGTGTGTAGGGAGCAGAGAGGAGACAGTACTAAAAATGTGGGTTTGGAGTGGAGGAGGGACGCTGCTGGCCCGGCTTGGATTTCAGGCCAATCCATCCTTCCCTTATTCAACCTGAGCAGTTGATGGCCCAGGGGGGTCAGGTGAGGCATTTCCTAGACGGCTGGACTGAGGAGGTGACAGGCAGGGGGTGTGCGGTGGGGCCGGGAACTGGCCCAGGCCAGAGCAGGCCAGGCGAGGCGGGAAGTTTACCTGGTGGCGCGGGCGGCCCACGATGGAGGGGAAGACGGCCCGGGGCGCGTCATCCCCCGCGAAGCCGGCCTTCACCAGCCCGGAGCCGTTGTCGCACACCAGAGCGGTGGTCTCCTCGTCGTCGCACATCCTGGCACAGCTTCAGCGGGGTCTGCAGATGGACAGCAGGGCGGCCCGCGCTCAGTGCCCGCGGTGGCGCCGGCCTTCTCGGCGCCCCGAGGAAGGAATAGAGCAGGGGAGGGTTTGGGGCCGGAGGAGGGAACGCCTGCCGTCTCCCTTCCCCTCGGGGCAGAAGAAGCAGGGTGGGGAGAGGCTTCGGAGACCGAGGCGGACGTGCATGGTGAAGGGGAGAGGGACCCACCCAAGCTCCCTGGCCAGGAGTGACCCTCTGCCCCGAGGTGCAAGGAGGTGCCATCACCCCTTAGCAAGTCGTCCCCAGCCCTTCACAGCTCTGCCTTTCCACAAACTGAGAGCCTGCTTGGGCCCCAACCACACCCCATGCCCCGGCCCCAGCTGGAGGGAAACGCGCACGAGAGCAGGGACCCCAAATGCCCGGGGCGGGGGGCCGCAGGGCTCGCGATCTGCGCGCTCCTCTCCTGTGACTAAACAAGTTAGAACCACATCGAGAAGTGTGGCCTTTTTTAAAAAAGTGGCGGCGCGGCCGGCTCGGGGGCTGCCGGCTCGGGGCTGGCTGCGGCCGGGTGCGGCGCCGGGCGGGGAGGGCGGGCGCTGACTCACCGTCCGCGGGTCGGGCTCGGCTCGGCTCGGCTCGGCTCCGGCAGCAGGCGCTGGGTGCCCGGCGCGGGGCGCGCCGCTTTATAGTGCGCTGATGGACGGGGTCAGTTGCAGAGGCCGGGGGCAGGGGTGGGGGGCCTGGTCGGCCACCTTGCCTTATTTGGTCGCCTTCGCACCACTGAGGAGCGCCGAGGCCATTCATGGAGCCAAGGGCAGGGGAGAGGATCAGCCAGGGGGCTCCCAGACCATGTAAGGAAGGGGAGGGGGCAACCAGGGGGATGGCCAAATAGGGAGCTAGGGAGGGGCCGTCGGTGAAGGGTAGGGGGCAGGGGAAGACTAAGTGACGCCAGCCCACCTCCTCCCCCTTCTTGGATGGAGGTGCACCCTGGGTGAGCTTTGGGTTTGTTCCTCGCAGCCCCGCCAGCCCTAAGACAATAAGCCACAAACAAGCCGGAAAGCTTGGCCCTCTGCCCTCTGCTGAGGGGTCCTGACAGCTGGACCAGGGCGGCAGGGGAGCGACAGCAGCTTCTCCTGTTCCACGACTGGGAGCTGGAGGAGTAGAGCCCTGGCCGTCCTCGTGGACCCCAAGGGCACCACAGCAGCACATTTGGGGGGGACAGAAAAGGGGGCTCCTGGGACAGGTCACCCTTCTGGTCTAGTCCTCACCAGCTTGGATGACTTTACTCGGGCTGCTGGGGCCGTGCTCCTCTAGGTCAGAAAGCAGAGATTAACCAAGGCCACCTTGATCCCCAGCTCATGCGTGGCTTAGGGTCTGGCTAGGGAAGAGGCTAAGAAGTGCAGTGAGAGCCTGGCCAAGTCTCGCTGGAGAAGGGGCCAGGTTTACCCCAGCATGGATATCAGGTAGCTCTCCTCCTGCTGCCAAGGCTTTGCTCAAACTCGGAGTCCTGTCTGCAGGCCAGGAAAGGATCCCTTGCTGCCAAAGTGAATGAAGGACCAAATGCCAAAAACGGCTTATGCACTTGCTAGGGAATAGATGAACAGCTGTAAACTGGGGGGCAGAGGCCTTTATTCCAAGTGGAGAGAAGACTGAAAGAGCACTATTTTTGTCAAGAAGATAACAGCGGTTTTAACCCAATGAACGCATCCCAGGACGGCAGAGTTAGAAAAGCAGAGTCTAGGCGTCCACCCCACCCCACCCCACCCCCTGAACTAGGGAATGGGAATTGGTGAAATGCCCAGTTGATTCATATATACATTAGAGCGTAAGAAGCAGTGTTATAAAGGATACCAGCTCCTTCGTGGAAACAGATCTAGAAGGATCTTGGGACTTCAGAGAAGGGGGCGGAAAGATGACATGAACTGGAGAGAGGGGAAAGGAACAGAGAGACTTAAGGACACCGATCACTGGTTTGCTCTGGGGTGCCCCGTATTCTCCGTTCTTGACTGGCACTTTGATTTTTAATGCTTGTGTTTTCCCTCCTGCTCACACCGGTTAAAAATAGAAAACTGGGCACAGGCATTCATCTCTGGAGTGGTCTTGGATTGATATGCTGAGGAGGTCTACTGATTAGATACTTGTCCAGACTGGGGAATGTTGGGCCCTCCCCGCTGAGCTCCCCAACCATGTTTGGGTTGGTCTGGAGAAGAAACTGTGGGGACAGCTGGGTGATGGAACCAAGAGAGGGATCTGGTGGGGGTCATGCCCGGCCACACAGAAGGCCTTTTACAGAGAAAATGCCCAATGACAGAATACAAAGAACAGAGCTGCCTCAGCTCACACAGATGCAGAAGAGCCTAAAAAATGGAGAATGGGACAGCCCTGAGGTCAAGTTCTGCTACTGTCACTTACAGTGCATTTGGTCTTGGGCAAGTCACTTCACTTCCCTGAACTTCAATTTTTGCCTCCGGAAAAGGACACAGGAATGATGACTCTTTTCTGGCAGGAATCATTACTTATCAAAAGAATTAGGGGCAAGGAACAGCATCCACATAAAAGATACAAAGCAACTTGTCACTATTAAAATTCAGTAACTCAGATACTCTTGGAGGCAGTAGTAGCTTTCTCTTTTGAAGAACTGGGTCAATTTCATTCATTTATTGACTCAGCAAATATTTATGGGACAAGCACTGGGCTAGTCACAGGAATACAGTGGTAAGTAAAGCAGAACTGGGCAATGACAGAAAAGTCAGGGCCACTTAGGGGGCGTGCTGGGATGCAAAAGAGAATCACGGGGATAGTTGTGAAAGGAGGGCTCAGAGAAAGCCTTCTTGAAGAGTAGCACTTTATTGTCCTTAAAGTTGAGTAGGACTGAAATTCACGAACATTTGCGTGGAAGCAAGTTCCAACTTGGGAGTGGCGGATGGCAGATTGCCACGTTCACTGCCATTTGCGCCGAGGGAGCTCCTGGAAAGTCCAGTGGATCACTGAGCCCTGACACTATTAACCTGAATCTTCTGCAGGTAGTTCCAAGCCTCAGGAGGCCAATTCCGGGCCACCCACCTCGGGATCAGCCTGCCCTGGTGGAGATGGGTACGTTGGTGGAGCACAGAGACCAGTTTCATAAGACGATCGTCTTATTTTAAGACGACCCCTTAAAATATTTTTAGAACAGTTTCATTTCTTTTTCCCACCTAAAACCAAACATATTTTCATATGCATTACATTTATGGTAAGAAAGAACACATTTTTCCCCTTAAAGCTGTATGATAGTTCAATATTTGTTGATTGCCATACTGCTCAATTCCTACCTTTTAAAGCTCCGAACCCTATTTTATATATTTTAAAATACAAGTCTTTGGGAAAGTAAGAGTCAATGACTATTTTCATTTGATACAGACTTTGAGGGATCCATTGAATTTGAAAATTAAGATCAGCTTCTGTCACATTGACTGAAGTACGTAAAAATGACTTATCCGCTGTGGTGTAGTCCAGATATTCCTTTTTAAAAATTTTTTAAAATTTTTAAATTTAAAGAATTTACCCTCTTAACCATTTACAATTGTGCAGTTCAGTCTTAAGTACATTCACATTGGTGTGCATCCAATCTCCCTAGTGCATTTTTTGATGCAAATTTTGAAGGAAGTGACTTCAGAAGCCAGGAGAGGCTGCATCCTGCACTTTGAGAAAGACTGGTCTGTATCCTCCGAGGCAGGGCCTCTTTTGCTAGAAGTCACAGAGATGAGCAAAGGGAAGAGGGAGGAGTCAAATCCAGGCCCCTGTCTGCGCCCTGCGCCCTGTTCTTTTTTTTTTTAACAGAGGGAGAGAGATCACAAGTAGGCAGAGAGGCAGGCAGAGAGAGAGGGGGAAGCAGGCTCCCTGCTGAGCAGAGAGCCTGATGTGGGGCTCGATCCCAGGACCCTGAGGTCATGACCGGAGCTGAAGGCAGAGGCTTTAACTCACTGAGCCACCCAGGCGCCCCTGACCACCACCCAAAATGCTTTCCAGTCTCCTCTCAGACTGCTGTTTTTCAGAGTGGAATGCGAGAACCACTCACAGCCCGCCTAGTAGAAATTCAACTTCCCAGGTTCCACCTTGGAAGACAGAATCTGCGTGTGAAGTAAGTCACCACCCCTTTTCCCCAGGTGATTCACGGAGGAAGAACCTTGGCAGCCCTGCCTGCCTGTTTCTGCTCCTGCCCACGGAGCTCTGCTGAATGCTGCCCAAGCTGCCAGCCCTGGCCAGGGGCCAGCTTGGCTGACCTTGAGCATCCTGGCGGGATGGCAGAGCCGGGGTGTGTCCCTAGGGCTCTCGAGGGCCCTCGAGGCCCTCCTGGGCAGGGACAGGCCATGAGAGAGACGTGCAGGGCAAGCTGAAGAACAGAAGGTGGGACAGTTCCCGCTGCCCTTGCCTCGAGGGAAGCCTGTTTCGTCCGCCATCTGCTGGGATCTGGAAGGGAGCGGCCAGCCTCCTCCCGGCACTGGGGGGATTAGCAGTCACTTATCTCAGCTGTTCCTCCATTGGAGGTGTCACAGTATTTACAGAGAAGCCAGAAACAGCCTGAGCCACACTTAATTCCTCCCCACGAGCCCTCCCCATCTCCTCGGCGGCCTCTCCTGCATTCCTCGGGCTGGGAGGGCAGGAGAGGCTCTTTCTAGACCCGACCAGGGGTGGGGGAGCCAGCCCTCTGAAACATTTCTATTTTCTTTCCCGGGCACATTTGTTCACTCCCACTGCCCTCTGGCTGGAGCTGGGTTTCAGTTTTCATTAAAAGAAGAAAATGACGTGACTGTGAGGGATGTGGGGGAGGGGGGGTGCCCACACATCCTGGTGCTCAGAACTCAATACCAACGCACGCCTGTCTCTGCCACATGCTTCCCTCCCGTTTCACTCGCAGCCGCCCCAGAGATTAACTCTGGGTGAGGGTATTTCAACTCCAAATGGATTCTGGTCTTGGCCGATTCTGGCCATGACTGCCTTCTGACGCGACAGGACCCGTGGTGATGAACCATTTAATGAGATTTTGAAAAGGAGGACAAAAAGCAAGGAGCAAGGAGGAAGGGGAAGGAGGAGGCAAAAGGGGGATTCTTCTGGATCTTGGCTTCACGTGGGCCTACCCATCTATAAGCCACACTTTACTCTCTTGTATCCCCCGACGTAAGTCCAGGAACTCATGAAAGGATTTCTAAGAGGCTTTTTAAATTCCTTAAAAGGACTTTGCCCTCCAAGAATGAAATGCTGATGCCCACAGGTTTCTGCTTGGAAGGTGTTTATGTTAGCTCAGAGTTGGCTAGCTCCCCACGCCAGCAATAACTCTATTTATGGAGTTTCAGTTTTTCAGGTGTCACCTGGGGCGAGCCTGCCTTGACTGGAGAGCCCAGGTGTGGCGTTGCCCAACTTGAGCCTGGGCACAGTTCGTGCTCACACAAGTGCCAGAGACGCTGCGTGGGTGAGAGCTGGGAGCCGGGAGACGCCAGCTCCTTTCTCGCCCCTGCAGACTGCGGAGCCCATCTCCTCCCCAGGGAAGGTCGGGCGCACACCCGACACCCACCGTAACAGCGGTCGGAATACCAATCACTAACATTTACTGAGCACATACGAGGGGCCACACACTAACCTGAGACTTTCTAGGGGGGTGTGGTCAGGATGGAACTTTCTAGAGGATGCAGGACTGACTGGCAGCTGCAGCATCTGCGAAACAGCTCTTCGATGTGATGTCACCAGCCTATCCGGAGGGGTGTGAGAAATACGCTACCCCTGTCGCAAACGACGGTACCGACGGTATTGCAAACGTGTTGTCGCTGGCATTCGTCAGAGGACCTGGTCTCCTTTATGGGCCTCTGAGAAAAATTTCCTTGCTGGCTCTAGTCCCAAGAACAGTAGCACTTCTGTCAAGTACCCGGTTGGTTGTGATCTTGTAGATCCTGAATCCAGTGACTCACCAGGTTTTTCTTCCGGCAAGGGCTGAGAAAAATCGTAGAAACCCACACAAGTGGCCCATTTATTAACATGCTTACAAATCGTTAGGATCCATTTTATACACCCAGTTCGACTTTTCACTTTTTCTTTGTCTTCCATTTTTCACGTCTATCTTTGTAAGCTGCCCTAAATCCTTTGTGGGACAAAACAAAGGATGGACGAACAAGCAGATAAGGGTCAACTCTAGGGGCAGTGGGGAGAATATTTGAAATTAGAGTGATCATTCATTGTACAGGTGACCAAGAGCCCCAGATGACTTGGGGACATCTGTAGATTTCTTTCATCCCAATGCGAGTATAGTATTGTTTTAATTTTCCTCTTAACATCGTGATAGGTATAACTGGAAATCTAGACTAATATTTCCCCCACTACAAAAATAAGAGGTGCTTACTGTGGTAAACTAGAAAACGCCGACCAAAAAAGTACAAAGGAAATGACACGTCTGGTTCAGTTTTTTAAGGCCTATATTTTAACTTCCCTAAAATAAAACTAAATGTGATATAAAATTCATGAGGCCTTGGCTTCCAAATCGACTTAACAGCCGCTGGACTGAGGAAAGCCAGCCTCCTATTCTGGTAGTTTGCAAGAATGTCCACTTGTTCTTCCAAGAGAGAGATGCAATGCAAAGAATTTACATTTAAAATATTTCTTGGTTTTACTCTTGTAACCGAAATTATCCCTGATCAACAGCTGGAACCAAAGAATGCCAGTTTGAAAGCCGAGTCTGCCCTTGAAATTCCCATCATCCAAATCTCACTCATCTATTTCAGAGGGCAGGTGGTATTTTCCAACTCAGCTGTTGAACTCTTTCAAAATTGCCATCTAAAAACAGAGATCCTTTGCTAACATAAAACTAAGCCATAGAAATATGTTGCTGAGCGCTTTGTCTTCATGTGAGGGGTTGGAGAACTGCTGTTTTGGGGAACGTGTTTCCAGCAATTGTATGATCAGTATATCCAAGTTCCTCTTGGTTAAGACTACAGATAACCAATTCACTTCTCCCCCACAGCCTCTAATTTAATTCCATAAATTAGAAAAGTAATAAAGACAAAAGCTTTGCCTAAAGCCAGTGATTTGTATTAACTCGGGAAAGGAAACAGAGATCGTGCTTCCAAAATAAAAACAACTGAAAAGCCCTCCCAAGCCCTTACTTGAGTGTGAATGCCGGCACTCACATAAATAACTAGGACTCTGTGCTTCTGACATTTCAGAGACAAGCCTTCAATAACTGAGAAGGAAAAGCATCAGCTGTTACACCATGATATGGCTTTGAAAAATGATCAGAAAAATCTAGGGCATGACCCAAAGGATGTAACCGAGTAAAGTATTACATCGCCAAAGAAATACCTGCAAGAGCTGGACAGATCTCAGGTGAGAACATTATTTATGGATGAACAAGAAGGGTGTCCCCTGTTCAGTTAAATTCTATTTGAGTATGCAATTTTCCGGGGAGAGATTCTAGCTGCTGTTTAATATCAGAGCTCAAAATTTCTAAGTGCCACAAAAGATTCATGCCGGGTCCCATCTCCCCACCAGTGGATATAGCCATCTTCTTCCTGGGTCCTCTGTCTAATGAGAAGAGAGTTCAGAGCTCTTCTCCTGAGGTGCAAAAAGGAACCCCTGAAAGCCTAAACCAAGCTGATCCTTTAGATTGGTTTAGGCTTTTTGTGACGTCCACCTGAGGATCACATCCTTGTGCTGCTGGCTCAAGATGGTGGGTGGGGGTGAGGAGAGGGGGCAGGGAGATGATGATGGGGGAGTAGCCTACAACCCCTATGCCCTTCCCGTGAAACTCAACAGTATTAAAGCAGAAACATATAGATACTGGCACAAGGGTCTGACGCTTTGCTTTCACACTGGGCAGTAGAAAACCTACGGTTAACTGTGATCGTTTTGTCCAGCTCAGGGTCGTGGATCCCAAAACAGTAATGGGAAAGTCAAAACTGATCCCAGGACACAGAAAGCTTTGCTTATGAGAACAGGTCAGTGTTCTAGAAGGGCCCAAACTTCAGGCTTAAATATCAAACCCTGAAATATTGTTCCATACTTATAACTTTATGTAGTCTGATTTTTCTTGAATCTGGAAGCTAACCTTTATTCTGACTACATAGGAAAAGTTAAGTGTTAAGCTTGTCTACTTTCTCACCTGGAACATATTTGTGTGCATCAGAGAGAATCAGTCATGAGTAGAAGGCTTATTGCTTCTATTTCCTAGGTCTCCTGGCGATGTCACGTGGATAGGTGGAGGACACCTTTCCAAAGCCTCTGATTCAGTCACAATAACATAGACAGGGTTTCAAAACCTCAAGGTTGGTGTTGAGCAGCAGCTAAGAATGAACTGTTGCCCTTTGTTTCTTCAGATATTTGTGGATGGAAAAGCTCCAGATAACATTTTATAATGTCACCACACTGAGACTGTTGATACATCTGACTACACCTTATCCCCTAAGTTCTGGCATGCTACAAAAACATGGGGCCTGATTGTTAGAGCCCATGTCATTTCCAGGAAAGTATCTTTTACCCTCCTTGTCTCTCTGAACAGTGTTTTACGTTCTCAGCATCGACCAAAAAACCATCCTGTTCTCAGTGACTGGCTTGGAACAAACGGTTTCAAATAATTTCTCTGAGAAATTCAGGCTTGCCTTCACCTATGTGGAAACTTAAATATGCCCTTAGTCTCTCATTTTACAAATCACTTAGCAAAATTTTTCAGATGAAGAAATTCATTGATTTGAAGAAGCATTATTTTTAACCAAATAGAATCAAAATAGCGTTGCTTATTGTGCAAATATAGCTATGAACAGGAGGAAAGATCCAATTTTTAGCTAAATGGCGTTCCCTTGACATCAAGATGTGGTTTATTCAGTCTTCCCATTTAATCAATATTTATTAAATGCCTTCTCTGGGTAAGCATTGTACCACATGGAGCAAAGAATACTACGCAAAGAATACCACATGGAACAAAGAAGAGACAATGTCTGCACACCAAGAAAACATGTACACTATGTTAGATGGTACGTAAACCCCACCATTCACCACAAAGACTTGCATTAAGCAGCATACAAAGGTATTTCACCAACGGGGGTGGGGATGTTGGAAAGAGGGAGAGAGTCCTTGTCATGGCGCTTGGGCAAGGCATCATAGTCAATGGATTTTGAGCTGAGCCTCTATGGACCAATGGATTCAACAGTTCCCTCCTACCCAACCCACACCAGTTTGGCATAATTTTGCAAATGAGTTTCAGAGGGGTACAGGACTACTGAAGGCCAGGATTCGAAGATTTAAAAAAACAGGAACAAAACTGGAGCTTTAGTATAAAACTGGCAAGCTGTAGTATATTGTGTTATATTTGTGAAATCAGTTTCTTTACCAATCATTGTTCAAAAAATGCAGAACATAGATGAAGATACGTTGCTCCCTCTTGGAATGATTACAGTGTGTTCAACAGGCATGCACTGAATGCCCACTACACAGCCCATGCTGTACTTCTGAGAAGGTACCATGTGGAATCAGAAATCAGCACACTACTGAAGGCACCACTGAAATAGCCTTTGCAAGTGAAAAGTGTGTGGGCGTGCATGTGTTTTAAAGGGCAGCTGCGTCTACTCTTCCTGAATTGAAACCTGGAACAGACTTGAGAGAAAGTTCTTCCCCACTTAACCCATATCCTTTCCCATGAGTGATCATAAAAGTCTCTTGGGACTGAGAAGGTTCAAGTTTGCTTGCCCATAGAAAACTTTGACTGCTGAGGCCTGTTTCTAAAATTCTAACCAAACACACCAAAACTGTTAACAGAGGGGAGGGTGTTGAAAGGCAAGAGAGCAAGGGACCGGTTAGAGTTCCCATTTTATGCATATGTATCATTTAATATTTCTCCAGAAGCATGTATTAATTTTTATAAATATCAGAATATCAGAAATAAATATCAGAAAAGAGAAAAACAATCTACTTTAACATCCTCTTGCCTGAAGTTTGGCACATTTTTGTCTTGCTTACCCAATGGGGGTTTCTACAGAATAATCTCCACATACTTGAAGAAAGAAATTGCATCTCCAAGAGATGTTTAGGATATTTTTTCATCAATGGTGCTATTTTAATTTTTAATTTTTTTTAAAGAGTTTATTTATTTGAGAGAGAGAGAGAAAGATCATGAATGAGGGGAGAGGCAGAGGGAGAGAGACAAGCAGACTCCCACGTGAGCGTGGAGGATGACACAGGGGCTCAACATGGGGTTCAACACAGGACTGCACAGGACCCCGAGAGCATGACCTGAGCCAAATGCCAGATGCTTAACTGACTGAGCCACCCAGGTGCCCCCAGTGGTGCTGTGTTTAAAACCGTCCTTGTGGGGGCACCTGAGTGGCTCAGTGGGTTAAAGCCTCTGCCTTCGGCTCAGGTCATTGATCTCAGGGTTCTGGGATGGAGCCCCGCATCGGGCTCTCTGCTCAGCAGGGAGCCTACTTCCTTCTCTGCCTGCCTCTCTGCCTACTTGTGATCTCAATCTCTCTCTCTGTCTGTTATATAAATAAATAAAATCTTATAAAAAAAATAAAACCGTCCTTGTGTTTGGTCCATCATCTAACTCTGCTTCAAGATGTCTCTGTGCAATTATATCTCTTTTAGCCAGATTGGTTAGGTATTGGATTTCTAACACAGTGGAAAACAACCATTGTTTAGAGAATTAAACTCGTCTAAGTACACCCACACAAAACTACAGAGAAGATAATGTCATTTCCCTTGGTGCTTCAGAAGTTATTTACAGAATAGTCTCATTTTGAACACAAATTCTTGTCACACACACATATGCACATCTACATATCAGACATAGAATATTGACAGATATAGAATACTGAGCTAAACTAAAATTATAACGTCTTGAAAAGTTGCTTGCATGAGTTAACTGTTGGCATCAGCATAGCCGTTAGCTATTTATTTCTCTTAAAAATCAAGTATAGATCAGACCTCCGGTTCTAGCCAAGATGGTGCCCCTATTCCTTTCAGGTGCTCCCTATTATGACTGTGGACATAAGATAACAAGCAAACATAGGAAGACTCAAAGGAGGAAAAAAGAAGGTGGACTTCCTGGGGACTCTGGGACTTGGGAAATTACATGGTGAAGAGTGTAGTTTCCTTATTGCCTCCCATGTATCTCGGGCTGGGTGTTAGAGTAGCCTCCAACCTGGGACCGGCAACAGGCATGGATAAAGTAAGCTACAAGAAAAAGACGTTCCTTCCAGTCAGAGAACCAACAAAGGAGGGGCCCCACGATGGAAAGACTTTTTGGCCACCTGCCCTATTTTGGCCAAACATTAATGCACTGATAAGGAAAAGTGTACCCTCCTCTCCCTAATTTCAGGGAGAACAGGGAGCTGATCTTCCTCCCCACCCACCACCCCTGCAGAATTAGGGGGTGGTGCTCCAGGTCTGCCCAGTTGTGTTGGTGGGACCGAGGGACTGATTGTCCACTTCCTGCCAGTTGGAAGCAGGCAGGGCTCCTAACCTCCTATCAGGGTGGCCATGAGGGTTCCTTGTGGTGGAATGCTTCTGTATTTTGGCGGCCATATGAATCTGTGTGTGCAATAAAATGGCCTTGCACTAAATAGACACACAGGCATATATGGCAACTGGAGGTATGTGAACGTGGTTGATGGGATATATCAATGTCAATTTGCTAGTTGTGATATTATACAAAAATTATACAAGTTGTTATCAATGGGGGAGAACTGGATGAAAGTCTGTGGGATCTCTGGGTTATTTTATACAATTGCATGTGAAGCTATAATTATCTCAGACTGTAAAAGTATTAAAAATCAAGTATAAGTGGGGCAGAGAATTCAGTTTTTTGAGTTTGCCAGTCCGTTTGATTCTGAGTAAATTAGTTCTTAGGTCCAGGTGATCAGAGCTGACTTTTCCGTAGTTGCACTAAATATATCACATGCTCTATATTTATAGCGGGACTACTGGCTGGCCCAGTGTAGGTCTGGCATGTGGAGTGAGGCGCCGTTGGGCTGAAGAGCTTCCAAGGTCCTCGGGCACGTCTGATGACTCAGGTGCCGATGACAGTAGGCAAGCCACAGGGTGGTGAAAGAGCCCAGAAGGAGAACTGAGACCTACGTAAGGTGGAATCTGGCCCCGTGAGCGGACTCAGGACGACGACCTGCAGACAGGAGAGGAGGGATGCTCCTGATGAGTGGCCCGGTAGCCATTGACAACACCCTAAACCGAACTACTCCAGGAGCAGGTGAACGCTTGGAACCAAAAGGCATATTTTGCAAACAAAGAGGGTTGCCCCACGCCACTTGGGGCCTGCAGGCCTCAGCTGGGAGCACACAGAACAGAACGTAGAAGTTAGTTTCCTGCTCTGATCCAGATCCCCAGCTGAGCAGTGACGGAAGCTTAGCCTGAGATGTAGCACCAGAAGGCGGCCGGGAGGCGCCAAGGCCGTGCAAATGACGCAGAGCACAGAGCGGATCGGGCATGGCGGTGGCCCGAGTAGCACAGTCTATACTTGACCTTGAGTGTCTGTCAGATGCCGCCCCCCCCATCTCTTGGAAATGCAAAAGAGGCAGGAACCTCAAAAAGGCAAGGGTGTGTGAACGCAGGGAACAGGGTCGCTCAGTTTTACAGATAGGGCTTATCGAGTAAATACAAATGTAGGCCACTTGTTCTCAACCCTGGCCACACATGGGGCTGGGGTCGGGGAGAGACAGAGTTGGAGTATGGGCCGGCCAAAAAAGAGTGGCCCTGGTAAACAGTCCACGCCTTTAGCTGAGACCCACCACAAGCTCCACCTTGGTGGGGAAGCCGGACAGTCATCAGACTGAGTCAGCTCAGTCCCAGGAGAGTGTAAACTGATTGGCCTTCCCCTGTCTGTTGAAATCAAAAGGAAATACCCTCCGGGGGAATCGAACATCCTACAGAGTTTTAAGTTATCTCTGCAGTTTTTCATACACCATGTCCGGTATATACAAATATGGAAAAGAGTACTTGACAAGACCACATAACTGAAAACCCACGAGAAAAAAAAAAGGACAATGGAAGGAGACCGGCGGGAGCTCTGGATCCTGAACTTATCTGACCTACGTGTTAGAAGTGCTTTAAAAAAACTGACGACTATGCTCAAGAAAATAAACGGCAAAATAGAAAATTTCTTTGAGGAATTGGAATCTATTAAAAAGAACTGCGAGAGGGGCGCCTGGGTGGCTCAGTGGGTTAAAGCCTCTGCCTTCAGTTCAGGTCATGATCTCAAGGTCCTGGGATCGAGCCCCACATCGGGCTCTCTGCTCAGTGGGGAGCCTGCTTCCCCCTCTCTCTCTGCCTGCCTCTCTGCCTGCTTGTGTTCTCTCTCCTCTGTCAAATAAATAAATAAAATCTTAAAAAAAAAAAAAAAGAACTGCGAGAGACTGTGGACTCTGAGAGACAAACTGAGGGTTTTGGGGGTTGGCTGAGCCTGGTGGGGGGTATGGAGGAGGGCACGTATTGCATAGAGCACTGGGTGTGGTGCATGAACAATGAATCCTGGAACAGTGAAAAAATAACATAAAATGAAAAGAATCACACGAAATTCTAAAGCTAAACATGTAACAAATTAATAACTCAATAGATGACTTTAAGAGCAGATCGACACAGTTAAAGAGAGGATTAGTGAGTTTTAGGGTGAGTCAGTAGAATATATTCAGATTAAAACAAAGAGAGTGAAAGAATACATGGCTGGTTTAACATTTATAATTCAGTTCACATAATTCAGCACATCAACAGAATATAGCAGAATGATCATACAATCTGTCCAATATGTGGAAAACACATTTGATAAAAGTTAACATCTAGTCATAATAAAAACTCTTAGCAAACTAGAAATAGAAAGAAAATCCTTAATCTAATAAGGAGTATCTACAATAAATCTACAACATTATATTTGTCTCTTGTTCCCTGAAACTGAATAAGACACAGATGTTGGCTATCATCACTTCTATTTCCCATGGGCACCTGGGTGGCTCAGTGGGTTAAAGCCTCTGCCTTCAGCTCAGGTCATGATCTCAGGGTCCTGGGATGGAATCCCACATCGGGCTCTCTGCTCAGCAGGGAGCCTGCTTCCCCCTGCCCCCGCCTCTCTGCCTACTTGTGATCTCTCTCCTGTCAAATAAATAAATAAAAACCTTTAAAAATAATAAAAAAAAGTCTACTTCTATTTCCCACTTACCAGTGCTCCCCAACAGTGCAATAAGGCAAGAAATACAAACAAAGAGGTATAAGAATTGGAAAGGAAGAAACAAAGCTGTCATTAATAGTGAGTGTAAAAAATTCAGAAGGATTTATATCCAAACTATTTAATTTAATAAGTGAATATAACAAAGTGAATTAGGGGACAAAATATAAGCTAACTTTATCTCTACATGCCAACAATAAACAAATGAAAAGATAACATTTGAAATATAGCATTTAAAATAGCATCAGAAAATGTCCATAACAGGATTAAATCCAATTAAAGATATAGAAGACCGTTACGGATAAAACTATGAAATATTAGTGTGATAAGTTAAAGAAGAAATGGAGAGACATGTCACATTTATGAGTCAGAAGATTCAACATTATAACACAGTCAATTCAACCCACATTGATTTTTAGATTCAGTGCAATCCCATCAAAGTACTAGCAGTGCATGTTTGTACAGAAATGCTTCTTCTAGGGGCGCCTAGGTGGCTCAGTGGGTTGAAGCCTCTGCCTTTGGCTCAGGTCATGATCTCAGGGGCCTGGGATTGAGCCTCATATAGGGCTCTCTTGCTTGGCAGGGAGCCTGCTTCTCTCTCCCTCTGCCTGCCTCTCTGCCTGCTTGTGATCTCTCTCTCTCTGTCAAATAAATAAATAAAATATTTAAAAAAAACGCTTCTTCTAAAATTATACAGAAATGCAAAGAGCCAAATATGGCTAAGATAACCTTAAAAAACAACAAAGCTGAAGGGCACACACTACTAGATAGCAAGAGTTACGATAAAATCAAGATAACAAAATGCAGCTTTTGTGCAACTTTAGAAAAATAGTTCAGAAACTGACCTCCACATAAATGTATAATTGATTTTGACACATGCCAACTTGAACAATACTGAGAAAGTGATGATCTTTTCAATAAATGGTTCTAGATCAGTTGGATAACTATACGAAGAAAACCATCATCTTGACCTCATCTCACACCATATGCAAATTTCAGTTCTAAGCAATTTGTAGATCTAAATGGGTGAGTTGAAAGAATTAAGCTCTTAGACTATAACATAGGATAATATATTGATTACTTTGGGATAGGCAAAGATTTCTTTTTTTTTTTTTTAAAGATTTTTGATTTATTTATGTGAGAGAGAAAAAAAGTCAGAGAGCACACATGAGTGTGGGGGCTGGGGGGCGGTTGGAGATTGCTCAATCCCAGGGCTCTGGGATTATGCAACTCAGGATTATGACCTGAGCTGAAGGCAGATGCTTAACCCACTAAACCATCCAGTAGCCCTGCGGCAAAGATTTCTTAAACAGAAACACTAACTATATAGAAATAACAAGAACTTCACTTCAACAAAGAATCTATTAGGGGAGAAAACGCGGGGGAGAAAATATTTGCAATACATACATCCCACAAAGGGCTTAGATTCAGGCTATATAAGAAATTCCTATAAATCAAGAAAAAGACAAGCAAGCCAATATAAAAATAGACAAAAGACTTAGACACTACACAAAAGAGGATATCCAAGCAGCCAATCAACATTTGAAAGTGCACTCAGTCTCAACAGCAACAAGAAATGCAAATTAAAATTAAAATAAGCTGGGGGGTGGTGCCTGAATTAACCCTCTGACTCCTGGTTTTGATTCAGGTCAGGATCTCAGGATCCTGAAATAAGTCAGACCCGTGTGGAGCCCCACATCCGGCTCTGCACTCAGCAAGGAGTCCGCCCTCTCCCTCTGTCCCTCCCCACCATGCTCTCTCTTTTTCTCTCTCTAAAATAAATAAAAATAAAACTTAAAATAAAAATTAAATTAAAATGAGCTGCTATCACAGAGCACTAGAATGATTAAAATGCTGTTCTCAATCCCTTGACTTCAGGATTTTACCTTGTTAGCCAAATAACCCTACCAATTTAATCTCCAAGACGATTTCTTTCTCTCTCCCTCTCTGTCTCTCTGCCCAGGATATCATCTCTAACCTTTCCTGCCAAATCATGTTTCTGCTTTTCTTCTAATCTCTGTCGGCATTCCCTTTTAAAAAATCTTTCCAGCCCAGTGCCAAGCCAACTTGACTTCCAAAAGCAAGAATAAAGTCCTTCCTGTGCCTTCATCCCCAGCCAGTTCCTGCTCTCCCCAACTCCCATTTTTTAAGCAGATACAGGTTGCTCCTTCTATGTATATGGAGATCATCACCACGTGAGCTCCCGTCAGGGGTCTTTAATACCCTCTCCTTGGTTACCCTTTTTCTCCTTTTGAAATTTAGGCTTCCAAAGGTCAGGAGCCATAGTGTATATCTCCCCCACAGCCTACTCATGAGTGACAACGTTGAGTGAGGAAAGCTAAGAGAAGTGAAATGTCTTTAAGACATTTATTTTATCCGTTTTAAAAAGGAACAATTATTCTATATTTTGATTATTAAGAGTGCTCGCATACAAAAACACGAACAAAAACACAAACCTAGGAATTTGGCTTTGAGATACAAAGGATTATATATTTTCTGAGCAATGAACTGAGGGAGAATTCTCATCTTGTGACAAATTCCATCCCATTGAAAAAAAAAATAAGGTTCCTGTAAACTGGGGAAAGGAAAGAAAAACGTTAATAGCTTCTGCCATCCATGGGCTTAGGGTGGTTACATATAACACGGTGTCAATACAATGGAAAACAATGTAACCTTGGCCAAAAGAGGAGGAGAAAGTTGTGAGTGTATCAGAGACCTATGTTGGACATGTCACTCCCCTGCCTTCATACTCAGATTCTGATCCTGGGCTGATTTATGGATTTTCCCGGGTAGAAAATAGGATGTGAGTCTCCCCTCCCAAGTGAATTTGAGATACTTGATTTAGAAAATACATGGAAACAGAGATAAAATAGCAACCAACTCGCAACCAAACTTCTTTTCATTAAAGTGTCAGCAAGTCTTCAAAACCGATGTCTCGTATTTCACATAAATGAAAAGAAAGTCTGATGACACAGGTGAGGAAAATAAACACCATGCTTATAATTAGAAGCTCTTTCCAGAGATCTGGTCACGTCCGTGTGTGATAGGATAGAGTGTGAGCATTTCATCAGGCACCAGGAGGTTTAAAAAAAAAAAAAAAAAGTCCTCTCTTCAAGGAAAAAGCCTGTATGATTGGGGCAGCCTGCTACCCAACTGTGTTGCCCTAGGTCCTGGAGTGTCCTCGAGTGGCAGGGAGGGTCTCTCTGAATATTTGCTTTTCTCCCTTCTCCCCAGATCTGTTCAGTTAATTCGAGACTCCTCTGGGATTATCAAAATATTTATTTCTCCCTCTACCCCAGTAAGGGTAAGCTTATTGTATTATTGACGCACCTTATTCTTGGTTACTTAAATTAGATTTTCTGCAAGTTGATCATCTAAAGAAAAGATTTAAACTGGAACCAAAGTCATGGCAGGGTGATGCTTTAGGCTGGCTTGAGCTGGAGGCATGATAAAAGGAAGGGTACTAGTGCCATTGCTATATTTCAATGTCTAGTTCTAGAACAAAGTCATAGAGAAGGCAAACTGGCACAGGGGAGGCGTACTTAGAAGACTACTGAGGAGTTTGACCATGGAAAGGGGAAAAACATGTATTATGCTTATCAAGTGTCATTATGCAGGTGACTGTTGATTGTCCTGTCGTCATAGCAAGCACTCTGCAGTGGGCAGACCACATCTCCTAACATTCATTTGAAAAAGGTTGAAGACACAATCCCCAAGAAGTTTGTTCAGGCAGTTTGTGTTGAATGGAGAAAGAAGTTACTACAGGCTGGAGTGATCAGGGAAGGCTTCCTGGAAGAGGTAGTATTTGGTCTTAAGGTCTGAGTAGAGTGCACCAGGAGGACAGCAGCAAGAATTACATGGCAAACAAGAGGTACAGAAAAAGCAAAGCCACAGAGTTGTGAAAGGTCAAGATGCTTTCAATGGAAGCTAATGAAAGTAGCCTGGCTGAAGCAGAGATATTCGGGGATATTAAATACGTGCATTATTAAACACATTTAAAGTTTTAATTAAAAAAGAGAGTGATGCATTCCAATGGTACACTTCTTTATCAGAAGCTTGTTTTTCAACCGGAGGTAATGAGAGTATCAAAAGCATAAGGGTAAATCTAAGCCATCAGAACTATCATTATTATTATCATTTTTAAAGATTTTTATTTATTTATTTGAAAGAGCAAGAGCAAGCAAGGGACGGGAGGGGAATAAGCAAGTAGATTCTGCACTGAGCACAGACCCTGATGCAGGGCTCGATCTCAGGAGATCATGACCTTGAGCTGAAATCAAGAGTTGGACACCTAATGGAATGAGCCACCCAGGCGCTTCTATCATTATGACTATTAAATGCAATATCCATGTGGTTCATCCTGGATGAACCCACCATCCACATTGTCTAGGCTTATATAGCAACAGATGAAAACTTACAGAGACATCTTTCCCCACGGAACAACAGCTACCTAGTCACCTTTCTGTATTTCTCTAATCCAATCAGAATTTTATTCCCCACCTTATTTCACACCTTTCCATCCTCTTTGAACCTTCAGCGAACTTCCACTCTTGAGAAAGAGCTTAGAAGGGAAAAGGAGTCTTAGAAGCGAAGGTGTTGGATGAATCCTGGTCACTACCAGTTTGGAATGAGATATCTCTAGCCATATTTTCTAGCATCAGTTTTTAGGACTTCACTTGTCTTTTCCTTTCCTGAATTTCTTGTTCCATAGTTCACACATACTAACTCCAGGGTTTTCTTCTTCTTCTTTTTTTTTTTTAGATTTTATTTATTTATTTGACAGAGAGAAAGAGATCAGAAGTAGGCAGAGAGAGGGGGAAGCAGGCTCCCCGCTGAGCAGAGAGCCCGATGTGGAGCTTGATCCCAGGACCCTGAGATCACGACCTGGGCCGAAGGCAGAGGCTTAACGCACTGAGCCACCCAGGCGCCCCCAGGGTTTTCTTCTTTGACTTGGGTACTCTCCCACAGTGGTGGGCTGCTAAATTGGCTCTCTGAAAAAAGAAAAAACAAAGCCTGGATTTGTAGTGTTTGTTGACGTCTGTGGCATAAATACTTTCACCACGGCCAATTTCTTTTTCTTTCTTTCTTTCTTTCTTTCTTTCTTTCTTTCTTTCTTTCTTTCTTTCTTTCTTTCTTTCTTTTCTTTCTTTCTTTCTTTCTTTCTTTCTTTCTTTCTTTCTTTCTTTCTTTTTCTTTCTTTCTTTCTTAGATTTTATTTATTTACTTGAGAGAGAGTGCGAACAATCAAGGGAAGAGGGAGAAGCAGGCTCCCCACTGAACAGGGAGCCCAAAGTGGGTCTCAATCCCAAGACCCTGGGATCACGGCCTGAGCCAAAGGCAGATGCTCAAACCACTGAGCCACCCAGGTGCCCTCACCATGGCCAATGTCAAGCTACCACCAGCTTGAAATAGTCAACAACCAACCCGAGAGTCTGGGAGCTGGTTCCAGCTCTGTGGGCTCCCTGCATTGCGCTGTGTTCCCTTCTTGTTCCTCAGACAGCTCTTCCCGTGGGCCTCTACTCTCTGGCCTTTGTAGGGATTCTGTGCTTGATAATAGGGTCACAGCAGCCAGCATCAGCTGCCTGAGTATCCTTAAGTCACTCACTGTAGACCTATGCACCGCTAAACCACATATTCTCCTGCTCCACGTGTTAGCGCTCACCTTTCGTCTCTGGTGAAGTTCCATATTCTAGCAAGACTTAGGGAAACACAAGCATAAAAAAGCCTCTTCCTTCTTCAACAAAATTCTGGTTCCTTAGCATTCCTTGTTCCTGGGCATAGTTCTTTTACATGCTTTACAAGAGGCAACTCTCATCTCTTACACACTACCTTCGAGTACTTGATAAACATCGATGTGTATATAAATACCTGGATATCTTGTTAAAATGCAGATCCTAATTCTGGAGTGAGGCAGGCTCTGAGAGTGCATTTTTAAAAGTTCAGAGACCCTGTGTGTGCTGCTAGTCCAAAGGCTACACTTTGAGGTCAGCCTTGATACCCTCTAAGGTCATTCCCAACTCTGGTTGGAGACTGCGGTAGCTTACCTCATGGGGAGTCTTGATTCTCTGCCTGTTGGGCAGGGCTTTTCATCTGCACTCAACAGTTCCAAGAACTCTGGTGGGATCTCCCAGCCTTTCACCTTTGTGACCCCACTGCCTCATCTTTTGCCATATCTTGACTCAGTTCTCAATTGTATCCCATTCTGGCAAAGTCGATATCCTCTGCTCCTCACATGGTCATCTTCAAAGCATCTCTCCTGCCTGCCCTTTTTTTCCCACCAACTCACCTCCCTTCCCAGCTCATCCTCACTTCCCAGGCTAACACTCCCTGCCTCAAGGTCCCCCTAAACAGTGTACTTAACACATAGGCATTTTTAACTGGGTCTCTCTATGTGGTATCACTTTTCTCTTTGTGTTCTCATGCATACGATGTCTATTTACACCCTCTCGAGTCTTCAAGAATAGAAGTCATGACTTTCCTCCCTCTTTGCTTCTTCTCCAAGTCACATAGGTCACCCCAGGAAAACGACATTCCCAAGTATCAACCAGTGCCTTCTGGTGTCTCATCTTCCCTATTCCTGTCTAAGTCCTTCCTTGACTAAGTGATGCATCTTTCGCTATGTTGCAACTTCTTTTTCCTCTGTCCTGTAATATCATATAGACCCAAACCTTCTCAGCTTCGTCTTATGAGGGAGCATAGAGTTAAGAGTCCAGACATTGGGGTGACAAGGTTCTGCCTGAGCTCAAATTCCACTTTCACCTTTTATTAGATATGCATGTTCATGGAGGTGATTTTACCTGTCTAAAATTGTTTTTTTTTGTTTTAAAAGAAAAGGGGGGGGGGGAATAGCATGAACAGACCAATCCCAAAAGTCTCCTACATTCAGCTGGGCACTGACCCTCGTGGAGACTTTGTGGCTTGTGACCTTGCTTGCCAGGCAGCCACAGTCTCAGATAATGTGGTTTAGGGCCCACTTATTTTTTAATCATGAGCAATTTAGAGTAGCTCAGCATCAAGCAGGACCTCATATTCTTGTTCTATTAATAGTGTCTGGGTTCTGGGTTGATTCTTGGAACCTTATTGCCCAGATCCACTACTGGTTTTTATTCTCCTAAGTTGCTGAGTAATGTTGTACTTTCTTCTCCCGAGTCCCCCCATTCATTTATCTACCTACTGTGTATCTGCTAGTATTGTAGAAACAAAAGGTTTAAATCCTCCTCTTGAGTCCTGGGTCCCCTCTTTCTGCAGCCAGATTTGCCTAATGACTGACTGAGCAAGTGACACGTTTTATCACTTCTGAGTGAGGTTCCCACTCCTCCACGAACAACAGTTCAAGATAGCACCACACTCCATGGTTGAAGGTCTCCAAGAAAGATGCAACTCATACAGGCACGGGATAGAACCATGTGTTATTCCTGGAGAGAAGGGACAGAGCAAGTTCAGCTTCAGTTGTGGGTACTGGTCCCTCATGGCCAGCAGGTCTCATCTTGCAGCTGATGCAGGAGTTGGTCTGCGTGCATCCTTCTCATGAGGTGAGAAAAGGACCCAGTTCCCTCCCACCGGGAATACACGGAGTAGTAGGTTGACCAGGTGCTATATGAGACACTGACTTAAGCAGAACAGAGAAGAGCACATTAAGTCTAAAATAGGAAAATGTCCTCCCACACGATGTGATTAGCTCAGCACAAGCTGCAGGTGCTTTTTATCTCTTGGTAAGGAGGTCTTCCCGGGCAATGCCCATTCTTACAAGACCAGGCAGGAGTGGAAAGACTGCATGCCCATGACTGCCTTTCTTAATGACTGTCTCCCAGAATCATGAGATTCTTAAAATTGAAGGAGGTCTTTGGGGTTATTCTGTCTATATCTACTTCCCCGTCCATACCATTTGCCCATTGTCTATTCTGTACAATTTGGCTGGCGGGCATCAGAATCCTGCTCTGTTAGCTACCTCAATTCCTAAGCCATGTCTCACTGAATCCACTCAGTTACCAACCACCCTTGTGTCTGGTGAAAACAGCTAATGAGAGACTGAATATGCAGACAGACCATGGTAAGACCATATATGACAACAGGACTCTAACCCACAAATTCTGCAGCAACCAATCCAGGAAACTAAACCTCAGCCTAGGTCACAGTCAGCCCAGAATAATCAGGTCTTGGGCAGTGACTACTAACTCCCCTATTTTTTATCCCTGCTTCCAATTCAGGACCAACCAGAATTTGCTAAATATGCTTTCCAAACCCAATTCCATAAGATGACCCACTTCTCGTTAGCCAGCCTCTAGCTTTCCCATGCCCAAAACCTCCAGCCAGAGTATACTTGAAGCCTTCTCTTTATTACACTATAAAGCTTTTCCACTCCCCTACCTGCTTTTGAGTCTCTGCCAAATGCCAGTGAAGGTGGATGACTCCCTTGCAATAGCTAGATGTGAATAAATAGCTTCTGTTTGTTCTCATTTGGGTGGTTTTCATTCATCTCCATAGATGGGTGGACAACAAGTTAAATGAATTTGGAATTATCTCTTAGGTCATGGACTTGGTGAAATGAAGCTCATAACTAGGGCTCCTGGATGGCTCAGTTGCTTAAGCATTTGCTTTCAGCTCAGGTCATGACCTCAGGGTCCAGGGATCGACCCACATGTCAGGGGAAGCCCTTCTCAGCGGGGAGTCTGCTTCCCCCTCTCCTTCTGTTCTTCCCCTGCTTATGCTTTCTCTCATTCTATCTCAAATAAATAAATAAAATCTTTAAAAAAATTTTAAAAAAGGAACTCATAACTAAAACATCTTGTAAGTAGTCTGAGGAGAATAAAAGTATATTTTCATGGTTTTTCTCAGTTTTGTTGAGTCATAATTGACATATAACATTGCATTAGTTTAAGATTTACAACATAATGATTTGATATACGTATATATTGCAAAAATGATTCCCACATTAAGTTTGATTAACATCCATTACCTCACATAGTAAAGATTTTTTTCTTGTAATGAGAACTTCTAAGATCTAATCTCTTAACAACTTTCAAATATACAATACAATATTGTTAACTGTAGTTATATATAATGTAGTAAATATTGCATATTTGAAGTAATGTATCTGCTATACATTACATCCACAGAACTTCCTAATCATTTAACTGGAAATTTGTACCTCTAAGCCACCTTCACCTATACATTTCCCCCACCTACCACCCCCTGTTTCTGGACTACTAATTTGTTCTCTGTTCCTATGAGCTCAGTTTTTAAAAATTCCATATACAGATGAAATTATACAGTACTTGTCTTTCTCCATCTGACTAATTTCACTTAGCTTAATGCCCTCAAGCTTCATCATGTTGTTGCAAATGACAAGAATTCCTTTTTTATGGCTGAATAATATTTCATTGTATAACTAGACCACATTTTCTTTATCCATTCATCTATCGATGGACACTTAGGTTATTTCCATGTCTTGGCTATTGTGAATAATGATGCCATGAACAGGAGAGTGCAGATATCTCTGCAAGATAATGATTTCATTTCCTTCAGATATATATCCAGAAGTAGAATTGCCGGATTATATGGTAGTTCTATTTTTAATTTTTTTTTTTTTTGAGGACTGTTGATACTGTTTTCCATAGTGGCTGTCCCAAGCTACATTCTCATCAACAGGGCACAAGGGTTCCCTTTCCTCCACAATCTTGTTATCTCTTTTCTTTTGGATAATAGCCATTCTAGCAGGTATGAGGTGCTCTCATTGTAGTTTTGATTTGTATTTCCCTGATTGATGTTGAGCACCTTTTCATGTACCTGTTGGACATTGTATGTCTTCTTTGGAAACTGACTATTCAGTTCCTCTCTAATTTTTAAAAACATATTTATGCATTTGAGAGACAGCACAGGGCAGGGGGAGGGACAGAAAGAGAGGGAGAGAAATCCCCAAGCAGACTGCCTGATGAACATGGAAAGTGATTAGGCTCCATCCCTGGGTCCTGAGATCATGACCTGAGTCGAAATCAAGAGTGAGACGCTCTATTGACTGAGCCACTCAGGTGCCCCTCCTCTCCCTAATTTTTAATTGGATTTGTTTTTTGGTGTCATTAGTTAGTTTTGCTATTGAGTTGTGTAGAACTGCATTTAAGTTGCATACAGTTATTTAAGTTGTATGGAAATTCATGGTAATGTGAATAGCCATACAACAGAGAAAATTTGGATAGGGATAAAAGGAAAGAGAAAGACACATGCTGTTTCTGCAGATCTACTATAGACCACCAAGCCAGATTAAACATAAAGGTAATATTTTTGTAATATATATTATAAATCTGGCAAAAAGACCAATTCTAGTAAAAGATGTAGCTATGATATATCTGCTAGAAATCAAATTCTTTTCAAAGTAGGGGAATCAGATGTATTTCCCCTTGCTTTGCTAATATAATAAAACTATAAAACCCAAAGACTGCATGGAAGAGGGGAGAGGAATCAAAGCTAATAGTTATCTTCTTATCAGAAAGTTTTGAAAATATGGGAGGAACCGAATGAATTGGGTCGACTTCACCTGGAGAATCCACAGGTTTGCAAGCAACAGTCAAAGACAGCTGGATCGAGGTAGAGTTTTTCTGTAATAGTCTTATAAAAATCAGATCACTGGTGGAGCCTTCACAGCCCATTTTTTTCTTCTATTGAGCATTACAGCTAAAAATATCCTTACATTTACATATAAAGCAGTGAGGTCTAAAGTTATGTTATTTTAGCACATGGTCCTATTTCTGAAATGCTAATTCTGGTAGATAGTTTAGGCAGTTAGTGCAAACACTGAAACAAGAAAATCCATCACCTACATTCTACAACAGTTATATTTCCCACTTAGAGCTAATGTTTTTAAATTGCCCACACTTCATTTTAATAAACTTTTTTCTGTTGTCCTATTATCACTTTATTGAATCAGTTTATGAAGCTTGTATTTAAAAAACAACGTTGCTCATGATTTCAGGAGTTCAGTAACCAGTCCTCTCTAACTGGGATGGAAAGAAATTAATCTGGAGGTCAGGGGTCAAGTCTTAGGTCATCCAAATGCATCTCAGCATGCATGCATTCCAGAATTCCGGCTGTAACTGCACTTCAATGCGACAGCCACTGATAGGAAGAGAAGAATTATAAAAAGCATCTCAGATCATATCTGCACCAAGCAAATTATTAACATTGCAGACTAAGTTTTTCTCTTCACTGAAAGATCAAAATTATTCTATTTTTTTTTGGACAGGTAAATTCAGTTTGCCCAGTAAATATTTGCAGTCATTAAATAAATATTGGGATGTCAACTATGCCTAAGAACTGTGCTTATTACTATAAAATAGGCTGAAAAAAAGATGGAAAATTTATTTTTCGAGTTTCCCAGGTTTTAAAATGTATTACCTATAAATGTTTCTCTTAGAGGCATCCAAACTGTGTATCTTAGAAAGCCATAAAAATGGCTACATTTTTGCTCATTTAGCACAAATTTTTTGAAACTTTGGCCAAGCCAGCTTAACTTTTTTTTTAATTAAAATAAATATTTCGGGGCGCCTGGGTGGCTCAGTTGGTTGAGCGACTGCCTTCGGCTCGGGTCATGATCCCGGAGTCCCGGGATCGAGTCCCATGTCGGACTCCCGGCTCTGTGGGGAGTCTGCTTCTCCCTCTGACCTTCTCCCCTCTCATTCTCAGTCTCTCTCTCTCTAATAAATAAATTAAAAAAAAATCTTAAAAAAAAAATAAATATTTCTCTAATGTGTTTTGGGGGGGCTTACGTGATCTGGAAAGCTTGGTAGAAGCTGTCCCTAGAAAGCACACCCTGACAAACAGAAAATGTTGATTTTTGCAAATAGTTTCCCTGCTTGTTAGTATATGAGCATTTGGGTGTCCGAGGAGATGCACACTAAGAACTCTCACCCTTTCCACCGAAGTCTCTGGTCTCTGTGTGCACACAGTACTGTCATGACTGGGAGGCTATTGACCCTGAAATGCACCATTGATTCAGTAATAGATATTTGGGGGAAAAGAACCCACTCTATAAAATGTATACATTGTTATAAATGTTAAAATAGAGAGAAAGGTACACCTTAGAATCCAGGTAATAGAATATTCTCATAAACATGCATGTACAAACATATGTAATACATGTTTTCTCCTAAGCATACCTATATATAAGTTCATCTCTTTCTCTTCCCTCTCTCCCTCTCTCTCTCTCTCACACACACACATACACACATCCACACACACAAACACACGAAAACCTCCAACATCATGGTAAATGTATTTCAGTCTCCCATCCTAACACATGCCATCAGGAGAAACACACCGCTCACATGAGTGATCCGGTTCTACAGTTTGGCTGCCATTTTCCATGCTTTAAATATTACTGTGCAAGCGATGATTTGAGGGTGACAATATTGTGGGGAGTTTAAATTCACGGCAGTTGGGAAATTCCCAAAGTATGTGAAGAACTTCTAAACATCTCATGTGCACACAATGACTAAGTATAAATAATAAAGAATGATCTTTTTTTTTTTTTTTTAAAGATTCATTTATTTGTCAGAGAGAGAAAGACAGCACAAGCAGGGGGAGCAGCAGGCAGAAGACAGCTCCCTGCTGAGCAGGGAGCCCGGTGCAGGACCCAGTCCCTGGACCCTGGGATCACGACCCGAGTTGAAAGCAGATGCTTAACCAACTGAGCCACCCAGGCGTCCCAATAAAGAATGATGTTAATATTGATTTTCATTGCGTTTAGAGCACTTAAATCATATCACAAATGAAACTGCATTATTTCTATGTTGATTTATATAATTGTAATTATTTAGGGCCAATCACTTTCTAAAACTCTAAATAAAGTAAGAGGTTATATGTGAGATTTTGAGGGGGAAGTTAAACATGGTTCCTAACCACAGGAGGAAAATACAAGGCAAAGGATAAAAGGTAAACAAGAACAGAAGATGACATAGCCATCTGTCAGCCTCCCAAAGGACATGTTGGTTTTCATGTCGGTGTTCCCTGTTTTCTTTTTCAGTGCTTTACTGGGCAGCATTGTTGCAGTTAGCATCAATCAGGTATAGCTTTGAGACAGATACTATTGATAATAGCTAACTGCCTTTAGGTATCCCTAATATATATCCTGGCTTATCCTAACAGATTTTGGACAATGGCTAAAAGTTTAAAGCACAGGTTTAACCCCCAAAAAGAATCTCAAAGCTACTGAAGAGAAGATAGACTTTTTACACACATGTATGCACATATACATATATTTCAAATGCAAGGCAAAAAATTCAATAGACAAAATCATTAGAGAAAGTAAAGACTTCTGGTTCTAGGAGATAAAGTACCAGGATAATCTTAAACTATCCCATGACAAACAACTAGAAATGCCAGATAAAATATTTTTTTATAAACATATATAAGTTTCTCTAAGAAACAGAAATCCTTAGAGGCTAAAAATGAAGAGGGAACTGAAAACCTGAAAGGTAATAATGTGCTCTGATACAAATAATCCAATTAAAAATGGGCAGAAGACATCAACAGACATTTCTCCAAAGAAGACATACAAATGGCCAACAGACACATGAAAAGATGCTCAACATCAGTCAGCATCAGGGAAATGCAAATGAAAACCACAGTGAGATATCACCTCACTCTTGTCAGAATGGCTAAAATCAAAAACACAAGGAACAACAAGTGTTGGTGCGGATGTGGAGAAAAAGGAATCCCCAAGCACTGTTGGTGGAAATGCAAACTGGTGCAGCCACTGTGGAAAACAGTATAGAGGCTCCTCAAAAAAATTAAAAATAGAACTACCTATGGTCTAGTAATCACACTATTGGATCTTCTTTTATTCAAAGGATACAAAAACACTAATTCAAAGGGATACATGCATCCCTATGTTTATTGCAACATTATTTACAATAGCCAAGAAATGGAAGCAACCTAAGTGTCCACCAATAGATGAATGGATAAAGAAGATGTGTGTGTGTGTATATATATATATATATACACAAGGAATAAAAGAATGAAATTCCACCATTTGCAATAACATGGGTGGATCTAGAGTATAATGCTAAGTAAAGTCAGTCAGTTAGAGAAAGACAAATATCATATGATGTTACTCCTCTGTGGAATTTAAGAAACAAAACAAGTGAACAAAGGGGAAAAAGAGAGAGAGAGAGAGAGAAATCCCCAAAGAGATTCTTAGCTACAGAGAACAAATAGATGGTTACCAGAGAAGACATGGGTGGTAGTACAGGTGAAATAGGTGAAGGGGATTAAGAGTACATTTATCTTGAGCATTGAGTGACACATGGAACCACTGAATCACTATATTGTACATCTTAAATGAATATAACACTGTATGTTAACGACGCTGGAATGAATATATATATATATATATAAATGTGCTCTGATAAAGGGGCTATTCTAGAAAGTAGCTATCTATTGCAGTAACCTAAAAGCTTGAGGAATTTTTCCTTTTATGTTGACTTAAATTTCTATAAATCTTGTCTTAAAATTATAAATCTCACGTGGACATATTTTAAGGGTGTCATTTGATGAGTTTTAAGAAATGTATATATCCATGTCCAACCAAGGTATAGAACATCTCCACCCCAGAAAGTTCTCTTAGCTCCCTTCCAGGCAATCTCTATATCCACAGGCAATTATTATTCTGATTCCAATCACCACAGATTCCTATCACGGTGTTCTTGAATTTTATATAAATGGAATCATAATGTATGTATTCTTTTATGTATGGTTCCTTAAAAATGGCAGAGGGAGATCCAGATTTCTACACACAATCCCAATGAGGTTGCTTAACTCCAACAAAATTTAATAATGACAAAGGGTCTTTGTTTTTGTTTTGAGAATTGCAATCTTACACTCTACTGTAAAGGGAATACGGAGGGTTCCAGTATCATTCTCCTCTGCATTCAGCTCGGGTCATGATCCTGCGGTCCTGGGATCTAGCCCCGCATCAGGCTCCCTGCTCAGTGGGCAGTCTGCTTCTCCCTCTGCCTCTGCCTACTGCTTGTGCTCTCTTTCTTTCAAATAATAAAATGAATGAATAAAAATCTTAAAAATATATATGTTACTGCTTGAAGAAGCTTTTGTGCAGCACCTTTATGCTTCCTCCAACCAACAACTGCCAGAACTTCTATTTAATTACTTTTCTTCCAAAATTGTATGGGTTACATACACCACAAACAGCCTGGAGCAGTGGGAGGCTGGAAGAGGGACCCTAGACTGGTTTCCTCCCACCCTTTCTAAAGACGGTGATGAGGACAGTGGTCTAGAAGTGTTATGGCATTTCTTTGGCTCTACAGGTATGGGAATTAAAGAATGAATGATTTTGTTTTTTAAGAAGATGTCTACAGAAAAGGAGTGCCTGGGTGGTTCAGTTGGTTTAGCATCTGACTCTTGATTTCCGCTCAGGTCATGATCTTGTGGTCATGGGATCCAGCCCCATGAGGGCTCCATGTTCAGTGCTCAGCACAGAGTCTGCTTGGGATTCTCTCCCTTCCCCCTCCCTCTCCCTCTGCTGCCCTCCCCATGCACTCTCTCTCTAAAATAAATAAACAAAACTTAAAAAAAAAAAGATTCCTGCAGAGAAACTAAGATACCAACTGGAAATTTACCACCTTGAAGATATTCTGCATCTCAGGGCATTCAGGTGAGTGTTTGGTGCTTACAGGTACTGCCCGATGGCTGCCCTGAGCTGCATACTAAGCTGCAGGATGGCCGGCTTCCTTCAGGTGCTCCAAACAAGTGAGCACATGATCAGTACACTCTCCCTGCTGGGTTGTTAAGTGGGGCTGGGCTGGCTTCCCAGGCTGGAAAAGAAATGCAGGCGATAACATCCTAGCAAAGCATGGCCCACACAGCAAGCAGGTGACCTTAGCTGATGAGCTCTTTCAGCTCCTCTCCCCACGTGACCACCTGTCAATATGTGTGCCTCTTTTCTCCCAGTGGTCAAATTTTAGATGTTTTAGTTAGTCCATGATGGCAAAGTTCTTCCTTGTTGGAAGCTGCATGCAGGGTTTAATCACAGCAGCCCGGGGCTAGAATGGCCTTAAAGGGCTGGCTAAATTGAGGCTGCTGGGATTCAGATTGGTGCTTTGTAACATCTCAATCTAAAATGCCACTGGATGTCTTCTCTATCATAGCAGGCGAAGGAGGGAGAACACATTTCAGTTGGGCCAAAGCAGGAGTGGGAAGGAAAAGGGAGGTGAACAATGGCTTCCTGACCTCTGCGGGAATGGAGACATTGAGGTTCAGGGGGAGGAGAAAACAGGACAGTGAGGTCAAGGGGACCGGGACAGATCTGGGGAGGGCAGTGAGAAGTTCAAGACCTCTGACCCAGGGAGCTCACAGCGAAGACTGATAAGAAGGAGCAGAACAGGCCCCACGGAGGACGATGGGCCACGAACCACAAGCAGAAGAGAGGTCATTGAGCAGTCTTACCAGAAGGGGTACCAGCTTAGTAGGAGATGATTCTGGGCAGATGCGGAGGCCCCCCTCTTGGCTGGGGCTGTGGCAGCTGGGTGAGGAGTCAGCACTGGGCAGTCGTTCAACCTTTTTTGAAACCCAGGCTCTAGTCATTTCTGAAAAAAGAAAAAAAAAATTGAGGAGCTGTGTTTTTTCCTTCAGAACTGACATGAGGGAACCTATTATGTGTTTCATTAATAAAAGCAATCACAACCTAAGAGCAGCTACGGTGGGGCTGAGGGTTTTCTCAGGTCTTTTCCCCACTCAGTTTATGTCTGCTCCGTGTCTTCCTCCCCCACCTTACAGGGGCAGGGCCGGCAATGGCAGACGCATCTCGGGCACTGTGTCTGACATCGGTCTGCTAAAACAAGGTAGGGCCAAAGCACAGCGTTCCAACAATACCAGGGCTAGAAAGGAACATTCTTGACTAGATCTTTTTGAACATCCTATTTTATTTTAAAGAGAGAGAGGATGTGCATGAATGAAGACAGGGGCAGAGGGAGAAGCAGGCTCTCCACTGAGCAAGGATCCTGATGTGAGACTCGATCCCAGGACCCCAGGATCATGACCTGAGCTGAAGGAGGACTTAACTGACTGAGCCAGCCAGATGCCCCCTTTTCGAACATTTTAAACAAAACAATAAAGCAGGCTTTGATGGTACATATTTATTATATGTAATCTGTCTGATAGAAGGGTGTGGTATACAGTTAGGGCACCCTAAAAGTTTTTAGCCAAATAAATGATGCCTGGAACTTTTATGTCTAGCAAATCAAGTCATATGCTCCTGCTTCATAGCAGGTGGGCTTCTAAACTTCTGGAAGCAGGAAAGCCACTCTGGAATCCAGTCTAATGTGGGCGAGAAGAAAATCCATAGGCAAGTCATGGTAACATCAGGTGGTGCTGCCTCCGTTCCGCTAGATGGGAATACTGTAGTGATAGGTGCTGTTTACTGAGTTCCCACTCTGGGTTTGGCATTATACTAGTTCATTCCCATATTGTGCCATATTTAATCCTCATAACAACTCTTCAAGAAAAGTCTTATTACCCCAATGATGTAGGTGAGAAAGCTAATGCAATATGGTTTAGGGTCAACAACTTAGCAAGTGGCAGAGCTACTGTAGCAACTTGTCATTTAGGTCTGCCTGACTCTAAAACTACTAATCCACCATGGGTGCTAGGGGGCCTGGGAGAGGGGTGGTCAGAGCCTGGCTGAAGAGTGACTGATTTCACAAAGAAGATAGGTGGGGGAAGCACCACTAAGAAGATGAACTTGACCTTGTAGAATAAGACCTTTCCTGCCAGGTCAACAGGAAAGAAAGAGCATTTTAGCAAGAGGCCGTGTTGGCAAAGGTATGGAAGCATGCTGTATTTGGGAAACTGTGACAGGGTGGCCCACTGTGATGGTGGCACTGAGCACATGGATGGGGCTACAGTCCCTTATAAGCGGATGAGTGTGTCCCAGCATTGGGACCAGCGCCTCACTTCACTCATGACCTCCCATCTGGCACCGCATTTCCAACCTGTTTCTTCTTCCCTCAACTCCCAGTCTGTGCCACCTGGTACCTAATACCGCCCTTCTGAGGCAAATCCCTGGCTTCTTTTCCTGATCAGCATGGAGCCCTCCAATTAATCTGCTTCCAAAAGTCAAGACAATTGACCCATCCAATCTAGTTTGAGACCAAAGCCATTCTCCATGTGCTCTCTGTTTCCTAGTCCCAGAGATGGGCTTGAACTTCACCCTGTAGGCCAGGAGCTCTTAGCGAGGGATCCATGGACAGGCTCCGTAGAATCATGAACCACTAGAATTCTTGGAAAAATATTGTAACTGAACTATTAAAGGGACATGAAGCTTTCATTAGATTCTCAAAGGCAAATATGACTTTTTCAAAAGATCAAAAACCACAGAAATGCCACACTGTTCAATACTGTAGCCATTAGCAACCCATGGTGATTTACATGATCCAAAATTAAATAAAATTAGAAATTCAGTTTCTCAGTCTCACTAACCACATTTCAAATGCACATACAGACATTAGTACAGATTATAGGACATTTCCTTCATTGTGGATAGTTCTATTGGATAGTACTGCCATAGATAATGAGGCGCCATAGATAACGAGGATGGCAAAGAGGGGAACCACCTGTGGTGTAAAAGGCTAACTAACAGCAAGTGGCGGACAGATCTGGGGAGGGAAAAGCTATGAGTTGGGGAGGGTCTGGGAGGAATCAGTCTTATACAGTAGTGATGGGAATGGAGAGGAGGTCACAAGTGTGAGAAATGTGTCAGAGCCCTTGAGGAAGGACTGCATGAGGGGATGGAGGCAGAGAAAGAAGTCAAAGCCAACTCTAAGTTTTCTCATTTGGAAAATGCTCACATGGGTTCCTCTCCAGCCTCCTTCTCCTTCTACTGCTTTCTTATTCTCTTTCAACACCCTGGGTCAAGTCCTGGGTCATGGCCCTCACTCTGCCATTCCCTCTGCCTAGAATATTCTTCCAGGGATCCAAATGGCTTCTTCTCTCACCAGCATGAGTGACTAGGAGATGGGGAGACAGTGAATGTCACAGAAGCAGGTGTGAGGGTGAAAAAGCTGATGAGTCATTCTGCTGATGGGGGGGGGAGGGGGGGGCAACAAAATGCTGAGTCATCACACATCAGTGATGCATATTTACTAAAGAAGGGCAGACAGTCACCACCAGAAATGGCCCTGGGCAGCATCAGGAAACAGGTGAAACCGCTCTCTCCCTTCAGGTACCCAAATCCCTCAAGTATTCACCATCTTTTCAGATCTTTTCTTAGGAAATGTCCTGATAAACTTATCAATAACAAACTATCAACTGAGTACTAAGACACTAATATGTACAGTATGTTAGCCAACCCACATGCTTTTCATTTTAATGTAGGAAAGGGTCCTAAACCAGAAGACTGAATCTCTAATGGTGGATTTTTATGCATTGCTGACAAATCTGGTGAGAACACACTTCCCCTGTTCCTTCTATCCCTGATACCTCTTAGGTGGCCTTATCTCCTTATGAGCTGACCAAAGCAATTTTTAAAAGGCATTTAGCAAAGGGTGGACAGAAAAATTCTTGGTGACTAACTCTCCATTACTCAGAAAATGTAAATGGATCAAATGTCCCCTCCCCTCCCCCACTGAGCATGTTGGTAATCACAATGTTACTGTATAATGTGAAAATTTCCAAATAGAACTAAACTCAGGTCTATAAATATACATGATTAAGGCTTCAAATATAGCACTGCTTTATTTGCACGGGGGCTATTTCTGTGTGGTGATTGCCTGGCTGATTTGCAATTTCAGAATACAAATGGCTTTTCTCCATAACTCATGGGAAATTTGGCAGGGTGCTGCACACCCAGGCCCTCCTGAAAAAGTCTGTTAAATAGTGGTAAGTGCTCTTCTTCTGAATTACATAAGTAGAGCTGACAAAAGGCAACAGTACAACTCCAGAGCCTGCTGAAGTGAAATAGTGTTTGTTTGGTTTCTCTTCTTATGCTAGAGGGATACTGACTCCTCTGGTAATAAATCATGAAATGATCATGAGCACGTATCCCTATGATAGTCTACTTTAAAAATACTACGGTACAAATTAGGAAAAATGGCAATGGAGAGTTCTCTGATACTAGATTTACAAGTAACTAAAAAATGCTTAAATAAAAATGGTATAAATATACTCATAACCATGGGGACAGAACCAAAAAAAAAAAAAAAAAAAGGAATGCTTGAAGTAAGGAGATCTATGGCTGTTATAAGCAAAACACTGACTAATGAGTTTATTATCTCCATCTAATAGGGAGAACAGTGTAAGTATGACCTATGGTGATCTCAACACCATAAAGCAAGTTTTCTAATATCATCACAGACAGCACAACCCAACTCGGAGCCAGGCCTTTGTAAATAAATATAGCAAAATGGTTCTGTTTTGAAGCTGTTTAGAGAATGATGCACTTTGGAGTCAAGGCTCTAATCCAAGTTCTTTCACGTCTACATTTTGTGACTTTGGATAAATAAGGCTTAGAGAAGTTTTCTCAAATGTACAATGGGGATTTTAAAGTACTACCTATGTCTTAGGGTTCTTGAGAAAATCAAATGAGAGCACCTGTCAAACCACAGTAAATACCCAGGACACATCTTTAATATTTTATCTAAAAGTCTATCTTCAGTATCTCTCATTGATGTGTGAATCTCCTACTCCTGGCTCATGGACCCTCTTCTGGAGAACCTTAAAACATCTCTTCCTGCCAGACACTTTTAGGGATGTACTCAGGCCAGACGTCGAATTAGAACTCAAGTCAGTGGCAGGGTCCCAAACCTTATGTGGAAGAAACAGATCTTGCTAGAGTAGTTGTTTTCATGCGATAGAACATTAGGTAAGGAAGCAGAATTAGGGGGAAGCTAGTTAAGGTTGGGTTTTAAGACTCCTCTCTTGCATGGCCCCTTCTAAGACCTTATGCCTAATTTTGTATTCATAAATTTGCATCCTCTTTCTTAAAGATGGCCCTTAAAATTGTATATGTTTTGGGCCCACCAAAACCCGCAAGTGCTCCTGTCTATTGCATAAGCTGTAAGCCCACGGGGCAGCCAGGCTGACCTGAAGTTGGAGGACAGGACATAGGGCTAGTCCTGGGTGTCTGCCTCCCACCTTCTGCTGATGAGTCCCAGATTTGGTCCGAGATCAGGGATAAGGCCATGTCTGCAGGTGGGTCTAGAGGTTCCTAGATGAAAAGAAGAGCCAAGAGGTATCAGGAATGAGGTAAGTAAGGCCTGACCAAGCTGAGGCTTAAGGGTAATTTTCTGCAACAGCACAACTCCAGAGCCTGCTAGGGTGAAATAGGATTCATTTGGTTTCTCTTCTTATACTAGAGGCATACAGACTCAAAAGTTAAAGTTCAGTAAAAGAAATAAGATGTGACAAAAACAGGTACAATAAGGCATTAAATCAGTGCTTCTTGAATGTGATCCAGTCCGGCCCTCATGCTGTAGCCTGACCAATATTCACTGAGAACCATTTAAAAAGCTAGATTAGAGAGAAAAAAATCTGTTAGAAGGCACTGGAAACCTGCTGAGATACCCAGGACTTGTGGGAAGGGAAGCTAATGGAGGAAATTCTTTTTGCACAGTATTTTCCTCCTAGGGGCATGCAGTGGACTGGATGTTTGTGTCCTTCCCCAATTCTTATGTTGAAATCTGACCCTCCAATGTCTTAGAATCTGGAGGTGGGGCCTGTGGAAGGTGATTAGGTTATGAGGGTGGAGTCTTTATGCATGAGATTAGTGCTTTTACAAAAGGGACCACAGAGGACATTTTTGCCCTCTTTCTAACACATGGGGTCACAGTGAAAAGACTGTACTTTATGAAACAAAGTGGGTATTCACCAGATCTGAATCTGCTGGCCCATAGATCTTGGACTCTCCAGTCCCCAGAACTGTTGAGAAATAAAGGTTTGTCATTTAAGCCACTCAGTCCACGGTATTTTTGTCATAGCCATGCAAATGCAACAAAATAGGGCATTTGGTAATTCTTGGTGCAGTGCAAACAGTGAGAAGTCAGCAGTAATTTGATAGGACTGGGAAGAGAAGTATTGAAGTTGGGAGCTGTCAAGGCAATTAGGACTTAGAATTAAGATCCTAGAGAAAAGTGGAATGCAAAAATGGGAGCCCACCATAAGCATCAGTTTTTCTTGGGTTATTTACTGATTAAGTTATGCAGGACAAGAGGCCTAGAAGCCAAACAGAAACTGGGAGAAATAGCAAAGTGGAGTTTTGGGTCATTTCATAATGCTATGGAGACAAAAACTGAGTTCAGGACTGGCCACGGACGACTGGTGCGAGAACTATCCCAGGCCTTCAGCTGGGACCTCTAGGGACCTACATCCTAGGACCGAGGGTAAGCCAGAGCTAGCCTGACCGTCCCAGAGACAGCAAGCCAGTCTGGGGGAGGTGTGGTCCCAATTAGATTGAAGCAATCTAACGTAGAAAAAGTTTTACAAAATTTTATGTAAAAATTGGGGCGCCTGGGTGGCTCAGTTGGTTAAGCGACTGCCTTCGGCTCAGGTCATGATCCCGGAGTCCCGGGATCGAGTCCCATATCGGACTCCCGGCTCTGCGGGAAGTCTGCTTCTCCCTCTGACCTTCTCCCCTCTCATTCTGAGTCTCTCTCTCTCTAATAAAAATAAATAAAAAATCTTTAAAAAAATTTTTTTTATGTAAAAATAAAATGTATAGCAACAGTAAGACAAAGCAGGAGGATTTAATATAGTTAGTACTATAAGTCTTAGCATCATCTTGGGAGTGGAATAGGTATTATTAATTCTTAGTAGACTGTAATAAGTCCAGAATGCCTTTCGTGGGGCGCCTGGGTGGCTCGGTTGGTTCAAGTGTCCAACTCTTGGTTTCGGGTCAGGTCAGGATCTCAGGATCCTGGGATCAAGCCCCATGTCAGTCTCCGCACTCAGCTCAGAGTTGGCTTGTTCCTCTCCCTCAGAGTCCTTATTGTTCCTAATAAGCAATACTTTATATATACAAAGGGAGTCGAGAAAGATGAGAAATAACACAAAACACAGGGAAAATTAAATGGTTAAAATAAACCCAAATATACCAGCAATTATATAAAAGTAAAATGATTTACTCTAATTAAAAGACAAATCATTGCACTAATTATATGTGTTTCTGACAAAAGAGAAATCTTAAATATAAGCATACAGAAAGATGGAGTAGGAAGACAGAAAAAGATATGGCATGAAAAATATAACCAAAAGAAAACTGGTACAGTTACATTAACATAAGGCAAGGTAGACTTGAAGGCAAGAATCTTTATTAAAGGGGAATCATTTCCTCATGATAAAAAAGTCCATAAACCAGGAAGGTGTAATAATTGTAAATTCGTATGTATTTAATAACATAGTCTCAAAGTGCATCAACTGTCAATGCAAAGAATTGACAAAAGTATAAGGAGAGAGAAACGAGTTCAGTCACAGACATGCTCTTGCTGGGCACACCAAGAATACAAGACTGCTCTTTATTCAGGCCATTTCTCCAGGGCTGAATTCGCAGCAAGCAGCCTTGAGGGATGAGGTCAAGTCTCCCTCTGGGACAATGAACAAGCTTGCTTACTGCCTGCGATCTGAGGGGTGGATTCCCCAGTGTTCCTCTGCTATAACACAATCCACTGAGTATGCAGGCATCCCTCAGGGCCCTCCATGTCGTGTCTGTAGGACTTGGGGAGCCAGAAGAACCGGCGCAAACAAGCGTGCTGATGCTTATGCTGCTTGCGCTGCTGCCAGTGGTGCAGCCTTCTGTGTGTCACCCGGGAGTTCTACGTCTTCAATGTATTAGCTTACAAGTAGGAAATCAAACTCCACACCCAATAATATGTTGCTCATGAAAGAAACATCCTAAGTATAAGGACATAGAAAATCTGACTAAGTGGGACACCTGGGTGCCTCAGTCGGTTGAGCGCCTGTCTTACACTCAGGTCATGATCCCGGGGTCCTGGGATCGAGCCCCATATTGGGCTCCTTGCTCAGCGAGGAGCCTGCTTTTCCATCTGCCTGCCAACCCCTCTGCTCATGCTTGCTCTCTCTCTCTCTCTGATGAATAAATAAATAAAATCTTAAAAAAAAAAAAAGAAAATTTGAGTAAGAGAATGGAAAAATGCCATGCAAAAAGCAACTAAAAGAAAGCTGGTATAGCTATACTAATGTCAGAAAAGGTAGACTTTAAGGCAAGAAGACATTTCCAAAGAGAGACATTTCTAAATAATAATAAAAAAATTCATCTATTGGGAAGTTATAATAATTCTGCTTGTTTTAGTACACAAAATACACAAAGCAAAATTTGATAAAACTAAAAGAAGAAATAACCATACCAGGATTTTTTTTTGAAACACAACTTTCTCAGTAAAACAAGCAGACCTCCTCCCCCCAACCAAAAAAGTGAGAATATAAGGGATTTAAATAAGATAATTAACAAGCTTGACCTAATCTATATATTATACATATATTGTTATATAATTATATATTTAATATATTTAATATATTAATATATTTAATATATAATCTATCAAATGGTACCTAACTACTATAGAATAGACCATCTTCTCAAGTGCACATGAAACATGTACACAAAAGTCCTGACAAATTTCAAAAGATTACGATCATACAGAGTATGTTCTCCGACTGCAGTGAAACAAAACTAGAATTAATAACAAAAAGATAAGAAAAATGCCCAAATGCTTAGAAATGAAGTAATCCATTTCCTAAAAAGTTTTTTTTAATTGAGGTAAAACTCACATAATATAAAGTGAGCCATTTAAAAGTGAACACTTCAGTGATGTTTAGTGCATTCACAATGTTGTACAACCACCACCCCTACTGAGTTCTAAAACATTTCCAACAAAAATGAAAAAAAAAAAAAAGGATTAGAAAGAAGATACAATGGAAATTAAAAAAGCATTTTGAACTGGAGGTTACTGGAAATATGATATGGGATGTATGGAATATAGCTAAAGCTGTGCCCTGAAGATATTATACATTACTTTGGGCAATATAAATTGGACACATTCATAGAAAAACACAATTTACCAAACCAACACAAAAAGAAACAGAATAGTTCTATACTATTAATTAAATTAAATTTGAAATTAAAATCTTTCCACAAAGAAATCCCTAGGCTTAGATGATTTCATGGAATTGTTCCAAAGGATGAAAAAAGAATATCAATTTTACAAAATCTTTTCCAGTGAATAGAAGAGGGAGAAAACACTTTTAACTCCATTTATGAGGCCAATGTAATCTTGATGCCCAATTTGATGAGAATGATACCATCACAATAATTACAGACCAATCTCTCTCATAAATATAATAATCCTAATAAAATATTAGCAAGCTGAGTATGACATTTATTTATTTTTTAAAATTAGGAATGTAAGGTTGCTTTCATATTTGAAAAACCAATCAATGTGAGGACTTCTGCTTCTGCTCATGAAATAGTAACTCATCATCCCACTATAATCAACTAGAAAACTGGAAGAAATATAGGAAGCAATTATTTTCAGACAATACACAACAGGCAACATAGGTCTGTGATCCCCCAGAGAAAGGAACAGAACAAGGTGAGCCCAGTGACTCCCTAGGCTTTTGCCCAGAAGCAGTTTCCCAATAGCAGCCCAGTGAAGAAGAACCTAAGTAGAAGCCTCATAGCCCTACTGAATTTAGGAGCTAGAAACCTGTGCAGGTTGAGCTGGCTAGAATTTGTGGGGCAGAGTACATGAGAAAAGAGAGTTATGCATACAAAGAACTGGAAAACTCTGAAGAGAGGTCCCCTCAAGTCTTTGGCTGAATACTAGTCTACACACGCACAGGGGGTCCTGAGGGGGTCCTCATGGGGTTCCATGAGGTCAAGTGAAGAACAACTAACTGCCTGTAAGCTGTAAGCTAAACAATTTCCAGAGCTCACACAAGTGTAAGAAATGTTTAAATTTCTACCAGCTGGAGTATGATAACTCATTGAACATGGGCCAGTGACCATAGGAAGGGTCAGAACTGACTGAACTAAGTTAGGCCTAGAGTTAAAGGTACTAGATACCAAAGCTTAAAAACAAACATCAAAAAGATTGACCACACAATCCACAACTGCCTGTCAAAGCAGAGCCTGCTTGAGATTCTCTTCCTCTCCCTCCCTCTTGGCCCCTGCCCCCACTTGTGTACACACATGCTCTCTTTCTCTCTAAAATAAATAAATAAATAAATAAATAAATAAATAAATAAATAAATAAATAAATAAATAAAATATTTAGAAAAATAAAGACAAAAAAAATCTAAATATTCAACAACATAGGATTTGTAATTTCCAGGATCTGATATAAATTGTGAGGCATGTAAAGAGTAGCACTTTTGGCCCATAACCAGAAGAAGAAAAGCTTATAATCATCTTGATGAACACAGAAAAAAAATTTGTTAAAATTCAACATTCATTCATGTTGAAAAAAACCCCACTTGGCACACTAGAAATAGAAGGAAACTCTTAAAATCTGATACAGAGCATCACAAATCCTATAGCAAACACTGACTAGTGAAATATTGAAAGCCTGCCCCCCCAAATTGGGAAGAAACAAAGATACTCATTCTGATGGCCTCTACTCAACATTGTGCCAGAGGCCAATAGGTTAATAAGGCAGAAAAGAGAAATAAAAGGCATATTATTAAAGAGGAAATGAAAACTATTTAGATTATAAATAGAAATCAAAGTACTGTCATTTATAGATGACAAAATTTTGTGTGTAAAAAATCCAAAAGAATCTGCAGTTAAACTATATTAAACAGTAAGTAAACTATAAGAAACCTTGGATTCATCAATATCAGCATGTGCCAGGTCAACATACAAAAATATATTGTATTTCTACATACCAGTAACAAACAATTACAAAATGTAATAAAATGTAATTAAATTAAAAAAACTACAACTTACAATTGCACGCATACAAAAAAATACCTAGGAATAAGCTTAACAGAAGATGGCCAAGACCTTTGTATAGAAAACTACAAAACATTGAGATTAAAAGGCTTAAGTAAATGGAAGGAGATGCCATGTTCCTAGATTGTAAAGATGTCAATTTCCCCCAGACTGATTTATAGATTCAATGCCATCCCAGCAAAAATCCCATTAAGTTTTTTTTGTTTTGCTTTTTTGTAGAACTGACAAGTTGATTCTAAACTTTATATATAAAGACTAAGGCCAGTATCTTGAGGAAGAATACAGCTAAAGCATATACACAACCAAATATCACAATTATATAATGACAGCAATTAAAGCATTGAAATGTTGGCACAAGAAAACTATACAAATGAAAGAAGTTCAGAAATAGACTCACACATAAACTATCACTTGATTTATGACAAAGGTTACATTATAGTGCAGCAAGGGAAAAGATGGCCTTCTAATAAATAGTGCTCAGTTTTGATCCCTACCTCACACCACACAGAGAAATCTATTTGAGAGGACAGGAAAAAAAGCACATTCTGTATGCTTCCATTTATATAAAGCTTAAAACCAAAACTAATTGTGGCAGAAGACAAGATATTTATTTGGCAGGGATAATGACTGGTAAGGGGCCTGAAAGCAAATTTCTGTAGCTGGCAATGTTCTATTTCTTGACTTGGGTGATGATTACATGACTGTATTCACTTTATGAAAATGTACATAGTTGTTCGCTTGACATGTACTTTCCATATGTGTAATACACTTCACTAAAAAGTTTAAACAGAAGAAAGTGGTCTATACATGCCTGGCATCAGAACCAAAGGAGTTTGTGCATTTCACAAACAAAATACCCTCCTTCTGCTGTCATTTTTTCCTAAAAAATTATGTCAGTATTTCACACAATATATTACCAAATATATCCCTTAGGATCCCCAAATGCCTACTGGTATGTAGCAAGTCTTGCTTTTTGCAAGGTCCCACTAACTTAGGAACTCCTCACAGCTAATATTTTCAATCTGCTCAGAGAAGTGAGGGTGCCAAATCTGATGTCAGAGATCTTTACATTCCTTTGATTTGCATGTGGCATTTCAGACTAGCCAGGTCAGGGTCAGCTGATTCCTGTTATTTAATTCTAGACAAGGAGCAATAATTTCATGTCCTATGCCCAACATTAAAAGTATTATGGCAACTTAAGGGAACCACCTGATCAATTTAATTCCTGAAGTATCAATGACTGCTGACCTTCACGACTCTTCACCAAAGCTGGGGCTGTATTCCTGCAGAAGAAACAAAGTCTCTACTTCCTTCGATGAGCCCATTCACTTACTAACAGCTCAACTAGATCAAGAATTACAACGGTAGCTTCTAAAAAACTTACCACAATTGATTTTATAGTTGTATGAGAACGTCTTGCTTTGAGTTGTATTAACAATAGACTTTTCCTTCTGGGAACTTGAACTCACAGATTTTCTTTTCAGCTCCCAAGTGTGCTAAACGTTTGTGGTCTGTACCGTTAAAATGGGAGCTGAAGCAGATGTAATAAAATGGTAACTTAAAGTGCAGGTTTTGGTAAATCTTATCTTTCCGCTTATTATATATTACACTTTTAAAACTGTTATGTAACCTGTTCTGAATGTGCTTAAAAAACAAAACAAAACAACCCCAAACTTTAAAAAAGAGAGAGGCAAGCAAACCGTAAGAGACTCTTAGAGAAAAACTGAGGGTTGATGGAGGGAGGTGGGTGGGGGATGGGCTAGATGGCCGATGGGCATTAAGGGCACTTGTTATGATGAGCACTGGCTGTTTGATGTAAGTGATGAATCACTGAATTCTACTCCTGAACCCAATATTGCACTGTATGTTAACCAGAATTTAAACATAAATGTGAAAAGAAAAAAAAAAAATAAAGATTAGAGGGTCTCCCCTCACAAAGACTAGGCTTTAGCATTTCAGAGACAGATTAAATACTGCTTACCAGAGTTCTCTCCCATTTTGTTTCTTGTACCTTTTTCAGAGCAAAACAAGTATTAATTTGGCTTTCACCCATAAGTATAAACATTATAAACATCAAAGCATACTTTCTATCCATCTCTCATCTCCTATCCTATCTTGGCAACCTAGTATCCTCTCTGGTGCTCTAACCATGAGAGGAATTTTTTAGGAAGCTTGACTTACTCATGTACAGAGTGTAGGTGTTGCTTCTTTTACTAGTCTCAGGCAAATAGGTTTGAAGAACAGCATCGTAAGGGATTTGCCTGAAAGTTGGAGAGTGGTTTTAGTCCCTGTTCAACTAACCGTAGTGTCCTAGGCAAATCACCAAATTCCTTTGTGTTTTTATCTATGAATTAATGGATCGTTTCGGGCATTGTTGCCTGTCACACAGTAGGCCCTCAATAGTCTATGAATGCACAAGAATTAAATACTTTCAAAGACATCTTTCAGCTTTTTCATATATTTAACTCAATTCATTCCTGTGGAAAGTAGTAAGCCACTAAAACAAAATGCAAATTAAATAGGTCTACTCCTGTTCCATTACTATTCTTGGGACAGTCTGGAATTAGAAGAAATCACACAGGAAGGTACTACTGGAAGCAAAGGGGGTAATGAGAACAAATAGTACAGTAAGCACATTTATTCATGAACAACTGAAAGAAACAACAACAACAATAACAAGAACAAACCCTTCCCAGGGGCGCCTGGGTGGCTCCGTGGTTAAAGCCTCTGCCTTTGGCTCAGGTCATGATCTCAGGGTCCTGGGATTGAGCCACACACCGGGCTCTCTGCTCAGCAGGGAGCCTGCTTCCCACCCTCCCCCCAAATCCCCCCAACCCCCCCCCCCCCGCCTGCTGCCTCTCTGCCTACTTGCGATTTCTCTATGTCAA